>OY735204.1:61903273-62298273 GCA_963457665.1 Thysanoteuthis rhombus
TTAGATTTCCGAACGATCGATGCTGTTGAGATGTCCCTTCAGTTACTGAAGGGGATGAAAGATGAGGTAAGACCTACGTGCAACTTGCCTGTTTTTGTTTTTTTACTGTGATCTACCAATCAACAACCAATGATTGGTGATTTCTGTCATGGCTAACTCAATGAAATTTCCATTTTATTGTGATTGATGGCAACTCAGTTCTATCCGTGAGTCAAGGATTTGATTTTACAATGGATAACTTTTATTTTTAACCACCTTCCGCAGTTAATGATTTGAACTTGGGATGTCATCTGTGTTGGATCTCAAATCCTGTCATCATACTCAAATATTCTACTTTAATTCTATACTATTTTCATCAAGCCGCTATTATTGTTAATCTAGACACTCTGTTCAGAAATAAAATATCTAAGACTTACGCTATCATAGACTTTTTTGGAATACCAGATCAGGAACTTCAATGTTTCAGAGGTCTTGAGAAAAAAAAGACATGCTTTTTTTGATGTCTTGAAATCAAACTCTGACTTTTTTGCCCTTAAGAATTCTAAGGTTGATAGCCAAAAGTCTGTGCAATATTACAAAAATAAGTGATCATAAAAAAATAAAGCTAGCATTGTTTTTATTAATTTGTGGAAATGCTATATATCAGTCTATAGAAGCTCTACGTTGTAAAATTTGATCTGAATGCACTGGTTACAGTAAGATCATCAGGCCTCCATTTAAAACCTCTTTGGCTAAATTTTAAGATCCTTTCAAAGTAGGCATATTCCTCAGAATGCAATTGTTATACAATTCAATTTCTTTTGCAAGTCATAGCATGGTAAATTTTTACTAATCTGACTAATTTTTCTTTCATATATCGACTGACCTAATGAAATATATTCATAATATAACAAATACATTTTTTCTTCTGTTGTTGTAGCTGAAGATTCCAATTTGGCTTCATGCGGACATTCTCCCTGGTCCATTCACCGATCGTCTCCCAATCGACTCAACGCGATTTCTTCGTAATGTACGGACCCTCTTCCCATCGTGCACCCTGTCTCTTGGCTGGACCACGGGGTACCACACTGATGTCAGTCAGGCTGGCTACACGTGGGATATGGTGCTTGACATGCATGACCTTATCCGCAAATGGGAACTCACTCAGCCCCTTGTGTTTTCCGTTCGTTTGTCTCTCGTCCCAAACTCCATCCCCCAGCTGAAGTGGCTTTGTGACACCACTCAAGCATCTGTGCTTGTCTGGAATGACAACGAGGACAGCCCAGTCTTCCAGAACATCATGTACGCAGCGTACAGGTTTCCACCCGAAAAATCATTTTTTGATTTCACAGATCCATACCTCCAAACGCACCTGACCAACTATCGCCATTTCTCAAAAGAGCATGTTGATGCCCTTGTCCTTGAGAGGGACAGTGTAAAGTTCAACCCGTTTGCTTGGGTCAAGATGGGTCTCTACATTGAGGAGAACTCTATCCTCCCTAGTTCTGAGTCTCTCGTACTTAAAAGTCCAGCCGTTTACATAGTAAGTATCAGTAAATTCCGTGCAGTGAAATCTCTGTATCTCAAGGGAAGGGTCCATTTCCTTAACCGTAACAAGAAAGATGCCGTCACAGGAGAAACGGGGATCAGCATCTATTTAAGAAGTGTCTCCTACTCAGACTATGAGAAAATTGGTGGCATTCGCTGCTTCATCGGCGTCTTGGGTGATATAGAAATTTCTGGACGGCACTTGTCTAAAAACATTCCTGATTTCACAAAAAGTGCGAGGATCACACCAGCAGCTGCTAATTGTTACCGGTTCAGTGTAGTTGACCTGGGAAATGAAGTTGTTATGGAGGTGAACACATTGCACGATTGTGATACGCTGGCCAGTGTGAGAGCCCATGATACACCACATCTGACTGTCAGGGTTAAAATACCTAATAATTTAAACACTGGTCAGCACCCATATATCCTCAAGATGGAAGATAACAAGAGGGTTGTTGTTATTGATGAACTTATCGTTCACCATTCACAGAAAAATCCACCACCAAAGAAACATTAAGTATTTTTTTCTCCATGATCATTCTGAGGTCAATTTTTGTGTTATTATTTTCATTTAAAAATGTTATTTCACTGTACACATCTTGAAGTGGTATATATTTTGTGTTCTTTTTATTTCAATATGCATTATGTAGGATACTTTTTAAAGCCTTTACATATTTTGAAGTGATATTTTTTCATGTAATCATTTTGAAGTTTTTTGGTTTTTTTTGCAATGTGAGATCATTTTTGGGAGATGGTACATAAATTATGCTTATTTGTATGTGTATGTGTTGTGACGACATTTTTTTTTCTTTTTACCTACTACATCAGTGGTTACCAAACTTTTTTTTCGATCGAGGCGCCCTTAGTGTATGAGAATTTTTACTGACCCCCTGAATCAGAAAATACTGAACAATTGTATTTACGTTCATGTGATTAGGTTATTTTAGTAGATATGATCTAAATTCATAAAAAATGCTATATATTTGTTTCCCTTTTTTAACAATCATTACTACGAACAGGGTGGGTGAGCCTGCTGTTCACCACAAAGTTTCTGAAATCTTGGTATCAAACTGTGTGACAGCTACCTTGATTTCGCTTTTTGTATGATGCTCACTTTTTAACACAGCTACTGCTGAAAAACCAGAGGTGAGTTGTAGCAAATGAAAATTCTGATCCTGAAATTATTAAAATTTTTTAAAATATTCCATAGCGTCCCTGGAAGGTAACTGCAGTCCCCCCTGGGTGCTGTGGTGCACACTTTGAGAATCACTGCTTAATTTGTTTGTTTTTTTTCTCTTTACACATATTGAAGTCTTTTTTTTCTTTCAATCTCTCAGTATACATTCTGAGGTATTTTTTAAAAACTGATACCCTGTTTTAAGAATGATATTTTTTTTCCTTCATTAGCATTATATCAGTGTTGTCAAATACAAATTATTATTAAAAATACACACCTAAAAAAAAAAAAAACACAAATTGCTCGAACCCTGTTTTTGCCAGCAGTTTGTGTATGAGTGCCCAAGTTTTGTACTGAATGTTCTCTTAGTGGCTTACATCTAGATTGCCTTTCTACTCCTTTGTTGTGTGCATAAAACAAGGCAGTGGAAGAGATACCCAAACTGATGGCTTTATAGGCTTGGGTTTTGCATTTATTGGTGTACTTGCTGAAGAGCAATAGTCAGCTTGTTCATCAAGAAAGCTTGTTGACTGTTCCTCATTGACGCAACCTTATGCCAAACTTAGTTTTGTCCAGGAAGCATCTATAGACGTAAACATTCCATTTTCTCCCAAAACCAGAAGTCTTTAAATAGATGCTTATCAATAAGATCTGGTTACTGGATAGTAATCCTCTTTGGCACCACTTTTGAAATATATATATATATATATATATATATATATATATATATATATATATATATATATATATATAATAGTAAAAGTTGTTTTTTTTTAATGTTTGTTTAAGACCTCCAAGTAGCTGAAATAGTACATTATAGCCATAGTATTGAATTAAGGTACTCCTAATATGCGCTAGCTTAAATAATGCAGAAAAAACAAAAACTGGTGATTTTCAACTTGAAAATAATAGTGTGGAGTCTGCATTTGCAATCATCCTTATTTATATATAACTATCATATGCCGATTATAGAGTAGTCGTCCTTATTTATTTGCAAATGTGTAAAAGATACAAGGTCAATCTGGTCACATCAGATTGCGCAAATTTTCTTTCATAGGGTCGTAGTCTTGTCAAGTATACATATATATATATATATATATATATATATATATACATACACCAGTTTAACTGTAAGGAATACCTTATTATATGTGACCATATTATTTTGATGAAGGAATTCTAAATACTATTATGTTCTTATTCATTAACAGCCTCCCTGTCTAAAGATATAATGCTATTGATGAAGTATTTCTAAAAGCTTTTGTAGAAGTTGCTTTTGGTAGCTGCTTCTTCCAGGATCTCAGAGAAATGTTTCACTTACTGAAGTGTTTTGGGTTTTTTCATTAACATTTTCTTTTTCATTGATATTTTCAGAATGCTATTATTTCAAACATCTCTCCATAAAAATCATTACAATTTGTCTTCTTTTTTTTGTTTTCTGCTGAGTTTATAATAAGAGAAATTTTATTTTTATATTTTGTATCTTAAATTCTGTTTTTCCTGCTGAGATATCTCAGCCCCAAATCCATCAACTTATGAGTAAGTTATTTAAAAAAAACTGTATGTGTATGCAGCCTCCTCTCAATGGTGACTGGCACAGTGAACCTCTATATTTCAATCTTGCTTTCTTGAACCTTTATTTTTTCTTGTATTTATTAGATTTTCTTATAAAAAGATTCTTTGAAGAAATCTCATATTGCATTAATTCTTAGAATGTTTTATGAACTTCTCAAAATCTTTCTGAACAACCCTTTTTATTGTTCAAAATCTTTGAATAGTGTAAATTTACGAATTTTAAGAAAAAAGATAAAAGTTAGTTAGAACTTTGAGACAATAGTTTTTTTCATGTATTGAACAGTGTTTAAAAAAAAAGGACTATTTTTCATCGAACAAATGTTAGACATTTTTCTACAAAGAGAATAACATTTAGAACTCTTCTACATAAAGTACAATTTGGTTGAATATTTAATTCTTTGGGAGACATTTTTTAAGGTTTTAAGGCGCATTTATTATATTATATCTAATGTATGGATTACATTTAAAATTTTGTGGATAATTCATTTTCAGAAAAGAAATTTTTATTTAAATGAAATGATTAATTTGTATTTAATAGTAAAATGTACTTCTGAATTTTTTGTTTTCAAAATCTACAATAGAATTCAAGAGAATGGTTTTCTAACCATCTTAAGGAAGTTTATTTCTACAAACCTTTTTGTCTTCATGAAAAACCAAAATCTATATTTCTGTTAATACTTTCCAGTAATAAAACCCATTCTTTAGCCATTACAACCTACAATATGCAAAAGCAAAGTTGCTTCCTTCGTCACTCAACATATGAAGCAATGATCTTGCCTCCATTTCTCAACTGATCCGAAGAGACATTGAGACCCGATAATTGTTTTTAGCAATTGTAGGCTTTTATGGGGCCAGGGTGCTAGCCTGATGACCAAAAGGAACTGCCTTACAGGGTTAAAGGGCTCCAACTGCCGTGCTATTTTTCCATAGCTAGAGGGAGAAGTGGATTGCCTTTCTCAAGGGCATTAATGCAAACTGTCCTAACCCGAGTTTGAACTCGGACCGCCAATTCCGTTCTCAGTCCTGCCACCCACACCACCCAAGTAGTAACATATACAATATATTTGTTTTTTTTTTTATTGTTATAAAGACCTGAAAAGTGCCTATTCTTACAGTTTTTATAGCTACTTGAGTTATGAGATCACTACCTACCCCTGTTGGTAATGTCCAAGAAAATACAATCTGTATACATTCCTCCTTGGTGGCTATGTTACCAAGTCTCCTGTCAGAATTAGATACACAATTAGTGGCTTGAAAAATGTACACTAATAATTTCAAAATGGATTTTTCAATAGCAAAATTTAGACTTGAGCATTTCGAAAATGCTTTCATTTTCTTTTTGCAGTTTTTTGTTTTAGTGTCACTTTGTACTGGTTATCCAGATTGCACCTTAACATTCTTAGTTCGCAGAGGGAATCAAATCAACTATCATATTTTTCTACTGCACTACAGACACATGCTCACTGTATTCAACCCATTTCTCTTCCACTTCTCCCTATTGCCATATCTAATTCATTTTCTGCAGTAAATGGTCTCGTGAAAACTATCTTGGGAAGGGGGAGTCCTGTTGACTCCCCCTGCCCCGCTCCTTCGCAATGTCCATGTGTGTGTGTTGGCCTAATGAATAGTACACCATTAATTAAAACCAATGTAACAGTTCTGATCATCTGCTTTCAGGGTTGTTCTGTAGTGTTTGCTTTGGAGAAGGCATGAACTTCAAATTTCCCTGTGTCCTGTCAATCCAATCTTTCCTCTTCACATGGGAAGAGAGAGTGAGGATGCTACTGCATAAATCTCCCTTATTACACACACAAATTTGCCTTAGTCTTTAAAAAAAAATTAATGAATATAAGATTGAGGTCATACCCAAAATTATCAACAAGATGGTATTGTCTGTTGAGGATAGTCCTCAGCTTCAACAACTATGCATTTTTTTTTTCTTGTGAAAATCTTTCTTATTTGATTTTATTTTTGCATGTAGAGCATAACTTTCTTGAAATCAGAAGATCTCATTGTTGGGTTTAAAATTACTCTGCGAAAAAAAAAAAAGAAAAAGCAGAGATGGGAAAATAACTTTTTTATTATGTTTTTTTCTTCTTCCCGTTCTCTCACACTTGTCTCTTTTATACTTAGTTACAAGATGTAAATATTGCATAAAAGTTATTGTTAATAATATTCGGGTTTTCTTATATATCAAGCATGTTGTATATTTGCATTAACTCTTCAATAAAACTTACAATTTTTGTCAATGTTCTGTTAATATCATGTTGCAGAGAGGCCTTCATTTTTTTTTTTTTGAAAACATTAACAAATTGTAACTGAAAAAATATATGCTACTGAAAAAAACATTCCTTCTTTGTCTTCTTTGCTTCTCAGTAACATAGGTACTATGTGAGATGAAATCAGTCATCTAACCTAGATTACCCAGCTTATAAGATTCTTATGACAAATTTAAAACGGATAACTTCCCTTCAAAAAAACTGTATGATGATTGATCATTTTGATAATAGATCACCTGACTGTTAATCTAAAAATGGAAGGTATTCAAACCTGAGAGCAAGTTTATCTTTACTTTCTGGGATTTTGGGGAGTCATTATCATTCCAAGAGTTCTTCAGATTTTGATGTCACCAGAATCTTCTCTTTTGTAATCTAAAAAAAGAAGAAGGGGGTCTCCTTTTCCAGAAATTGCAGCAAATGTCAATTTATTTGCCACAATGTTTGCTAACATTTGAAAAAGAAAAAAAATGGCTCCCCTCAAAGCCTTACAAAAATTTCTTTGTGATAGTAAGGCACATCTATACACTAGAGCAGTACACTGATTTTATATCTAACTATCAGCAGTACTCGGCATTTCTGAGAGAATTTTGATGAATTCAAAAGGACAAAGGAAAAATTTGTTTAGCATGAAAAGTGAAATCAGAAAAACAAACTTTTGCTTTCATGACACCCTGGAGTAATGGTGAGTGTAGTTTTTACAATTTGGACTTGTTTAAAAGATCAAAGACCTTACCCAGAACCCCACACCATTTGATATTTGTTTGTCAAACATCATATGTAGACATAAATAAGGGACTAATGGCCATTCCTAGACCAGTAATGTTGAAATATGTAAGGCAAAAAGAAGCAACCAAAGGAGATATGATTTAAAAAAGCTTTTAAGCAGATGTTTTTCGTGATTATTCAAAGAACTTGAAATTCTTGTTTCTGTTCATATACATTTGTTGCTATGCTTATTCAGTTCACCTATTACCAGTAAATGTCTCTAATTGAATATTCCTGTAAAATTTATACGTGAGGAATTCTTTGAATTATATAAAAGAGTAGTATATGAGTAAAAAGAGTTTGCTGGAGTTTCTATTTTAATAGCTTGAAAAATAGTTTGACACTCAAATATTGATTACTATGAGAATTTCTGTTTGATTACTCCACAAAATGACTTAGTTTAATCCACAGGAGCTATTCTCAACAGTGGTCATATGGCTCCCTTGGTCCCCTTAGCACATTTGAAGGGGACTATAGACTGGAATGAGAATAAAAAATGAATATGTCTACCTGTCCATGTTGTATCCTTGTTTGACAAGGGGATCTGGGATCTGAGAAGAACTCTTAAGGGGTCCTGGGCCCCAAAAGTTTAAGAATGGCTGATCTACACTATGTATTTTTAATTGTCTGAAAATACTGTTTTTTAAAAATTTTTTTTTTTTTTGGATTTAAAAAAAATTACTTTATCCAATTTGGTAATAACTGAACATTGAACTGACTTTTATTATATTTTAACAAATCACAAAATCCATTAATTTTGGTTTTTCATTTACTTGGAAAAAAATCTGGTATCAGTTGCCATTTTCAGAAATCATAAAAAACAGTTTTCATTGAAATCTTTTTAATTTTTTGATGATGTTATGTTTTGCCTGTGTTATTCAAATTTCTTTTTACTTTGACATTTTTTTCATATCTCATTGCCCTCAATTTTTCAAAGATAGAAATTTTTTTTCAACTTTCGCATCACTTTTTTCAGTGATATGTATTTCTGTCAATTTTTGAGAAATTTTACATCAAAACATTTTTCCGTTTTGATGTTTAACTTCTCACCAGTCAGGAAACAAGTTTCTTCATCACTTGGTTATTTTCTCTATGCTGTTTCATTCCATATATTTGTAAGAATTTGTATCTTGAAAACTTTCTGGAGAAATTCTTTATCAAGTTGTGGTGTCTAACTTATGGTAAATTTACTATTTCCTTAGGTAAAAAAGATATTCTAACTCTAAATTTTTCAATTGTAGTCACAGAAATTAAAATCTTTTATCACTGACTATTTCATTTTATGGTAGAAAATAGAAGCGTATTTTATTCCAGAACTTCATTTTCCTGATTTGTCTTTTTCTGATAGTAAATTTTGAGATATTTGAAAAGATGAAAATACAATTATTCCATGAATATCTCTTTTTTGCTAAGCCAATGATTATATATTATACCATGCATTAGATATGTTTAGACATACAAGCCGTACATGAATGTATAGTTGGATTCATGCAGTTATATATACAAATACCTACGTATTAACCCATGTGAAGTAGGAATAATCAAGCGTATGCATACACTATAATAGTTGGCAAGTATATATATATATATATATATATATATATATATATATATATATATATACACACAATACGGAAAAAATTATATATAAATGTATCTGATAAAATTATCATATACATATCAGAGAAAATTATACATAGTATTTAGTAGAGAAAACTATAATACAGGTGTCCCCCATTCCAACACAGGTAGAGGGTGGTTACCAAAATATTAATCTAGCTCAAAAATAGATAGATTTTATCATGGCTAAGTTGTAATGTGGTTGGCTTTCTTGGACCCCGATACCCACATTATAATTGGGCACCCATATACAGTAGAGAAGATTATATATATTATTATTACAGTCTACTTAATTCAAGCAGCAGGAATCAATCTCAGTAACTCCCTCTTGAAATCGATTAAATGCTCTTGTCTATACCAGTATGAAGCGGTGGTTTTTAAATAGACTCACTCAGATAAACACTAGTCATTTTTATAAGGTTGTTTACTATTCAACAAATTATACATCTATATCTATAATCTGTTTGGCAATAATAGATGCATTTGAAATACTGAATAAAAAAAGAAATAGAGCTTATAACCAGTTGGCTCAAAAAAATATTTTTTATATTCTTTATGGCCGTGTGCAAGGCTAAATCAAACTAACCACTACTAAATATACATTTAAATATTTATATTATATATATATATATATGTGTATGTGTGTGTCCTGCAGTTGTAAAGCTTTTATTGTTAACTATATGTTTATGCAACCCATGATATAATGAGTAGGGTTTATAAAAGAACTACATCAAAACTTTCATTTATTTTAATGATTACATATATAATACTCACCAAATATCAAAAACATGGTACTATGATTTTCTATTCATCTATATTGAACAACATTTTATTGAAACAACTTTTTAATTTCTAATTTAAATAGATTAAATATTAAAGATAATTTTTAAAATGTAATTATGATTTTAGATAATTTTCACCCTAGTTTTTATTTTTTATTTTTTTGTCAGTTAAAAAAAAAACATTTTTTTAATCTCAATTATGCTTTTAAAATAAAATGTTGAATTCCTGGTGGAAATTTTTGGGCATTCCTATAACTGTTTTGAAATTTTTAATGGAAATCTTATATTCAAATTATTGGAATTATTTTTAATTTTCCATTTATTTGAATTAAAAATTTCAGAATTTATTTATGTTTCCATAAAATTGAATCTATATTCTTATATATATGTGTAAATTCATACATCTATTCACCTATTTAGGGCCTGATTGATGGCCAAGTGAGTTAAATACTCAGGATTTTTAATGCTAATTTACTTGGAAATCTGGGGAGGTACAGTCTCCTTCCATTTGGCTGTGCAGGAGCCTGAGTTAAGCTTAGTAAATGTCATTATAAACTCAAAATTATTTGCTTATATATATATATTCATATAGATGTGTTTATGTACAGAAATATACAAATTTATAAATATACACATAAAAATGTGTTTATATATAGCCATGATCAGAAATTCGATGAAGATATCCAACAAGATGATATTAAATGTGACAATGTGGAGATACATAGAATGCTTGTAAAATACGATAATAAAAATCTTTTGGAAAAAGTCAGTTACATTTATAGTGATAGATATGTATGTATTATTTTAAAAATTACACATAAATACCTCTCACTATAAATATTACTGACTTTTTTAAAGCAATTTTCAAAAATCTTGAAATAATTGACTTTTACTTTTTATTTTGGGATTATCTTACAATTTGAGTTTTTCCCCATAGTCACCAATTATATCATACACAGTCATACACAAATTAATAAATATTTACGTATAAAAGTGTTTATATATAGCCATATACAAATCTAAAAATATATACATATAAATGTTTATAAATAAGCTTATACTAATCTAAAAATATATACATTTAAATGTATTCATATATAGCCATATACTAATCTATAAATGTGAATGTGTTTATATATAGCCATATACGATTCTATAAATATATACGTTTAAATGTGTTTATATATAGCCATATTCAAATCTATAAATATATACGTTTAAATGTGTTTATATATAGCCATATTCAAATCCATAAATATATACGTTTAAATGTGTTTATATATAGCCATATTCAAATCTATAAATATATACGTTTAAATGTGTTTATATATAGCCATATTCAAATCCATAAATATATACGTTTAAATGTGTTTATATATAGCCATATTCAAATCTATAAATATATACGTTTAAATGTGTTTATATATAGCCATATTCAAATCTATAAGTATAGACATAAATATGTTTCTATATAGTCATATACAAATCTATGAATGTAGACAAATACAAATTTATAGAGATATCCATACATATATATACAAGCTGAAGTACTTGTCTACGCTGAGTTAAATATTTAAGGAGTCAAAAAGACTGTCAAGCATTGAGACTTGTAGAAAAAGTTTCCCTTCACTTCGGATTTCTTCAAGAGAGAAAAAAATTCTCCTTTTACAATTGACCCCTTAATGGTGGAAAAATTCTCCCCTCACTATTGATTCCTTCAAGGCAAAAAAGTTTCTTTGCACTTTGGACCCCTTGCAAGGAGAAAGTCTCCATTCACTTTGGTCCCTTAAAGGAGAAAAAAGTTTCCCACACTTTTGATCCTTTGAAGGCAGAAAAACTCCATTCACTTTTGACCACTAAAGAATTATAGATAAACACATGAAATAAGATGTGAATCTGTGTATATGCATATGGATAGGAAGTAAGATTCCATTTTAGCATTATAGTTACAATGGGAATAAAACCCCTGCCCTCTTTAAAAAAATTTTTTTTTTTTCCCAAAACCATTTACTTTAAAATCTTCCTTTGGCCCCTGGAGCCAAATTTGGTTGGGTTGCACCCTTGTTTAGATGGTTTCCATAGCATGATAGACAAACAGACTAACAGACACAAACAGTATACATACACCCCCATACCCAAAACTTTGGGGAATTTGACCGTGAAAAGAATATTACTCACTCTAACACTTAGTTTCTACCATCTCCTTTGAAGTAGACCACCTGTGAGCATGCACTCTTTTCACGAAAGGTAGCAGCAGAAGTCTGTAGTACATTTGGTTTGTGAGTATTGTTCAAATTACCCAGTTTTGGGTAGCACTTTGTAATTTTTCAGTATGTATATCATTTTTGAGGGTTGACCTATGTATATCAGGGAGAGAGCATCTAAGTGCCCAACTGCCCATTTTTTAAAGGTTGATATTTTCGGTTTTTTTTTTAGGATTACAATGCTTAGGCATTCAATCTTCAAAAAAACAACAAAGCAATTCAGCTCGAAAAATAAGGGTAATATCAACTTTTTAAGAATGACTCATTGGGCACTTATCATATACTGCCACTACAGTCTGTGTACATGTATGTATATATGTATGATTATAAATAGCGTTATATTATATTGAAGCTCTTATTTGAAATGATCTCCCATTATTACACGGTGAATGTATCATTCAGCCTAGACAACATAAATAGAATGGCCGAATGATACATTCACCATGGTATAACAGGAGATCATTCCAAATGAGAACTTTGATATAATATAACGCAATTTTTAATCATTCTATCGGAGCATATATATCCATTTAACATGTATATGAGGAATTAATGGATTGGTTGATATCAAGATAATGAATTCAGAGTAAAAATGATATGCACCGTGACGTGGAGTAACTTGGGTCAACAAAAGAATTTTGATCAGCTGAGTTGATACTCACATTCTTTTACTGATTATAAATTGCATTATTTTTGTTTTATATATACAGTTGAGAACTAAAAATTATTCATTTTTGACTTGTTATTTTTATATACTCCAAATGAATGATAAACGATCATAAAAATCAAAGAAAATAAACCAGATGCAAATAGGTTTCTGTACCACAATCAATTTGTGAAGCCATAGCTATGGTATTCCTCTTCTTTTCTTTTAAAAAAAAGAAGCCATGTCCAATAAATTTTTTATATGCTGTACTTAAAGAAAATGAAGAATTTTCCAAATGGCTCTGTTTACTACTTAAAAATCAAGGTGCCAAAGCCATTTTTAGAGGGCTCATTAACCCATTGTATCCAACAGATATCAAATCTTGAACAAAACATATGAATTGTACATGTCTAACTGGACTATCATCAAGTAATGTTTGACATGAGGCCTTTTCAGTGTGAGATACTCCTTAAATTGCCTTTAGTTTCTCCAGTAAATACAGTAGGTCTAAGGTTATTTTAGCTCTACCTTTACTGTAATCCAGTGCAGGGATGTTGGGGTGACACAGATCCCTCTTCAGGCTAGTTTGGAATCGGTCGTCCATCACCAAGACTGGTTGCCATCAATAGCTAGAGAGCGCAATCTGCCTTTTTATCTACCTTTAAATGGGTGGGATAAGAGATGAACTCATGCCTTTCCCAAGGGCTTTAGTGTGAAGTGAACACTGACAGTTTCAACTTAAGTTTAAATTCAGCTTGGTGATTATTCATCATGATATTAACCATTGGGCCACTCAACACCTCCAAGACTTCACCTTTTATCTAAAATAGATCTTTAGTACCAAGGTAGATTATCAACAGATCATAAAGCTTAGACTGTTGAAACCACCTCCCTCTCCCACAGGTTATTCAAGGGAGATAAATTGAGGTCCTTTAAAAATTGAATTTCTCTTGTTTCGCCAAAAATCAATTAGAGTTTTAGGAAAAGGTTTTTTGGAGGCTTGGATATTCTTGATCAACCGTCAAACTGATATCTTTCAAATAATTTCTAACTTGGTATTTGATCGTTTGTTTTTTTTTTCCCCAAATTCTGTAATTTTGAATTACCTCGCATTATATACTAGGCCTTATTTCAACACTTGGTAAAATTACCATGGCAGCTAAATTATGCGCTTTATCAAAATGAAGCTAATACTAAAGGTAGAGGCATGTGGTTTTTACCGTTTGATTACAAGTATTTTGAAGATTCATTTAGATTTTCAAAAAACAACCCAACCTAACCCTGCCCATTTGTAACATTTTTTGAAGCTTATTAACTTAGAAACTAATGAATATAAAAAAACATGGATTTTCACAATCGATAGTCCATTATTTCAAGATTCATCACATATGCAGCAAGTGTGGTGTTGAGTTATTGGGGAATAATGGTAATTTTTCTGAAGTATGTCATTTTTGGTAATCCATGCTTATATGGATGCAAAATACAACCTACAACATTATTTTACATTCATATAAGCAAGGATCACCTTATTTCCAATATATCTCAGGAATGGATTAAGAATTTTTCAATGTAGCCAAGGGATCATTAAATCCTCGCTTTAAGTAAGGATTTGTTACTAGTATATATATATATATATATATATGTATGTATGTATGTATGTATGTATAATTTTTATGATTTGACAAATTTAAAGAACTAATTATCTTCATATATTTATTTCTGATTGCGTGTTTTGAAATATCCAAAGAAGAACATCAGATAAAATCACCAGAACGTGATGACATTGTGTGGTCCCCATGATAACAATGGATATTATAAGGTTGGAAAATATCATTTAAAACCGATCTGATGATGCTGTCACTCAATAAAACACCTATTCAGAAATACAGATATGAAAATAAAAAGTTTTTCCAATTTGTCAAATCATGAATTATACATTGTAAGTGAAACGAACAAAGAAGTATGTATATAGTTGAAAATGGACCCCATTTGACATTTCTTGAGCTTGAGAACAAACAGGTTCATAAAAAAGACACTTCAAGAATAAGGTGAAAAAAAAAATGTTGGGTGTTCCCATGAAGCTACTTTTTCACCTCAACTAGTAATCTTGATATACCAATCAGCTTTTGAGCCCCCCCCCCCCCCCGGAGTTGATATCTGTACACACTCTTCAAATCTAAAATATTTAACCATTCAAGTTACATTAATAGAAAAACCCCCATCAAACTCTCCCTTGAATTTAAAAAAAATTTTTCTTTCTAGACATTGCTTACAAATATAGGGGAATGATACTTTTTTTTCTTTTCATTAACTTTATGGTGTCTTAGGGAGACTCCTCCCTTATTTAATCAAACAAGATTTCTCTAATGCGGAACAGATATTTTTGTATGTTTTTGATGATAAATAAAGCTTTAAAATAGCATCGTTTGTTCTTTTTGACATAAAATATGCCATACTTGAGGGCATAGAGAACAGATCCAAACAGAAGGATTAAGAAGAGAAAAACTGCCCAACATCAAACTGTTACAGTGAGACACTTCTGTGAGTCTAATCTTGTCTGCTGTACATTGGCATTATTTACTGAATATCACCTGCTAAAAATGAAGTGGATCTTATGTTCTCATATGTCCTGTATGCTATCAAACCTGGTATTTATCTCTTACAGCCTACGACCAACGAACATTTGAAGATATATTGATGTCATTAATTCAACTAAGTTTTCTTTTTATATTAGTTTGGTTGCTTTTTATCGTAACACTCAGGTCTTTCACACTCTACCTATGACTGTTGCATGAGCAGCATGGATCAGAAATAAAGTAGCAGCTTCCAACTAAATTTGAACTTACACATTTCATATCCTTGGGCACC
The DNA here is from genome assembly GCA_963457665.1 of Thysanoteuthis rhombus. Classification (NCBI taxonomy): domain Eukaryota; kingdom Metazoa; phylum Mollusca; class Cephalopoda; order Oegopsida; family Thysanoteuthidae; genus Thysanoteuthis; species Thysanoteuthis major. The sequence goes on from OY735204.1 coordinate 61,918,777, forward strand.
ATGTCAGACAGAATCACATGAGTTCAGATCTAGTCAAAGTACTTATCTATTTTAAATCCATTCTGCTTGCTTAAGTCATAGAGTGTAAAAAATGACCCGAGCATTGTGATAAAAAAACAATAAAAATAATATAAATAGAAAAACTAGTCAAACTCTTGCTATCATAGTAAACCTCACATGTGTGAAAAGATACTCTCCAATGGGGTTCCTCAGTTGGCAGTGAGACACCATTGAGTGAACTTGTCTACCATGTGACTTACATTCGCAATGATCAAGCCCGCCTATTCTTCACATCTTGTTCAGGTTTTTTTAGCTAAATATGTCACTGAGGTTTGTCAGCCCACTCCCACCCCGTGTCCTCTGGCTTTTCACAGTTCAAAGGGAGATTTCAAATGAACCTGGGGTCTCCTTGAGTCACATGAAGAATCAACTCACTATTTCAAGATATATAGAAGTGGAAAAGTGATGTTGAAATGATAGGTTGAAGATACATTTAATAAGTATTCACTAGACAAGTCGTTTCAACTACTAATCAAAGTCTCTTGTCAAATTGGAATTTGACAACAGGTTGGAGTTGACTTCATTTTTCCCTGTAGCAAGAACAAGAACAATCCTCACTAAATTTAGAAGGAGTAAACTCTTCAATTTTTATATGTGATATATAAAATTAACATTGCCCTACCATGATCTGAAACCACTGCCAAGTGATTACTAGGTGGCTCTCAAACCGACTGAGCTAAACTGACATCAACAAATTTATTTATCTATATCATAAAGTAGTAAGTTTATGTATGTTTGTACCAAGATGTCGAGGACTATGCATCACAGAAGAAATATGGAGGCATGTTTAAAATCAGCAGGTCTCCAATTACCTACAGCATACATCTTTAGGTCAAGTGCCAGGTAGCACAGCTAGTCATATATACAATACAAAAGTAACAGTGTAGGAATAGAATTCAACCCTGCAGATCCAGGCTTGTTTGTTTATGCTATTTCTATGTCCCACATGAGACTAATGAAGATCTTGTTACTGATGACATTAGCAAAATTTTTTTAATTTTCAAGTCCTTCTTCTTCATTTGCTAGTTATTGGAAATCAAGTAATAAAAATGGTTAATTCAATAAAAACCAATACTTGCGTAAACGGTATTTGTGCTTTCCTCTTGAAATTGAGAATTGAAAACACTGTTTATACTTTTACTAATATAAGAAACACTTCTTTTTTTATAAAGAAGTTCCCAAATAGATGGGAAAACACACTGATTAAGCCACAAAAAAACAAAATATAATAACACTACCTGTGCTACTGATTATAGGCCCATAAGTTTATCTACTTTTTCAGAGGTGGTTTAAAAGTTAATCACTGAACAAATGATTTAAAAGAAACTAATTATTTTGACAACTTACAGTCTACCTATAAACATTCACACAGCACAATAATAGCATTTTTAAATTTTACTGATGACATATGAATGCTTGGAAAATTCTGAACTTGTCTTTCTGGTTTTGCTTGATTATTCAAAATCCTTTGATTGTGCCAACCATAGACTGATTCTGGCAAAACCAAAAGGTAAGTACCAAAACTGAAGGCTGCTGGTTTCTGTGATGAAGCATTTGATTGGGATTTTCTCTTAACTTGAATGGTGAACGTCAAAAGGTTACTACCGATGAGGTTGGATCTGGCTGGAGGGAGGTGCTCACTGGGATCCGAAGGGATCAGTCTAGGGACCATCTTTTTTTTGGGGGGGGGGGGTCTGACCTCAAAGATGCAATAGAGAGAGGTAAATATCACATAATGATGCCCTGTCATACTATTCTTGCAAGTGTAGAAAGGCTAATGGCATTATCATAAATACAAATAGTGATCTTTATAGAATTTGCAAAATATTCTAAAAATAATTGCTTGAAGTTGAATGCTGATAAAAGTCAATTCATCCTGATAGGATCCTGTCAGATTCTTAAAACTGAACAATATCAATTCGGATCAAATCAAGATTGAGAAGAATAACTATACCCCACATGTGTACCAGAACTAATTATCATTATAAAAAATACTAACAAAAAATTGCGGCATTGATAATCCCAAAATGACCATAGAGACCAAAAAAAGAAAAAATTGTAGCATAAAAAACTCTTTTATACCTTTTTCTTCACTTTATCATTGTGTGATTGAAAATGTCTCACACTAAATTGTCTCAGGCCCAATAGTCAGCCAACCCCACACAACATATCCCATGAAATTTTCTTTTGTGAAATCCCCCACCCCCCAGATATTCAAATTAAATGTGATCCAAGAGTTCATCATGGTGATGTTTTTCAAATTAGGTTAGATTCAATAAGTACATAGTTCAAATCCATTACTTATTGGAGTCAAAGGCTTAATTCATGCCTTCTAGTTGGATTTTCAGCTAGTGATGATAACACAGCTAAAATTACGGAATGTATTTACTTTACTTAGTTGAGTCCAGCTGAATTGTTAATTGGGTAAGCCTCTGAAATTGCAGATGCTGGAAAAGTTGATAGGTTACTCGGGATTATTCTTGCAGAATTTATGTGACAGAGAACAATTATTAATGAAAAAATTAAAAAAAGAATAACATTCCTATTATATTCAATTAGAATTTGAACAATACAATGAAAAAGAAATGAATTTAATTAATACAAATAGATATACCAGAACCATGTTTTTAATCTCATGATGGACTTCTCTCTTCACACTGTGAGAAAAGTTTAAAACACAAATACACCTTTTCCTCATTTCATTTCAGTTGGAACAGCTCCAAAAGGAAATAGTTCTTACATCACAACTTGTATGCTTCTTTATTTTCTTTTAAAATAAACAATAAAATAAAATAAAAAAAGATGAAAAATGTAAAATGTTATGATGGTGTTTTGATAGCAATATTATAGTCACAACAAATTTTATGGAATTTATACGTTGAAATCTTTTGTAAACTAATTTTGGTGGGTATTCAAATTTGAATATTTCAATTGATAATTTTGCCTTAAGCCTAAAAACTGCCATTTCAATAGGATTGTAGAATTACTAATCAAACATTATCAACCTTCAACTCAAAGATTCGAAGTAAAATTAAAAAAACAAAACAAACCATCTGTAATATAATGGTATCACAAAAATGAGCGCATTGAAACGAAAAAAAAATTATCAATTTTTTTCTAATTCTATACTTTAGAACAAAATTGTTTAAAACTGTCTATGGTGTTATCTTTTGAAGATTATAGAAAAATAGCTAGAACTACACAGATTTTTATACCAATGTAGAATATTTAGGAATACTTTACATCATTCATCAAGCAAACTACTTATTTTACAAATGAGAGGCAATATTTTCCCCACCTAACTTATTAAAAAGGGTTTTTATTTATGTATGTCTAATCATATAGCTGTAAACCATTATGCAGAGAACAAGCTTCTTTTGAAAAAAAAGAATCAGTCTGGACATTTTCCAACATTGTTTTTCCTTCTTATAAAAATTCACTCTAATCACTGACTCTCTCTTACTTACGAACATTCGAGTTACAAACTTTCAGAGATACAAACAAACCTGGCGATGGATTCAAATTTTGAACACTGTGCTTGTTAAGAATTTCGACTGCTGCACAATAGATAACATTACTATAACTGCACGGTGTCACCCTGTAAACACAACACAGTTGTTGTTCTCTGTCTGTTGCACCAGAGTATCATTTGTGGTTAAGAGTAGAAATAATGGTGACTGCAAGAGGCATCACGTTATTATGTTGAAAACTAAGGTGAACACTATAAAGCAAAATGAAAAGGTAAGAAAATAAACAAAGCAGGTGCGTACGGGATGAACTGTTCTATTATCACAACAGTCTTGAAAGGAAAAGAGCACATACTACAGGTGAAAGGTTCTGATTTTATCCATTCTATAACAATTAGTAAGAAATGAGAATCAGTGATGGAATAAAGTAAGTACAGCAGTATTATGAATGTTTATTATTAGAGATTAAAGACTAGAGACTATTATGATCATTATCATTATTATTGCTATGTATATGTTGAAATACTATTTGAGGCTGGTAAAATTTATTATTGAGTATCAATAGTCTGTAGCTGTATTGTAAGTTATTCAGTATATACAAGAGTAATATTTGACTTCCAAACATTTGGACTTAGGAATAAACTCCAGGAACACATCCTATTTGTAAATAGGGAAGCTTCCATAATATGATTCTTTAGTATATGAATAAGTTTATAGGACTTATAGCACCAAACATTCTCTTCTTATTTATTGATCTTTACACAGCAACAGAGATTAGTTTGCAACCTTTTGTGAAATTAGCAAATTATTTTTTTGTCATTTTTTTTTCATGTCTAACATTGGGAAAGTTAGTCATTTTTTTTTAAAAATCAATAAAGAAAATAATTAAAAATAAAGTTAAGTAAACTCTGGTAAAATGTTTATGAGAAAAGTTTTCTAACATTTATTTTAGGAAACCTTTTCAACTGGAATGGTTACCAACAGATTAAAAGAAAAAAAAGTCTGTAACAGAAGCTTGGTGGAACGTACATCACACCGTCCCAATATTCTTTTCTCCTTGAGATTTCATAACCTGTCAACAACAATAAAGTATTAGAATTTTAGTCTTATCCTATCAACCGACTGACCTGTAGCTGCAAGCATTTTTTAAGTAAAAATACATTATCTTTTCCTCATTTAAAGAATAATGTCTGTAGTAATGAGCCTCACCAACCAAGCACTATATATTGCTATGTAACCTTCAGTCAACTGTTTCATCTGGGATTATACATTCAAGTTTTATAGGCAGGAGGAAAAAAGTAATTGTAAATTATCAATTTTTCGGTATAGGCACTTGTGGGCCTAGCTAAGTGATATGCAACAGATAAGAGTCTAAAAGATCAGAGGTTTCAAAAACTAGGCTAGTGAAACTCATTCAAACTTCCACTTAAACGAATACTATTAATATGGCAGAGATATCACGTTTTTGACATAAGATTGCAAGCTTGGCAGATGATTTTTTCCTTCTTCCCCTAGTTGTTTTTTAATTAGGAAAGAATTAATGTACTTTTCATGATTACAACCTCTAAAGGAAAGTCTTGAAATGAAACAAAATTAAGCGACTTCAGTTCTGGCTAAAAACTAATATAAATTGGTCATATGATATTCATCATAAAACAATCCTGATCTGAATGTAACAAATCAGCAAGGAAGCAGTTGTCTGTCTTTAATAAGGTTGATGACACTGAAGAATCGAACAGTCGATATTTTAAGGTAGCCATATACTCTTAAAATAATATTATCACTCCCCAGATTTTTTTTCATTTATAAAACAAAGTCAAACAGACTTATCTAATATAAGCCTTTGTTCAATTGTGGACAAGCAGTTCAAGCAACAAAAGAAAATAAAATACATGAATGCCACTAAAGTCTCGACTACATTTCCAATTAAGCACTATCAACAAAACAGTATCTTGTTGTTATTCTTCCTACCATAAACTGTCAGTCATGTATTTGTTAAATCCATAATATATGATGTTGCCCAATTGGAGCAGTATTGGTGTCTCAATCTCCAATTAACTTCTTGAACAATAGATTCATTGAGGTCCTTTCCTGCTGGATTGTACTTATGTGAATATCTAGAAGAAAGAACAAGTCTAAGACTTCTTTAAAAACAACTTTATTTCCAACTTCTGTGGACAAAGTTTGGTACAAGTCAAGATGTGTGGTCCCTCCTACAGAGCTATTAATAGTCAATTTTTGGAGTTTTGTCTGCTTTCTTTTCAAAGTCAGATGTACGGTCCCTGCTACAGAGCTGTCAACAGATACTTATTATTGGAGTGTTGGCTGCATCATTCTCTCCTTTCATGCGATAGATAGATTTTAAAAACAAAGATTTCTCTTCTCATACTCCCATGAAAATAACTGATCTATCTCCAGACAGCTTAGAACGACATTGCCGACAATCCTATTGTACCTCATTAAGTAAATGAAATCATCATCCATTAAGTCAATTTAGGGGATCCAGTTAATCATGCTTATACTAACTTGGTTAAAATGAATGTGGAAGAAATGCAAAGCAAAATTCAAGGCTATGCTTGGTGTGCATTCTATGTTACAGTCATACATAGCAGAATTCATGTGGCAACAGCAATATGGTCTCACACACACTGCTGCTTTTGACAATGTAACACACTTCTCAATGCTACGCTTTGATTGTATTGGAATGAATTAATAATTACAGCTTGGAGTTCATTTTTATTGTAACAGCATCAATTGTTCGAAAACAAATGAAAATATTTCTGTTAGGAATTAATTTTCACTGCATAGATATTCAGGGCCCTAATCATGGGAACATGAAATGAGAAAAAGCAGATGATATTCAAATAAGTAGAGCTATTATTTGATCTGTAGGAGGAACTGCACATCTTCAGAAGGACCACACTTCTTGACTTGTCCCCACAGTTTATTCGGATGATTTGCATAGAACATCATTTTGGCTTTTAATGAGGCAAATTTGAAAGACACCTCTTCTCACGGTGCCTCCGATTCATATATTTTGCATTCTTTTTGAATGTTGTTGAATTTGAGTGAATGGAATGCATTAATTGACCAATAAATTATAATTACGTCTTTGTAGATAGCTTTTTTTGCACTACTCTGACTAATCATAAAGTCTTGGACTAACAAAGTTGGACCCTGATCAGCTCTTCCTTCTTCTTTACCATTATCATTATTAATAATAACATTATCATTATTCATTCGAGCAGATTTCTTCTTTACTAATAATTTCTCCTTTCGCTGATTTTCTGCAATTTTTCCTTATGCTGCTCCCTCAGTCACCCATTTCTTTATCAAATTTCATCACAATCCCTTCTCTCACTTGTTATTGTTCATTTGTTATTATTTATCTATTTGCAGTTTTGAATGTTCACACAAATGGCACATGAACTTCACATGTGATTAATTAATTAGTAGAAATTTTTTGAATTTTCAATCATTTTGCATTGTCTTACGCTTGTTGGTATAAATAAATACTATTCCAGGGACTATTTTTAAAAAAAAGATATCCAGGAGGTAGCTACGGTTATTAAAGGCAACATGGATTTGGAGTCATCTGCCAGACAGTTGAGGCTAAACTATTCAGTTCAAAAAATTGTTGGTCAAGCGAATACACCAAGATTAAGTAAGGTACGACCACAACCTGGAAATGTTCTTTTTTAGTCAGCATTTTTTTCTCAATATGAAAACGATTAACTACATAACTAAAGCCCACAAATAGCAACAACAATTGTACTCGATTTGAAGTAAAACATTTTCAAACATGTGGGCAACCATGACCAAGCTGTAATAGAAAATAATTAACCCATAATTATTAGGTTGCATTCAACAAGACTTCTTATAAGCAGATATTTATACCATACAGATACTTCAGATTTTACAAGGTTTCTTTCAACTTCTGTGGTAATGAGCATCACCATCCAAACACTTCATACTCTTTGGCTGCTAGCTCCTAGCACTACCCACTGAGCAAGAAGCCCAACTTCTTATCAGTTGTGTGGGTGTAGAATGTTATAACGAGCAAACAGCAGATTGAGTAAGAGGCCTTGATTTTGATGTACCTATTCATATCATGGGAATAATGTCAATTTAACAAGACCAGCCATAAAATAAAAGGACTTCTTTCTCCCAAGCATTCCTAGCACTTTTTAAAATTCTCATGTACTTTAAAGGAGTTTTAAAACACAGGAAACAAGTGGGTATCATTCACTATAGAGCCAGCACTTATCAAACTGGACAAACTTTTGCCACGCAACTCAAATAAAACACAAAATTTAATTCTCATAACTATAGTAAGAGCAATGAGAATGTAAAATAACTCCTAATTTACTTCCCAAGGGATGTGATAATTTTTACAGGCTGTCAGAAGGGAGGAAAGAACCAGATAAAAGGTATAATTAAATTCGTTTGTGACATAACTTCCTAAATTAATGGAATATCATTTCCACAATTTAAGGTAAAATCCTGGGCTTGCTACGACATGAATTCACTTGAGAAGCAAATTATTGGAGACTGAGGTAACAGCTTTCATAACATCCACACAAAAGTTGGTTCCAGATGGAAACAGATTTGAAAAAAAAAAAAAAAAAAAAAAATTAAAAAAAATAACTAAAATTCATGAACGCAGACAGATTTCAATAAAATAAGATAAAATCATGATAATGATTTGAAAAGCATATTTTTATGATTTGAGAAATTTAGCAGAATCAATTGAAATCTTTCAAGAAATTGAAAAAAAAAAATAAATCACAGTTTTGATGATGGAGTTTTGGGTTTAAGACTTTGCAGTTTCATGGCTAATGCCATCTTACCAGACACCTTTAATTTGCCAGCCATGAATGCCTGAAATAAAAAAAATAAGATAAAACAAACCCCAGATTTTTTTTCTTAAATATTATTAATCATTGACCATAATATTTTTCAATCGTTGTTCTTATTTTGTTTAATGAATTTATACATTATAAGAACAACACAAATTACTTCTTTTAAAACTCATTAGTCGTTACATTAAGAGACCATCAACATCATTCAGAATAGAGAACAGAAGGATGAATGTTATTAATGATGTGATAGCAGATGATGACTACCATCTTTTGACCCAGTGTCAATTTTCCAACATGCACTTTCGATACTCATTATTAAATTGCATTAAAACTGCAAGAAGAAACAAGTAAAATATAGAGAACGGATCAAATATGGAGTGTTAAAACAGATTTTCCTTTTTAGATACACAAGCATCTATAGCAGCGATCACCGTCACTAACAAATTGACACAGCAAACACCTCACACCATCACAATAAAGAATTCCCTTCCGTTCCTATGAATCTGATGTCATAAAGTGACATTTTATTATAACGTCATCAGAACATGGAATTCTTTTTTACTACATCAGAAGACAAACACGCATCAATTACATGGATGAAATTCTGTTTTGCTACCATATAAGTGTTAAATGTAGGTTCTTTCAGAGGAAAGCGCTTCTAAACGTGGGTGCTTTTAGAGGTATTAAAGATCGAATTCACGCACTTATGGTCTGACTGTTATATTCCAAAGACTAAATACAGTTTAGCATCTGCTGATTATAATCTCAGAGATGAACATCTATAATTCTTGGTTTTGGTTAACTTTGATTGTTGTTTTTCGAATATATATTTAATGTGAAAGAAGAGAAGAAAAAAAAAACTTACCTGCTGAGGATTCAATTTCCCAGACATCAAGAGAGGGAAATCTTTATCAGACATTGTTATTGTACAGTCAGCCTTTTCTACAAAAAAAGCAAGAGACAAAATAAAATGAACCTCAACCTTCGTGTGGTTTAAGAGGAAACCAACAATAAAAGAGTCTCAAAAAATTAGTTTACAGTCTTGTGAAAGTTTTTGTTTGTCTCTAAAAATATTTATTAAAAACAAGCCATATTTTTTCCTCATATATTACAATGTATCTATACATCTATACAAAATCAATTGGTCAGAACTGATTGTCCTTGATAACAGATGTAGCAGAGAAATAAGCTGATTAAAAAACCAAGACTTCATCTAATTTGTTGGGTATATTTTCATACAAAGACCCCATAGGAGTTAAATTAGATGTTATCAAGTCAGATTTCAGTTCTGTAGTTTATGAAAAGTCCACTTATATAATATGCCACTTGATGGTCTATATTTTCTAACTGTAACATTTGTCAAGGGAGATAAATATTAAATGCTAATTATAGAGGAGTCACCCTTATCTTTAAAATTTGTGTAAATGCATAAAAAAATCTGGGTTCATTCTGGTAAAAACTTGAAAATAAGAGTAAAAATGTCTTTGATATTTCGTACAGTACAATTTAAAAATTATTTAAATACTGCCTTCATTTATTGACAGCATGGGTAAATTAGTAATATACATTCTTCTTATTTCATATTCTAAGCCGATCCAAGAAAAAAAAAAATTGTCTTTCGTTTTATTCTTTAAAAGGAGAATTCAAATGGATATCACTTACTGTCTGAATCATAGACCACTTCTCCAGATCCAGTCTTAGCATCCACAAGCCATTTGCCAGTGGCACCACCAGGGCCGTCCTTGATGACAAAACCAAATACTCCTTGCAATTTCTTCACTAGAACTGGACCATCCTGGAAAATTTTCAATAATATTTTCTCTCACAATAAGATTATTTAAACAGATACATTGGAATAAAACTGCAAAAAACATTTAACAATGAAAAAAAAACAATGTTTTCAATTTGAAGAGACAACATCTTTATCTCTGACTGAATTAGAAACAAATAATTGATGAATTAACTTATAAGGGCATTTTACTAGTGTCTGGCTTATTAATTTTCTCATATATCATTTCTGAGGCATGAACATTGGAGCTGAATCATTTGTATTTAACATTCAGAAGTAGATGTACACTTAAACCTAAGTCTCAACCTTTGGGTAGAGGCTTTTGTATTGTACAATCAAGAGATAACTACAACAACTAACTCTTAGTTTATATCTATGATTATTTCTATACAAGAACAGAAAGGATATAATATATCAATAATAATGATCAAGAACCACTCAGCTTAGACTATACCAGGTCACTTTCTTATCATGAGATTAAAAAGAAAAAACTTACCTCTTTTAATTGATCTTTGATTAATTGGAACACCGGATACGATTGGAATTCTTTCTCTGTTGGTGAGCTCACATTAGCTGCTTGCAGTGTGGGACTGGAAATAAAGGTAAATTAAATGAAAGAAGTGGGGGAGGAGGAAAAAAAAAAGGCTTTAATATTTCTAGATCGTGACCACAAAACTGGCTTTCCTAACAGTAATTGTATATATTCCCAATGTCTTTTACATTATCCAGATTTATTAGGTTGATGTAAAAGTTCACTACAGCACAATGGTAGAGAAATCTTAGAAGTGTCTTTAAAGATTACTCTGCTCTGTTTGTGTAGCTGTCAATCATTTTACATCAATTACAAGCCTAAAAAAAATTCAGAAGCTAGAAGGATGGATTCCACATGAAATCATGGAAAGAAACAAATACATGTCTTTCTCTTCTTGTTCAGCATAGAAAAAAGCCATTTTAGACAAGATAATCACTGACAATGAAAGATAGATTTATTACAAGAATCCAAAATTTAAAAATCAATGATAGCTTCAGAACAGCCCCCTACAACCCAACCTTAACAGAATCTACTGGAGAAATTCAAAGAGAATTCTTTATTATAAATAGCTGAAACCTGAATAAACTTATTGTGCAATGCTACAGTGAGCAATTGGCTCATTTGAATGGTGCACTAGATTAGAGAGAAAACTTCTCAGGAATGAAGCTGGCCCTAACATTTTTGATGTTGGATCATGAATGTGTAATGGATATTTACTTGGTGTATCATATTCTTAACCTGACATAAGAGAAAAGGTGATACCATCCATGGATCCATTCAACCATAGGCTGGAAAAAAAAAAAAAAAAAAAAAAAAAAAAGAACCCCTCCCACCCCCCAGAGACATCAGGTTTTTTGAGAACTGATCTCTTTTACTGATGCAATATAAAGACAACAAATATTGATTGTCAGAGTATTTTGATGTTTATCTTAGCTGTAACTTTTCTTCCATTCAATTTGGAAATGAAGGTCTGGCCGACTATATTTACAGAAAAAAAAAGAAGAATTTTGTTACAGGAGAAGTAGTCCTCACCTTTGCACAGCTGGGAATCCTCGTTTGTAAGCAGCAACAACAACTGCCCCACCCAGCCCAATGTTATGCTGAAGGGCCAGTTGTGCATTTGGTACTTGTCTTTTATCAGCCATACCTCGAAGTTGCCAACACAACTCAGAGCACTGAGCAAGGCCTGAAAAGAAAATCAAACAATTACTGTATAAACCAAAAAAGAAAATAAATCATAGAAATCTGCACACGTTGCTTTCAACACCAACAAACATGAAAAATGGTGGAAATACTTTAGGCACCAAATCATTGCTTAGACTTGTATCTTTTCTTGTAGCCTAGAAAAGTTGAAGTGCATCACCAAATGAGAGTAGTGCAAAAAATAAAGTAGACAGATAGACAGATCAAATGAGAAATTTAAAAGATAAATATCTTGAAAATATATTGACTTTTCTGCCATCAAATATTGCACACCAGTTTTATGATGTGTGTATAAAATTCATTTTTTGTTTTGAGAACTCAAGGATACCATTTTTTTTTAATCAATGAAGAGATCATGGTTTAAAAGGCTACTACATTATTTTCTAGTTGATCAAACAACAGCTGCTGAGTTCATGTGTGCTAGAATTAAATAATTATTGCCATGATTATAAAAGGATGTTTGATTTCTGTGGCACAACCTTTTGTTGAACTATATTTCATCAAATGACACTTCATCGAAGTTATCAAGACTTTTCATGAAAATAATTTCTTAAATCTTAAATTTAAATAAATAGAAAAGTAAAAATAATTTCCACTTAGAATTTCAATTTTTAGAAATAGTTACTGTTTTTAAAAATTGAAACTCGATTCAATGTAATGTTATTTCCAGTCAAAATGGCTCTGTAACTGATTAGTTAGTGGCCACAAACTTATCTAAAAAAAAAAAAATGATTTTAAAAACAGAGTAAAAACTAAAAGGCACTCAGAGAGTACATACCTCATCCAATGCCTTATGCTAAAAACTGACATATATATATAGATATATATAGATATATATAGATATATATGTGTGTGTGTGTGTGTGTATAACGGAGAGAAATTCAGGGTAACAAATATTGAGTAACTTCCCTTAAATTTCAAATAGAGCCATTTTATTAACTCTTTGTTTTTGGCCTATTCTTCAATAGAATAATTTTTTTTTAGAAATCTCTCAATCAGAAACAAATATCCGCTCCTAGATTTAATCAATTCTGCATACTATTTTTAACCCTTGTTAAATCAACAGCTATGTTGGAAATGGATCAGTCAAATTATAGTTAGCCAACAAAGTTAAAGTATTTGAGAAGCTACTTTAAAACTGACAATGTCAGGTAACTTTGTTAACCTAGCAGGAGTATAAACAGACAGTTGGAGAGGGAAAAAAAAAAAAAAAAAGCACGTTGACATCACCTGATACAGAATTAACTAGAGAGTGAATTTTAGATTGAGAAGCATACCTGTAGCACCTAATGGGTGTCCCTTTGAGATGAGTCCACCACTTGGATTGATAACAAATTTTCCGCCGTATGTATTATCTCCTTGGTCAATCAATTCTCCAGCTTTACCTGATTATAATGATTATTAAAGTTAGCTTGATTAACGACAGGCATTCATTTAGTTAATGGATTCATAAATTGAGTAGATGACCGAGCACAAAAAAGCCAGTTGTTTTTATAATGCAGATCATACAGTTATATGCAGTGCAAGAAATTTAGATGTGATTATTAAATGTGTCTCACGTAAAAACAGAGAAACAATGAAAAGGGAGGTAATAATTGTAAACAAGAAAGATGCAGAATCAAATCTTGGTAAAGATTTCTAGGTTTTGGAGATGAACAGAAGTGATGTCATTAATATATACATTCAATAGTAATGGTCAAAAAATATTTATTATTATCATTATTCTTGTAGTAGTAGTAATAGTACTTCCCAAATTCATTCAATTTTGAATGAACACTTATCTAGTACAGCACTGACAGTTAGTTTATACCTGATCTTTGATTGGTAGAAGTCATTTATATGTTTTTCCGTTAGTTTGTCATGTTTTCTACATCAATAAATTCAAGTAATGTTTTTAGAGTTTTGTTAGAAGGAATCTAGAGTTTTATCAGTTCACTGTCAGTTGAATGTTCAATACCGAACCATCTTGAATATTAACAATTCCTGATGATGCCTTATCAGTAGAATTACAATTTTTTTTTTAGATAGCCTCAATGATTGATATCACAGGATATATACACAAAATTAAACATTCATTTTTTGCATAGCTAAAAGATACAAGCATCATACAGTGGTAGCTATAACAGCTATTTAGTTCTTATGAAGTCAGGTCAGATACCAAGATGTCTCTCCAAAATATTTAATCACAGTGTTCTGGTTATTCTTCTTTTATGCAAGTGCAAAAGTCAAGACTTAAGTTTATGTACATTAAATATATATATATATAATGTCTTGACTGTAACTAAGAAAAGTCTTAACTTTTTTATTCATATATGATGAGTTGAAAAATATAATTATATGAATATGAAAATATAAACACACAAAAAAGTGCTAACTTTAACATAAGTTAAGCACTGTCTGTCTCCCTCTCTACTTATATATATATATATATATATATATATATATATATATATATATATACACATACAGAAAGAGTCTCAACTTAAGGTAAAGCTTAGAAAAGTCTTAACTTATACATTCATATATGACAAGAATAAGTTGAGAACTATATATATATGTGTGTGTGTGTGTGTGTGTTTGTGTCTCTGTGTGTGTTTGTGTCTCTGTGTGTGTGTGTACGTATGTATGTATATATAACAGATATGTTTATTCAGAATCACATACACTATTTACACCACAAATATTACACATAGTTCATTTTGTTTATCACACTGTTTATCACAATACACTTATAGTACAATGCACACCGTTCATTTGTATTAAACCTATTCATCTGATATGAATAACATGATCTAAGAAGCTTAATCAACAAACTTTATTTACACGAGAAACAATTTACTACTCAAGTCTTTCCAATCTTGAAAAAAACAAAAAAACAAATTCAAATCTGCAATCCATTTCAGAATACGCCATGACAAGAAGAAATAATTATAAACTCACCGAACACTGTTATTTACGAATCTAGAAATGTAACGAAAGTCTGACTGCCTCCTGATTACACACTCCCTTTAGTCAGTGGGACAACCAGGCTAAAGACAACGTGACCTATTTAAACACCACGACTTGGAGAGATAAAAACCAAGAACAAAAACTACAAATAGTATTGACACTTGTACACAATGACTGATTTTAGACTTTAAACCGGTCTAGATAGTCATCCTCACATGACCAATGTTTGTCGAGGGTGATCAATAGAAAAACTGGAAAAAACCTCCATCAAAAACCAATGAATAAGTTACTTCTCTCGCCTTTTTGTTTGGCAGCGAGCACTAAAAAGCTATTTAAAGGGGTGAATTTAGAAGAAAAAAAAATTTTCTAAACAAAAGGAGGAAATATTGGAATTTTTGATCCTTCATCTCCATTGGTGTGGGCTGTACACATACATACATACATACATACATACATACATACATACATAGTCAGTCACACCAACTTAAAAACAGTTCTGGTTGACGGTTTCTAATATTATGGGCTCAGGCCGAGGTTGTAATAGTGGGTCAAATTTTAGGACATAGAATGACTTGATAAAATATATAACCTAAATAAAGTTCAATTGGAAGCTTCTGTTTTAAGCTTAAAGGTCAAGTTGAAGTTTTTTTATAGGATTTTTTTTCTTTCTTTTTCACCAAGTAAAAATCATGTTCAGTAGAGCTGGAAAAGTATAAAGCCCATACAGTTTTGTATCACTTTATGATTCTTATTCCCAAATCATTACGTTTTGAAATCAACTTTGAATATCAGTATGCTCATAAACTGAACATACCAGTTCAAATGTTTGCTTATTCAAAAAAGCCTACTTTGTTTTCAAAAAAACATTGAAGAAAATTTCAAAATTTTCTGCCATATCTTTAATAATTTTCTCTTGACACTATCATGCTTATACAAGGTGAGTGAAAAACTCCCTATTGAAAATTGGTAATAAATTTATTAGTTATTGGTCGTAATCAAGAGATTATTAGATAGTAAATTCTCACCCATCCTACATATAGATATATATATTGTAAACATGCATTAGTATTAAGTATTAAAACTGTAAATTTAATCAGTTTATCAAGTACAAAGCACATAGTAAAATTTTTCAAATTACATTACTATGATTTTTTTTTCTTCTGTTACAGGTAGCAACAACTCTGTATGTATGCAAGCCCCTAGGGTGTAATTTTTGACAGATTTTCTTCAGATGGAATACATATTTCTAATATATTTCAGAGTACTTTTTTTCATTTTAGAAAAAAACTTTTTTCCCCAGGTTTTACATTTACAAATTTTTGTAAAACTTGGCCCTGGTTTCCACCATAATTTCAAAAATCAAAATTAGCAAATAAAAAAAAAAGAAAAGTTATTTCCCATTGATTTATTTTATTTGTTCATCAAATAAAGATGCCTCTGCGGGCATCTCCGTGTACAATTTACATTAAAAATATGAGAACAACTTTAAAATACACATCAATTCAAGCGATACTTTCTAGAAAATTTTTTTTTACAGTTATGGTATGTTTTTTTTCTGAAATATCTAACATCTGCCTTATTTCAGTTTATTGTTATTGAAGATTTTTCTTTTTGGAAGTATAGTGAAATAACATTAATAAATAGAATTGGAAAAATGACATTTCTAAGAAGAGTACAAGAAATTGTTGAAAAAGGATAAAATAAATAAATAAATAAAATTGTTGACATGAGTAAAATAAATAAAGTATTATAAATGGTTTTGGTGAATAAACGGTACATGGTAACAAAAATTTAGTTTGAATCCCTCCAAGTTTTTCTCATTTTTTTCTTCTCGTTTGTCCTTTCTTGGGATTATGTGAAAAGAGGATTCTATTCACAATGTAACTATAATGTAAAACTCGGCCCTGACTTTCCATCAGGGTTTCAAAATTCAAATTAGTATGTAAAAAAAAAAAAAGCTAAAAAAAAAGCTTGACTCTCAGGTAGTTTAGCACCCAAAACTTTTACGAAAGCAATACAAACACAAAAAATTATTAAAATTGATATTATCACAGCACAAATACAGATAATACAAAGCAAATAAAAGATTTAATAATACAGTATTTACGTATTGTTTATAAATATCAAGTAAATAGACATACAACTGAACAGAAGAATTGGAATTTATGCGGAAAAAATATCAAGTACAAAGCATGTCGTAATAAAATTCAAATCTGAATCCCTTTCTATCTTATTCATTTTTTCTTTATGTTCATCCTTATTGTGAGGGGCAACTGTCTATGTATGGGTATGTGCAGCCCCTTCCCCAGGATAATTTTTGATTGATCCTCGTCAAATTCACATGGGACACATATTTTCAACATATCTACAAGTGCTTTCTTGGTTTTTTGAAAATTACTCCCCAACATAGGGGTTTAGTGGTGGGTTTGATTTACAATGTAAGTTTATGCTGAATTTGTCCCTCAATTTGAGTTTGACAGCATTTTTCAAAGACTCAGATTTTTTCTGATCGCTGCCAAAAAGTGAAAACAGTAACTTATTTATTGATCATCCCTTTTATAAAAAAAAAAAAAAAAAAAAAGATTCCCCCCTTTCAGCTTGGGTATATAACTGTTCAGTTGTGCCTCTGCTTGATTATAATTTATCAGAAATGCACAATTAAAATTCATAATGGATTCACCGAATTCATTCTTCAAGAGATACATTTAAGAAATTCAAAGAAGAAAAAATAATCATGAAATCAACTGGTACTGGCATCGTCTCTATAGGTTCATGAAGAAAAAGAAAATTTTAGGAGCCTAGAAACTTGTTTGTTGATGTCTGTGGGTAACGTATTTTCCACTAATACAATGGATTAAACTTTCTATGTAGAATGTTCAACAAGCAAGATAGCATAGCTTGCCTTGTTGCCGGACTTGCAGGGTATTTGGTTGTGAGTCAGGTCATCATCTGAATTGATGAGAGCCAAGCAAGGAGTTCAAAGAAATAGACCAAAATGTGGGCTGCATGGATAGTCATCAATTCAATCATTTTAATTACTGCACTCAATCAATGATCCGTCTTAATTACCCACGGTCACTGGATCAAAAATTTCAATCACAAATATACAGAAATCTCACATTGAGATCCTACACAAATTTTGGCACAAAACAGTTAAACACCTATCTTTTGGCTGAAGTGAAATTTTTGATAAAGATAGAGAATGGATTTAAATGCAGAAATCTCCAGCGCTAATACTGAGTAGAATACAGAGAAGAAGCAATAAAAACTATAGGTATACATTCTGCAGAATCTGAAGAAAAATGGACAGAACACAAGAAGCTCTGTTGAAAAACAATCCAGTTCTAAAAAGATGCCCAACCTAAAAAAGTAGTTTGAAATTGTTGAAAATGTCAAGCATTTTCAGACTGAGCACAGAGGAAAGGATTCTGATGATTGGGGGAAGGAGGTAAACAACACAGGCAAAAATAAGTGAAATGATTAAATTCTAATTTTACATACCTGCTTCACAAAGGCCCAGGGCTTCATAAGTGATGAGTTCATTGGCAGAAAAACAATCATGAAGTTCTATCACATCAATGTTCTGAGGATTAATACCTGTTGAATTCAAAGAGGTCATTCTTTTTATATTCATTGAACACTTGTAAAACTCTACTAACCCGAATATCATTTTATAGCATTTAATACCAAAATTCAATATCAGATAGAGAGAGAGGAGAAAAATGTAGAGACAGAGAGAAGTAACTTGAGAAATTAATCTTACAAAAAGGTATTTTTCAGTATTTTGAACAAAACTTGAATGAATATGATTTATGCTCCTCTGTAGAATGACAGAAAATGTAAAAAATTGTTTACACAAAAAGAAAAAGTAATTAACAGTTATTTGGGGCAGAGGGAGATACAAGCACCAAAGAAGTTGAAAACTATCATAAAATGACAGCCTGTCAAGGCTGACAATAGATATAGCAATTATTTTGCTGCTATCGTTTGGGCCAGTAATTATGAATGAATGGATTGTCTACACTGTATATGCCAGCATATTCGATTTTTTTTTAAAAACTATGCAAATATTACACTGCATTCAATGTACTGGTATTATAACTAGGGGGTCCATCTACCAGGGCTCAATATAGGCACTTATGGACCTTAGATGAGTAAGCAGTGATCATTCAAATATCCTCATTTGTCATGTAATCTGGCATACACAGATATTGCCCACTTTTTTATGTCTACAAGCGTGTGATAAAGGTGACATGGGAATAATTTTGAGGAAAACTGTTCAATAAGATAATTTTACCCAAATGAGCAAAATTCATAAAACCATCTGAATAGGGTTTCAAATAATCAAATTGATTTTCAATTATATTCCAGATGATTGATATCAGTAACAATTTCCAAATTGTTCGGAGTTGTGTAAAAACGTCAGTGCATTTATCAACTAAGACTTGTGTTATTACTGCAGTACCAAAAGTCCTTTGATAAATAGTTTTCAGGATTAAGAAGAATTGCCATCAGCAATATTTGATGCAGAAAAGACAAACCTCACTTGAATCAATGTTTCCTTTATTACTGATTTATAATGAAAATATGTTTACCATTATTTCTTTTTTAAAAGCCATTCAAGTCTTTCCAAAAATTCATATCCTACCATAATTCACCAACTGTCAGTCTGTATGTGACAGCCTAAGTCAGGTACTACACAACATCTAGATAAAATTCATTGCATGCACTAATGGGACCCCCATGTATATTTAAAAAGAAAAAATAAAGAAAAGAGTTTTCATTCTGGTTCACACTGATAATAAGAACCTCATTTTTGAGAAATCCCCCATGATATTTAATTCAAATGTGATATAAGAGTTTATGATGATGATTTTCAAATGATTCAATAAATATATAGTTCAAATCAATGACCAGTTATCAGGGCTAAAGGCCTCATTTAGACCTTCTGCAGGAACTACCTGAAAATTCCACCCATAAGGTAGGTTTTCAGCTAGTTGAAGGAATACACTCAACATGTAGATCTAATAGAAAATCTAACAAAAGTTAGTTCAAATGCCTTGGAGAATGAAGGCAAGCGGTGAACATAGATACATAAAAAATTGAAGGAAACCAGCCATAGAGCTGCTCACAAACTCTTCTTGAAGGCTATTGTGAGCAAATATGTTCTTAACTGGGTGCCTCTCTAATCTATGTATATGAAAATTGATCAAGAAAAGATGATGAATGAGTGTTCAGGATAGAAAACTTTATATCGAGTCTTCATAAAAATAGATAAAGATCTATCAGCAAAATCATAGGATGGATATACGTACCAGTTTTTTGGTAAAGTTTTTCACAGGCCCTTTTTGTCATATCAAAACCAACCTAGGCAAGAAGAGAGAAATAAGTTATGAATGGAGTCTAACAAGTCAAAGAAGTTATACTTAAAGAATGGATTATATAGAAATAGAAAAATTAATTACCATATTTGTTGGCATATAAGATAAACATTTCAATTTTTTTTTTAAAAATCTATGCAAATATCACATTGCACCCAATGCATTGGTATTATGACTATGGAGCCATGGGGTCCAGATGGGTTGCAGTGCGTGGTGTTTCCCTAAATACCTTTGCAAACAATGTGTCTCATAAGCCAACAAATATGGTTCATCAAAGGTCATGAAATTCAGGCAAGAGTTTTCATACCCAGCTGGAACATTCACCGATCTGCAAAATCCCTGGGACTGATTTTCACTCAAATTTATTTATCAGAATGATCAAGTGAAAGAAGATAGAGTTTTGAGAAAGAGTTGTTTCAGAAGAAGAAGAAATAATAATAATAATAATAATAATAATAATTCTTATTATTATTCTTCTTATTATTATTATCATTCTTATTCTTCTTCTTATCATTATTATTATTCTTATTCTTATTATTATTCTTCTTCTTATCATTATTATTATTATGATCTATTCCTTTTACTAAGGTGGTTAAAAAAATAGAGCAAGCAAATCAAAACATAAATCGAGTAAATAAAAAAAATGAAGCAATCAAATTGAAAACAATGGCAAAAAAACAGAATTGATAGAAAGGAATAATCAAATACTATCGCCCTCAAATTTGGGGGGGGGTTAGGCACAGACCTCTAGTGAAATTGAAAGTCCGCGAGTAACTTTTGACTCCCCCAAATGTACACTCTGACATACAACTATGAAATTACTAACAACTGACTTATGTGACTGATGATCATTTAATCATTTGTTTAGTGGATTGGAAAAATAGAAGAAATAACATGAAATCAAGATATTATTTCATAGTTTTATGACTAATTTTTATCTTCATCTGAGCAATAGTTGTAACAAAAAGCAGCTAATAAAATCAAGATAAAGTAGTCATAGAAATCGAAAAATGTATGAAATTCAGACAACGAGAATTTAGGCAGCAATACAAACTTTGCTGATACACATACCAGAAAATCAACACCTTACAAAAGAGAAAGTCAAAAACAGAATCTTTGTATCATTGGTTAGTAGCATGTAAATTATCCACTTTTAATCAGCCAATTTTTTGCTAAAGTGGACCACACCACAACAGATTGTGGGGCATGTGAAATGAACTACAACTAACAATACCAAAGGTGGTCTTTCTCCAAAGGTGCTGCTGTGTACATCAGAATATATAGAATTTCCAGAATAATGACAACAGTTCCAGAGCAATTCAAATGAAGTTTATCCTGAATTTTCCAAGCAACCGTTTCTCATAAATATTAGTAAATTTCTAATCCCTCTCAACTCCATGGGGTTTCAGAGGATTTTGGCAAACACGTGCCGAAATGTGACCAACAGGAGCTGTCAAAGATTCTGAATTTAAGATTAAAAGCAAAGAAATTTTGAAACTACTAATATGAAATGCCAAGTGTATATCTATGTCTTTTGCCTGTGACATTTGTCAAGGGAGTTGACAATTAAGTGCTAGGTATAGAGTAGTCTCCCTCACTAATTTTTGCAAATGTGTAAAAAAAAATTTAGGTTCATTCAGGTTGAAAAAGAAAATGCAGAGCAAGATAATGTTTTTGATATTTTTGAAGCACAAGAAAATTGAAAAATTATTTAAATACTGCAGTCATTTTTTGATGGCACAGGTAAACCAGTTTATTATATACTCCCCTACACATATTTGAACCTATCTAATGCTCAAAAAGCAAAATTAAAACATACAAGTTTTATACAGCTGTTGTCTTGAAAAGTTGAAGGTAAGTCAGTCGCCATTTCCATTCCAAGAATTTGCACAGCTTGTGACTTGAGATTGTATTTGTTGACAAAATCTTCATTGGCCAGCACTACAGCAGCACTT
This sequence comes from Thysanoteuthis rhombus, assembly GCA_963457665.1. NCBI lineage: Eukaryota > Metazoa > Mollusca > Cephalopoda > Oegopsida > Thysanoteuthidae > Thysanoteuthis > Thysanoteuthis major. The sequence continues at coordinate 61,940,975 of OY735204.1, forward strand.
CCATCAGAAGTTGGACTATGAAAAAAATAGAAGAAAAGCCATGAACAGAACAATAATCTTCCCAGTATGTCACTCTTTTTGGGTTAAACATCTCGAGGGCTTAAAATGCTGAAAACATTTGTCTGTAATATGGTCTATATAAAAGTATGATTTCCTAATGATGGGATTGGGGAGGTGCAAGTGGTTTAACAGTCACCAGCACAAAAAACAGAAAAACCAAGTTCAAGGTTCAGCTTGCATACAATAATGTCTCAGAAAATGGCATGAACGTCCCCCACCCCAGCTATGGGTAAATGGTAAAGGGCATCTTTTCAGTCCCAAGCATGGGTGAAAAAGGAGGATTAGGCATCAGCCTAGCAACTTGAATCTGTAAAAGCCTACATTCTACTGAAACTGCAGGAACATTACCCAATATGATGTGATTGTGGCCCTATACTCCAAAAATAATGAGGTCATACAAAACGAAATCACTTTGGAGGTTATTTCTTGCCTAAATAAAGTTTTATTTTCTCTTGGAATTGTTCTTGCATACAAAAGATCACATAATTTCATCTTTAGTCTTGAAATCATGTTGGACCTATATTTTGTCCGATTACTGAAAATCTCACTCTAATTAAATTATATGCATTCATAATTTTGTAAATAAAATCATACAACAACTAAATCGCCAGAATCTATAAATTCCTTTCTGGGCATGAAGACACTCAGGAAACTTCATAGAATTTCCATTAGTATCTTTGAGCAAAAGACAGAATTTTAAATTTAAAAAAAGAAACAACTGAAAAGCCTACTTTCCTCAGCAGAGATGATAATCAATTATCTTTGACTTTTAGAATTAAGAAAAAATCTCTTACTTTTTTTTAACAATGACAAAAAATACTTGTTTTCCTACTTCCTTCTAAATAGTAACTTACCAGCACTGAAGTTTGGTTAGTGGTTCATGGATCTGTTGGGCACTAAGGATTTCTTCAAGACTATATTCTTTTTGAAATTGAGCGTACCTAAGATCGAAAACAGAATTGATTAAACCACCTTGTACCCATCTTTACAATTCATGCATGGAACACAAGGTTATTCATATATCTTTTAAACATGGGGAAAACATTATTTACAGTTTTAATAGGGTGCATCTGTTTATAAACAGCATTATTCTTAGTATTTAAAATCTTCACAGAATAAAACATTCTTTTCAGCTTTGTTGGTTTTTTTGTGTAAATTTATGACTAACTTTTACATTTTTCAATTTTCTGAGAAAAAAGCAACAAGTTATCTATGATTAAATACAGTTTATAACAAGTTTATAACAAGTATATTAATAATCCTAAATGGGCCTAATTTATAAGCATCAAATAGCAATTTTCTATCTCAACAGAATTAAAAGTTGAACTTGTAACTTCTTGATTACCAGCAGAGAGCTTTAGATGATTTATGAAACATATAGTTTTACTACTGCCAATACAGATGCCTACTTTACCATATTGATAATTTACCAAGTTTAACTTATTGTGGTACAAGACTGAAAGCTGAGTAGGGGTTAGGAGAATTGTGTCACACCAATCTTTCAATTGGTAAAGGCCTGCTTGCCTGGGAAATTGACATTTGAAATCCTGGCTTTTATTTTGAACTTAACCATCATTTTCTGAAACTGGTAGAAAATATGTAAGTATTTCAGCCAAGAAGCATGGAAAATAGGATCAACAAAGCAAGTTAAAAAATTAGGTTGAGGCTGCTTGAGTTAAACCCTCAAATACGGGGCCTGCCTCTTGGTTGAAATAGTTACATATCTTCTACCAGTGCCTAGGCTAAGGGGTGAATGTCAAAGATTTTTTTCTAAATGATTAACGATTCCAACAAATGTTAAAGTTGAAATTCTTACTTACGGATTATTGGTGGAATGTTTGTGGTTTTTCCAAGCTATCTTGGCAAAATGTTCTTTATTTGTTCCTAAAATAAAAGAAACAAAAATCTGTTGAACTTACAAAAATCATCAGAGAGTATATAAAAAGTTTGATTCAGTATTTTCAGATTTTCTTTGCCATTATTATTTGTATTAACACAGAAAATAGAGTAGGCAATTTAAGTTCAAATTCTGGTTGAAACTGCTTGTATTCACTTACCATTAATGCTTATAGCTAGCAACAATAATAACAACTCTTTTGAAAAAAAGGAAAAGATTGAGTGACCAGAGTCAAGATCAGGCAAAAATTATACAAGACTCTTCTGCTCAGTCTAAGGTGATAGGAAATAGTGGGCTTTGTTGAACTTGCAAACAACTTAGGAAACAGACAACCAAGCAATAGTAACAAACTACTAAATTTCAACAAAGAATAGATCAAATATCCATTGATATATATAATATATTACTACCCTTCTTCAGGGTTGAGCACTCTTTAGGTAGGGAAACTCATCCATTATAAGCTACTAAAGTAATGCTCTTCCAACTCTGGAATAGAGCACTGGTGGATGGGGAATTGTGCATGAGTAAATATATTGCCTAAATTCAGTTCTACTGACCGTCCAGTTCTGCATAGGGAAGGAGTAAAATGCCAGCCTCTGGGTCTAAAGCAAAGTTTCGATCCTACCTTGTGGTACTGGATGGGATATTGGATAGTCTATAGCCACACTGAAGAGTTGTAATATAATGAAACAGCTGTCTGTGGATGACACAATTATATATATATATATATATATATATATATATATAATCTAATAAATATAAAGATGAAAAATGTTTGTTTATTTTTATAGACGCCTAAATGGTTGCAATCTATAAGTTGAATATTTGTGTATAAGGGTAACTTGACCCTAGGATGAACATATGATAGGTGGCAATGACCTTTAAAAGTAAATTTTAGCTTTTTTGAATATATTAGAGATAGCTGCACCCTACAGGCTGCAAACCTATGTACAAGGGTAAGTAAACCTTAGGAACATGTTAACATAAAATTGATGTTACCAGAGGTTAATTCAATTTTGACATTTTCTAAAAAGGTCAATCTAGGCATTTTCAAAATATAGGTGGCACTGACCCTTTGGTGACCTCTAAATTGAAATTCTAGGTCAGAGAAATCTTGGCATGTTTATAACAGGTCAATTTTGGCATTTTTAAATCATCTGAAGCCTTTACTATCTGACCTTTATTGATTACTTACTTTCCCTAGCAATGCCAGGTACCCCAGCTAATACTTTATAAAGCAGATAGATATATAAGGCACTAGTAAGCTAGTTTTGATATAAGGGCATTAGTAAGCTAGTTTTGCAGACTGCTTGCTAGTTTGGTGAGTTCAATTCTAATGGACTACCTTACCGAGGTGGCCTTGTGCTAGATTAAGCTAAATTTAGCAAGCATTCATTACAGATAAAAATACTTCAAAATATGATGTGTAACCATAAAGAAATCAAACTTTTGAAACAGCAGGCCAATGAGATGGTTTAGCACATACATGACCAGAAGGTTATTTAGCAGTGACCTTGACCTTTTGAATGAAAATAACCTTATCAGGCTTTGTTAGTTTGGTACATGTGCCAAAGTGAATAGGAGTGTAGAGATTTTGGCATTTTTTCCCCCAACATTGAACAATGAAGCATCTTGTCTTAATTTGAAATCCTGTTTCAAACTAGGGAAAATTTGGGGAGAACTTTTCTAATGTTGCAACAGGCCTATAGGGGGATCATCTAAGCTGTATGCAATGTCATGAATGGTACCAGCATTTCTAATTGTGAAGAATATCTACCTAAGTCAAAGCCATCAATGAGCAACAATCACATTAAGAAAGTGCGTGCTGTGATCTGTGGAAATGGTTGCCTCACTATCCATGAGGTGTCCAAACAAATAAAAATCTGTAAAGGTTAGTGTAATGTAATTTTGAGAAAAAACAAAAAAAAAAACAGAAAAAAAAACAAACTACAGATGCATCTTGTTGCTATAAAATTTATGCCACGTCAGTTGACAGACGTACAAAATGAGACACATTACAATTTGTATAGAGAAGACTAAAGAAAAAAATCTGATTTCCTCAGAATAAATGTACATCTTGATTGTAAAAAAAAGTGTTTGGTTCCGAAAATCTCATTCTTTGTAGGTATTTTCTGCAGAAAACTACCAGGTTTCATCACACTCATATAGAGTAATCACACACAAAGTAGATTACAATATTTTTGTGTTACGCAGGGGCCAAATTAAAGATCATCCTTACCATATTTTTCCATGTGTTCCCTTCCAGCATTACCAAACATTTGAGCTGTAATGGGGGATGGCTCCAATTCATAAACATTCAACATAGTAGCCACATGTTTGTCCAGTGGGTTGGTCCGATCAGAAAACTAGACATTAGGGGAGAAAGGAAATATGAACAATCACATAAATCATAGAATGATTGAAAAGCTAATTTTTAGAAACCAAAGATTTAAAAAAATTATTCCAAGTGGTATGAAGATTATCTTTTCAACAGAATTTATCAGACACCTATCATGTCCAAGCACTTTTACATAGCGTCTTGTATAATCTAACTACCATATTTAACAGCATATGAGACCCCCTATTCCCCCCCAAAAAAAAGTGGCTCAAAAAATAATCGTAACCTTTATTGTCTAACCGTAAATTAGCCAGAACTTAAGGAAGAATTTTTTTAAAAACTGGGTGTTAAATGAGAAGAATTCAGAGCAATGCGTTTGGTTCCTAATATTCCCTGCTGAAATTGGGGGGGGATCTTAAATGCCATCAAATATGGTATATCACCCCAAAGGTAGCATATCTGTCAGTAAATAATAAAATACACTGGTTCATCATAACTCACATTTATTTGGAAGCAAAATGAAATTCTTCCAATTCTGTTCAAATAGAAGATATTAAATTACACAGGGTGGAGGCAAGTAGCAAATTTTCCAGTGGTGCCCTTGATATTAAAAAAAGAAAAAATTATCACTCACTGCTTGCTGAAGAGAGCCTGCTGCCATCTTTTCAAAGCCAAGAGCAAGTACACAATCAGCAAGGCCTAAAAAAAATGAACAAAAAGACAAAATCATTTCACACTGTAATCAATTATAAATTTCTCAGGTGAATCGATAAGCAATGGTTCAAATTTGTTTCTCACCTTTGATTTTGTTCACTCAAGTTTAAGATATATTTATCTGCGTATATAATTCAATTGTTTTCATAAAAGAAATCCAAATATTATATTGAACTCAATGCACTGGTATTACAGAGAGGAGACTGATCTCAAGCAACACAACTACAGACTTGGAATGACTTTTGGTGAGAATTGATCAAAAGCATGTAATACAGATGGTATGTTCTGTACTGTCATGTGTTTTATAGACTGGCAAATAGTGATTCACTCAACTGTAGCCAAAGATACAGTAAGAAAAAGAACATTATACTAATTCATGTTAGGGAGGACATCTGTAGACCAGCCTTTTTCAATCTTTCCAGACTGGAGGAACCCTTAAGATAACTTTCATATCTAAATGAACCCTACATAGATATATTACATGTAGGAGGAACCAGTCTTGAACTAAAAGGTAGAAGGTGCTATCAAATTAAGCAAGATATCAAGCAGGCTGCCAATCGATAAATGCTAAATATGCAATATCACGTTAAGATTAAAGCAAAATATCAAATGTCATTTAGTACATAAACCCATATTTAAGATGACTGAGACAAAATTTCGTTTGAAATAATCTGAATAAGTTCCTACCTGCATTTTTTGTCTTTGGCTCCAATATTTCTAGAGGTTTTCTTTTTATACTATTTTAGACGTTTACCAGTGGAAAACGCCAGAGATGTCAAAAACAGACCTTATTCCAACCATATTTATTCTTCAATGAATTTTTTTTTACTTGACTTTTATGCGAATATTTTAATCATTTGCATCTTTTTGACCTAGCTTACCAATTTGACCAATGGATTTTTGGAAAATTCTTTTGACCTTTTTAGGGCCTTATTCTGACAGGTTTATTAATATGGGTTATTTTTCAACTATTTCAGATGTTTTGCAGTGGAATATGCTGTGATGTCACAAACAGAATTTATTCTGTCCATTTTTATTTGATGGAATTCTTTCTACATTACATCAGATTTTGATGTAACGGTTGTTCAATTATTGACTGTGCTCATGAGCTAATACTATAATTATTTGCAAATAAATAAGTAAAGGAATATAAAGGCAATTACTCTTTAATTAGTATTTTCCCCTAAAAAGGGAAAAAATATTCCCCTCACTTTTGATACCAACTTAAAAAAAAATGTTCGATCGAAATATGAAGTCAGGTGAAAAAAATGTAATCAGAATATTAGATAGGGTGAAAAAAAGGCTTATCAGAACATGAGATCAGAGGAAAAAACAAATCCTCAAAAAAATGTGATCAGAACAAAACATTTTCTGATGATGTCATAAAATTCTCCCATGAAATCAATATGTTCTACTTGTCATACCTTGTGAACACAAAATAGGGTCAAGTTTGGCATCATAGTTACATCATGAATTGAATTCCCCTTCTAGAAACAGGTGATTATCACTTGGATTCTTTTTATTATCTAGTTAGAGCATTTGGAGTGTGAAGTCCTAAAACAAAAACAAAAAAAAACAAACTGCCTACCACACATAGTTTTTGATAGGTTACAGTAACATACATGCATACATACGAACAGAAAAACTATTTTCATAACTATACCAATTGAAAAAAACAAAAAAAAAACATCACAGGTCTTTTTTGGTAAGTAGAAATTCCAGTGCTTTTAGAATTAAATGAAAGCAATACTCAAGTGCTTCTTCAAACATATATAAAATTTTCTTAGAAGTCCTAATAATCTCTCAGAGAACCCTAGTTAAGAAAGGCTGCTGTAAACCAAAACTATTTTTTAAACTGAGTCATTAGGAATGGCTTTAAATGCAGTTTTGAGACAAGACCCTTTTTTTTAAATCTTTTATGAAAATAATCTTTTTCACTAACTGATATTAATACCATTTCAGATCTTTCCAAAATGTTCCATTTCAAAATAAGCACTCAACTTCAATTTGTATCAGTTTTTAATAGGAATAAGAAGAGATTTAAAAACTTGACACTGTATGATCTTAATCACTGACTTCATTTGATAGAAATTTTATTTCCAATACAAAAACATATTAGCAGACCCAATGGTTTACAATAATTCTGATTATAGATGTATAACAGTGTGTATTTCTGTTAGGGAATCAGATGCAAAAAAGGACTAAACGATCATGTAAAAATTCACATGTTCAGACAGCTTAATAATATTTCTTCATATATCAAAATAAGTTCCTGAATATTAGTCTATTTCTTGAAGACAGGAAGAATATTTTCATTGGATGTAAAGATAAAACATTGATCCAAGGTTGAACATAGCTTTTTAAACCATGAATAAGGGAGAAATAGTAAATAATTGTCTTTTTTTTAAATATCAAATTCATAAGCGTGGACAAATTCTTTATTTCAAAAACAGGTAAAGGACGGTGCAAGTTGGATATCAAATTTTTAGACTAAAATTTCAAAAGATGTCCCATAAGATAGTCTTTAGTTGTGAACCTTGAATAATAATGTATAAGGGAGATAACTCGGACAAAAAAAAAAACGGTTGCATCTCGGCTGATAGTTTTATATTAGTCAACATTTTTTAATCAGTTTGATGTCAGAAGGAAAGTGGAAATGTTCAGTCAAATTTTTGTCTTGCATAATAAAACTTTCTAGTCGAAGTAGCTAAAATTTAGAGAGCATTTAGAACATTAATTTTAGCATGAAAAAAGCATACAAATTGTATATACAAGCACACATCATAACACTCATAATAACACAATAACTAGAGCCTTAAACATTTGCAGTGGTGTAATAAACATCATAATTCTTCTTTATTTCATTTACATCTGTTAATGGTACTACATATCCATAGTCCAACCACTACATTGCAAAACAATAATTTTCTCATAATCTACTTCTACCATATATTATATGTGTGGCCTCTCAGTCCCTTGTACCTCCCTCTAGTCAAAGATACTTCAGGGTCCACTAATTCTTAACCACACACAATCTCAAAGATTTCTATTAAGTTTCCCTGATCCCTCCTCTTTCCTAATGATGTAAATCCTAACCCTTCAAACCTATTCTTATAACTCATACTTTTTAATTCTGGCACCAACAAAGTTGCTTATCTCTGATTTCTTTCTAGAAGATTTTCATTATTCATTAAGTATGGTGACCAAGCCTGTATACAATACTCTGGACTCTTCTATAGTATAAGGAACGGGACTTGTGTATACATGTAAAAGAATGCTTAATCAGTCCAAGTACCCCATTTGCCTCAGCCACAGCACTGGCGATAGTTTATCAGTTATTACAATACCAAGATCCTTTTTATCATTTATAATATCGAGTATATTATTGTTCATACTATAATCTCAACATTGATTTTTATTTCCAACATGTAACACCCTATATTTATCTTCATCAAAAGTTAATAACCATTCTCTCAACCATTACATTAATTTATCTAAGTCCTCCTGTACTCTAACTTGATCAACCAGCGCCAAGATTGGATGGTACGATTTTATATAATCAGCAAAAAAATTACATTTTATGGATATTGTATCTGGTAAATCATCAATAAATAATAAAACTGGTAAAGGTCCAAGTTGGCATACAACTACTAATCAAGTAATTCGAAATTTTCTCTGCTTTTTGTTAGTTTGTACCATCAAGATAAATTCCAAGTGTCTTTTATTTTCAACTGATAAGAAATTTAAAAAATTAATATTTCTTCCTGAGATTTTCCAAGGGTATCAAACACGGAGCCTTGGCTCGCAAGCCTCACACACAACTGATAGTGAGTTTTATCTTCACTTTGTACTCCAGTATTGTGGTCTTATGCCTCATTAAGTTAAGCTCAGTAAATATCTATGATGGAAATTTTTTTTTCATTTTTTGAAAAATATATAATTCCCTTATTGAAAAAAATTAGTGGTCGATTTTTTTTTTTTTAGATCCACCAAGGACATTGGAGAAATGCATGTATTACCTTGTATTTTTCCTTCTATCCTTTCATCTTTTGGTCTGTCTGTCTGTCTGTCCAGATGATATCTCCTAAAGTTCTCAATGAATTTCAATCAAATTTTGTGGAGGGATGGGGCCATGGCGTGAGAAAAAAAAAAAGTGACTAAAATCGGGGATGGATCCAGGGATTTGTTTTCAATTGAGATATATTTTCCCTTTTTTTAATACATCCATGTATTCACTCATGTCTGTCCACACAATATCTCCAAAAATTCTCAATGAATTTCAATTAAATTTCATGGTAGAATGGGCCATGGGCTAGGGATGAAATGATTAAATTTCAGAACAGGTCTAGAAATTATTTTTTGGACAAAGTTAGTGTATGGTTTGGCAGAGGTATGCGCTCTTTGAGTGCTTTCTAGTTTCCAGTGGTAAAACTAGTTTCTTCTATATTTAATTCATCACTATAGACTTAGTGTATTACTATATATTTCTCAACACTTACCTCCTTCAATAACTTGCTTTGCCATCATTAGAGCAGTAGATCCTGTAGAGCAGTTGTTATTTACCTAAAATAAAAAAAGCATTTAATACAAGTAAATTTCTGACACCTTCTGTGAGCACTTATAAGATGGATGTTATATATCATTGTGTCTTGTATCTAAAACAAATGCTTTTCAATGTTTTATTTGAAAGATAGTATTAAATCTTTGATAGAGGATATTGCCAATATACTAAAGTCATTTCATCTAATTCCTATTAAAACATACATACACATTGACTTAAAGTTATCAAAATAAAATTGTGAACATTTCTAATTGTTTAATCAATTTTATGCTTATATTTTCCATTATAAAATACAGGCATCACCTGTTTTCAGGAAAAAAGGTGAAAAGCAAAAATAGCATTTGTTTTAGCAACAAACTATTATAGTAGCAGCACACACCCTCTTCCTCTCTCTCTCTCTCGTACACCCCAGTCTTCTGCACTTCTCACCACCCTAACCTTAACTTCCACCAACTCAGCCTAACATACTATCACCATTTTTTGTGTCTGGAAATGCTCAAAAGATTTTCCCATATTAATTAATGGTAACTGCAACATCGCTTTATGTCATTTTGGCATAAGAAAGGTTTTCGTAGGAATGTTTTACTTTTGTACAGCAGGGGATATCTGAATATATGCATAATAAATACTAACATTTCATGGAAGAGAAAGCCGAGTGAAAAATTCCAGAAAATAATGACTATTTTTAGTACACTGAACAGAACAGACAGTGTCTGTTTGCTACTTTGTACCTTGTAATAATAAATATTAAATACTTACATTATAAACTGGAATTCCTGTTAAACCCAATTCATATACTGCCCTCTGTCCACAAGTTGAATCACCTGTTTGAAACAAATTGAAATGCATCAAAATTAGGAATAAAGAAATCAATTGATAAATATTTTTTTATCTGTTTTTATACTTTTAACAAAATTATCAAAGTTTCAACAAAATGAAAGTGAATTTTTTAAAAACAACAGATCTGGTTAGTCACTCAATAGAAATCGTCACATGACCAATGTCTTTCGGTAGCATGCCATGTAGGGGGGTGATTAACTAAAAATTGGGGAAAATGGCTGATCAATGAATGGATTACTTCTCATCTTTTGCTAGGTGGTGATCACTAAAAAAGTCTGAATTTTCAAGAAAACAAAGGTGAACACTACCGGATACAAACTAAAGGACCTATTTAGCATGTGCTTACATTGTAAATTAGGCCTGCCACTAAAAAAACAATTTGGGGTCGGAATTTTCAAAAACATTTTTCTGGATATAAGGAGGAGGAAATTTCCAGCCCACTAGCTCCATTGGTAAGGCCTGTACACACGACACATGCATACATATCCAGCCAGACTCACTTAAAAACTGAAGAAATTAATGTTGATAGATTTAGTGACAGTTTCTATCAGCAACACCAAGTCAATTGAAATAAGATCATCTTAAACTATAATTTTATGGCATAAGAAATAAAATCTCCATAAGTTCCTGCCAACGACTGCTCATATCCAAAATTGTTTAGGTCTAATGTAGCTTAATGAATGTATTGAAAATTTTTTTAGAATAAATACAAAGCTCCTAGTATTCCTAATAAAACATGATCAAAAGGCAAAGAATGAATTATGTGCAAGACAAACTCATATTCAATATTCATAGAATAATCACACTTTCTGATCATGAAAAAGAAAGAGTGGGGTCAGGATATCATATGTTCTTTTATTCATAGGGTCATTTCTTTTCTCACATAGCAGTGATTAGCAAATTAAATATAAACCCAATAATAAATAAATTTTAAAAATTGAATAATAGTTAATGAATAATAATAAATGACAATTCAAAAAAGGAAAAATAATAAAATAAATAAGATAATAATGAATAAACAGTAGTAGTAGTAGTCTGTGAAGCAAGATGATCTTGAGAAACATTGTTATAATAGTGAAATCAGTTCTCACTGGGGGCCTCATACTTATGGCCTTGTGCCAAACTAAACAAAGTAAATACTTATAGTAGCATTTGGAAGAGCAAGTAACATAGATTTTACTCCTGTATCCTTTGTGTTGCATTCATGCAATCACACACTTGTAAAATCACAATCATGGTGAATAAATACTGATTCTGGATGGCAAACGGAAGTAACTTGCATAAAATTATAGATTTCGGGCTGGCTTATTAATTGGAATCGCAGGTAGCCTAATGGTTGACAGTGTGAAGAATGGAATAGGTGAACCTGTGTTAAAACTCCAAGAAAATTTGAGTTCACTACGCACTAATACACTTGGAGAAGGCATGAATTCAGACCTCCCTCAGCTATGGGTAATAGCAGGGTAGATGGGCTCTTCAGCCTTGTTTAGCAACCAGTCTAGAAGATGGACAACCACTCTCAAGAGTAATAAAAGACAGCCAACAGACGAAGTGAGGCACATGATCTTGAAAATCTACAGTTAATGGAGCTCAGGTGAAGCTTCAATGAGCCTAGTAAGTGAATTGTAGTAAAATTGCCCAAGTAAATAAAGGAGTATTATAGTGGCGGGACAAAAAATGCAACTACTGTCTCGACTTCCTCACAACACCTTGAGTACAAGTTGAAAATAGAGAAAACAATATTGATATTTCTCTGCAAAAATTATCCGATGATGACTTATGGTTTCTATTTTCTTCCCTTCAAGGATATGCAATTGATAAATATTCCTTATATAAATTCATAGTAAAAAGCCAGTACAATATAAGTGAAGAATTCAGTCATATCATTTTGTATGAAAAATAAAAAATGAATGTCAACAATGAACTTACCATAAACATATCCAACAACAGCCTGTTGTACTTCAGAATAAGGAATGCCAGCATCCTGCAAGGCTTTGGTTCCTTGAAGTCATCACAGAAAAAAGAAAAATATTTTTTATTTATCTTCATCAATATCTACATCAAATACAAACATGTACGCATTATATATATATATACACATATATATATTAGTAGTAAATCCTCACTATAATCAACTAATTGGGGGGGAGGAGGTTGTCATTAAAGCTGAAAGTTTGTTATACCGATGGCTGTCCTTTGTTCAGTAAATAGGAAGAAAGTTTGGTAATTTGATGCCTTTAACAAACATTGCTCAATTAAAGGCAGTTCAGTTGCCTCTTCTATTTTTGACCTAACCTTATACAGTTTGGTAAATAATGAAAAGAAAGTTCAGGGCTCTATCCTTGTTTTGAGGTCCAACCTTTTGCAGCATTTAGTGCAAGATCAAAGTATAGTAACAGTTCTTCTCACGTCAACAAAATGTTAGCTCTGCAGTAGTATTTATGCCTTGTCTGTCTTGTGTGGCCATATTATGCATCCTGGACAATACCTAGCACTTGTCTGTACATTCTTTGGCCTTCTTCAGGTTTAATATTTGCTTAGAAGTATGTACAATATTTCAGTGTGGAAGGACTTTGTAAACAAGCAATCATGATTGCCATTTTGGCTTGCCTTGAGTCTTGTTGGGCCATATTATAGTCAAATTTGACAAATCAGCCCTTTCTGAAAAGCATTTGACCAAAAACTATTTACTTTGACAATAATCGTTTTAATTTTGGCACTTTCTGAAAAGCATTTCGCAATGAACTTCCTCGCATGCCTTGTGCTTCATTTGGCCATATTATATGTCCGGGATATTACCTGGAACTTATCTGTACATTCTACAGCTTTTTTTAGGTTTAATATTTACTTGGAAGGACTTTGTAAACTAGCAATCATGGTGGTCATTTTGTCCGTATATTGTTGATTCTGAAAATCAAGCATATTTCAAACACTCAACACTCATAAATATTGTTACTGCATACATATATTAAATAAAGTTAAAAATGTCAGGGAAAAAACTATGAGCGCTTTATCTAGCATAATGTTTGAGTGAGTGTCATCCTTTACATTTTGGATTCGGGGTCATTTTCAGAGTATTGTAGGAGGAAAGGCATATAAGGTACAACTGATCTGATTACACTTTTGAATCCAACAGAAAAAGTTGGCCACAGAAGTTTCAAAGCTGAATATATCAAAGGGGCTTTAAATGTCTGAAGATGGATAGAAAGGCACATTCAACAAAATGTATAAAATTGAGAGAGATTTTAAAGACTTTATACTTCAAATCTATTAGAGATCTAGGCCTAACATTTGTGCTTTCTCAATCAGTTTGGTAAGGGAGCACCCGTTGATTTTTTTCAGGGGAGTCTGAGAGGGTAATCTGAGAAGCACAAGATGATTTGATATGGAATCACTCAATTCCATTGAAATTCATCAAGTACTTATAGAAATATCTTGTGGACTGATAGATGGAAAGACAGACAGACGGATGGAAAGATACAACCAAACTTTATTGTCAGAGCTAAACAAATGTTATGGTAGGTAGATTCAAGTATGTGCAAAGATGTAATACCTGCTTCCAGGGCCATTTCTGGATAGTCAAAGTTTTCACGGCGTCCAGGCTTTTCAAACTGAAAAATGAATAAATAAAAAATAGAAAATAGATATAAAATAAGTATTGCAGATTTAAAAAGAAATATACTGATACCCAGAATAGGACCTGTGCCCTGAAAACAGCCTTTAAAATCCTGCTTTTTACAATGACCAAAAGCACTAGAGGCAAACAACATTCTCAACCACCTATCAGGCCTTTAATCATATATTTAAGAGCTGTGGATCACTCATAATATCAATAGGGCCATCAGCCCCTCTCCTCTCTTTTTAACTATTCAACATTCTTTTCTCCCTTCTCCCTCTTGTTAACCAAACCTTCTTTTCTCCCTTCTCCCTCTTGTTAACCAAACCTTCTTTTCTCCCTTCTCCCTCTTGTTAACCAAACCTTCTTTTCTCCCTTCTCCCTCTTGTTAACCAAACCTTCTTTTCTCCCTTCTCCCTCTTGTTAACCAAACCTTCTTTTCTCCCTTCTCCCTCTTGTTAACCAAACCTTCTTTTCTCCCTTCTCCCTCTTGTTAACCAAACCTTCTTTTCTCCCTTCTCCCTCTTGTTAACCAAACCTTCTTTTCTCCCTTCTCCCTCTTGTTAACCAAACCTTCTTTTCTCCCTTCTCCCTCTTGTTAACCAAACCTTCTTTTCTCCCTTCTCCCTCTTGTTAACCAAACCTTCTTTTCTCCCTTCTCCCTCTTGTTAACCAAACTTTCTTTTCTCCCTTCTCCCTCTTGTTAACCAAACTTTCTTTTCTCCCTTCTCCCTCTTGTTAACCAAACTTTCTTTTCTCCCTTCTCCCTCTTGTTAACCAAACTTTCTTTTCTCCCTTCTCCCTCTTGTTAACCAAACTTTCTTTTCTCCCTTCTCCCTCTTGTTAACCAAACTTTCTTTTCTCCCTTCTCCCTCTTGTTAACCAATCTTTCTTTTCTCCCTCGTCTTATTAACTGATTTTTTTTTCACTCCCCTCTCATTCCTTTCCAAGTGTGTCCATCACACTTGTTGTATACTTTTGATAGCTGTCAGTGAAGTGACTGCTCATGGACTTATTGTAATAATAGTAATAAATGATTAGATGTTATCTTTCAACAGGACAGAATTGATAAGATCTATGTTAAATGTCAATTCAAAGAAAACAAATGAAACATAATAATCTGTACTGCTTCAAGTATTTTGTTAATTTTGACATGTAAGCAAATATGATAGTTGGCCATATTACATCCCAGTTCTAACAATTTTATCGAGGGGGGGGGGCAACATTCATCCCTCCCCCCCATGGACAGAACCTTCCTATCACACTTGAAAGAGTGTCAAACCATTCCCTGATGCTTGCAGCTACTACAGGAATGCCATAGGTATTTCCGAAGGACTTATGATAAAAATGAATGACTGAATTGATAGCTTAGTATTTAGTGATGAATTCTCCCAACAATAACTTCAAACTATTTTGTAGGAATTACATTTCTTGTGGCAAATGATAGAGAAGGGTAGAGACGTTAACACTGAAAGATTAGGATTTGTTTTTCTTGGCAAAACTCAATTGAAATTAAGTTCACTATTTTCAACCTCACAGAGTACATAAAAAGGAAAACCATTTCATCTACATATTTTGCCATAAATGGTAATTCAGCATTTGTGATTCAAAATACGATGTTCTTTTCTAAGATAACAATAGAATCACCATCCTATAAAGTATTAAAATGCAAGCAGCCAGGCCACAGATACATACAAAACAGACATTGAACTTTTGACAAGAAAATCATTTAAATATGTTCCTATCAATAACCCTTAAACCCACCTAATTTGGTAAAAGGTACATTCTGAGATTGTACAAGGTCAGATGAAAAACAGGTTAGATTTGCTTGACTCTAACAATTGAAAATTCATAATCAGGCATTGCAACAATAATATACTGGTTTACAGAATTTTTATTGAATACTCAGTAGGTTTTACAAAGATTAAATAAGTGTTTATGAACAGTGAAGCAGCTTTCATGAAAAAAATGTGTTGGAAACTGTTTCCATCCAACCAGTATATCATTTTCTAGTAAATACAATATCAAATAAGAAAGAAAGGTACTTAGTTTTTTTAATCAATGTTGAAAGATTTTTCGAATCAAAAAATCTACAAATTATTCATGGGAAGTAAGATTCTTTTTCACGGTTTTGTTGGTGATTAACATATTTACCAAAATACCCACATAAGCAGAGGAAGGATTCCACAAATTTATTTCTAATATTTATTCAAAAGTTCATAATAATAAAAAAGTATGAAGTACGTAAAGAATATCATATTTAATCATACAAAATTAATTTCACACAAATCCCAAATATTTCTCAATGTAAGTACAAGGTGTCACCTAAAAGTTTGGAGAATTTGAACTGCATGCATGAACCAAACATATTTGAAATTTTTGCCACTGCCCTTTGTGAGCAGTACCCTAACACCTAGTTTCCACCATTTCCTTCTAAGTATTACTTTAAAAGAGATGGTGGAAACTATAGGTTAGTTTTGTGGGTACGTGGCCGAAATGTTGATAAAACAAGATCACAAATATGAGGAAATTTGTCCGAACTAAGCTATATACAACAAATGAGTCTTGAATTACTCTAGTCAACATTTCTTTGTGAATGAAACTTGAACCTTTTTTGGGGATTGGTATTTATACAAAAAATTAGAATTGTACAGGGTCACCCTCATTCTCTCTCAAAATTGCCAGGGGCAATTTTTGTCAAAATCAATGAACAGTGCAAGGGAGGTTCAAGTTCACGCCTTTTTCAAAAGAATAAGCTTAAACTGAATAAGTGGTGGGTATTCCAATTTTCTTGGATCCAACCATTAGGCTATGAGACAATGTCCCTTCGAATTACAAGAAGCATTCTTCAATTTACAACACTAAACTGACCAGGGTGGGAGCAGAGTAGGCAGCAGGAGTTAGTTTTTACTTATTGTTGCCATACATCCTTATTTTTTCTCGAAACGTATCCTTCATTGAGGTATTGAAATCCTCTGGAAGGAATTTTTTTTAATTCTTCAAAAGCCTGCAAAATTAAATATAGTTGCTTCAAGGTTACATAATGCCAAAGTGGGGGGGGTCCTCAGGAACATCCACTTCTTTGAATGTTCAGTTATGGCAACCCTAATTTTACCTCCATTTAATTTTCTAGAAGAAGCTACTTATGGTATAGAAGTGGTATTCATAGAAAGGATACTAGGTTACAAAATTACTTTCTTTGCACAACATGCCCACAAAATGAAGACGTTGTATATAAGTGACAAAAGAAACGTGTATTTAAAACTTAGTAGACAGCTTTGAAAAGTAAATTTGAAATCCTGGAAACTTTACTGAGAGAATAAATTTCAGTTTGCCTTAAAGATGAAATCTTCGAATCTCTTGATTAAAAGGAAAAAAAATCAGTTGAAAAAATTGTCCAAAGTTTTATTTAAGAAAACTTATCATTCTGCATAGTCCAATAAACAAAAAAAAAATGCCTTCTTGATGGGGTTCTATATTGAGTATTGGGAAGCACAAGCTCAATCACTAGCCTGCTTACTGTCCCAGTTTATAAAAGTGAGCAGACAAGTAAATAACCTGCAATCATCCAAGTCAGACGTGTTTACTATGACTAAATACATGCATATAATTACATTAGTTTATTGCAAGACAAAATTTAAGTAGTGTCAGCATCAGAATTCAACTATGGAAGCACATATTAACAAAAACAAAACAATGGCTTTTAGTTTCATAACATCAATATAAATATTGTGAAAAGATGAGACTTGAGAAAAAATGCTTTTTCATAATCTAGTATTTAAATAAATGTAAACTTAGCTCAGAAACAAAGTCTCAAATTTATTAGGTTGTTCAACATGAAACTGCAAATTGTAAGTGTGACATTGATAAAAAAAAAAACAGAGTTTTCATTCACACGTTATTTTTAAGTAAAATATTATACGTTGAATATTCATTGAAATTCTATTGATTTTTATTACATTTCACAAGGCAAACATGGAAGACCTGATTTTAGTGTTTTATATTATCAAGCCAAATTATAATGGCGCCCAAACTGTTAGGTTTATCATTTGTCTATTTTGGAATAATGCTGTAAGTGAATAAATTTTGGTTACAAAAATTTACAAGTGGAGTGTTCAATTTAAGAAAGAGGTCAGCTCAAACCATTGATCAATTAAAACTTTAAGGCTGTGGTGGAAAATGATCAAAAAAAACTTTAGTCAAAGAGCTCACAGCAAATCTTAATGCATTAATTGGAACCATTTCAAATCATTTAAGAGCAATTAGCAAGAAAAAAGCTTAATAAACGAGTTCTGTTTGATCAAAATAAGCAAAAAACAAAACAAAACGGGTGAATGGAGGTTTGCATTAATCATGTTCAACTACTGATACATATTTGCACCTTTATTATCACTTGCGATGGAAATCAAAATTGGATTTTGTATAACCAGAGATCTATGCAATGGCTTGATGGAGATAAAAGGCTGGAATATCAACCGGAACCATACTATCAGCTCTGAAAGATTATGAATAGCGTTTTGCAGAACAAGAGTAGTATGATACCTCATTCTTTTTTTCAAAGTGGCCAAACAATTGAAGCACATAGATATGCAATTCAGCTTGGAAGAATGCATTCAAAATTGAGTGTTTGATTAATAAAAAGAATGACTTTTGGCTTCATGATAATATTCCCCTTGTGTTGCAAAAATAATAAGTTGAATCAGTAGAAGATGGAGACCTTTATCGCACTGTCTATTCACCCAACCTCTTTTTTTTTTTTAAGCATCTAAATCACTTCCTTACAGGCAAGAACTTTAATGAGGATCAAATTGAAGAAGCCTTCAATAAATTTCAGTTCTTTGGATGAAGAATTCTCAAGGGTGAGAGTTGACAACTTACTGCCATCATGGAATAAATGAATAGAGACTGAAAGGGACGAATATTTTGATGGAATAAATCACTTCTGTGATTGGATTTTTTTTCACTTCTCTCAGTTTAAATAAGTCAGAAATTTTAAGTAGAACCACCTCATCAACATGTTTGCAAATTAGCTTATATGAATATATTATCATTAATCTCATTTCTTTTTTAGATCTTAATAAGGTCATTTTGTTTTGTTTTTGACACGCCTTTTCATTTACTATAGTACATGAGGTCAAGTCAAAGGATAACATGTGATTACAATATGAGGCCTGGTAAACACTTATGAGGTCATATTGCAATGTAATTTTTGGAGGCCTCCAAGATATGTCAAGATTTAAAAATGGTATTAGAATATGAAAGTGGATAATAAATGTTATGTCACCCATTTACTGAAAATTTTGGTATGCTTTGTATTGAACCAAGAGAATTTTGTTTTACTTAACACCTCAAGTGAGGTTTTTTTTCCTACACCCGCCCTCAAATGCTCCATTAATGATACATGAAAATTGGCTCTGCCAAAATATTTATTATTGTTACTTTCATTATAAGTTTTGCTGTTTATTTTTCAAGATTTTGTTCTCTTATACAGCTTTTATATCTTTTGCTATTCAACTTCCTTAAAGGCATTTTCAACCGTTTTTTTCTGAAGATGGTGTGAATAAACATTGATATATCGAAAGAAGATTCACGCTTCGTTAATCATATATTGATGACCTTACCTACTTGAATCTTTTTTTTTTTTTCAAATAACCCTCATCACAAATGTGGATATACGTGGATATTATTTCGTTTAATACGTGGGTATAACAACGCATTTCCCCTGGGTTTCAGAGAACTTTGATTTACCAACACAATAGGCAGTTTAAATATAATGAAAATTAAATCAGGAATTCTTTCAACAAGTATTGATAAGATAGACTTCTTTTCTTTTTTTTCAAGTTTGTTCGTTCAATTCGTTTGTTTTTAACAAGAAACTTCCAAACAACCGAGTAGTACAATTAAAAACATAGAAATTGTAAATCTAAAAAGGTAAGTAAAAAAAATGATAGTAAGGTTTTAATATTCTGCCCAAGAAGAACCTTATTACACGACGTAGTTTTAAAAGTTTCAACCAGGAATTAACTAGTGTGTGGCATTGTTTGAAAAAGAAAATAAAACACATCATTGTTGTTTACATATACATGTTATTTAACAGGTGACTTTCACCTGTCTAATTCATTTTCTTCCCCTGTTGATCAAATAATCAAGAGATTCGAATCATTTTTAATTAAAAAAAAAGGGTTGTTGAAAAATTTAACTAAAATAAAAATGACTGAGAGGAAGAAAGTAAAAAAAAAAACTAACAACAATTGTCTGGAAAGTCCGATTCTTTTGAACAGACCTATTTACGGTTATACGATTCTGATTTGACCAAAAACGGTCCCAATTACAAATGTAAGGCGATATAATGTTATTTTAACAGTTAAATCAAATACCAGTCGTAAAAAGTGTGACCAACCATAACTTTTACAGAAGTCGAAAGTGTTTTTTCTTGTTTTGTTTTTTCCTCGGTATCCATCGAAAATTAGAATACGCATATTTAAAAGTAAAGATCAGAAAAACAAACAACTTTTTCAATGATTTTCAAATATTAAAAAAAAAATTATTGTCGCTGTTTAAAGATTTATTTTAAAACAAGGTTTGAAATTTGGGCGAGACAAAGCTTAATTTGTTTTCTTCCGAAGTATTTTCAATATCATTAAAATTTTATTATCATGAAATGATGTTTTTCAAAGAAAAATAAAATTAACTTAAAAAAAAAAAATTAAAATATGAATTTAAAAAAAAAATGATAACTTGAAAAATTAAAGCAAGAAAATTTATAAGCGTGTATGTTTTTCAAAGATGTCTTTTTTTGAAAAAAAAAAATGGTCCACTCCAGGAGACTGAATCAGAAGGGATATACTTGATGTTATTACATCTATTGTGTGAACCATCTTAAAGACACACACATAAGTACAATTATCTGCTTATGTAGAGGCAAATGATGTGATTTACCTTCGTCATTCCGACCCCAATGACATAAACCTTGTGGTTAGTTGGGCAAGAGGATGCAAGAACCGGCGCCATGTTGTTGATTATGTAGGAGATTCGATAATAAGACTAATACTAATTGAAAAGGATCCTATGGTTACGCTGCCTCTACACAAACAACTTACGCTTGTGGCTGGCTTCAAATTATCCACATCTGTCTCTTTAAGGTATATGTATATATATATATATACATAAACAGACAGATAGATACACAAATATAGACTCTCTTTAGTCTCCCTCTCTCTCACTTACTATACCACTTCCACTACTTCTAACACAAAAAAAGACCAAGTGTGTAACAACGTTATTATCTATATGTCGCAACGTAACCCGCCTTCTTTTATTATCGTTACTACTGCTACTAGTAGAAAAGTCAAAAAATAAGACCAGTAATCAAAACAATACTAATCACGACCCGATAAAAAAATTAGTCCTGATTATTTTCTGCAATCTTGCGTGATACGTAATCTGGGAGAAGTATTTACGCTTGCCAGGGAATATGAGAGGGGAAGGGGAGATGCGCACATTGTACTTTTGCCCTGGGGTCAAAACAAAAAGGGCCCAGGGAATTTTCTGGTTTCTCAGAAAACGTTTGCAATGTATTGAATTGCTCTTCTTGTTTCTCTCATCGCGAACAAATCATATTATTAGGAAATTGGAAACGATCTCCTGTTATTACTCAGTGAATGCATCATTTGGCCTAGACAACGTAAAATAGAATATACAAATAAAGAAAATGGGTTGGCAACTGATAGGGTAGCCGCTTCAACGTAGTGTTGCAGTTTCTCTGAATTTTTGAGATGAGGTATTATTATTATTTCTATTATTACTTAGACTATCCTCATCTTGGTTGTTTTTCATACAACGTTTCGGCCGTTGTACTCTACAGCCTTCATCAGGTATCATCTGGTAGGTGTGGGGAAGTAACGAACCGAACCCTTTATTTAACCGACGGGGGTATATTGACCGCACTCCCCTCTTAGCAGTAGTAGTAGTATTATTATTGTCTCACACTGGGATTGAACCTAGAACCATTAGATTACTTGCAGTAATTCTGTCTGATTCTCTAACCACAATTGATGTCCATTTGGTATTCATTGCTGAACAACAGTATGGTGGAAAGTGATGTAGTTCATGGCTTACCTAGGGGCTTTTGCACAAAATAACACCCGTATTAAACCCTGAGATTCAGTCTCATTTGACAATGTGTAACATCCAGTTATTTCTAACATCACTTAAGAGACATTCATGGTGTATAGATAACATAATTTTATCTGACAAATACAGATTTACCATTATATCTGCAATATCATAAAAGAATGCCCTGAATGATAAAGATAATTATTCAGTATTAGCCACTTTAGTAATGATTTGCAAGCACACACACACACACACACACACACACACACACACATGCATACACACACAGCATCTAGGGGTTATGGAATTAATGACCCAAACACAATATTCAGTTATGACAGCAGATTTAGCTGTCAATTATTTGACAAACTTTTGAGTCCAAAACACATTATTTTAAGAGATTACAATAAGCAGCTTCTTTTCATTTGTGACTATTTGAAAAAAAGTATCAATTTGTTTAATAGATTATTTAAACTAATTACAAGTTATCCATAAGATCAAAAAGTGCTGATCTAAGTAGTTTCTATATTCAATTCCTTTCAACTACTAAGTATGATTTGAAGTCTGTGAAGAGAAAATGATGCCTGGAATTTCTTCTCAAAGTTATTTGATTGCAACCTCAATAATTTCTCTCAATATGAGCTTAAAAGAAAATTACCTTGTACTAAAATCTGATAATTCATAACCTCATTGAACTATACAGTTGATAACATAGTTTCCTCCGAACATGATTATCATGATTGAATCATTCTTTCTGTCTCTTATTCTCTCTCTTTTGTCTCTATTTCATCTTATTTCAACTCTTATTCCTAATATATAACAGAAATTTAGTTTGTTTCCAATGCTATGAGGTAGGGAATTTTTGAATAGTTTTACTGTGTATGCATCCTCATTTTACACAAATGGTCTTTAAATTGGTGACAAATCCCAAGGTAAATGATTTTAATGTAGATTACCATATTGATTGGCTCTACTCAATATCAAGGAATACAGTTATGGCCATAGTCTGAACATTACCACAGTATTTGATAATATTTTTACAAAAGAATTATTCATTTTATTTATCATTGTTGTATTGTAATGGGTGAATTAATGCCTTTTGTCATACCTTGTCTTCTGCATATCTCTCATTTAATGTTTTCAGTTGGTTATTGCTATTTTAAAGACCATGTCCTGAAATGATCACAGTACGCAGTTTCCTCAATATCTGGGAACTTTGTCGTGAAACCTTTTTTTTTCAATGAAATCATGTTTTTTGATGGAGTCTCAAATACTAGATTGAAGCTTTTAATCTATGTGGCAATAATGTAAACAAAAGTTATCTCCCTTGATCCACTGACACATATTTAAATGATGTTTGTTCGAGTACACAGCCTTGAATCTTGCTCTCTCTGGATTAAAAAATATGTTGTATCTCGAATTTATTGTTTTGGACTCTTTGCATATGGAAATAGAATAACAGACTGCATTTCATTTTTTATTTGCAATGGTGGAAACTCCAAAACACGAACCTGATTTGACTTTTTTGATCATTAAAAATACAAAAAGTATTTTGAATGTTTTTCAATTATTTTTTTTATTTTACATGAGGATTTAATCAGATTTGTGATAAATATTTTAAACCAGATATTACACTTTTAATCCAGAAAAAAAAGAGGATTTTGAGAGATATCCTAAACATGAATGATACAAAACAAAGAGGTCTGTCTCAATTCATACACTCAGTCAACATCAATAAGAGGTTATATAAGTCTGTTTTGTTTTGTTTTAGTCACAAAAATTATACACATTAGAAATGGATAATTTTCCATATAGTTTAGACAGCTTAGATTGGATTTGATTTTTTTTTATAGTGCAATAGTCTTATGAATTTTGAATTTGGATTTGATATCATCCTTGTTTTCATTTTGATAAAGTTGGTATTCCATTTAAACATGTCCAAATCTAATTTGCTTATATCCATTTTATCAATATCAATAATGATTCACTAAGTATCTTATGAAGCTGGTAGAGGAACTTGAATGATATTTCTCAAAGTTTCTTCTATCAGCTAAGTGAAGCTCTTATTAAGAATGACATGATTTTACCAATTTTTAGTGGTACATAGATACAAGTAAGAATGCCAAAGGGGTACAGAAGAACACAAACGTTGGGAACCTCTAGTCTAGTCAGTATTTCATTTGACTCATTGTAAAGGGATACAAAAAATTCAATAACTACTTTTCAGACCTGCTCTCTATGCAAGTTCTCAGAACTAGCTCAACTCTGATTTCCCCAATAACTCCAAGTGACTGATCATTTTCCCTACTTAGTATAACAGCTGAAATGAATGTTTGTTCTTGGTAAGCTCCCTATTCAATTGTTATATTACATTTACAATTATTTTTATTTGACTACAATACCTTGGCGTTAAAAAAAACAGGAGAAAAGGCTAGATAAAGCTGTGTGTAGCTAAATATTTGTTATAGAAAATACAGAGTGATCATAAAGTCTCTCCTGATTTCAACCATCTAGGAAAGTTCTCAACATATGATTATACATAATCAAGGAAGGGCTCAGTGCTCAACCTGTATATTCTAACCATGTTATAGGTCTGACAGTGGATCCTATCTATTATACTTGAATAGTACAAAGTTTTCTATGCTAATTGAATCATCCATAGATCCCAGGAGCCTATGAATGGGGTGCAGAGATTACATTTGGATCCAAGGCTTTGAAGGAGACCTAGGAGCCAAATGAGACTCAGAAATTTTCTATGATCTCAGAAAATGTTTTCATATATTGAAGTAGATAAAAACAGAATCACAAATGAACAAGGGAAGAGGGCTCAAAAAAAAAAAAATTTGAACCCCTTGAAAAAATTCCTCTCGGAGGTCCAGCTGTGGGCCATAAGGTAACATGATAACAGGGACAATATGTTCCAGGGGATTATTAGAAGTATTATACGTACTGTAGGTGTGTAGGTAGGCAGATAAAAATAAGTGTATACACATGTGCCTGGTATAGAGTGATGTTAGCCTTACAAGCCACTGTGTGTAAGTTTATTTCTTTATTGGGAGCTTCAAAAATAAGGCCTTGTGCCTAAGTTGTCTTCAGTCAATAAACATCTGAAATATGGTTACTTATTATTTCAAATTCATTTATCAAAGTTATAAATTCAATAACAAATGTTAATGTCTCAATCTATTATTTCAGATAAATAAACAATGTGAGTGAATTGTGTTTGTGTGCTGTGTGATTGCTTGCAATCTTAAATGAGGCTTAGGTAGGATATATTTTAGGGTTCTTCTAGCTGAAATAATTAAACCTTATTGAAATGGGAATGAAACGCTATTCTGATTGGTTTTATCTATTTTTGTAATTGTTACGATTCTTTCAATTTGGGACACATGTTACAATTGCACAACTTCTTTTCTATCTTTTCTCAGAGAAAATGAATTTGTGAATTATCTTAGAAAATCAAGTCTCATTAGCATTTTGATCAGTAAAGAATGAAAAAAAAAAAAAGAAAACATTTTTCACTTGATGTGCTAAACATTCCTGATAACTGACTGGGCTCTTGCTCCTTAAAATGAGAGTGACAGGGGCCTCTGAGAGGAATTTCATCAGGGAATACAAAGTTTATTTCGTGGGGGGGGGGCGTCACTACTCCATTAGTCATCTTATTTTTATCCACTTCAATATATAAAATTTTCTGAAATCCCCGGAAATTCTTGGGGCCCTTCTGACTGCTGCCCCCCCCCCCCCGGCCCTAGTATAATGTGCCCCATATATCCCCTTCCCATAGACCCGGGTTGTGAAAATATGGTTGTTAGTTCAATTGGTTCAATAAATGACTTGAAAATAAATTACCACTACGAAATGTGTTTTTAAAAAAATCAACATCTCTATTCATCAGACAATTTTAAAATGTAGAAGATAACAGGAAGAAAATTACATGTAAGAAAGCTCAAGTGACAAATATGTTGCTCCCAGTGAGGATTGAACTAGCCACATTAGTAGTAATGGTCTGTTAGAGGTGTACTTGCTAACCGTTGCCCACAGCGAAAGATATGGAACATGGTTGGTTGAGCCACCTTCATAGGATGTGTGACTAAACACAATACAAAACATGAGCCGCATTACTTTGTTGATCAAATAATAATGCTACATGTTTTTCAGAGTTACCTCACCCTTTTACAAGTATTAAAGAATGAATTAGTGCCTCGACAAATGCAACTGTAATGATAACCATAACGACTACTAAATACATTCTGATAGTTCTTTTTTCCGCCCTTCTCCCTTCTTACTACTGCTACTATTAACACACTAGAGTAACTCCTATTACCTCTATAAATACTTTACGAGAATTTCTGCTGCTGTTGATAGTAAAAGGCAAGCTAAGCAGAAGCCTCACATAATGATAATGTAACAGACGTCAGAAGTCAGTATTTCCTCTCATACGTCATCCCATTGTATCTCTGGTTTCGTGATGATTGCGTGCCGCGCTGACTCGTCTTCTCAAAGAAGCTTAGGGGGGAAGGGACCGGAGAGGGGGCGGTAGTGACATATAAACTTAGAAAAGGAGGGCAGTCAGGAAAAGAAGGTGTTTAACTCTGCTTTTTATATTCTTCTCTTTCTGTGCTTGCTGTAATCCTAGTCTCTTCTTCTTCCGTATGCCATCATTTCCGACATTGCTAGAGAGAAAGAAGAGAGATATTGTCCACCCACCCACATTTCTAACTTCCTCTTCTCTTGCTATTATCATTATTATTTCATTGTTATTGTAGTAGTAGTAGTTTTAGTTGCAGTAATAGCAGTCCTACCTACCCCTCCTCCTCTTTTAGTTCCTGCATCAGTAGTAACTGCTGGCACTGGATGGAGATCAAGTGACAACACGTCTCGCCTTATCATTTCTATGAGTTGACTGGTACTTCAAACCAGATATCTGGTGGTTGTCGCTCGTTGGGTATGAAGTCACTGCAAGTCTCCTCAGCTCTACAGCACCTTCCTCAGTATTCTCTTACTGTGGTCTTAACGCTCTCAATCAGTGGCAGTGCTGGCCTTTTGTACTAGTTTGGGCAAGGCTCGGCCAGAAAACTGAGAACAGGCAAAGTGCTTATAAGGAAAATGATATATTAGGTATAAATTTGGCACTTGGGTAATGCTGCTGGGTGCCTGGACAATGCCCGGGCCTGGCACTACCACAGCTCTGAATCATTTAATCTCTAATTATTCCAGTCTAGTTTATGGTTTGGGACTGTTCTAAGTGCATCAATTATTCAATTTATGGATAAGACTCTGACCCATATGTTTCACATGGCATCTTCATTTCCCAGGCGAGATCCTGGTATTGTCTTCTTTTTTTTCATCTCTATTTACTTTTATCCCAAAAGTTTTTAGCATTTGGTGGTTCTTGCTGGAGATCAAGTAAACAGTAAAGGTCAAGATTAGTTTTGGCGATAATCCTGAATATCATACTATTTAAAAAAAATGTTTGTGCTCTTAATCGATGAGACCTTTGTTAGCTTTAGAAAAGTTCAAGTTTTGAAAAAGAATTCCTTTGTTTCAAAGTTCCATTTACAATATTACTATAATGCTTAACTGAACCCTTACTTTCCATCTATCATTCATTTATTCATTTGTTTTTATTTTTCAATTTGTTTCTATTAAGTTTTCAGGCAAAGTGTAGGAAAGGTGGTCCAAATTGTAAATTGTTGAGTTTCACACCTCAATGTTATAAATGACACAAAAATAAAAATAGATCAAGTGAGTAAGGGTATGATACTCTAATATCAGGACCACTTTCCCTCTATCAAGCCTGTTCTCAATTGTTTACTCCTTCCTTACTTTTGAATTCAACTCATTGTGATGTGAAGGTTTATGTTCCCTATTGTTATTTTATGAATGTTCAAATTATCGAAAATGTTTGACTTAGTTTTATATCAATTATACTGAAAGAAAAAAATCCTGAAAAAACAAAGAAATGTCCAAAATACTTCAAAGCCATATTTTTGTATGAAAGATGGAAAGTAAGGGTTCAATTCTAAAACCTAGAAAAAAATTGACACTTTTCCAGAGCTAGTGAAGGTCATCTTGATTAAAAGCAGAAAAACTTCTTTTTTTAAAAATTTTATGTTAAGTTCCCAGGATTATCCACAAAACCTAATCTTAACCAAAATGAGTCTTCTCAATAATCCAGCATTCTCTTCAGTATATTGTTGCTGATTTTTGTAGTACTGTTGTTTGCTTAGATGGTTTCAGATCTTCCTCAGTCGGATTACGAATAATTCTTCTTTTTTGCAAAGCTTCTTCAGAACTGTTCCAAGCACACTGATAATGATGGGCCCAACTGTCTGACCCTTTTGTTACATAATCATATTGGTATTGATACCTATTAATTAAGCCGCTACTAACAGAACTAAGACTAAAAAAACAATTATATCCCTTTGCTGTGACATCACTTACTTATGCAATAAAGAGTATTAAATATCTCTTCTATCTGAACACATGCTTGTCTCTTGTCTTATCTATCTTCCATCAAAATCCAATCACAACTCATCCATACACTGTCCATCAGCATACAAAATGGTGCCAAAAGTCTAGAACCCATGGTCCACATGAATGCTGGATTATTTTCAAACTAGAAACTTTTTGCCACCTCTGAAATCATTTAATTACTATCAAGGAAACCTTCTGAACACATAGTGCAAATGGAAAACAGACTCAATTCAACTCATACTGTCAATCATGTCAGAAGATGATTTTTTTAATTCTTCACAAACAGATGGACAAAAGTTTGATGAACATGTCCCTGTACTCTGCCACAGAGCACCACAAGGCAAATTTGGAGATATTTCCAATAGTCTCAAGATATTTCAATATGTGGTATCTCAGATTTCCATCCAAGAGAAAGTCTTCTACAGGGATCCTAACGAACTTTAGATAAAACTATACAAACAAGCCAAGCTGCTGAAGGAGAAAGAAGGCAATCTAAAATCTTAGCTGTCTCAGCAGAAGTTCAAAATACAGATATAGCTGCTATAAATCATTGGCCTGGACGGGCAGGTCCTAAAAATTTTTATAACCTAACAATCCGGAGCTGATAGCAGAAAGTTCACCTATATCTAAACTACACGTGATCAACCTGCCTACATTACACGACATGCCTCAGTTTATCTATATACCTGTCATATATCAGTCTACATATCTATTTACCTCAGTCTTTTCTATATGTCTATACTTATCTATATCTAAGGCTGTACATATCAATCCATCCAAGGCTGTCTATACTTATCTATACATTCATCTATTTACCTCAGTATATTCTATATGTCCATGTCTATTTATCAAAGGCTATCTATATTTATCTACCCATTCATCTATCTCAGTCTATTCAGATCTCTCTAAACTCCTTGGTGATCCAACAAGTATTCAGTCAGTACCTACCTGTCTATATGAATTCTCTTTTTATCTAATGGTACCTTTGATACTAAATCTTTATTAAATTATTAAAGATATGCTAAAGATTCATACATGAATAATTCTATCCATTTGTCAGAGTCAGTCTATTTATCTATTGATCTGCTTGTATATCTCCAAAGCAGACAGACCGTTGCATCTTAAAATATTGGCGTGAAACAATTTTTCTACCTTCGTAGCTGTAGGTGGATTCATGTACTTTGAAACACTACCATGTACTTGCATGATATGAATATCAGTGAGTCTCTGAATTTTTCTCTATCAATAAAAAATGTCTCTTTTTCTTCTGTCTATCCACATATATTTCTACACTTTTAACATGGTTATTCTTTCTCTCTACGACATTTTACTTGTTTTCCACATAATCAAACCAATGTATAAAATTCAATACCCCTTCTTTCTTACAATAACCTGTATTCAGTGTCAATGCTGTTTTGTATTTGCTGTGACTGCATATATTTCCTTAGAAAATAACTAACTAGTGCAGCTGCTACTTTCAGTGAAACTTACAGGTGCATTAATAGTGAATTCTAACTCAACTGGTTGCTTCAATGTAGCTCTATCTGTGAGATTTGCAGAAGTCTTGGTTCTTACTACCTGTAGGTTTGGGTTCAAGCCTTGAAGGAATCCTTACAGATTTTTGCAATCAATTTTGTATTTTGTAGAATGCTATTGTCTATCAAGAATAATTGTTTTCAATACACTCATAATTTTTATCTAATTAATGATTCATTGAATTTAAAAAAAACAAAACAACAGTTCTTATGAAATTTCTTGTGTCTGAATGCCAAAAGAAGCAGATTGATAATTTGATTTTATGGTAAAAAGCTTTCAGTCATCTTTTTTTAATAACAGAATAGTAATAAAGGCATATCAAAGGATATTTACATATCACCTGTTTAGTGAATACCGTATATGTTGGACGACTGGTTCACAAGAGAAACTCAGTCAAGCCCTGTAAATGTCCATATCAAGCTTCGGTAGTTGGCTCCTTAGTCATAATACCAGTAAATATGATGCAGAATAATATTAGCATAGTTTTGAAAATTAAATGCCCATTTTATATATTGGTTTGTGCACTGAGAAAATTTTCTATGGCATTTGAGTTGTTGTTTACTACAACCAAAATAGTTTCCTGCAGCTTTGATTGTGAATCCTGATTCTGAGGCAGTTCTTCTCCATTTGTAAGATTGGTGCTACACAATCTTCATACACTGTAGTAATTAGTACATTTTATGTACTTGTAATACCCATACTATGTAAATACCTCTATTTCTTTGTGTATCCGGGTCTACTTGGTGGCTGAAATGGAAGTTACTTTGCTTTGTGACAGAGTAGATTGAATATTTGCTTCTGACACCAGTAGATTAAGGTTGCTGATTTAGATGGCTTTTTTTTGTTTTGTTTTATTTTGTTTTTGAAATTTGTGAGTCCAGTGTTGACAATATTTACATTAAGAAATTTTTTTTCATGTATTGAAGTCTGGTATTACCAATTGAGACGGTTTTTGAGGGATTGAGAATGACTTCCAGAGTCAAAAAAATTGAAAAATCATACCTAAATCGGTAACCCTGATATAGATTGTTTCTGAGCTAAGTCTAGTATGGCACAGGACTATGATCCTTACAGAGTTCCTTAAGGATAGCTTGCAAATCACTTCTCTACTGCAGAGACACACTGTGCCTAGCAAGTCAGAGTTCAATCCATAGTCAATTTTGAATGCTGATTCTAATGTAAGTAGGTATTCCTCACTTGGAAGATTGGTGTTTCAAAATCCTACTTATGCTAAGTTGATCTCTCCCTTACTTTTAAAAAGGTTTTGTCGCAGAGAAATATTCACAGTGATCTGATAAAATGGAAATTTTACAGTACTAAATTAGTTGAGTGAGGGGAATGCAATAAGATATGTCAACTTAACGATTTGATCTTCTCCTGAATTTTAGTCTGAGGATTTGCGTTATTATTCTGAAGAATGATACTTTCTGTTGATCAAAGCGGGAGATTTTTGGCATACTTTTTTCTCTTCACTTTTTACTTGTTCTTGACAGTAAAAGATTTGCTGTCTTGCCTAAGAGCACATAATAAGTGAAACTTACAATATTCCACGGACTGCCCATCAAGAATATACGGGAATGGAACCTTGGTTTAAATATTGACATTGATTTTTTATCCAGAATCCAAGATACCTCCAGGATGATTATGTTTTTGACAAATAGATTTGATGCTTGTTAACTTGTTCAAATGTTTTATTCCTTCTCCTAAAACGTGGTATTACTTACCAAAAAACCTAATACTTAATTTATTGAATTATTATATTAGAATAACATGGAAGAGTTGAAATGTTGTCATTTATAATGTCATCAATGAAGCATTTGGTGTAGATAACACAAACAAATAAGTAATGCTAAGGTTAATAGAAAACAAAAAAGATGGCTTTTGTTTATCAAGGAAGAAATAAATATTGGAAACAATTTTTCTTGAAACTAAATTAAACGCAGTCTATCCACATGCCTACTGTATACGTAAAAAGAAATTATATATGTATAAATATATATATACATGTATATATATATATATATACATAACACACATACTAACAGGGATTCCTGGTGTTGCCTGGGGATCAAATAACTTATTGCACAACTTGGACCAGCCTATGTACTCTCCTGCATACCACTGAACACTATTTCCTCTCTAATGTTGTTGAATTTAGGGTTTCTTGTTCCCCTGTCAACACCAGGATTACCTGCTTATACTTTTACGTAAACATCTGCTATTGGCATGTAGCAGGAATCCTGGCATTGCCCAGGGAAGATATAACTGCACATTTAACTATACAGAAATAAAACATGTTATGTCTTCTTACGCAACACAATCATGTAGGCGGGGATAGTGTGAGCAAAAAAATTGTTTGAGTGTATTCATTGAGTGTACTTTCTGGTATGAATGTTGTATATCCTTGGGTAGGTTCGCACAGACTGCGGGGCAAAGTTGCATAGTGCCCACCTTCCCGCACCCTCAGATTGGTGAAAGTGGTCTGTGCATCTTTTTCTGTTACTGTTATCAAAATGTTTGAAAGCGTGAGTTTTGGTTCAAGATTCTGATATGAAATTTATAGAAAAAAAAATTTCTTTCAATCTTAAGTGATATTTGGTAATCCTTTGTTTTGTGAATGTAGAACTTGTTTTGGTGTTATTTTATCAATTATTTTAAAGGTGGAAGAAAAAAATTCAAATTGGATTTAAGTATGTACAAATAAATGTACGTAGATAATTTCCTTTTATTGTTTTGTTTCTATTTGCTTCATGTTATGCCTATTTGGTGTGGTTGCCAATTTCATGAAGAAACAACAACAAAACAAACTGTGTTTTACTCGTTTTCTGAAAACGATTTAATTTCATTTAATTTTCACATTAACTTTTGATCAAATCAAAATAGCATATTTCTTTAGTTCATAAAAAAAAAAAAAAAAGATTGAAACTCCATATCTAATTATGAAAAAAGTTTCAATACATCGTTTTGACTTCAAAATTCGAGTTATTTCCCTTGTATTCTACATGTACTAAATGCAAATATTTTTAATGATTTGTAATTCTATACTCAGTGCGTTATGGTTGTTTTTTGGTATTTGAAAAAATCCAAGTTTAAGATACAAGTTTGTTATTTTTGAGTGTTGATGTTTTGTTTTTTTCAAATCAAAAAAAAAAAATTTCAATAAGGATTTATTTATTTTTGTTTCTTTTCATTGTTTTCATAGTCTAATTAGTATTTTGATCTCTTGATGTAAATCTAGTGAAGATTTCCATTGTTTTTTTGTCATATATATATATATATATATATATATATATATATATATATATATATATATACACACACACATGTGCATGAACAGAATGACCTTTTCTGTTTGTCTGTCCATAACAAGGAAACAATTTTGCTGATGAAAATACTTTCTGCATACCATTTACAATAAACTCATCTAATTGAACAGGCTCTGTCATCTTGAAATTGATAAGGCATAAAAATTTATCTATACTATTAACTTAGCATTAGAGAACTTTAAAATCTAGAAGTAAGCAAGAGAATAGGAAGAAACTGGTAATGGGTTGATATTTTTAAATGCATTTTAAGGCATTATGGCCCTTGCACACATACATATTTATAATTCAATGATTTTACAATTTGGAAAAAATTATGCATTTCACTTTTAGCAAAATTGTCAGATCAGATTCAAATATGAATAAATGAAAATATATGAAAATAATTGCTGAATCATTAAATTATACATAATCAGTAGAACAATTTTTTTGATGAAGAAATAATCAATCCATATAACTGGTGAAATAATAGTAAAAATGCTTCCTTTAGAAATTGAAAAGAAAATGACAAACTAGTGAAACAAGCCTGGCTGCTGCAGGGTCAAACTCTGCTCCTACTTCTATTCCAACTGGAAATGGTTACTGCAACATTTGTTAGTATTTATCATGAATAAACTTATAGATATTCAAGACTTGTCAGTTTGATTCTAATAGGTAGAGAGCTGCCTATCAATCACATAGTGGTGATTTCAAATCATGGTAGAGAAATAGTTATCGTATATATTAGATAGCCAACCATGAAGAGTTTATTCCCTTTAATTTAGTGACGATTGTTCTTGTTGTAGGGGATAAATTCAATCCCAACTTGGACTGGAGTTTGACAGAAATAATGATATAGAGAATTGGAGAGGAAGGATTGACAGATGACTACAGAGCTTCTTTATTTATCATTCCAAAGTGGTTAAGGTGATATCTATGAAAGATTAGCTCATGGGGTGTGGTTGCAAGTTCAAGTCCGATTATGAGCTGTTTTTTTATTTCTGATTTTGCACCGTTTTTTCTAGTGATTAAAATGTAGATTGAGCCAATGAGATGAAGTCAAACTAGTAATAAAATGATGATATATAATCAAAGTTTTGAAATTATATCCTAGGGGTTGTATTAAAACAAAGTATAATTTACTTGGTTGTACATTTTTCTTTGAAGAATCAATTTTTGTTTAAGATATTTTTATACTTGAAAAAGATATTTGTGAAATTTATTTGGATGTTCCATTAATTATTTTATTAACCATTTATTTTCGACAACTAAAATAAAAGAGTTTTCTCCCTTGATTCACTTTCGAACTGTTGAATATTTTATGAATCGAACGACTGAAGCCACCAAAAGTGGTGATCCACCTTTGCTGGCTACAGTCGTTCTATCTTTTTTGCATTTGTTTATGTGTTTCTACACTCCTGGCCATACCACTTAGCGTACAAACTTGAAGATTGGCATCAGTACTCCACTTGACCAGTTCTAAAAAAAAACAAAACTTTTTGGGTCTTATTTTGATGGGTCTTAACAACTTGTAGATTCTCCAGCTCAGCAGTAAGAGCAATGCTACATTAAAGTAGTTACACTATCGGTCGCAAATTCAATTGGTTTAGAAGCCACATTTTCTTTGTTTATTCTATTCGCATTGTCTAGGCCAAATGATACATTCACTGTGTAATAAATAACAGCAAATCATTTCTCTTTATAATCATATCTTCTGAAGATTACTCATCACGTGAAACAGTATTGCTGTGAACAATAAGAAAAATGCATAAGAAGTTGTGGTAAGGGATGAATTTAAAGGTCTAGTTTGGACTCTCACTTCTCGTGAATTTCCGTGGTCCAGGTGGCAAGAGTGATTGGGGCATTAAACTTGAGCCTCTTCCAGTATAGAGGGATGCGAGTTTGAGTCTCTCTGGGAGCTTATTCTTTATTTTGATCCATACTGCTTACCTATTAATTCATTGCAAAAGGGAAAACAGTCTGAGTACAGTTGCAATAAAAAGCAACCGAAATTGACACAAATGTAAATAGTTGCACATCTTGAAATCTGGTATACGTCTGCCTTTGCGAAGGCCCCACATCATTAACGTATAAACTAATTAAGATATTTTTAAAAGTGAGATACTGATTTTGTAAATTTGCAAGGATTTATAAACAGACTATGATAATCACTAACAGAAGGCAGGGAACTGGTATTGCAGACTGAAACAGATTTTTTGTCCTTAGTTACTTCATGTATCAAAAGTGGATCTGGTAAAACAAATAGCTAACAATGGTCGATGGTGATCCTTCACTGGGGCGAGAGGTAATGAAATACTGATGGGTGTATAAAATCACACACACACACATATATATATATATATATATATATATATATATATATAGGTTGCAATGTTTGTTTGCATGTATATACAGTTGAAGACAGTTTACATTTACATACACCTTAGACAAATACATTTAAATTCAATTTTTCACAATCCCTGATATTCAATCCTAGTAACGGTGGTATTGAAACAGTGGCTTCTTCCTTGCTGAACAGCCTTTCAGGTTATGTCAATAAAATACTCATTTTACTGTGGATATAGATACTTTCGTACCTGTTTCCTCCAGCATCTTCACAAGATCCTTCGATGTTGTTCTGGGATTGATTTGCACCAAAGTATATTCATCTCAAGAAGACAAAAACATGTCTCCTCCTTGAGTGTTGTGATGGCTGTGTGGTCTCATGATGTCTATACTTGTGCACTTTTGTTTGTACAGACAAATGTGGTACCTTCAGGCATTTAGAAATTTCTCCTAAGGATGAACCAAACTAGTAGAAACAAATTTTCTCTGCTGAAACTGTCGAAACATTGAATTGGGGAGAAAATCATACTTTTGTTTGAATTAAAATATAAACTTCAACAATCTTTACTTAAAAGTAGATTATTTTGCTGTGTGAGTAGAGTAGGATTTTATCCCACAAGATCACAAAAACAAAATGAAAATGATTATACCAAAATTAATGAAAAGCTATGTGAAAGTAGTTCATATCAATTTTTGACAACCATCTACTTTCATCTTAATTTCAAAGCAAAGAACTTAAACCATGTGACAACTGTACATCAATCATACAGTCAAGACACCGCGAATGAGGAACATTTTTTTTTTTTTAGTGATTTGGAACTGGTTTTCTGGTATTTGTTCCAAATGACTGTTTGAATGAAACTGTTTTTTCTTAGTGTGTTGAATTCCAAGGTGTGACACTGAATAGGTTGACTTACTTCTCAGAATAATGAGGCTAGGGCAAGGTGAAAGAAATAAAAACAAAGTCTCATATAGTAATGGTCTTCGTGTTATATTGAGAGAAAATAGTTTAAAGAAGAAACTAGTGAATGTCTGAGGTGCTAGAAAGTCAGTGTTTGAACCCAGGGGAAAAGTTGGGATTCCGGAAAAAAAACCCAAAAACAACAAAAAAAAAAACAAACAAACAAAAAAAACATCTAAATTAGCAATACTGGACTCCAAAATTTGAAAACAATTAAAAAAAGTAGCTAAATTGGCAACACTGGATTGGTTAGAACAGGTAAACCATCTCTCTTGGAGGATGGGCGTACCCTGTATAATTTTTTAACCCACATTTTGTTCATTTGGTTTTGGGCCGGACTAAGTTAAGCTTAGTAGACAAAGCATCAAATACAGATTTATATTAAATACAGAAAAATAATCATATGCGCTTCAAGTTAGTCTAGCGGACCATAGTGACTGTTTGAACGTCACTGGGTATCTCTAACTTGTAGCCTTGTGCCAGACTATGTTTTGGTATTATTGTAATATTAAATACGGAATGAATGAAAAATGAGGAAAGCAGTAGGTGTTATTTAAATTCAAAAATATAAAATTGAAACAGTTGAATCTGAAGGAAAAAAAACAAACTTCGGAAGAGGAAAATTAGGAAAATCACGAATAAAACGAAAAGATGGAAAGAAAAGTGAATTCGAATTCAAAAGAAGAATTTGTAGAACGAGCAAGCATTGAGAAAGCCTGCCAACACCGTACACTTACTAAGATCTGAATGAAAATGGAATATCAAGAAATAAGGGACAGAACTTGGGATATACAAATATTGAGTTACTTCCCTTTAAATCTGTGCGCAGTCTTTATTTTTACCCATTTAATTGTTTGTTCTAACCTCTTTTCCCGTGGAAAAAATCTCTCAATCGAAAAGAAATTCCTGGATCTACCCCAAAATGTAATGACTTCTTCCGTAGTCCATTTTCCCACAAAATTCAATTGAGAACTTTCGGAGATATCGTATGGACGGACAGACATCAACCAGTCAAAACATACCTCCTTGACCGTGTTGGCAAAGGTAAATGGAAGTAAAAGAAAAAAAAACAAACAACAAAAAAAAAAACAAAAAACAAACATTCGTATTAAGTAAAGAAAACAAAAGAAAAATTGATGAATAGAAATTTATGTCATGGATAAGAATCAGAGTTCTTCATAAACAAAAATGAACTAAAAAATTACGGGATAGTTTAAATAAATATAGATAAGGAGAAATAAATAAAAAACAACCATGGATAGGTAAGACGACGGGTTGGGCAAAGAAAAAAGAGAGAGAGAGAGACTGATAGAGAAAGTGAAAAAATTAGAGAACATATAGATTAAATCGATATTTCCCTCTTTTAAGTATACTTTCTTTACTTAAAAATATTCTTTCTTGGATATTAAACACTGGAGAGGATAGGGAATAAGATATAGGTCAGTAGATAGAGTAAAAGTTTAAAGGGTTCAAAAGGAAAGAGGCAAGATGAAAGAAAAAGAAGAAAGATGGAGAAAAAGAAAAGAAATGAAGGATTGGTCCACAGTTGTGTGTGTGTATAATGTCAGCAAGAAAACTAAAAAGCTAAAATGTAATTGAGAGATGGTGAAATCCGGGGCCCTTAAGAAAAGGCTATAGGATAAAAGGTTCATTTGAGAATGGGAAAAGAGAAACAAAAAGGAAAACAACAGAGATAGAGAATGAAAAGTAAAAAAAAACAAACAACAAACAAACAAACCCAGGAAGGTCAATAAGTACAAACTACGATCAAGAGAAAGTTAATTAAAAGTAAAAGAGGGAGAGAAAGGAAGTAAGGAAAAAGTAAATACTGCACTTTTGACTCACTGTAGTACGAAAATGAAATCGGAAAAGAGGAAAAAAGGAAATGAATGAAAGTAAGCGAAGAATAAGATGAAAATGCTTCATAAACAGTGTCTACAGCAGAGAAAAACAAAATCGACAAAATAGAGGAGCTGAAAAAGAAAGATGGTAAGGAATGAGAAAGGAAAGAAATAGGGAAAATCAACTATGGTAGAAACTCGGTGTGAAAGAAAAATAACTGTAAGAAAAGTAGAGACATTCAAGGAAGCGAGGAGGGCAAAAAGTGATAGATATCGTCTTTTTTTATGACAAAAAAGATGAACTCTAGATATGACCAGGATTAAAATTAGAGTAAAGGAGGAATGAAAGACAAAGGAAAAAAAATGAAATAAACACAAATATGAAATAAAAAAGGAAGACACGCTTACTAGAAGCAGAATAAGCAAAGCAGTCTATTTACACAAGAGAGACTAAGCGTAAGAGTTTTGAGAGTTGTGAATAGGATGAGAATGTATGTCAATAGATGAATGCCGGAACTAAAGTCACTGCCCGAAAAAGTCACGGAACTAAAGTAACTATGTATCTAGCACATTGAGCTACCTACCTAAAAACCTTACCAGAATCAAAGTCATACACTGAAAATCTTTTGTTAAAGTTCTTTTTTTCCAATAACAATAAGTAGTATTTTAATTTAAATTGTACTCATTGAATAATTTGATATTTTCTTGTAAATTTAAATGAAAAAAAAGTTCTGCAATTTAAAAAAAATATTTCCTATCTTTTGTTTTGTTTTGAAATTTGAATTCGGCCGAATAGCATATACTAGTTTTAAAATCACAGGAAAAATATTCAATTTAAATTACACAAAATAATTAAATAATTCAACTTTTCTTTTGTAAATTTGAATGAATAAAGGTTCTTTTGTGATTAATCAAAATTACTCATATTTAACTATCTAATCATAAATAAAATGAAAATATTTTACAAAAAAAAATGTTTTTCCTATGACTTTCGGGCTATGACTTGAATCCTGATGGCATTTTTTTAGGCAACTCAGCGTACTACATACATGATGACTGTAGTTACGTGACTTTCCCTTGTAGAGATAGACGATGTGTTAGTTGAGAGCGAAGCAATAAGTTTAGAATGATAGCAGATGAAAAAAAAGAAGAGAAATTAAGGCATTCATAGGCAGAGCTAATAACAGACACATATAGATTTCATTAGAAAGTAGAGGAAAGGCAATATATTTTGGAGATAAGTGTAAGGCGGCGGTTGATAGAATGAGACTAGTTGGTACAGAAAAGGATGGTCGACAAAGCCAGTAGCGATAGTACAAAACTATTAGAGACTGAGGAGAGTGAAAACTAAGAGTGAATTCAACAAAGCAAGAGAACGTAATTAAGAATTAGCTGGAGAGTGCGAAGGTATTAAGAGAGAGAAAAAAGGGATAGAATGAGACTATATAGGAGCGAGTGAGTAAAAGGAATGGATAAGATGCATGGATAAATAGGTAGGAATGAACATACTGAGATATATATGTATACGAGAGAGAGAGAGGTATGAACAGATTGATTATTGTCAGACAGACAAATATGAGAAGCGAGAAGACATCGACAGAGTAAGAATTCATCAGAGTGGGGTAAAGAAGGGATAGACTGAATAACACTAAGGGAGGGGGATAGATTGAATAACACCAAACGAGGGGGATAGATTGAATAATACTAAGGGAGGGGAATAGATTGAATAATACCAAGCGAGGGGGATAGATTGAATAATACTAAGCGAGGGGGATAGATTGAATAATACCAAGCGAGGGGGACAGAAAGGCTAAAAGACACGGAGAAAGTGAGAATGCGTTGATTGAATAAGAGTTCAATGGAGTCGCGTGGAAAGTAAGTGACATGATGCAAGTAAGTGAAAGCAGAGAGAATAAGATTTATAAGAGAGGAGTGTCAATAAAACGAAAGAAAGATCTAAAAACAAAACAAAACAACAAGCAAGAGGGAATAGATAGAGCAAGAGTTTCTTAGGGAGTAGTACAAGAAGAACCACTTCCGAGAGCAAGTGCTGTGCAGATAGAGTATGAGTATAATTAAAGAGTGGGTACAAGTAAAGGGAGGGAGATAGTGCAGATCTAAGTAAATCTTGGTGGAGAGAAAACAGGAAAAGGGTGCACTGAGTGAGGAAAGTTGATATAGATAGAGAGAGACTTTAGTAGTGAGTGAAATGAGAATAGAAAGCAGATAAATACTCTTGAGATATGAAGGCGTAGAGAGAGAGTAAGAAAGCTAGCAAAACACGTCAGGCTGCGCTGTAGAAAAAGGAAGGAAGAAAGGCAGGTATTTACGGTGAATGTATAAACAGAATTGTAGTTTAGAGCGCAGGGAATAATGAAAACAAATCCATAGCAATAACAGAAAGTGTAGAGAGAGAGAGAGAGAGAAAGGGGGTAATATTGGTTTGATGAAATAAAGAATTTATTTGAGGATCTCTAATTTAGACAGCAGTTAAAAAAGAAAGAAATCAGCTAGACAGAGTCAGCTAGAAGAAGTAGACAGGGTAAGGGTTTACGACAGTGAATGGGGAAATAAAGTGCAGACAAAATAAGGTTATTTGAGGGTGACGGAGGAAGAGAGAAACATGAAAAATTCAGATCAAGTAAGAATACTTAGTCGAATCAAGATTTTTGTTCTTTACAGAATGATAACTGTGCGAGAAATTATAGATAGAGTGAAGATGTCTTAGAGAGCAGTTTAGAGTAGAGAGAGTTAGAGGAGATCTTGGAGAGCGGTAAAAAAGAAAGAAATGTAAAGGGAGAGAGAAGACATTTCTCAGAGAGTAGTAGAAAAAGAAATGTAGGTAGAGAGAGTGAAGGTTTCTTAGAGGGTGGTCGGAAAATGAATATAGAGAGAGATATAGAGAGAGTGAGGCTTTCTTACAGAGTGGTGGAAGAAGAAATTAATGCAAGCCAAGAATGTTTAATTGAATAACTGCAAGAGTTTTATTAGAGTGTAAATATGAAAAAAGGAATTCTGTAAAGTGAAGTTAAAAGTCGAGCAGTAAATAAATAAATAAATGGCAATTGAATAATCTAAACGGACTTAGTGATAATGTGTTGTGATAAAGAAAGAATTTAGAGAGCGGGGAAACAGACAGAAAAAAACATATTTAAAGTTTAAATGTGTATTAAAATTTTAAAGAGCAAGTGAAAATGCCTAGATTTATTACAGATTATGTGGAACAAGTGGACGGAAAAATACAATTTACGTTGAAAACGAGCAGAAGAGTTTATTCAAGTGAAAAGAAAAGTAAGTGAGATACCTATTAAAGTAAGGCTAGAAAGATAGAATGAGAGCTCATTAGGGAGTAACGGAAACAAAAGAAAGGCAGGCAAGCAAATGAAAGGATGCAGAAAGAATGGAGGTTTGTAAGAGAGTAGGCAAGAATAAAGTAAGAAAAAAAAAAATAGAGAGATAAAAGACTAATATGTGAATGCTTGTGAGTAATTGTGAGAGTAAGCGTGAGAACCGAAGTTTTGAGTAGAGAGTAAGTG
The DNA here is from genome assembly GCA_963457665.1 of Thysanoteuthis rhombus. Taxonomy (NCBI): domain Eukaryota; kingdom Metazoa; phylum Mollusca; class Cephalopoda; order Oegopsida; family Thysanoteuthidae; genus Thysanoteuthis; species Thysanoteuthis major. Next base: position 61,983,118 of record OY735204.1, read on the forward strand.
GGGAAGGAATAGAAGGAGGGGTAGACAATAGTGAAACAGTAGAGAGTTGAGGGGGAGCCGTGCTGAAGGCGAAACAAGCCGAGCCAGTCCAACGTACGAACTAGGATTTTTTTGGCGCCGTTATTGTTTATGGTGTGATCGAATACCAACAATAACAAGAAAAAGGGGCTTTCAATAACAACAAATTATCAAAAAATATTAAAAAATCCGAAGGAAAAATAGCAAGAGATGAATCAAATGAGAAAAGAGTGAAAATATATCTAACTCTTTACTTAGCACTTAGTACTATTACAACTACTACTTCTACAAACCATCGACATTATTATTTATCTTCATCATCTTCTCAACATCGCATGGAATTATTACCTTGAGAGAGTGATTGAACGAGAGAAGAGAGAAAAAGGATACAGAAATTAATAATCCGCGAATTTCGGAAAAGAAAGGAAACGAGAAAAAAATCTGACGAAAAAAAAAGCCAACAAAAGGAGGGAAAAAAGTTTGCTTTTTTTCATACTTAAAAAATTTAAACATCTTAAAAGAATCATTTATTTAAGCAAAAGAAAGAAAAGGAGAAAAAAAGCAGACAGAAAAATGGTAGTCCAAGGAGTGGATTAAAGCAACCTTAATTTTTTTTTCTTCAAATGTTATCGTAAGATTTTGGTCTGGACTTGAAATTTTAGGCCCCCTCCCCTCTTTTTTTTTTTTTTGAATAAAAAAACAACAAGAAAAATAAAACCGCACACATCTTCCTCTTTGGAAGAGATAATTTTTAAAGATCCCAAATAATCTTCATGTTTATATGATATGATGATCTTTACTGGGAAAATTCTTCAATTACTGGATGCTTCTTCTGATATACAGGTAAGATCAAACTTGAATATCCTCATTTCTAAAGCTACAGAGTTTTTGCAATAAATAAATAAAAATGGGGGATCAGTTTTCTAAACGAAAAATGAAGAAAACTAATCACCGATTTTGTGTTCACCCTAGTTTAAGATCTGACACACACATACAAACATAAGACTGTGTTTGTTGCTTATTTGTTGATATGTTAGGTGTTTTGTGCCTGCATTTAGATTTGTCTTTTCTCATTTTTGAATGTTTTAAATTGGGAAAAATGACCTCTTTTAGATGGAGTAGAAAACAATTTCGCTTATTTCTTGATTAATTTGCCGACAGACAAAATGATTGTTACCTTTTTTTCTTGAAAACCACCATCATCCATTGCTGTCTCCGGAGCTTCGTTCCTGACGACACAGACACACTATTTCATTTTTTATTCTTTTTATAAACTTTTGTGATGACATCAATTAAAGTAATGTTTTGATTTTATTTAGAATCGTCTATGAAATTAAGTCATCTTGAAATTTTAATAAAATTCCTGTTTTGGTACGTTTATATGAAGGTAGAAATTGAGATATTTGAAGGGAAGGAAAATGTTTCATAGCATACAATGAGGAGTTGGCATAAAGTCGGTGCTCATTCTATAACTTCACAAGCATTGGAAAGTGGTCACTGATATTTTGACCATGTTGCATTATGGCTGGTTGGCCATAGTTTTCTTTTCTAGTAGTTTTATCTTATCCGACAAGGTTGTTGTTTTTAGAGTATCCATACGACTATACATGTTAGAAAAAATGAAGGAAAAAAACTATTTCTAGCTTTGAATTATTCAAAAATCGATAATATTTGTATAAAATTGTCTTGGGACGGTTTCAGTCTTTCTGATTTTTGTTTACGTTTGTTTATTTTCCTGTCTTTTTATCGTAATTTTGATTCAATGGTTAGGATTTGATAACGTTTCGAAGGATCATATTTAGAAAAGATGTTTCGCTTTTTACTTTGTTCTTGATTACTTTTGTGATTAAATTGAATCTCAATGATTTTAAAAGTTATTATTTAATCGCATTTTGGGCGGGGAAAACTGTTGAAGATATTCATCCTCGGATCAAAGTCTTCCATTAGAAAGGCTAACGTTGTCAGTAGCCATATTGTATGAAGATAACATTGTCAATGTAATGTTAGTGAATGAAAGAAGGTAATTTAACATATTTCTGTGCTTTTAGAACATCTGCAAATGTCAAATATCTAGATTTTTACAAGGAATGAGAAGCATGTAGCACACTGAAAAAGTTCATTTTCGTCATTTAAGTCATTCAACTCATCAGATGTAAACAAAATTTCCTAGCTTTTCTCTACGATCAAACCGAATTACAAGAGAAAAATCGGCGATAAAAATAAAATCATTATTAATCATTTGTTTTTGTAAGAAAAATAATTGTTTTTCATTATGATTTTTTTCTCGAACTACTCCAATGAAAAACCTCAGACACACTGTTTGTGTTAAGCAATGTCGTCTGATTTGTAATCTTGTTTAATATAATTTAGTTCCTAAAACGCTGGCCAGCCATAATGCTTTGTAGACATAAAGTCAGTGTCTTGATTTTAGTCGAACTGATATTATAAAATGGTCACCGACTTTATACCTATCCTTTTTATTTGTTGTCTCTTATCCGTTGATAGGAATTTTTTCATCCCTTTTACGTTGTTGGCTTGGATATTTATGAATAAAATACAATTTAATTTATTCAAATTGAGAATTGAGGTCAATTAATTTATTTCTTCCCTAATTTTCAAAGAAAAAGAAAAGTTATCAGAAAATGATCTAATAAAATGGTGTTGTGTAATGTGTCTAACCTACATTGCTCTAGAAAAAAAAGCTTACAAAATAAAGATTTGCAGTCTGTATTTGGTATTTCGCATTGTATTCCTTAGATGTAATGTTCATGTAATGTTTCATTATTCAATGATGTAGTTGGGTTAAATAGATTATTTAAAATAGTTCGTCTCTTGAATTTTGAAATTGAAACGTCTTACATATTGCATCACAAGAACAGAAAGTTACTAGAAATGATGAAAACAAAGCTATTGACATTTTTTACATTTTAAATGGGTAAGCTTTTTTGATTAAAGAAACAAACAGAAAAACTTGGGTACAAAGTTTTATAAATATCCGTTAATTTTTTATTGAAACTAATGTCGCAGATATTTCAAAGATTTTCTTCCCCAGATCCTAGGTGTTATTGTTGAATAAATGGTATTCCTCAACATTTGGAATAATTAAAAATAATTCATTCATGTTTGTTTGTTGTTTTTTTTTTTTTAGATCTCTTCCTTCCTTTTATACTTTGACATTAAAATAATGCCCCCACTTAGAAAAAGAACAACAAATTCTGCAGTTATTTGAGCAAGTAACATGCTCAAGTGAATGTGGAGAGAGAAATAAAGGAACTGCAATGTTAGACATCTTTTTTAGATGACTAATAACCTTTTAGTCTCCCAGTATACATAGAAGACAAATAGACAACGAAATATTTGTGAAATATCAATTCATTTTACCGAGCTTCAAGTGTCAATACTTTGATATACATACATACACGTGTATAGTCTGTTGTCTTTTGCTATGCCTACACTTGAAATGTATGCAAGTCAAAAAGAAAAAAAAAACTATGATCATTTTCGGTTATATTTGGTTTTATTCTCTTTGGAAATTAATTTTAAAAAAATCATAAACCTTTAACTAAATCTCAATCCATTCATACATTTTGTTTTAGACATTATTTAAGGTACTTAGAAATCGTTTTTGTAAAAGTTAATGCTATTCGGAATGTTTCTACGTATCTCGAAACGTTTTTTCTTATGCTAGAACTCAAATCATTTTTTTTTCTTAAATAAAAGCGGTCTTTTTTGTCATTTATCTCCATGATTCAAACTCGAAAGTGAGTTTTATTTTAGAATTACACAATTTTGTTAAGGATAACAATCGAATCATTGAATAATTTCTTTTTGAAAATCGTTCGTAATGTTTAAATGTTTTTACTTATAGTAACGTAGCGGTTGTAATAACCATTTTAATTTTGCTTCATTTTCATTCAATGAATTGAAATAAAAAAATACTTTTTGTATGAGAACATTAGAGTTTAGCGGCAAATTGTCGAATTTTCATTTGTTATCCGTAAAAATTTAAAGGCTTTGAATAACTTATCAGTTTCAAATGCTAAGAAAATGTAATTTCAATGATAAATGCTTTCAATTTGTCCAAATTTCGAAGTTTAAACTAATTGTAATCATTTTTGTCAAGTATTAGTCATAAGTTTAGACGACAGCAATGAAAGCAAATTAAAAAAAAAAAAACACTACGTAAATACTCACTTAAAATAGACTAAATTGAACTGGGAGAATGCTTATGATTTTTTTTAACTCATAAGGCACATGAATAAGTTTTGTCGAATCTAAAGTAAAAAAAAAAAAAAGATCTAAGAACTCAAGAAAGAGCTGGTATTTAGCCTGCAAATCAACTCTTTTCATTCGCTGCCCCGTTTCTCTTTTCTTTTCATCCTGTGTTATAATTATCTTTCTCCATTGCATGTGAACAACGAATAAGTGAAGGCAAATACTTCCCAGTAAAGGTCGAATGAGAAGAGCAGTAGACACACTTCATACTGTTTATTAAATGAATGTCTCCATTTCCCACAGGCCTGGACATGCGCATAATTATTTTTTCCTTCTTTCTTAAACGGTCACCGACTGACCGCTTCCTACATAGGTAACCTTGCCATTCCAGTAACATACTGTTGAATGTTTTGGATTCTCTGAAACTGCCTACCTAACTTTTCAAGGGACATAATCATAGTCTTTTAATTTTAACACCCTTTCCTCCTTGGCGAAATTGAGCTAACCGCAACCAACTTACTGTTATAAACTAGACTAATAAATCATGTCAGTTTTTAACCGTTATCGATATGTATATCGTATCCATATTAATGCCCATTTATGTTGAAAGTTCAACCAAGTATGTATGAGGTTTTGATGAATCTATGCAAACTAGGAATTGCACGTTATGAATAAAGCTATAAAAAAGTTCAGTTGAAGAATTAAAAAAAACAGTTTTAAGTAGAACATTTAATGGATAGAAAAAAATTGATTAAAGGAAATACTTATTCATTTTGATTAATAGTTTCTTGCTTTCTCACTCATAGCTGCCTAATTTTCTTGACCCCGTTTACTCAAAATTAACTGTTTTTGTAAGTGAATGTCATTTCATGAAATAGCAACACATGGTTGAAAAAACAAAAGCATCTATTTGATAAAAATAAATTAAACTTACGTATAGACAAGAAATTAAATACAAAATAAAAGCCGCAGCACTCTTTCTCTTACTTTTACTTGCCGAAATAAGTGATGTCCAGTTATAACAGATGATATGTCGGCTATTACGTACGATGTATCTTACCTACATGCCTCCATCCACGCACACATTAGGCGATGAAAGGACTATTGGTCTGCATTGACATTAAGGACCAACCAAAAAATGGCGAAGGCGTCTGAATGGTTGTAGGAAAAAGTCGCAGAACTCATGACATTTTTTTTTTTAAAGTTGCTTTTTTAAAATTTTTTATTATTAATGAGAAGAGAAAGCAAAATCTTTGTATAGATAGATCGGCAGCCTATATTACTTATTTCATTACTATGAATTAAATAAAAAGAATGCCTTCGGAACTTGTGTTGTTTGAGGGGGTAGCATTTACTTATTTTAATTTTCTTCTGTGACTTTTAACCTGAGACTCACAGATAGATATATGGACTGATTCAATTTTAACGTATGTAATGTCATGACATAACTATCTCAGTTTTATTACCTTGTTTTTGTCAGGTAATATTTTTATCGCAGACATCTAATAACATAAATTGCATTGTCAGTCTAGTGTGTACAAAACATGTCTTATCAGTTAAAAAATATTATAATTTCTTATTTTATTACCTTATATTGAATGTGACTTATTTTCGGCAGACTTTTTACTCATTTTATTGCTACTGTAAATTAAATATGTCTCTATACCTGCCAGGTTTTAGTGTTTTTTGTTACATCACTGTCCTCTTATCCCCTTTTCAGACAACAATAAAAAACAAACAAACAAAAAACATAATATCAGATCTAATTAGATTAGATTAGGCCGAAGGCCTTTGATCTGGGTCTTTTGTATATGCTTATGTCTATTACTTTTAATACGCTTTGTGGGTGCGAGGTGAATCTCTGTTAGCCCAATGCTGGTCAATTCCATTTTTGAAGGTTTGGAGTGAACTGAATCAGAGAGACTGCTTCATGGTTTTACCACGCAAAGAAGTGCTGTCTAAGACTTGTATTGGATCTTAGTTTTTTCAATTGAAGAAATGACCTCGAGTGGTGCTTTCGATTTCCTTAACTTGGGGACCGTTTACATTATGGTCACTCTTTGATAACGTTTGAAACTCTCCTCTTTCATGAAATGGGTGTACGTATTTGCTTTGCCCGTGATGAGAAGGAGGAAGGAAAGAAAAGATTAAGAGAAATGAATAAAGAGCACTTGTCTGTTTTTAGCAAATAAATCCCTCTAGACATATGTTTATTTCTAGTAACGCTATCAGCAAAAACACTAGCAAAACGAACATTTTTCTCGAAATTTTACTTGTAGGCTCTGCAGACATTTTAATCATTTGATTAAAAAGAAAAAAGCCTGGCAAGTTTCAGACAAATAATGAAATATGCGATACTTTCCATTGTCTATTCCACTGAGAAATATGCTGTCGAGGTTTAACGCAATTATTCAATAAATATTGTTGAGGATGATCTTCATTAACTCTGACAGCCTTCTGAGACTGTGAGAAGATTACATGGTTACAACAGTGTAATTCCTGCTCCGTTATGTGTTCATCTTGTTGGTTATTACGACGAGCAAACAATACCACAGCCTGAAGCCAACTGGACTATCATAGTCGTACTCAGTGTGTATATCTTATATACGTGCAATCCGCTTTGTTCCCTCTCTGTTATCTCGTCTTCTGGTTTTTCAAAGATGACGAACAAGTGTATTATTCATTGAATACTATTACTCAGAAAAACCAGACAGTTGCTGGGCTTATAGTATTTATTTAACCATGTCTTTTTTTCTTTTAGTTTAAATTAGCAGTTGAAACTTTTGACAGCATTAGTATTTATTTCAAGGGTGGAAAATAAACGCAATAAAAACAAACCAAAAGATCTCATAAAAGTGGAAAATGAAAACAAAATCCCCTCGAAAACGAGCATGTGGCAATGGGGGGCTATCTTTGCGAAGACGCATCATGTAGACATTTTGATATAGGTCATTTTTATGTCGGCAATTTTAAGTGGCTAAGGTGGCTAAATTTTTACCGTGAATCCCAATCTAAAAATACCGTTTTTCGGCTATATTTTGGTTAAAACATAGTAATGAAAAATAAAAGCCATTAATTATTTTTGTTGGTTTTAATATATCAAGTCAGATGAATGCTGTTAGGTGACGAATGGCTGGAAGAAGGATTCCCAAGGAATTTTTAGATATAAACGATCACATTTTATCGTAGTTTTAAATGGTAGTTTCAACAACTTTCGACTGGTGATACATGATATAAATGAGTATTGACACAACGTCGATTGTGTTCCCGATTATTGGATTTCGGCAGACGTCTCGCAGATATGCGATCTGTCTTTTTATAAATACGAAATTTTTACATAAAGGACAGTAATGTAAAAAGCAAGACAAAACTATTTAATTTATTCAAATTAAAAAAAAATGTATAACAGTATAATTTATGTACTTATTTACATTTGTGTATCAGATATTCAGAAAACCGTGAACCATAGTCGAAGTAAATTCCAATCGGGACCACCATCTTCAAGTTGTGCCTAGTTATTATTTTTATTGTTGAGTAATTTTATGCTGATTTCATTTAATCCAATATCGGTATAGACTGTTTTGGACCAACAACAATGAACTGATTAGTAGAGTCGCTTTTACAGCAGTAACCCAGAGAGAAGGAATGGAGACGAATTAGAATAACTGCATATAGTTGCAAGTGTGTACATTTCTGCAAAATTTCATATCTGTAATATTCTTGGACGATGGCAGAATTGATAACTTCTTCTCAAAACGCCTTCATTTTCTTGTATTGTTCAATTCTTTCGGCAATTTATTAATATTTTCATTCAAAATTATTTTCATCAACATTTATCATCAACATCATTCCTGACACATTTCGAGTAGAAGCGAATTCGGTATCTGGAATATGGAAAAAAAATGAAATTGAGATCCAAGTAAAAAAAATGAAGAATCTATTATAAAAATGAATAATTGATTTTAAATTAATGGTTACAAAGATAAAGCCACTTTAATCACTACATTTTCTGGGGTTGTTTATTTTAAAAAAGAATATCTTGAATTTTTATCGCATCAATTTTTAAAATGGCTCTTTTTGCTATTGTGTGTGGATGACCAGACGGTTCATGTGCAGTTTGTTGAAAACCTCTGTCGAATCCCTTTATATTCAATTCGTCGAAAATTATAAAGTATCAAATATCGACATGAAACACATTTATAGGTAAATTGTTGAAATTCTTGAAACATGCATTTTTGGCAGTCAGCGGATTTCAACTGCACTACATGTTTAACCCCCCCCCCCAAATATTTCGTTGTATATAGTTGCAAGTGTGTTGTGATAGAAATGACACTTTTTTGTTCAATATCAATAATCAATATTACCCTCCCCCCTAGCCTGACTCGTTGACAAATTCTGACCTATAATAGTTTCGACAAACTGGGTTTCATCATGGAAGGCGCGACATTCCGGCTTTCGACTAAGTGAAAGGTCCATAATAACTTTCCTCCATTTGATCGGAATCTAAAATTAATCCGAAAATTTGAAAGGTCTTAAACGATTTTTTTTTCATTTAAATTTATTTTAGAATCGAAACCTGAAAAGATAAAAACTCTCTTCCTCTGAAACTTGAGATTTGTTTCTTGGATGAATAACAGACTTAAAAAAAAAAAAAATGAAAAACTGCTATATGGAATAAAACTTCATTTCTCTAGAACTCTGTGTAAATTAAAAACATCAAATTTTTTCAACATGGTTTGAGACTGAAGTACTCGTCCTCAAAATTCTTTGCACTAAAAATAGATAAATAACAAAAATGACCTAATTCGATGTTTTTAGATATTTAAACTTAGTCACTCTTAAAATCAATAGGTTTCTATGCTTTTTCCTCGTAACTGATTGATTCAGCGTCAATGTTTCTTTAGAAGTGAGCTTAAAAAAGACATGACTCAACAATCAACACAAATCATGATGTAATTGTGCAGCTTGTTTCGATATTGAAGATTGACTAGACATGCCATTATTCATTTCTCTTTTTACTCTTTCTTGTCAATAAATTTGCTTCTCTTGTGCTACATTCACTTTTATTTTCACGAAATTTATTTACATCTATTTTCATTAATTTCTAATTCCTGTTACATTTTGTATATTACTAAAAAATATGTATTTTTGATCGAGGCACTAAAATTGTACTTGGTTTATTTTGCAAGCATCCGAATAAATTAAAATGAGCATGTTTGTAAGGATAAGAAAAGGGATATAGTTATAAATAAAAAGAAAGGGTAAGGAAAATAACTAGCAAAAAATCAAATGTATGTTTAGTGAATCCAATGTTCTTATGACATTATTGGAATATATATCCCTGAATTTTAAAAATTTTCCCCTATTTAATTGGTTTTTGAATCTCATCCATCCAATACCTAAGATTAAATTTTAGACTACAATAATCACTGAAAACTGGTATACTAATTTGTCATTATGTTTATTCAATTGCATGGGTTCTTATGATTTAATATTTTCAACTGTGGCATTTAAAATTTGATTTTTGTTTCAAGCTGATGTTTAAATCGACTTTTACGTACAGTTGCCGGGGATTTAGTCTCTAATGTAAAATAAAAGTTATTGCTATTGCTATAATGACATTTCTCAATCAGTTTTAAATTTTAAAAAATTATTAAAAAATGGAATAATATATCTTTTTTTGGTTAGAAATAATTAGCTGACAAAAAGTGGTATTATATTGAATTTACAGAAATGTTTGATCGTACTAATTTGCATTACTGAAGACTAAAACTCTTAATGAGTCAAATTCTTTTAATTCTTCAGTCAACAGAATAATTCCAAGTGAATGTGAAAGAATCATTTTTATTTGAAACTTTTATTTTTCATTCACTTGAGAACTTAGTTATAATTATTAAGTTACAAATGAATAATATTTTTTAATACTTGTTAAAATGTGTCATGAAGTTCTGGCTAATTTTTAATTCAACAGTAGATTCTAAATTTTGTTTTGCCTGTAACATTTGTTTTATATCTAACTCTTTGAAGAGAAAAAACTCACCCCTGATCATTTGAAATATTTAATTCAGCGAGTAAAAATGGTGCACACATTTGTGCTTGTATCTTGCCTCTTTACTTATTGTCTAGACTTATTTTCTTGAAAGTTTTCTTTCTAGTTTCATGTGTCGCGTAATTGTTGTGTTTGTTCTTGAAGTAATTTACTGTTTTTGTTTTGAGTATATTTGGGTCGTGATCTGCTAATGAGTCCCAGTTGTTGATAGTTCTTTGTAAGAGAAAGTTTTTTTTTTCTTGTGTCCTTTATATATTTTGTTTTTGTTGTTTCTTCTGTTCATTGTATAGAATCTATCAGCTGGGATGTTTTTTTAATGCTTTAATTGCATCTTTTTTCCTCGTGTTTTTAGTAAGTGTATGAAGTCTTTCTTCTTACGGGAGATTTTCATGTAGTACAGGGACTATTTTTGTTGTTCTTCTTTGTATATTTTATATCTCTAATATCTTTTCTGGGATATGGACTCCATGCTGGATCTGCATATTCCAAATGCTTGGGGAATAGCAATAAAGAAACCAACGTTTTTTTTTTTTTTAGATAAATTTGGATTCTTTTGTCAGTTAGTTATTTAACCTTCATAATAAATAATCTTTGGCAGAAAATAATTCATGTATCTTTATGTCTTCTGTGTACGTATATATAACATTGATTTGAAAAAAAAATCCGTTCTTTTCTCTTGTAGTTATGATGGCAGTATCCAAAGCATCATCACTGATGATGATATGGATTTGAATTGCCATCCAAACAAAGAGAATTAAAGATATTATTCTTTTAAATTGAGTTATCGCTCGATGATCCTTATTTCTGAGATGTGGTCACTCCAACCCATCTTCAGAAAATCCCCTCGTGATATTTCATCTAAAATGGTTCTCGAATGCACTTCCCGTTTCAGTTAAACTGATATAGGGAGATTTAATATCAAAAATAAGATTTTATAATAATGGAAACTTTTTCAAGATAAGTATAATTGATTCGAGAATGAATGATAGATCAGTGAGTATAAAATAAAAAAGGGAGCTGTGTTCAAATTTAATATTCAGGTAGATAATTTTTGTACTACGATTTTTCATTTTAATTGAAATATTTTCAGGTACATCGTTGTTTTTTTAAAATAATTGTTGACTTCGAATAATGTCAGCAAATCATTTAACAGAATTTAATTGAAATACTAGTTTTATTATGTGTGAAAGAGATCTCACGTGAGAAAACTTGAAAATTGCCTCAAAAATATTTATTTTGAAATAAAGTAATTTTCTGTCCTCTCTCCATTTTTAATTCAATCATTGAGTATAAAGTTATGAACTTCATAGAATTCTGAGTTGTTAAAAGTGCAAATTTTTACAATTATAATTTGATACAATAATTAGCCCTTATGATGCCAAGCAATGACTACCACAGCAGTCTGGCAACTTATACTTATGTATGTAAGTGTCTAAGAAATTCATATAACATGGTTTTTATGAATTGCTTGGCTAAAATTATCTTGTTCTCCCTGGCCATGTGTGTTCGTGTATGCGTGCATGTTAGAGCTCTTTAGGTAACCAATAACCTTGATAAGAATCGGAGTCTGATATAAGTAAATTAATCTTATTTTTTACTATTTGATGAATTTCTTAAAGTGAGATGCTCAGTTAATTTTTGGTGTATATCTATTGTGTACCACAATTTAAGCCATTGACTTCAACATTTTATGCATAGAGGAAAGTGATATATTTGTATTTATTTTTTATCAATCCTGGTAATACAGTAATTAAGGTTACTAGTTTCGCAAACCATTGATAGTTTGTTGCTGTATGCTCCACAAATAGTTCTAATGTTAGTCTTAATTCAAATAGATTAAAAATTAATATATAGTATCCTTTTGAGTCTATTCAAAGGGAATGAAGATTTATTTGTTTTTCTCAATACAATCGTGGGTGTACTATTTATTTGTAGTAGAAGGCCCCAGATGAATGAAGATCAAAGTGAAAAAGTTGAAAAAAAAAAATCATTCAGAATTTAACAAAAGGTCATTTGGTGGCAATAGTACTTTTACTATATAAATAATCACCAGTGTTTTTATTAGTAACCGCCTATCAAAACTGTTGACACAGGTTTCTTCAGTCTTTACATCGGTCTGGCTGGATTGCTGTACATGTGTGTAGGATGCTTACAGGCTGCACGAATGGAGTTAGAGGGCTGGAAATTTAAACATTCTCTATATCTGGAATAAACGTTTTATTTGTTTAATTGAACATCACTAATTTACAGTCTAAGTTTATGCTAAATGGGTCCCTTAGTTTGTGTTCAGCGGCATTCACACAAAAAAAACAGGACTTTTTTACTGATCACTGCTTAAATAAAGTTGAGAAAAGTAACTTCTCCGTCCATCACCTCCTTTTTCAGTTTTTTAATTGATCTCCCCCAACATGGCATGCTGCCAAAAGACATTGGTCGCATGATGGTTTCCACTGAGTGACTAACCAAACCTGATTTTTTTTTTTGAATTCATTATCTGTGTTTGATGATCTCTACCCAAATATTAATATTACACCATTGAAATGTTTTTAAAAGATGTCGCAGATACAATAATTACTTAAAAATTATATTAGAGTTGACTGTATCCTAATCAAGTTACTTTTAACATGAATTGTTAATCAGTAAATTTTAAAATTCTGCAATTTTAGTTATAATATCAGTAAATACAATTTTTCAAAACTGTACTTGAGCTGATTTGGTGAGATTTTAGTGAAATGGAATTTTCAGTGGTTGACTTGGAATTTTTCTAGCTCATTGAAACTATATCAATCAAAGAAATATTATATGTTGATCTATTTGGACTACTGTCCTCATCTTGGTTGCTAATACATCATCTCAAAAATTCAGACAAAAAAAAGTTAGGCTTTTGCTGAAACTATAAAAAAAAAAAGAAACGCTACTTTACGGCAGTTAAAATGTCATTGATGTAAGTGCTTCACTGGATCTATTTGTTTTTCTACAGGCTATTACAAATCATATAAATTGCCATAGTAATTTCCATCAATGTTAATGTTTAAACCCTTTTATACTTGATTGTATTTATTTTCAACAACTGAATGTTACCACCATAAATTTTGAAAGGCTTTATTGTAATATGGTATTATGTAAAGAAATATTGAGGTCACCTGATGCCCATGTTTCTTTTCAGATTAATTCATTTTTCATTAATAGCTTCATAAGTTGAAATCCTTGATACTTCACTAAATACATTTTAGACTAGGGCAAGATGACAATTTTATGAATTTTAGCCATTATAATAATAAATAAATAATTTATTGTTTATGTCATGTTTGCTTTTGTGAGATATTGAAATATCAGATGGTGTTTGGTATGGAATCATTCACTGTAGAATTTGATCTGTGCTTATTTTCTTGAATTTTGTATCTGGTTTCCAAGACTTTTAGTTGTTAAAATTAATGAAATATTTGCTTAATAGCTTTTATTGGAATTGAACTTCAACTATTTGTCTTAGTAACATTTAGGAAGAAACATCCAATGTCTTAAATGCAGACCTCCTTTGTATTGGTGTTAATATTTCAAGGAAATGTTTCAGATGATAAGGTAATTTAAGTATTGTATCTTTCTATAGGAATTTGATTTCAATGACTTTCATTTGTACGAATATTCATATTTCTTTCATTAGAATTTTCTAAATCAGTCTCTACTGTTATCATGTCTTATATCTTGTAATCTTTTAAAGGGTTATTGTAATTGTATATTAGTATGCATGATGAACTGAATAGTCAACAATGAATCCTACATTTCCCATCTCGTATGTTTCTCTTGTTTATTTAAAAAAATACAATTGACTTGTGCACATACAAAATGGTGTCATGTGAGTTTATCTTTATTGCTCAACTGCACAGAAAATATGTAACAGAATGGCTATTCTTGTTGGAACGAAGCAAAAATATAGATTGTCTTCAGGTTCATAACAGACAGTGAAATGTCGAGTTTCTTAATATTTTCATTTTTCATGTGGATGTTATTACAGTACAGGCGTACCCAGATATTATGTAGGTGTTGGAGTCTAAGGAAGCCAGCCACCCTTGTTATAACCGAGCTGTGACAACTGCGGCTTGGGCATTGGTGGTATCAAAGGGCGGGTGATAGATGAAAGCCGTAAATATTGTTTGAAAACCAAGTGCGATTTGAACATATAAACAAAGGCATTCTCTAGTGTTTGTTTTCTTTTTAAATAATACTACCAAAATTACTACATTATATCATAAAATATACCAATTTTCTATTCAAAAACAAAATATATACATATTTGCATCAATGACTTTAACCTTCCAACCCGTAAGCTTCTGCACCTTTAGATACTCTGTATCTAGGTTTCTGAAACGAAAGGGAGGGGGAAAAATGAATTGAGAAAAAAGTTCAGCTCATTGAAATGTTTTTGTGTCGTTCATTTCATTCATTTTCACGAACTTTCTTTCTTGAAGAGTGGGCGATAATATAGGTAGAAATCTCGGGGTCGACTTATCACCTGCCTTATATTGTAAATATCACTATAACAAACCACGTTATATCAGGATGTTTGTATGGTCATTTCTTCTTGGAAAAGGTTAGGTGAATCAAATTGTGGCTGACTGATGCTATGGAGAAGTATCCATTTGTTTGTTACTCATCTGAATATCATCTTTTCTGCACGCATTCTTGTTTCAATCAATAAATTTTTTTGAAGATATTTTGGTCAATATAGTGTGAATTACAGTCAGATGAAGATAACACAAAAGAAAATAATGCTTGACTTGTGTAGAAATATTAATAAAGAAAAAAAACAGAAAACTCCAACCTTGTTCGTACTTGCTTTTTCATGAATTTTTCAATATAATCATACAAAGGGCTATTCCAAGGTTTGGGTTTGAGAATTTAAAATTCTGAATTTTCAGTTTTGTTACATTTTTTTCTGAAGAAGTACAACCTAATCAAATGAAAACAATTCCAATTCTGGTCTTCTGATATGGGTAATTGTTTAAACAGTAAAAATGAAAAAAAAAAAACAAACCCTCTGATTTCACTGGTATTGATTTTTATTACTAAAACATAACATTGCTTGGGTACTTGTTTTATGATTGATACATACAGATATTTCCAGGTAATTGACATCTCAAATTTCTGCTGGTAATCCATTCTGGGGCAAAAAATGCATAGAAGTTTGTCCTATCACTCTAACACACGTGACACTTGAAGACTATTTCTCTTTGCCATTCTCCAATAAAAGACCTGAGGAACATAATCTTTCAGATTGAAAGTTAGTATAACAAAACTAAGGCAGACAATTATGCATATCTTTCTTCTGTATGAAAAAAAAAACAGCTTGAATTTGTGTAACATATGTAATGTTGCATGCATTACAAGTCAAATCACGACCTCTAAAACCTTTTGTCTCTTGAATTTTAATCATAATCAAGAAATACTCTTGAATTGTCACATTATGATAAGAGGTAAAGTTTAACGTATAATTTCAGGATTAAATTCATTATGATTAAATTTATTAAGGACCTTCATTATTTCCAGCATCTACCATACTTACTTTCAACTGGTGAATCATTACTACTAGCAAGAAAATGCACCTTGTTGATGCCTGTTGCATGGTTTGATGGACTTCACAAACTCTGAATACCTCACTTTCACTAATATTAAAGACTGTCATCCCCTTCATATCCTCTTGGGCAACTTAGTTGAAATCTTTTGAACTTTGCCCTGAACTTGCACTTTTACTCATGACCCTTTTTCTAACAAAAGATTCAACAGAACCACCAATTCCATCTACTGAACCTTTTCTATGTTATGTTGCAAAATATTTCTACAAAACCTTCCAGTTATACTTTTCAGATAACATTGATACAAGTTTTAGGATGTATCGATTCTTGAATTCAGATGAAGGCCTATCAGTGTAGATGTGTGATGTCACCTGGCTTAAACTTATCAATGAAAACAAAAACAAGAGTCCTTCTTTTTGTCCTGGCTATCAGTGACAACGAGGAATAGTTGACAACCTTGGCCCTTACTATACAGTGCGGCAGTTTATACTACTTCTTGACCACAGGGCACTTAGTACTTCATTCTGATACTCGCAGCTGCATACCATTAAAGAATCAAAGTTTGCTCCACTCTAACATGCTCTTAAAAATGTGGGAATGTGTGAAAAATCTCTGTCAATTGGCCTACACACCCCTGTCTCTTCACTAACCGTACATGCCCTATTCCACTCTCGGTACATGGTTTCCAAGATGCCATGTCAGTATTAGCCTTTTTGCTTGCAAGATTCTTACCTACTTAACATTCATCACAAATACTTTTTCAACTAGGAGAAGTCAAACTAGAATGATTATCATTATATAGGACTAAGGGTGCAGCGATTAGTCATTGTAGTCAACAAAAATCGATTACAAAATTAGTTGTTGACCAAAATTAATTGTTGACTAGTTGTTGGTTACATCATTGCACATGTTCTCAACGCTGTGGAGCTGAACTGAACATCTGAATGGAGGAACCCAAGAGGATCTAAAGATCTAAATGGTGAGGGGTGGAGGGAAGTTGGTTTTCCCTTCCAAAATTTCCCTTACAAATAGGTTTGGGAAGGGAAGTAGTTTTATCATTACTTTTATTCTGGCTGGTTGAAAAGATATAATCTATATATTTTTTTCCTTCTTTCATTTTACTTTCAAAACTTACTGAGATAATTTTTTTTACGCACAGAAGAGGTAGAGAAATTAGAAAGAGTAAATTATTCATTGACTTTTTCAAACCTTCCATTCCACAGACTTGAAAATTTAAATAACTTTCAATTTTGATATTCTAATTTGAAAGTCTGTGTAAAACAGAAAAAAATCACATTAATTTCTAAAAATGAATTTAATCAATTTAGAACATTCTGTTTCTTTTTTAATATTGGGGGAATTGTGGACTTCATAATACACCAATGATAACTGTGGGATGTTTTTGAAGCAAAAAATATTGTGATCCACTGATAAATCATACTACTGCTTCTACTGTACAGGTGTAGCCATTAAATAAAATTCAATTTACTTTTCATTGGTCATTGTATATATTTAGACTGTGTCCAGAAATCTGGAACACCTCTGATCCTCAGCTTTATGGGTAAGCGGTCTAGTACCTGTACATATTTTCTTATATCAGTACTTTGCCTACCCTAGGTTTTGAAAGGACAAATCTTTTTGAATCATTCCCTTTTTTTGAATCAGGAGGCTTAATTAGCAGCAAAGTTTATCAAGTCTTTTTTAATAGAAGATATATTTTGACTGAATTTGTCTTTATTGATAGTTGGCACATACCTATAAGAACTTCAAGGTGAATTTCAGCTGATAGATAAATAGGAGCCATTGAGTAATTGTATGGTTCTGAATCTGAATTCGATTAGTCGACTGATTGTTTCAGTTATCGATGACTAATTGACTATCAAAAGAGTTGTTAGTTGCTGGCCATTACAGGATGCCATATCGAAAATGTTCATCATGTTACCTAGAACCTTGGGTTTATGCCTAAAATTCTTGGGCGTCTGAGAAAATATTGTGAATCCAATCATATTAATCCATGTCAGGAAGAAGAATTCAGAAAGTGGATAATTGCAGGAAAACTTTCAAGGCCCCATGAAGATTACAGCATGGAAAGGTCTATTCAAAGTCATTTTATCATAGGCACAACAAGGAAGCCCTTTGAGCTTATGCAATGGTATCTTGATGGATTGAAAGTTGACTAAATAGAAATTGATGAATCATGGAAATGGCATCAAATTCATGAAAGAACAGTCAACTTTGTTTTATTCTTCATAACAGTAAACCTTTGGTTTAAGAGACTAATAGGGATGGACAGTTAGTTGTCCATTAGATCAAATGTTACCTGAGGAAGGGCATTTTTTACCTATTTTTACTCATTTCGAATTCATATTCAAAATTGATGTATCATCACTTCCTTTTCAACTAAATAGAAAATATGATAAAAATGATTCATTATGCCTTGGAAAAAATTTAAATGTTTTTATATTATTTTTGCCTCATCTTTGGATGTAAATCTATGACAATGATGTCTTTTCGATGATGAAAGTTGCAATATATGTAAACTTGGTATTGAAAATAGCTTGTAAATAGTTCTGTATTAGAATATATTATTGTTCGATTTGTAGTTTTGTCAAATTGATTGTGTGTTTAGTATATCTAAGATATTGTTTGATGAATGGGTACGTGGGGAGAATGAGTTTTGTTAATTCAATAAAGAAATTTGTTTAATGAGGGGGGTGATGAATAAGGCATTAGAAAATACCAAAAATTACTTGTGAAAAGTTTTTTCTATTTCTTCAAGAACATTCGACTTTCTTGACCAGTAATATAACTATCTTTTTATTTATGGTCATGTGACGACAGTCTTTTCTGCAAGTTATTGATAGTTGAGTCATATTGAAATGAGTGTTAAACTTTCGATTCATGATTAAAATTACAAAAATTAACTAACAGATATGAGACCAACGTACAGTTCAATTAGCGATAATTTGATCAGATTGTAGTGTGATCTAAACTTAGCTTGAATAAAAAACAAAACAATGCAAGCATTTGAAAAAAAATGTTTATATCTAGAAAGAAGCAGATGAAAAGAAAAATATATTTAGTTTTCCCAGAAAATTATCTGAAAAATTATATAAAATTGATGCAAAAAATATCCCAAAATATTCAGATTCTAGGAAAAAACAGTACATATTGTCAAGTCTTCGTTCACTGCATGCAATATCAAAATATGAAAAAATAACACCACAAATGTAAAGTGAAAATATAAATTTTTTTCTTCTTTTCCATTTTGATGTTTTGGATGATTATGACCTTCATTTCATTAGTAAATTTTAAATTTTGGGGAAATATTAGATTTTGAATTCATGTCTAAGTAGGGTTATTTGAAAAAGCTAAAGATATTAGCTGAACCTCAAAATGGCAAGAAATAAGTGTTCATAATAATAAGTAGACATATAGATACATAGTAAATAGACCCCCCCCTATGTAAAACCCTTGAAAGACTTTTTTTCTAAGAAGGTTTTAAAAAACAAATCTTGACCTAAAATTCTTACCCTAACCCACAATATTTGGTACAGATTTAAAATGGAGAATTCAGAATTGATATAAGATTTATATTCATCCTGAAAAAGGTGATTTTTTTTTAACTGAATTAGTTAAGTGGAAAACAAATATGTCTACCATCAACTAATTAACGGACACATTTTGAGCCCAGGTAAAACCAGAACTTGAAAAAATTTTTTAATCCATAATCTAATCATGGTGCTACATAATCTCACTATATTTTAACAGCCAATATATCAGATATCTAAAAATATCGAGATTTTTCAAAAAAAAAAAAAAAATGAATATCCAAGCCACATTAAAAAGAATATCTAAACTGATATTCAATATCTAAAAATGATTTCTTTCATCTAAATGCAACAAAAATATCCAAATTTAGATGTAAAATATCCAAGTTGGCAACACACATGTATGTCTGGTTCAAGTGTCTGCATAATCTGAAAATTGATATACCAGGGTCTGTTGAACTGTGGGTTTACTGTTTTTTGATTCAAAATTCTTGAAAGAACCTGGAATAAGGAAACTAGTATAAAAAGTCCTAATCAGACTCCTGAAAGGGTTATTTCTTGATTCATTTTAGATAAATACCAGTATTCACAAGGGTCCAATGAATGTAAATTCCCCACACAATTTCTTTTACAATTAAAAGATTGATTGAATACTCAGAAAATCAAGTATTATCTTGTTTTTGAAAAAAACCCTCACAGACTTACTGCAATTTCTATAAATGTTCCAAATTTCCTCTCTGTCTGAATGCATCACACAATACGCTTCTAACTCGTATCTTGCAAGAAACTGGTCAATGAAGGGGGAAACTTCCTATTCCACAAAAGAGTAATGACCCAGGACCACAGAACCAAGGAAGAGTGGGGGATAAGTGATTAAATAGAGTGGTTCTAATGGATTTTTAACCTGGGATTATTCATCTGAACTGTAACGCATGTAATGTGGAAGGGGCCCCGAGTAGAAAAATTGAGTATATTCTAGAGAGGAAATATAAAATAGATTGTAAGGAATAATTTGTCCAAGTGCTGATTTTAATTAGAATAATTTGGAGCTGTTCATCTAACTGGCATTGGAGAAAGTAACTTCTTTACCAACCAGAAAAGCTGTACTTGATGGTCTTATAAACTTATAGAAATAATGATATGATTATTTCACAACTACAATTAAGTTGCTTTGAATGACTGCTGAAAAAATCTAACACAGTAAGTTTCTTTAGCTGAGTGAGTTTTTAAAGCACCTCAATTGACCTACTTGTGACTCACAGACATTTTATGATTTTTCCAGGTCTCCATTTCTGTGATGTACTCCTTCCTTGGTCATATCACATTAGTATTTTGCCATTATTGATTGTTTCTATTCTTAGTTGAAAGAATCCAATTTCTTTTCTGTCATTTTTTTCCTTCTCACATGAATTGTTATATTGGTCTCATTAGAGATTGTTCTCTTGAATTTGTCTTCAGTTCAGTGCTTTATCACTGTGCTCCAGTTTTCCTCAGTTTGAATAACTTGTAAGTTCTATGTGATCATAGCATATATTCTGAAATAGTTATACCAAGATTTAGTCGGCTGCTGTGAATTAGGTTTGTAAAAGAATTGCTTGAAGATCAGCTGAAACAAAAAAAAAAAAATCACTTTTATCCAAATGGCATTTATTTGATAACCCAGAGATGTTGAAATTGCATTCAAATTTTCTTCTTGATATATCCTTACATATGGCTAAAAATTCAACCGAGATGTTAACCTGCTCAAAAAAGGTAAATATACATGACTTAACAGGGATTACTTATGATGTCGCAACAGACAATTTCTGGTCCCAGCAAAAGCAAAAGATCTTGTTTGTTTGCATAATGAATTATATATTAGGCCTGTTTTGTGATGTTTTGTATGGCTCCGAATAGTAATATGAAGGGAGGGATGGGTCAAGTGAACTTTTGGACCTCCAAACATTTTCATGATAGACCCAGAAACTGCCAAATCAGTGGGCTTTGGCCAAATTGCATTGAAAAAAGGTATACTTCCTTCAAACTCTGAATATACCCGGCGCAATCTAAAAATTCTCAGGAAGTGAACACTTTGGAAATATTAAGTACCTTTGTAAATGTGTACTACAGGTAAAAATAAAGTTTCACTGTAAAATCAACTCATGATTTTGAAAACGCAATAAAAGTGGTAATTACAATACTGTCTATCTCTACCCCCCAAAGATATCCACTTAGCCCCCTCTTGTTAAAGTCCATTAGGTGTCTCAGCGCTGATGGGGGTCTTATAAGAATGTGAAAGCTGTTAGATGCAGGGTTCCTGCTTTGTTCATTGGATACTTAAAGTTTAGATGGTTCTGATACCTCTGGAGAAGGTGACGGAGCTTGGCAGTGGTCAATAGTGGGCAGAAGCTGCTCTGTCAAGTCACTGTGTGAGCCATTCCATGGTGCAGTTGTATTCGGTAGATCAGATACAGGCAGTGATGTTGTGATCAGCAGAGGTTGTATTGCTGGTTGTTGGATATGGTTGTGGCAGAAATTTGAGATCGTTGACATGGTTTCTGGACTGGGAGGTATTTCCTCAAGAATTTCAGTTGCAAAGAGTTACTCATATCAGTGCAGAGTATGCTCAGTCCATTGTTCAGCAATCTTAATATGAGGGTGGCATGTGTCGAACTCACTGTTAGGGCCCATGTTGGGAGTGAGTAATCTGTTTTGACTCCGAACTTCTGTTCTGCAATTCAAATGAGGAAATGCTACCAGTCGATGGTACAACCCCCAATCTTCCAGGAACTCGGTTGTTGTGGATGAGGTGAATTCAGTTCCACCATCAGATGACAGTTTATCGGGAATGCTGTACATCATGAAAATGCACCATAACTTCCTTTATAACGCCATTGGAACTGTCATCATCTAGCTCAATGGCGGTTAGGCAATTTGATACTTTGTGTTCAAAGAAATCTGCACAGATGCATTAGAATGGATATACTGTTTGGACGAGCGGAGTCGTTTGTGCACTGGGTTGGTATGGTGCTTTGCGATTGAAGTCATTGCAGCTTTTTTTTGTAAATCAGCAATGGCCTTTGTGATGTTGTCCAAAAAAATACTATTCTCAGTATGTGCTGTTATTGAAATGATACCCTATTGTCCGAAGTGGAGAACTGTGAGGACATTTTTGCATAGAGAGAGTGGGATAACAATACGTCTTTGTAAAAAATGACACTGTCAACAGTGAAGAGGTGGCTTCGAGATTCGTAGAATTCCTGGATTGAAGGAGGTGGTTTGTTTCAGGTATCTGGGGAAACCTGCCTCAATGATTATTTGGGGGCAGTTTGATATATGATAGCTTGTAGTGACTCAAGTGCTGCAATTGTTGCTAATCTTGGCTGATTGTTGATGTGGGATAATTTGGGTAAAGTACAGTGAAGCTGGCAAGGATAGAACAGTCGATGGTGATTGGTGAATCTTCCATGCACAACATTGATGGCCTTTTGTTTCATGCCTCATCATCATCATCGGTCTTTTAACATTCGTTGTTAGACATAGACCTTCCTCAGGATCTACCACATTTCTCTATCATGGGTGTTACGGAGCCAGCATTTTCTGAATTCCTTTAGTTCATCTCCACCTTGTATTTTGTCAGCTTCGGTTCCGCATGTGATCTCTGGCGATCTATGTTGTGAGTCATGATATCCATCAGTTGTCTGCCATTCTCCTAACATGACCAGCCCATTGCCATTTGAGTTATCTAATAGATTCTATGATGTCTTTGACCCCCTTTTCCCTGATATATTGTGCTGTCTTGTGATCTCTCCATGTGGGGTAAGGGCATGATTCTCTCATGCGCATGTTGCATGCTTCTCTGTTTGCGGGTCTGTCTCTTGGTTAGGTCCCATGTTTCAGCTCCTATTGAGAGGATGCATTGGTTGTATTCTCTTCTTTTTAGGATCATTGGGATCATTTTGTTTTTGATGGTTGAGCTCGCTCTGCAGAAGGCATGCCATTCTAAGGTGATTCCCCGCTTGATTTCTTCTTCTGTGGGTTTCATAGAGATTTGTTATCCTAGGTGGATTGTACTTTATTTTGTGACTGTGCTTCATTTGGAATGCTATACTGGAGTGTCTTCTCATTGAGGTTATGAGGTTTGAGATTATTGATGTCTGTATGGGAGAGGGCACTGAAGATTTGAAGAATTGTTTTTTGATCTACTGCAATGATGAGTTTGTCACAGCCCAAGACATGGACTTTGGCTTTGTCAAGGCTATCCACCATTGCTTGTTTAGGTTTTAATCCAGAAAATGTTACTTGTCTTTATCGAAAATGAACTTATCATGATTAAGTGATTCCCTGGCATCTGCAGTTATCAAGCCATCCAGCAGCTTGCCAGAAACTCTGGCGGAGATTGTCAGCCTAAAGCAGGGTATCATTTATGCATTTGATTTTGTTAGGTATGTTGGCTATGATCTTGTTGAATCTGTGAGAATACCCATTGCCAGATGATATGTAATTTTGGGGTGCAGCTCTCTACTGATATTGGTCACATGGGGTGATGAATGTTGTGAAGTGGCAATCGTCTTGATGCAATGGTACAATGTGGTAGCCATCCAGCAACATACAAAGTCTTCTTTATGGCTTGTGATACAGAGCATTCTAGGTTGAATGGTGACTCTGTGTGTGTGGGGGTTGTGTGTAGCACGTGTGTTCAGCACTTGGAAATCGATGGTTCACTTTGGTTTGCCATTTTTTGTGTGCATGTGAGCATGCGATGACACCAACATACTTGCTTTCAATATCTCCTTGTCTTGATCCAGTCTGGCTTTGATGTCCTCTTGCATGTGAAGTGGGACAGGTATGGATGTATGTGATACTACAACTTTAGCATTTGGGTCTATCGTAAGTGCAAGAGGAGGACCTCCAATCATTGTTTGGGGGATGTTGTTCACAGGTGTTGTCCATGAAATAGTTGATGTAAAGGCAAGGCTTTTCTCTTTTTCATTAGTGTCTATTATCAAGTTGAACCTAAAAATAATTATTATTTCAATTATTTCATCATGCCATAAGAATATTTTTCATAGAACAGTAAATCCTCGGTTGAACAGACCAATAAGTGGACAGTTCTAAGTATATTGTGAATGTCTATTGAATGGAATGTTACTGAAGAAAGGGCATTTTTTCACCTGTTTTAATCTGTTCAAATTCAAATATTTCAATGCAAAAATAGCTCTAATAGAATATAGAATATATATTTATTAAGATCATATAAAGTAAGATCAGCTTGAATTTGATTGAGCTCAAAACAGTTATCAGCTGCTGAAATATTGAGAACAAATATGCCTGCTGAGTGTTTCTCTGTACTGGTAAGCTTGCAGATTTTTTGTCAAGTTTCATACATTTTTGTAGCTCGAATTATTGTATACTTTAATGTTGAATACATATTTCTAATGTAAATTGTTTACAGAGGTGCTCACAAAGGCATTTTTATTCGATAAATAGTAATGGAATTTTCAGACACCAGTTGTCAACATTTTTACTGAGAAGTAAACAATTTCCATGTGAGGTATACCTGAATCTTCTTGAAAATAAAAAATGAATAAATAGGGTGATTTCAGTTTGATTACAATTTCATACAATTCAGGCAAAACAAGGATATTTACATCAATTTTTTTTTCTGCAAAACAATGGAAACATAAAGAAAGTGAAAAGACAAATATTCAATGAAAAAAGTGGGAAAATCTCTTGATATCCTTAAGGCTTATGTAACCATGGAAATTTGTCAGGTTTGAGAAAAAATAATTTAGTTTCATTTTGAATCATAATTACTTTATTGACATTTTATCACAGTTTTATTTTTATTTCTATGCCCACTTCTTCAGATTCCCAAGTGGGGGAGAAATTGATAGAACACTCATTTTAAAAGATTTGTGATACACATTAGAGAACAAATACTGCATGGATTATGAATATGAAGACAAATTATGAATTGGTGAAGAATTATTTAACATTTTTAATGAAAACATTCACTTAAAAAACAAGGTGTGATGATGACTGAAATAAGAAGTGAAAGCAAGCCTGTTGCATGCAGTGTTGCCTACTCAGATTTGTTTTTTTTTGTTTTTTTTTTTGCTAAAACTATCTTGAAAATGGCTAAAATTAGCTAGATCTTTTCCACTTTTGAGTAAAAATGTTATCTATTATCAGATGAAATAGCTAAATACTAATGCTCTGGAGCAAATAATTGAAAGAAATTGTACATTTACTTTTATTAAATGCGATTTGTAGTGGATTTAGTGGAAAAAAAATGGTATCTGACTCTAAAAATATTCTCAAAGTGTAAGTTTCAATTGAAATTCAGTTTATAGATCTTGATTAAAAAAAAAAAATGAAGATATGAAAAAGTTTTTCTCATGCAGTTTTATTTGTATTGACTGACCTTCAAAAATGGCTGAAATTGGATAAATTTTCCCAACTTTCAGCTAAATTTATGGTTATTATATCAATGTTTTGAGTTGGCTATAAAATAAAGTTAAATCAGCTAATTATTTTAGCTAGATCTAGCCGGAAAATGGCTAATTTGGCATCCTTGATTGTGTGCACGCGCAGTTAAAGTGTCTGCTAAATCTGAAAACCATTATATCAGGGTTTGTTGAACCAAGGGTTTACTGAATAGTGGTCCAAAGCACTCATACTGCTTTCTATCCTCTTGACATCTAAGTAATTCAACTGACTTTCTTGAGGAGTCAGTGATGAGTAAGCTCTAAGAACTACTTTTTTTACTAAGCCAATTAGTTGCAATGATCTCTTAGCTTTGACCTCATGTTATCTGCCCGTCACATTAACATTTACATTCATTATCATATGAAAAGCACAGCTGATATCCTGTAGGTTATATGATAGTGTACTTAGTTAAGATTTAAAGCATGTAAGATATCATCAATGTTTGAAGTTTCATCCTCAAAGCTGGATTATTGAGTTCTGCTCTCCTTAGAAAACAAGAAAATGAACAGTCTCTGTTCAAAATCAGTCACTCTGTATAATACAATGTTTGGCAGCATTTGGTAACATTTGTCAACTTTTGTTTTCATGATAAAGCTATTTGATTCTGATTAATTTTCCAAGTTGATCCCTGTTAAAACATCTGAAACATAAAGAATCATTGCATCAAAGATAGAATGAAAAATATTGTTGGACATGCAATATAAAATCTTTGGGAAATGAAAAGTTCATAAAAGAAGTGTATACATCAGTTGTAAATACTGTACAGTCAGCTTTCTCTCTTGTACTTTTTACCTTTCATTTCAAGAGTTGATCTAAAAGAAAGGAATATCATATGATGTGATGTAAAAAAGAAAGAAATGATTTAGTGGTCAGTGTTTTGAAAGTAATACCCATAATAGCTATGCATAATTTTGGTTTGAATTTTATTTTATTTTATTTTATTTTTTCCCAACATAGTGGGAAAATATTCAGAATTTCACTTCTGAAACTTTTGACAGTGTTTGTCAAAGTCATGCGAAACAAATATGTAAAGCTAATTGTGATGCTCTTTGAGTAAATCCTTCAGTTTTCTATTCATTTTTACATGACCTGCATAAAGTTGTTAATTACTGTTGAAATTTTAGGAGAGATTTATTGCACTGAAAAGAGGTGAAGTTTATTTTCTATTGCATTAGGATTTTCTTTTTCAAAAGATATGATGTATTTTGCGAGGTATAAAACAAGAATGCAATCACAGAAAATTCTAGAATTGTTTTATTGACTTATTTATCCTATTCTTCTTTTTTGTATCGATCAATGCATAATGAAAATAGTGTGTGTATATGTTCAAACTGCGTAGATAACAAAAGTACTGCATAGATTTTGATAACTTGTTATTTGAAAAAATGAAAACTAGGTATGTATCTGTTCATCTTTAATTGAAATTACTTACCCCACCTTTAAAAAAATTGTAACATATTCTTCTTGCCGTTTAAGAAGCTATACTTCTCAATTAGACATTTCTGTGTACTCACCTTGCTAAAAAAAAATATCAAAATCGCATGAAACTTAATTTTATTGTCTGAATCTTGGTGTCATCAGTGAGAAGAAATGTTGGAGAAAAATATAGGATGAAAATTATTTGTGCATCCCACATAGTAGATATATTTGAAAATAGATTGTGCGAATGATGTAAACAAAATGTTGTCAGTAACAATTAGCTTTAGGAAAATCTGAAGTTTTGACCTGCAAAAATACCTACTTTAAAAAAAATAATGAATCATCTAATCGGATTTATTAAAAATTTTCAGTACTTATCTAATGAAAGACAAAATTTATCTATTCCAAATTTTGAGAAGGAAATATTTTTTTCATTGTAATTATACCACCTACCTACACAATCTTTTGATGGTTCAGTTAATTTCTAGCCAGAAGTCATGCATGAATCAACAATGTAAAAGCTAAGTCCATGTGAATATGAATTCTGTTCACCTTCTGGGAAAAGAAGCTTTGGGTTGTTTCTGTAAGAAAAATGTAATTTGAGAATTTAGACAACTGGAAAATACAGTGAAAGTATTGCTCTTATTAGCAACAATCTTTTCATTCCAAGTTGGAATTGATGGTTATTATCCATAAAAAGAAGAAAAATCTCAGCATTTAATCTTAAACTTTTGATTGTTTTTTTTTAATTGATTATTTCCAAAAATTATTTTTTTGATGATAATGTAACAAAGACGAAGAATCAAATTTGATATAAAATTTTGAAACAATTGTAGAAATTGTGGCTTCATGGTGACAATTCCAGAGTACCTCAGGGTGAATACATTGAAAAAAATATTGTCCTTTGAAAAAAAAAAGAAACTTACTGAAATTGGAAAAGAAAAATAGATGGCTCAAAATGTTCAAATTTAAAAAAAAAAATTACTGAAAATGAAGTATTATTATTATGATTTGAAAAAAAATTAGAAATAGTCACTTACATCATTACTAATCAAAACAGCAGAAATCCAAAACTCTTTGTGGATAAACAGTGATAAATATCTTTTTTGCCTGGTTGGGGTAACCTTTGATCCAACTGTCAATAATGTGTCAATAAAGTGTGTTATAAATTCATCAAAAAGACGGCAGGTGTAATGACAGGTGGCAAATGGAGAACACAGTACTTGTAACAATTTTGAATATTTTGAGCCATTTTCATTTTTCAATTCAGTATGTTTCTTAAGGACTATTTTTTTCAATGTATCTACTCTGAGATACCCTGGAATCATCATAATGGAGACCATCATTTTCACAATTATTTTGAATTTTTAGGTCATCTATTCAAGAATTACTGATGGTATTAAAAAAGATATAAGAAAAAAGTTTTTTTCACAAGTTATTTTTTGTACTTTCAATCTAAGAATGCAGTCTAAAAAAATGTGTCCAAATCGCCAACTGACAAAAATAAAGCCAGAACTGGTTTGAAAGTCAATTTCATCATCAAAATCTTTTACCATTAGTAAAGAATAAAGAAAAATGTAATTATTTTTCTTCCTAAGTATGAAAGGCCCAAGGTCAACTTGAAGACTCGCCCATATCTTTTAATGTAGAATTATTCAGATTTTGGTAATTTCAGAGGGCCTTTGTAGGTTTCTCTCAAAAGTGCTTTTAGTTTTCATGATGAAAGTAAAAAAGTACATTTAGTTCTCATTAAATTATTTTGAATAGACTGGTATAAAGCTTCTCTTATATCTTGGGATAAAATCCAATTGTTCTATTTGCTATTGTTTGGAAATAGTTGACTAATGTAAAAGAGTCAACAGGATGCAAAAGTGCAAGGGAATATAACTTTTTCTCAATTATTTAAAGATAATTATATTTTTGTATCTGTTCTCATTTATCTCATCATTATTTTTGATATTGTATTACCAAAAAGCTCTATAGTATGCATTTTTGACTTGATCAATTTTTATTCGAAGCTTTGTATTCCTATGCACGTGTAACCAACAGTTGAATTATTATTGTTAAGATAAAATAATGGATATCAACATTTTTATAGAATAATTATACAGATTAGCCTACAATTAAGTCTTCCATCTAATTTAAAATTTTTTTAATAAAGTGTAAGTAAGAGAAAATTTATTTGATAGTTAATGCCTGATGCATTGCAACGTAACTGGTCATAAAAGTGTGAGGTTAATAGAAATTCATTTTTCCCTCATCTTGGCTGATATTTAAGGAAGCAACTTGATCTTGCAAATTGCATTAAAAGAGGAAAAGCTTTGTGATGTTATATTTCTTGGTATTTTTATAATGAGGATATAATGAAATAGACGGCAGGTGTTCAAATTCTGAACCTACTTAGCAAAATTTGTCAACGCTGGTTTCGCTATTTTTATTTTAAGATTGTCACATGTTGATAGGCTGAATTCAACTGCTGTACTTTGATTTTTCCTCATATACTGAAGCTCAAGCTCAGAATGACATCCGTGAAATTGATGTACACTGTAGACCACATATAACAGTTTTAGCATGGACCCTGATTTTCTGAATTTTAAATTTGGCTCTCAAAATAACAGTTGAATATGAAAGCAGGAAGACCCTTACTCGATCAGGTTATACAAACAGTAAAAAGGGAATGAATTAAACAAGAACATTTCAGTAATCATTGCAGTATTTTAGGCTGAATGGTGATGTACAATATATGTTGCGATATCTTAAGTTTCAAAGTCAAAGCAAAAATGTAAACAGAAAAAGAAACAAACTTCTGTTTCTTTCTTCTTTAGATGTAGCCAACAGCAACTGTCGACATCCTCTCCACCTGATATCAACAATAACTTGAATTTGACTTATTCACGTCTAATGTTGCCAACTGAGCAGGAGGAAATAGAAGATTGGCCATCTTACAAATGCTGGCAGCGAACGGTTAAGTGGACATGGTTTCCACAGTTGAAGAAGTTTCTGGCCCAAAACTTACAAAAATGGGTACATATTAGTATTGTTTAATTCTACACCGCATTGAGAAATAAATTGATAAACGTGCAAAGTCAATTCATTGCCCAACTAAACCTTCTGGTGAGGAGTCATGATTCAAAAATCTTTTCATACTTATTTCTAGTCCTCTTGAACTAGCCTTACCCTACCCCCACCCCAAGCTGTATGAATTACGAGGGTCTGTCTTGATATTGGTGGAGGAGGTCTGGACTTGGATTAAGATTCACAATGATAGAAATTTTGTAAGTTATAAAAGAACCATATGCCTCAGAGCAAGTCAGTTTCAGCTATGTTCAATCAAACGTCATAAACTTTAGTCTTAAAATGAAACACCTTTTATAGATTGGTAATTATAACATAAGGGAAGTGATTTTTACGTATCTGCTCTAAAATATGATTAGTTATTCTGTAGCCTATCATTCACCTTTCCACAAAATTTGATTGAAATTCATTGGGAACTTTTGGAGGTATCACGTAGACAGACAGGGAACTTTGGGAGGTATTGTGTGGTGCGGATAGTTAGAGCTAATTGAACATAAATGCACTACAAAATCTCTTTACTTCTCTTGTAGATTATTGCCCATCCTTCCATAAGATTTCATTGAAATTTATTGAGAACTTTTGGAGATATTGTTTGTACAGACTGAAAATTTTTCAAGATATTGTATGTTTTGGACAGATAGCTACAATTTGGGGTAAATAATTGTGCATGGATATGCTCCAAAATTTCATTGAAATTCAATGTAGATTTGAGGAAATATTGCATATATAGACAGAACTTTTAGAGATATTTTATGAAGAAGTATCTGTAATATTTTTTTTATTTAAACAACTTCAATCTCAACACTGCACTGCCTTGTATGCTAACTATCATATAAATATCATGATAAATGTCTATTTTGTATCATGGTCAGTTGTTGATGCACACACATTTCTTGTTGAGAGAAGAAGTCATTTTGAAAGTTGGCAACAACCTTTATTTCATCCACTTGGAAGTAAATTAGTAGAAAAACATGAGAAAGAAGAGTTGGCAAAATTTCAAAGTAGGTTACACCTGCTGCCTGACTAAAACAACATTGACCACAACAATGTTGATATTGTTACATTCAATGTAATGGGGTTAGAAAGTCTGAAGATTCTTTTTGTCTTTTGAAAACAGCATATTTTGGATTAGTGTATAATTTTTGGCAAATATGTTATTTGTTGGAATTCAATTTAGTTTTTACTACATTTTTTAAGCAATTATGGAAAGCCTTTCAGCTCCTGATTTTCAAATTTTATACTTCTATGAATTTAAGCTGGGCTATAATGGTGTTGAAACAGCTATGGATATCAATTCCACTTCTGTAAACAATGTTGTAAATGAATAGGGATATATTGGTCTAAGAGAATTTGCTTGTAGAGATTTCAGTTGAATAAACCAAGAGAGAGGTCTGCCCAAACCATCAAAAATGGAGATTTGAAGAATGTAGTAGGAAATTATCCAAACATCTCATTCGGAACTAGTGGCAAATTTCAGTATATTGATTGAAATCATTTCAAATCATTTAAGAGTGATTGATGTAAAAAGCTTCATAATTTGAATTGAATGAGTAACAAAAACATCTGATGTATTGAGGTCAGCATTAATCATATTCAGTGGTATGATAATGATCCATTTTTGCATTGTTATCACTTGTGATTAAAATGTGATGAAAATGAAAAAGAAAAAAAAGATTTTGTATAATGGATAAAGATGAGAAGCTGAAACATCAATTGGTAGTTGGTGTTTGGTGGAACAGGAGTTTGATTCATCATAGCTTCCCTCAAAGTGGCTGGACAATTGATGTGTATAGATATGTAGACCAGCCTGAAATAATGTATTAGCAACTCAAATAATATCCATTTTGGTGAATAGAAAGAGTGTGTCATTTTACTGCATGCCCTTCCTTGTGAATCAGTTGAAGATGAAGCCTTCCTTGCACCTTACCTATTTATCTTTCCTATGAAATTTTACAAGGATGAACTACGATCAGGATCAGATCCAAGAAGTCTCCAATGAATTTCTTGATTCTATTAATGAGAAATTATTCAAGAAGGAAATTCTGACATGCTGCTGTTCCAGAAAAAATGAAGAGGCCACGGGGGAAAATATTTTGATTGGACCAATATTTTTTTGTTTATTCTATCTAAACGAATAGGCAATTGCATCTGATATAGGTATATGTGTATTTTTAGAATGATCAAGTCGTAGTCGATTATTTTTATTTTTCAAGAATCTTTTTTTTTTTTTTCAAAGTGGTTACTCTTAGAATTTTTAGTGAGAAAGCATCATGTAACTATTGTGATATATTCATTTTTCTCCAACTAATAATCAACTTGAGTCTAGGTTAGTGCAAGGCTGTGAAAGACAATTCTTATGTGCAAAGTTATTGGAACTCGCATTATCATCTGTTATGTTTTCTGGCTATTATCATAATTAGTGGTTGACTGATATGGGCTTTTCAATGACTGGCGCTGATATTTTAGAGAGCAGAGTGGCTAATGGTTGATACATAATGCTAATGGGTTTTGTTTTCTTTTTTCATTTGATAAAAAAGATTTTATAATAATAACAAATGAGACATGAAATTGCTGAACTTAAATGAACATTTATTCAAAATTGTTTGTCTGCATTATCTCTGGAAGTTGAGTAATTCAGGCACCAAGATGGCATCTGTAAATATTTGAGAAAAACCTTATCTCTCTTTGTGGCCCAAATTGGCTAGATTTTCTCATTTTTTTCCATTTTCAGCAAAATTCATGGCTAAAAATGTGAAGGTGCTGGAAAAATCATATGAAGGCTATATGTTAATAATGCTTGATAATTCATATGATGGCTCCAAAAATGAGAATAGAAAGTAAAAATTGGAAAAACCTTGGCATTTTTAGCCACAAACGGAGGTAACTTTTTTTCAATATTTAGTACCTGATTTGCAAGGATCACCGTAATCGATAGTGAATGTCATTCATGACTTGTGAGAAGAAGGTTTTTCCTAATGAAAAGTCAAATCTAACCTGGGCGATATCTGAGAGAATTGTTCAATGGTGTCTGCTGCGGTTCCAGGAATTGTTCTTAGCAGAGAAAGAATTATTTCTGTATGGCTTGGAGAAGTATCCTGTTGTATCTTTTGAGTCTTACTCATAGTGAAATGAAACAATAG
Organism: Thysanoteuthis rhombus; assembly: GCA_963457665.1. Taxonomy (NCBI): domain Eukaryota; kingdom Metazoa; phylum Mollusca; class Cephalopoda; order Oegopsida; family Thysanoteuthidae; genus Thysanoteuthis; species Thysanoteuthis major. Next base: position 62,016,626 of record OY735204.1, read on the forward strand.
GGAAATAAATCTTAATTAATAAATGACAAGTGGAGAAACCCAACCTAAGATTTATTAGTTTGTAAACCAAGATACTGAGTCTATCCAGGGAAAAGGAATGTTCTCTGGAGACTGACTGAATTTATGGCTATTCCTTAAATCTGAAATGTTCATTGTTTTATTTAGACTTACGAAATACCTATTTACTGGCTGATTTTGTTTAGGAACACATCTTGCATTGTCAACTCGCTTTATCTTTTCATATTCTAGAAATTATCTTATGTGGTCACTCTACTATGGAATAGATAATCAGAATATGTAGTGCTAAGTTAGAAGCACTTATCAAATAATCATATTTATGCAATATCTAAGTCATTTATTGGCATTAACTGTGGTGTAATAAACATAATTCTTATAAAATTCATTTACATTTTTAATTTTTCAAATTTATTTATGGATCAAGTATTGCTACATTATTTTTCATTTTGACTGGCTTTTTTCCTCCATCCTAACTTTCAGTTGCTTTTTATCACAACTTTGACTCGCATAACATCTCCATGGCTGAATGCTTAAAAGTGACTTGCTGTTTTCAGGATCCCCTTTGGCTTGAGGGTGTGAGTGTGACTCTCATTGTAGGCTTACTCTTCATTTTCCAACTGCGTTTAATCTTTGCTGTAAGATTACAGTCAAGGTAAAAGTAGTGATGAAAAACTACTGTAAGTTAAGATGAAGGTAAAATCTAGTCATTTACAATTGTTTTTAGCTCTACATGTTCTGGTAATATATTCTATAGTCCCACCACTCTTTCGCTAAATAATGCCTTATTGATTGATAATTTCTATTTGACATTTTTACGTTCTTTCTTGGAAAATTCAGGTGTTTTTATATTATTTTTGTCACATTTTTTATTGTAAAACTACGATGTATTGATGTCTTTTCCGATAATGTAAGTCATGATGAAAGTAAACAAAAAATTAGAAAATAGTTAGTAAATAGCTTCGGATTAAAATGAATTGTTTTCACTTTGTACTTTGTTCATTAATTGATTCTGTGCTTAGTTTAGTATATTTGAAATATTGTTTGACAAATGGGTACGTAGGGAGAAAAAGTTATTTTTTTTACTTGAATAAAAAATTAGTTTTATCAGGGTGGGAGCTAATGAAGTATTAAAAAGTACTCAAAATTACTTGTGAAAAGTTTTTTTTTCTATTTATTTTTGAACATTTAACTTGAAAACTTGAAAAAATATTTTACCCTTATTTTAAATGAAATTTTGATTAAATTATAAATATCTTTTTATTTATCTTTATTTATATATCATGGTCATAAGGATTTTTTGTAGCACTCCCATTGTAGTGACATGAGTATTAAACTTTTGATCTGTGATTAAAACTACAAATCGACATGAAATTTGACCCAAGTTCATATTAGAGTTCAATCTGGTAATTTGATAGTAATGTACACTTATGTGACCTTTTGATCAAAATGATGAGATATACACCAAGAACAGATATATTCATTATTCCTCATGCAAAGAGTCAAAATGTTTTTGGACTATTTGGTAGGGTAGTGATGGAACTAATTATTCATGAAAAAAAAAAAAATGAAATTCATTGGAGAAATTCTTATCAATTACAGAGTTCAGATTTTAGAAAATTGAATATTTTTGAAATTAAAAAAAAAAACCAAAAAACCCCCAAAGCAAAAACAAACAAACAAAAAAACAAACAAAACAAAACAGCATCTTTTGCCCGATAGATATAAACATTGGCTTAAAAAAGACCAAATTTTACATTTTATTAATGAAAATCTGTAGATTTATTGGCATGAATTTGGTCTTTTTCCTTTCAAGCAAAAAGAAGAGAAAACTTGTGAACAAATTTTTTGTAGTGTTGATTACGTTTTTAAAATAAGGTTGTTTATCAGGCTCATGAAGCCCTGTAATCAGCTGATGCCGATTATCTCAAAATGTCAAATATAATCAGGTGGCCGATTAATAAGTTGACTTCTTATCATAATTTTATTTTTTTAATTTTTTGTTGAACTTCACATTTTTCTGTAAAAAATTATGATATGTCTTCAGAATTTGAAAATGAAATAAAGAATTGTGAATATATTTTTTGTATTATTCCTTTTTGATTGAAAAAATAAATTGAATTTAATGTGTATCATGAAATACCTCTGGAAATATATATACTGTTTTATGCAGTTTAATTAAAAAAAATTGCAACCTTAATACTTCTGTTATTCAAAATTATCAAGAAATTTTGAATTTACTTGGAACTTTAAAAAATGGAAGTTCTAATTCCAGCTATCTGTTGATACTTACTAGAACTATTCACATTTAATTATGTACGTGAAGTATGCAAAAAAAAATTCAGACATCATAAAGCAGTAAGTTCCCTTTTGAAGATTATCTTGCTGGGTCATATTGGACTGGAGTTATGACCAGAAGAAAAGAAAAAAAATTTTGGCAAATAGTCAATTTATACAATGATTATCATGTACCTTGTCTGAAAAGTCTTATAGAAATAGTCACTTCTTATGACAACACTATTGTTTGCTGTATTTTTGATTTTAAATGCTTCCTGATACCCCTCTATCCAAAATCAACTGATCATATTTTGATTTTTGCTGATCAAAATTCATTGAAGTTAATACTATCAAAAAATATTGTTTTCTGGTAGAAAATTCAAATTTAAAAAAATCTCAACATTAAATACTGCTTAATTTTACCATCTCTTCGCTAACTGTTAGTTTCTCTGACACCAAGTCATACTTGATATTATGGTATAAGCCTATGATCACTTGAATTATATGCTATATTCCTCCCAGCTATGTAGATAGTAGTAACTTGGAAGAAAATAATCTAAGTGCCTCTTGAAATGACTGATGATTGTTCTGTTTGCACTTTAGAATCTTATCTGCTTAATTACAGTATATTACATCAACCTGTATAAAATAGTTCTTTATGATACCTGATTTTGTTTTTAAGAGAATTTTTTCTTGGAAATTATCAAAATGTTTTACTTTTCTTTTTCTTGAGAGCAAATTTTTAATTAAATGTTCTCAGTTTTGCATTTTTCTTTGTAAAGTTGAGCATCACTCTCTCGGACTTCAGAAACTCGGTGACCTTAGAAACTCGGCTACTTTTAAGAATTGGATAATTATCAAGTTTGAATAATCTTATTACATTTTGTTCATTTTTTTTCTCGTTTGTCCTCATGATGGGTGTTTCTCTATGGTTGGGTATGTCTGTATGCAGATCCCTCGGTATTTTCTTGATCCTCACCTAAGTCAGATTGGACTCACATTCTTATATTGTAGTATAAAAGTAAAACCCGATGACACCTGACAAAACCTGACTATGACCTGCTAGGGCTGGCCGATATATCGACTTTATATGATATATCAATATATTTTCAAACCTGGAATAGAATTGAAAAATACATCTCTCTATGTAGCCATTTTGGAAGTTTTGGGCCAGAAACTTCTCTAATTATATGGCAACCATGTCCACTGAAATGTTAGCTGGCAGTTGGCTATATCAGACAGAGATATGTCAAATTTAAATTGAATCATTGAATTGTTGATACCAGATTGGTGAGGAGGACATTGACAATGACGGCTGTCCTCGTGTTGGCTAGATCTGAAGAAGATGAAAGACACAGTAGTTTTTTTCTTCCTCTTTATATATTTGCTTTGACTTGAAACTCAACATACCATGATATATATCGTATATCACTGTTCAACCTAAAAATGCAGTGATTTGATTTTTTGCTCGTGTTGCCCTGCACTCTGCACCAACTTCCCACCTGTAGAAACTGAATGCAACCATTAGTCTGTTGACCGTGTCATCGGTTAAAAAAAAAGCCATTATAACAATTTCCAGCAGATATTCTTTTGTAAAACAAAGAAGTGAAGTTGATTGTCTTGAAGCGATACGAAGTTATTTTATTGAGATTTCATAAAATTAAATGAGAATTTTGTTAGTATTTGGATACTCTTAAATTCTGGTCTATTCACATAACTTTGTGATGTTAATGACACAACCCTGTTGTACCTGAAAGTAGCTTTAGCATGTGCTACACTAAAAACCCGCAAATTTCTGAAACTCTGGACACCTTACATAGTTATTGCATTGATTATTTCTACACAAGGAAGATTCCTGACCTGTGGGCAAATATTTGCTATTGGTAATTAAAGAATCAGAATTCATATGCAGTTTCACTTGTGTTGAATGTTCATCTGTTGACATTGATAGCTATTTACTTGCACAATGGAAGTGATAGACACCAGGTACTACTAGAATCTGATGGTCCATTTTGATATGCATATCACTAGAGCCAAAAGTGAGCACATGAATTCTCTTCCCCTTGTTATGAATTTACCTTAATTCATGAATTCTCTTGATTATGTTGATTTGAATCATTATGAATTGTTGTGAAATGAGGAGGGTTTATCTTGCTTGATTCAATTTTACCTGACATGAGAGCATGGGAATGGTTAAAAGTGTAGAATTGAAAATTGGTCTTGATTATTGTCAAAGGTTTGAATTTTAGTTGATTTTTTTTTTCCTAAATGTAGTTAGGAAAAGCAAGATTTATCTAAATTTAAAAAAATTTCAAATCTATGTTTAAAAAATCAAGAGCCTTAAAAAAGAATATTTTTGGAAAACTGTTCGTAGTACACTTGTCATAGCAGACTACCAGATTTAAGTAGTGCTTATAGGTATAAAGTTTTAGAAGCTTTGATTCTTATTATACCTATTAAACAAAATATTTGTTTCATTATGTTAATATATTGGAAATATTCTGTTGAAATTGAGCAAAATTAGAAATAGCTAACTAAACTTACCTGAATGTCAGTATATGAGACACTGGCGCTTTGAACCCACTAATCTAATTAGAGACCCTCAAATAAAACTGTCTACATAGGTTTCTTCAGTTTTTAAGCTGGCCATCTATGTACTGTGTGTACTGGCAGTATAGATAGAGCCAGAGGACTGAAAATCTAAAGATTCCCTGCCTGAATAGGATTTCAGAGACAGGCTCAATTTGCAATGTTAGTAAATCTCCAATTGTCCCTCTTTTGTCCGGCAACATGCATTTATGCTGGGAAAATCAAACTTACTTAGTTCATTGGCCAACAAAAAGTGGGAGAAGTAACTCATTCATTGATCTCTCCATTCCCCTTTTTTAATTGATCAACCTCATCACGGTATGTTGCCAAAAAACGTTGGTCATGTGATGGTTTCTATTTAGTGACTAACTAGACCTGTTTTGATGAAATTGAGGACTATTGTAGCTTTTGTGATTCTGATAACTGATAATTACTTGAATTGATGAGGTCCTGCCAAATCGGAATTACGGGTAAAATTCCAGTTGTTCTAACCACTGCCATCATACAGGAAATGATTATGATTTTATAACACATTGATACATGTGCGTCAGGTCACTCCATGCAACATTTGATTCCATTGTTGGAAAACATTCAAATGTAAATGAGTAGCCATTATCTTTTAGAAAAAATATTTTTTCTCAAGTCAGGATTCTCTGTAAAAGACAAGTTTGTATGCTATATATGAACATGATAAAGACTTTAAAAGTCGGTTTTGAGTGTTGTATGATTGAAATAGGTGCACTTCATGCTCAGTTGTAGCAGATATATTTTGTTGATGTTCATCAGTATTTATCATAAAATCCTTAGTTTAAGATGTGCACTGGCCAGTGGAGCTAGAAGGCAGAAATTTTAAATATTTACTGATTATGTCTAGGAAAAACAAAGTCTAGGATTGAGGAACCTCTCTCCAGGACTAAAGGGTTATGGGCAAATCATATTGGATTTACCAGTTCTTGTAACATCACCAAAGTTAAGTAGTGTTGAGCCTGGTCAGTACCTAGATGAGTGACCGTTGGTGAATACCAGATGCCATAAGCAGAACAAAGCTCTGACAGGCCTTGCTGGAAGTGTGTACCTAACGCTGTGACACCCTTGATAAGTTTGGAGAATGATGATATGTACATACATACATACATGAATGCTAACAAACCTCGCAGAATCTAGTCTGGATGGTTTATATGTTTTTACCACATCATATCAATAAGTATATGTCTCAACCTTATTTTACGAACATCAAATACCTGTTAATGCATTCATGTTTCTGTGGTTTCAGTCCTGAAGTGTTTTTGACAGTATTTCTGTGGAGTGAAATGAAATAAAATAAATTGCTTTCAAGTTTTGTAACGTCAAAGCAAGTAGCTGATGATATTCAAATCATCAATTATTTAATTTGGTTCGGTAGGCTATGGTTCAGTCCATGGGTGTGTCATACCAAAGGTTTTACAAATTGTACTCAATAACTCCTCGCTCAGCACTCAGCACAAGGACTAGGATTGAGGAACCTATCCCCAAGACTAAGGGGTTTTGAGCAAATCACGTTTGACACGTCGATTAACTGCGGTTCTTATTTGATTATCAAAGACGAGCAATGTTGATTCTGGTCAGTACTTGAGTGGGTGATTATTAGGGAATACCAAAAGCTGTAAGTAGAACAAAACTTTAACAGGTCTAGCAAGCCTGAAGTTGGTCTTACTTACAATTGCCTGTGTGTACCTACCTAATCCTGTGACATCTTCAATGAGGGTAGAAGCGGAGATCGATGATACACACATGATTAGAGTTATTGATTTATGGACGGGGTGCTTTGAGTGGTCTGGTCACTAAGAGCTTGAGGAAACCTAGTTTTATCTTTTATTTTTTACTCTGGTATTTTAAAAATATAAACTTCATTGATGGACTCCTATAATAATAAAAGAAACTAACTTTTCTGTTTGCAAATCCATCTTGGAAATAGAGTTAAAAGAGTTATTTATTTTCATTCATACATTTTTAGCAGTAAGTAATTATGTAATATTATTTGGTTTAAAATTTTATTTTGAAAAATGAAGGTATCTTCCTCATAGAAATGTCTTTTGTTAGAAAACAGCAGTGGAACATATTGCATGTTTTTAAGAAATGAAAGTCTGATGACAATAATGCTAATGATTCAAAAGTGAACATTTTAGAAGATGGTACTTTATTCTATTTATATGATTATAACTACATATTTTTGTGGAAATTAAGTTTCCATTTCTTCAAGAATGATTGAGTTACTAAAGAATGGATGGCATGATATGGATATTTATACTAATTTTGATTTATACAAGAATTGCTACTTGGAAGATGGATTTTTACTTTGGCCTGAAAAAGGTTTCTGCTTTTTAAAATGCATGGATGCTGATAGACCTCTCTGATAAAGCATTAGGAAAAAGCCACAAAATAGTTGACCTTCAGTGATACAGTTTGTTATACTGCCATACACAAAATTGCTTCATTACCAGCATTTAGCCAGGCTTAAAAGAGATATAAAAAAAATGTAAGCTAAATTGTTTAAGGTGTATTCTGCTCATCTTCTGTAAAACTAATGGTGACTGGTAATGTTGTTAACTGCAATCCAGTTTATCAATCTGACTCAATTTCTGTCATATTTATGCTTGGAAAATTATTTGTCATGGTAGAGATAATAAAAAGGTTGAGTCAATGCTATTAGTAAAGTCCCTTTAACAGCACATTTTACATTGTGGTGAACCTACAGTTAATTTTATCATTTGTGCTTGTTCTACTGCTTATGCTATAAATTAGTTTTTTTGACTCTCTTTCCATGTTCTAATGTTAGTATGGATACAATGATTGATCATTTTGTTTATAGCAAAAATATGAAAGCAAAAACAATTAATGCTTAGTGTTGCATGATGCAAGTAATTGTCCTATGCCGGAAAAGTATACTTTTAATCCGAGTATTTAAATATTCTTCAAAATACAACATTTTGAAATAACATGAAAATATAGACTGCATAATCCTTTGATTGATCAAAATTTGATGTTAGTCCCATAAAATTCCATAATTATACATAGCGAAAATACTGACCCTATATTTTTTGATGAGGGGAAACTATTGGTAGGCTCTCTCAAGTTTGAAAAAAAAGTTTTTTATGAAATGAATTTATCTTTAGTTGAAAAAAAAAAATTCTTTAATATCAAAAGATTTTCAAGTCAAAGGATTGAATGACATCAGTGGAAATTTGAGCTTATATTTCTTCTGTTTTCAAAACATGATATTGATTGTTGTGAAAGCATGCTTCTTGGCTAATATTTCAAGGTATGTTTATCTTTTTCTTGGTCACTATTTATAGGTTATGTAAATGGAAAAGTAGAACTGGTAAAGCAGGTACTTGAAAAGTTGTCTCTATCTGACAGCAGCTAATTGTCTTCATTCATTCCAATGGCATTGCAGTTAGTCTTGTTATTATACACAAATAGGTAACAAATCATGCCGTCAAGTCACTACTTTGAAAAAATTAAAGGAAACTGATCCATTCTTAGGGAGTTGATTAATAGAAGTAGTAGAACATGTGTTATGCTATTGAAAAGATAGTATGTCCAATTTTAAAGAATCATGACGGTTTTCCAGATATCATAAGTGGCTTGTTTTTCTGTTGTGTTCTAATGCGTCACTCGATCAGGAGTCCAAGATATTCTAGAATTCATAAGAAAACTGAAATGGCAATGGACTAGTCATGTAGCGACTGCAAAAAATATCGGACAACCAGTGGACCTCATTACTTACTATGTGAAACTGTGGACCACAAAATATAAGATAACGTGACAAACTTGATAAGTTTAGAAAGTTCTGGCTCCATGATGCCCACGATAGAGAGGTCTGGTGAAGCTTGAGGAAGGTCCATATCCAGCGACAGATGTAAAAAGGCTGATGATGATTCATCTCATCCAGTGATGGCATGAGGATTGGTATATGGGTACACGTTTCCTACTATCTGAAAATATAGCGTTTCTATGGAACCTTTTATAAGCTGAAATGGCATGAAGGAAAAATGCAGTTACCATTATTTTATTGAAAAAAAAAAACAAAAAAAAACTGGATTTTCCTGGAACTGAAAATAAACTTCTTCCATGTCTGCTAATTCTATGCTAAGCGATATCTCAGGACACATCTTGCTAATAGATATACAAAATGAATTGAGATAAAGAAATGCTTAGAGGCATAGTCTAAAGCTATGACAGCTTGAGATATTGTGAAGCGGCGCAAAGAAACTTCCTGAATTAGCTTGATTTTATTTCATTTTCAAAGATATGTTGATGCTTTGACATTTGATTGTTGAACTTATATTTTTCTCTACTGTTGCACTTTGTAATGAGTCAGTTTTTGTAAATGCTTCAATTTTGGAAAATTCGATCAAATTTTTCATTAGTTTCTGTTGTATGCTCTATTTCTTTCAGTGAATTTTCTTCCAAGCTAAGGACAAATTTTAGACTTAGTACTTGTGATGTACCAGAATATGAATCTGATCAGATATCTGGGGCTGGATTAAAAAAAGAAAAATGGATATCTGATTTGGCCAGATTTCTTTGAAAACCATAGCGTGATCTTTTATCACTATCATACTAATCTGGGGAACTGAAATTGCAATGGTTTGAAGAGAAGAAAGGAAGGGAGGAAAGAAAAAGGAGAGAAAGAAATAATTTTCAATTTGTGGGGATGCAGGCTGACAAAGTAGATGTATTATCAAGAAAGTAGACATACGAATGTATACAAAAACCATGTCAACAGAAAAGATATTCGCTGACAGAAACGGCATTGGGAAAGGAGATGTGGCAAATTCCTTAACACTCAAACACATGAGTAGCTGACATACACAATACAGTGTTAAAGAATACATTTTAGATGTTGCCAAGTAAGTATTTGTTATTCAAAACTAAAACTGTCTTCAAAATGGTGAATTAGTGGCTAAATATTTCCTGCTAACTTTATAGCTAAAAATGTTATATACGGTATATATAAATACTTATCCAAAGCTCATTATCAAACAAAATAATTATGCTGAGGAAACTGCTTATTTCTATTTAACTTGAATTTAATCAGCTATCGTAGATTTTTCTTGTTGGCTAAATCGGAAAAAGCTAGATGTAACCAGAAAATAACCATTTCGGTAACTCTGCCTTATGGCAGTCCATTTGTAAGTATGAGTTGTTCGTTAGCTGGTGCATTAGTAACCCGAGGACTCCAGGTGATTCATAAGATATTCAATGTACTTAATTGTATGCGTATGGAAATGTTTATTTTCATTCGTGAAAGTGTTTGAAATTATAATTTTGGGCCAAAAAATTTCCTTAAGAACCAATCTATTGTTTATGATAAATATTGAACTATAATTTGAGGAATCTCTTGTGGGTTTGTATGTACTGAAATAACTCAACTACTGGCCACTGTAAGAAGTTGAAACTCGCCAGATATATTGGTCCGTGTACTGGACATTGACGTGTCAAGTGTGAAGTTTTTTGGTTCAGCCGTTCTTGATACGTGGCCGGTGCTCAATTTAGAATAAAGAATCTATACAGAAATGAATGCATATTTTGTAACAATAAAAAGTGATTTTAGTATGACACAATATGTCTATAATCACTTTCAAATGGTTTTGAGAGAAAGAGAGAAAAATCTGGGTTTTTTTCTGCCAAATTTTTCTGTTGAACAAGATCAAATTAAATTGTAATTAGGTGATGTGGCAGCATTTGAAAAAATTGTTTTGATTGTTATCACGATTAATGATGATATTTCTGTTTTGATTGTTGCTATTAACAACATCATGAGTAAATAAAGAACAGCATCTCATTATTCTAAGTTTGAACCTCCTGAAGATTTTCATGAAACCAGATGCATCTTTTGAAAGGGGTATGCTCAAGTTGATAGTAAATTAAAACTTGGCGTATAAAATAAACAGGAAAAACTGCAACATTTTATTCTATTTTACAGCTTTTTTTCAATTTCTAAAATAAAAAAATGTATTGAGTCCTTAATCTTGGAAAAAAAATTGAACTTACATATTACTAGATCCAATTAAGTGATCTATCTAAGAATAAACAGTATCTAAAAAAGTTAGTTCTGACATGGTTTATGAAATCAGAAGAATTTAAATGGACTGCTTTGCAATAAGTAGTATAAGATTGTATGATACATACATTTTCAAGAATTAGTAATCAATTCATGATTTATCCCTGTCAATTAATGACAGAATTAATTGATATGGCAAATTAAATGACTATCATGGCTTTATATCAGGTATATTCAAATATTTTCGAATAATTGACAGTTATATTAATTTTCAGTGGATCATGAGAATTGTCCTTATTAATAATGTGGATTTTTCAAGATATATTCCTTGAGAATCTATAGTTTACCCATTTTTTCTATATTAAAAGTTAAACATGAAAAACATGTACTGATTGAAAATATATTTTAGCCCATCATACATAGTTTTGTAATCTTTGTAATTATAGTCTCATTTTGTTGAGTTTTGTTTTCTGTTACAGGTATTATTGATTTGTATATCATAAATAGGTGAAGTTAATCTGTATTTCACTATCTTTGTTATAGAGCGTTTATCTGAGAATTTTACAAAAATCAAAAATCCACATCTGGTACATCACTAGTAATTATGTCATTGTTTTTCATTTTTATAGGAAATCTTCAGAGCACCATTCTTTGAAACCTGTTTTCTAACTACTTGATTCACAAAAACAGGTTTGATGCAATCAAAATCAATGTAAATGAAGTTGTTCATAAATATTTTATGCTATTAGAAATAGGTTGGGTATTTATTTTTGTTTTAGTCATTGAAAGTTGCTTCAGACCATTGAAAACCAACACTGAACTAAGTCATCAAAGACCCTTTTTAGTATGTGTGTGTGTGTTTGTTTATATGTTTGACCATACCATTTTGTATACAGACTTGAAAATTGGTATCAGTACTCCTGCTTGACCCTTTCTAAAAATGTTTTTTTTTAATACTTGGAAAAAAAATGCTCTTTTGACCTTTTGGGGGCCTTTTTCTGATGGGTTTTATTAATAACATCTAGATTCTCCAGAACTCTAGTTTTTAAAAAAAAATTTTTCAAGTGGAAGACGCCAATCATAAATAGAATTTATTCTGACCATATTCATAGTTTGATAGAATCTTTTTTACATAGCTTCTAATTTCGATGCTACAATTGTTCAATTATATGGCGAGTCTATGTATTAATTGACTGTATCTTGTGAATATGATTTTGTAAAGGAATCTAAAAGATTCTATCATTTCTTGATTTTTCTTTCTTTTTTAATGAAAAAAATTCTATTTTGTAATGACTAGCTAGATTATTTGGTATGTTTCTGTTTGGAATATCTTTTATATAATCAATATTAATCTTTATTGAACCATGTTTATATGATTATTTGAGTCACATTTAACTGCAGATATAGACAGAATAGAAGAGGGTAGAGAAATGAAAGTGAGAAAATGACGATCAGAAATATATACTTGTGCCCTATATAATTTTTTCTCCTGATATTTTGGTTATGATCAGATTCTATTGTCTCTTGTCTATACAACGAAAATGTAGAGCATAACATTCGATTCTAATTTCAAAAACTTGGAATGCAAATTTTTTTTTTTATATAAATTGTACTTTATAAAATGTTCATTGAGTTCATGTTCAAAATTGAATAAAAATTGGATTCTAAAATAAAAACAAGACCTATTTGTAAGAAAGAAAAAAACAAATCAAGTATTACTCGTGAAAAATTGCTCAACTCCCCTCACATTTGTTCATGAGAATAGTGATATTGTTTCAAATATTGATTATCAATATGAAGCAGTGAATTGCTCTTGTGCAAATAAGTCGTATTGAGATTCTTGTGAGCATTAAAATCTCCATAGGTTACAAGTTTTATTGCTACAACTCCCATTGTAACCATTTCATGGTAAGCGACATATGACCTGTGTCTAGAGAAAAAGTTATTTTTGTTTTTTGAAAATTCTCACTTGGAATAGGTTTTTAATCTCTGGTTCACTTTGAATCACCCCATTTTCTAATTTTTCTATTGATCACATGTAACACAGTGACGGTTTTTATAGAGACTAACCAGACCTGTTTTTGTTGTATGAATTCTTCAGGTATACTTCTCTTTGTTTATTTTCATGTGTGAAGTATAAAAAAATGAAGGTCTGAGAAAGAGTTTAATCTTGTAAATCCCAAGGAATAGAAATAGATTGAGTTCAAATTAGGTTACCACAAGTTCTATTGCTACAACTACCACTGTAGTCATTTCATTGTAAGTGACCAATGACCTGTGAGATAAATGGCACCAGCACCTTGGGTACTGTTATAAAAGTATTTCAGTTATATTGTTGCTGATTTAGTTTTTTCATTTGTAGATATATTTAGGAGACTTTAGTTGAAAAGATTCTTAAATCTTAGAATTCCTTATCTGAATGGAAATAGTCAAAATTTTATTGAATTTTTGTTTTTTTTGAAGAATGAAAATATCATTTAAGTATATATTATCACTTTGAAGCAGTTTTTAAAAAAAATCTTCATAGCTAGAAACTTTTTATGCTGAAATTATCTGTATCTTCTATGATTGATTAGTTTTGCCTTGTTGCCAGAAGTGTTTTTAATGAAGTAGCATATCAACCCAGGCATCAGGTTACACAATGCAAAGCAGTAATTCCTCGACCAAGTTGAAATTCTGTTCTGTAACCCTGAAACATAAAACTAGGTTAAGTTAACTTACTGCAGCTTTACAAAGGAACTATGAATGATTGCTATGGAGGGATTTTGTTGTTAGAAACCATCAACAAAAACTGTCAGTGTAGGTTTCTTCAATTTTCAATTTTGGTCTGGTTGGCTGGCAATATATGTGCCATGCATACAATAGAGCTAGAGAGCTGAAAATTTCAACATTTACTTATGTTTAGAATAAAATGCTTTTTTTTGTTTTTGAAAATTCTCATTTGTAATAGTTCTTTTAATTGGAGGTTCAATTTGTATAGCAAGAATGCTTAGGAATTCTCTTACTTTGTGTCTGGCAGCATTCATTTCATGTTTTTTTGAAAATCCATTCTATTTTAGTGATCACTCACTAACAAAAGGTGAGAGAAGTAACCTAATCATTGACCACCCTATTTTCCAATTTTTTAATTGATTATACCTAACACAGTGACAGTTTCTATTGAGTGATTAACTAGACCTGTTTTTCTGTGTTGTGGAATATGTCCATACTAATTGGTATTATTTTCAGCTTCCTATTTTCATAATGGAATGTTAGTGAAGATCTCTTTCTGCTAAAACACTTTTTTTTATCATTATTTTATTCCTAACTCTATCTATAGTATATCATTGAAAATCATGTACCATATGTGTCTGTATCTTCCTCCCTGACTGATAAGAATCAATAAATTTTTAGTGTCTGAAGTACTGACGGTAATAATTTATTTTGCATCATTTGCTGATTTGTTATATTGAAAGGATGTTGATCTTTTTCCAAACTTGAATTATTTTTTTTCAACATTTAGAATGGTTAGTTTACCCAGTGATTGTTCAGATTTGCTTTTAGATACTTATCTTATCCAAGATTTAATTTGTTATGCCTGATAGTTTACGTGTGTCAAAGTAAAACAAAGAGATTTTTGTTGTATAGTTTATTTGGATTAATATGACACCATCAACAAAGTTATATGGAAGGAAGTTGGCTAGTCAGTGAATGTCATTTACCAGGAAATATTTATTATTTCTAACTTGTGGAAATACATAGGAATTTATTACCAGTTTGCTCCTTGTTATTTACCTCTACGAACATGCCTTTGTTGCAGCTTTTTAAATGAGTGATTAGAATACAGTAGGGGAAATAATTATTAAACACCTCACAAATATAGTTTGTTGTCAAAGGGCATAACCCATTTCATTATATATTGAAAAAATGACTGTAGAATTTGATTTTAGATTAATTTGATTTTTAGCTAGGTGTCCCCAGTGCATAGTCATGAGCACATTTTGAAATTTCCTTGCTTAAAGATATGTATTGAAAGCATGCACCACAAATTCTCAATCGTATTGCAATCTGAGGATCTTGCTTGCCAATACACAACAGTGAGACCCTTTTGTTCCATTTTCTTTTTTTTTTTTTTTTCTTGTTACCTTAGCATTATAAATGGCTGTGTTATCCTCCTGGAATGCAAAGTTTCTTCCATAATGGTGGTTGGCAATTCTCTGACACTTCCACATAATGTTGAGAATTTTGTTTGCCTCCTGTCACCACCTGTTCAGCTTTGCCTCTGACTGAGAAAGCTCCTAAGACCTCAACAGATCCTCTGATGTTAAGAAAAAACATATTCCTTCTTCTGAAGATAGCATTGTGTTTCATTGGGACCATCTAAATTGAACTTCTAATCAGAGATCACCACCTTCCATTGTTTCTTGGTCCAAGTATCTTTTTCTTTTGTCTATTTGACCTACTTTTTCTTATGAATATCTGTCAGAGCTGGAGTTTTCTTTCTGGACCAAAATACAAGTTTGCTTGATCCACTGAGAACTTACCAGATTCTGCTTAGAGGCTCCTGGTTTACAATTCACCTTTTGATGTCAGTGGATGATTCCAGGGCAGATCACTCAATAAAATTGGAAAATAACAACATTACCTGTTCGATTTTGCTGAAACATTGTGTCAATTTTTGAGGGAAAAAAAATTCCAAGTTTTTAGCTAAATCCGATCAACAGTTCAAAAGTTACAATCAAGGTCATTTTGAGGCCAAGTATTGACCTCAAATTTCTCTAGTTGCCATAGTTTTTTCCTGTTAGCTGTAGCTATATAAATAGTATACATATTTGGAATGGGAATGATCGTAAATTTAAAAAATGCCATTGTTTTATACTTGATTTAAAACAAATTTATTTATGATAAAAAATATTCCTCTCATTATTTTCATTATAATCTGTCTTGTAAGGTTTATATACAGGCCATAAATTATACCTCAATGCAGCTTGACACTGAAGCCATAGCTCTAGCTGTTCTTGTTAATTCCGTCCATCTGTCTGAGTTAGTTCTGGCCGTTCTTGAGTATCTGTGGTTACTATAGGGATACTGGAAGAGATTTTTGGAAGTTACCTTTTGATCTCCCCCATTTCCATATATGCATGAGCAAATTACTCACAAAATATAACCTCACATAGCAAAACATTCTGTTAGTTTTCTCTGCAAAATTACATAATATTATGATTAGATTCTCTGATCAATTGCAGTAGCCTTTTTAGCATGTCAACGCAAAAAAAGATACTACGGCAATATTACAGTGTTGGGAAAGTTAATAGAATAGCTGCAGATAGATGAGTCGTGTTACTTATAGTTCTAATGTTTGTGTTTTAAAGTTCACTTTTAAGAGAAACAAAAATCTGATAAGCAAAATGTTACTCCATAGAAGGGTACATTACAAAAAATATTGCTTGTTGCACAGTCTCAATATTGCTTGTAATAAATCATTGAAACAAGAGAGTAGGAACTTCAGGTTCATGAGATGTTATTCTAATGATCCTAGCAACTGGAGGAAACAGGTCTGATAAGCACGAGAAAATTGCCTACAAATAGTCTTTTTTGGAATGATGGTTATATCATAATAGAAGCTATTTCTATGATTCCCTATGTGAGTCTGCATTCTTCCAATTTTTTTTGTTAATCAGAGCACTTACTTTACATGATTTGTTACTGAATATTCCTTTTTAATTGAGTCTTTGAAAATACGATAATTTTGTTTGTTTACTATTCAATCAATGTCCCAGATTATGGCTATATTTGATTCCAATAAAAACTTGTCATTTATTTTTGCATGGCAATAGAATAGAAGTATGTTTTGTATTGATATGAAGACATGAAATAAACAATACTTTCATCAATTAATCTATAGTTCAAGAAGGGAAATTCACCCATCTTCATGTTTTATGTATCTACAATCTGCGTCTGCTAATCTGATGAGAATTGTTATACACATTCGTCAAGTATTGATTATGGGATATTCTCAAAGCGAAAGAAAATATTCTCTCAAGATATGTTGGTATTTTCCCTTGTAAAGGCACTAAATAGAAAAAAAAAATGCCCAAGTAGAAAGTTTCTCTTTTTAAAGAAAAAAAATGATACATTGTACATAAATGAATATAACCAAATCACATCTGAAATAGATTTTCCTTTTATATGAGATTAGAATGGAATAAAAATTTTCATCTTGTATTGTTCCATGGCACCAGAACAGTAGACGGGGGAATGCATGACTTATATTCCAAATATTGGTGCTGAGAACATGAGATTCATCATTAAAATAGTCTTAGCCTACATACATGCTCAAAATGATTCTTGATTGACTGTAGAAATAACTACTGCTAACACTTCTACTACATTCTGAATGAAGTTGTAAAAATAGTGTTCTAACTTTGCAAAGCCCATATATAGGAAGGAAATCATAATAGAACTTGGAGGAATCTTTACAGCAGTATAATCGTCTCATTTTGTTTTTCTCCTCTTTTGCTTCCTTTAGTTATAAATGATCTTACCTTCTAATGAGTGATTTACTTACTTTCAGCAATTATTCCAAAAGAAAAGAAAATAGCCACATCAAGTTACAAAAAATCAGTATACAGATTAGGTAGGCTTGGTGTCAGACATGTTGAGTTAGTTAAACTTGATGAAGAAAAGAATGATGTCTTAATAGTGTAAATGCGAAACAGATGCTATGTGTTATCTTTTGTTAGCAGCAAAACGTTTTGTTTGTGAAGACAATTACTGGAAAGCATGTTAGTGAGAGAAGATGAAGTGTTGAAAATTGGAAGAAGGCTCATTACAAACTAAGGCAGAATGAACTTGGTGGAATTTCTATTTCAGTAAATGTGACTGATACAGATTGGTTGTAATGCAGGAAATTGATATGGATATTCTATTAGGTGTCAGGGCAATTGCCTCAAAGGACTATTTCCCCCAAGGGCATTTCCCTCCAGAGATAATTTTCACCAAAAAAATGGGTTTACAGAAATTCGTATAAGATTTGGTATAGATTGATGCAAAACAATGTAACGATTTCTCATTTATTTGCAATTGCCCTTGGGGTAAATGCCTTCAGAGGTAAATTGTCCTCAGTGGGCAATTTTCTTGGAGCCATTCTATTTTGCAAAAAAAAATTATCTGAGTTAGACCGTATTTATGGTATAAAACAGTAGTAATTTTAAATAGAAGTAATTAGTGAGTAAATATTAACTGAGAGAAAAAAAACTGCAAATATAATTTCTGATTTATTTGTCAATTTCTTGTTTTCTATCCTTACTTGAAACTTATGTCCATTTTTGTTACAAGCACTTTGAAAACAAAATGATTATATCTTGAAAATTGAAATATTTCTATATCTGTCTTTAAATTCCAATTTAAAAAAAAAAAGCAAAAAAAAGCATTCAGTTGAAACTTCATGACTTGTATATGTGAGGATCTTTATCTTTGGCGTTCTGTAACATGCATTTTATATAACCCTTGAAATAGCAAAAATGCTTGACAGTGACTATTGAACAGTGAAGACACACATTGAAGACTATGGTGCATTGCGTAGATCAGATAAGGATTAGTTCAGGGTAATAACATGAAGTCTATCGAATCCAGTGAGTTGTTAAAAAAAAAAATCAGCCCTAAGCGGCAAAACTGTATTTGAGGAGGTTGATCGCAGTAATGTGTCCAAATCATCTTGATGCTGGATTCTCTGCACTATTGCAATATGTGTCAAGCCTGATATTTGACTGCCTTTGAAGCCCCCGACCCAAGGTGAAACATCTGGAATGGGGTAGAAAGTATTTGAAAACTGACACCAAAGTTGTCTTTTTACTAATGTGTGGGCCGAATGGATGTAGTGTGGGCTAGGTTACAAAGGGAGAGCTGTGTCCTGAAGAATTGAGGCGTCTGCAAGGTAGTGGAGGAGAAGTTATGTTGTGGGCGGGAATTGTAGCAGACAAGTTGGTTGGACCTTTTTTTTAAAAAAGAAAAGAAAAATTTTTTTGGCTTTGGTTTAAGAAGAAATCTCACGGCCTACATATGAAACCTATCTTCATGCAAGATAACTTCCCTTCACAGAGATTGTATGAAACGGTTGACTACCTTAGTAAACTGGTTTTCAGAAATGTTAGATTGATGGACTGGCCGCCATTTTCTCCAGACCCCAGCCCAGTTGAAAATCTCTGGAGCATCCTCTAGAGGGGGTTTGGGAGTGAAGATGGGCATCAGTTTGCAACCAAAGAAGACTTAAAGCTAGCTACTGTGACCAATGATGAAGCTATTACACCTGAAGCAATTCTATGTTTAATCAAGTCAATGGCTGATCGACTAATAACTGTAATTCATGGGCAAGGAACTTACAAAACATTTACTTCGAAATGTATGAAGAATTTTTGTTTTCAAAATATCAGTGTCTTACCATGTTTTTCTACTCATGTTAAATAATTTGTCATGATAAAAATTGAGGAATCGCAAAAAATTACCTTGTCTTCTTCACCCTGTGCATTTAGGTTTAATATTTGCTTGTATTATAATAATAATTATATAATGCTGTACAAATACGTGTGTAAAAAAAATAATTTAAGTTCTTCCACTGTAGCGAAATTGAGAAGGGAACAATGTACTTGCATAATGATTTGGTATGAACTGTGTATTTACTAAGCTTAGCTTAGTGTTGCACAAAGCTGGTGATGATGTTAAGATCCACTTCCAAATTCTTCCTTCTAGGCTTACGTACACACTTGACATGATTTTATGCATAACTGACTGGCCATGCAGCTATTGAAGAAAACCTGCCTGAGCTAGCTTGTCTGTGTGGAAATATCTGTATATTTGTAGTTATAAGTCTTGGTATCCTTTTATCCCTCCTTCTTGCTTGAATAATTGGCAATTTTATTTTTAGCTAATACCCTTATTCCTCTCAACTACGTTGACTCATTTTCACACGTGCGCAGGTGAAATTGACCTCTACATACATGCAGATACATACATGCTCATTGAGATGCATTGTTTAGTGAATTAGTATATACTAGATCAGTTGGTAGAATTTATTAACTCATGAAATTTTGTATTAACATATTGTTTAAGAATGAAACTGGTTCTGAGGAACTACATTAAAGTCCTGACGGAGATCATATGGCCAAACAGAATAGTATGCTTTTTTTCATGTGATCTGATTATCTTGACTCCTCATATCTAAGATACTTGTATTCAGTGGTGCTATTCTCAAGTCTTGAGTCTGTAAACAAACCCCAAGTTACTCTGAAAGTATCAAATAATCTTGTTCAACTCATCTTTGAGTTTATTTAGAATTATGTTATCAATTTTGTCTTAACAGTGTTCCCATGAATATTCTTATGTATGGATTAAAAAAGGTAAATCTCATCAGTTATGATGTAAAAATTGAAGTCTTATAAGAAAAAATTATTTTAGCAAAGCTGTTTTATTATCATTATTCAACTGAGTATATTAGATATGAATTGGATATTTTCTTTGATACTCTTTTTATTTTGATCTCTGATTGAATTTCTTCAAATAAATTCATTTTTATGACTAGCAGGGTGAGAAAACAAATTGTTAAAGATTTATGAATCAGATATTCTAGTGGTAGCTTATTCTATCAACATAACAAATATATTCTCTATTGTTTCCAGATTCCTATTGACCACTATGTAATGCTTTGATGCTCTTTCTGTAACCGAGAGAATACATTAATTCAATCCATGGCCAACATTAAGTTTGAGGTTAACCATGGTTCAATCCTATATTTACAGCATTACTACATTTTCCAAAGAGAAGACTAGCTGCCTAGTTTTTAGTCTCCTGATAGATTTTCTATCAATTTTGAATTGCTGTTTCATTATGTATGCCAGTAGTGCAAAGGCCTTAATAACTGCTTTCAACCCAAATCCTCATCATGTTTATTCTTGGTCTATTTGTCTCTTTATAGGGGCAAGGTAAGAAAAATAAACTGGCACCAGTTGCAACCATTAATACTACAGAGTTAACTAGCAAGCACCGGCCTAATTATTTTTATCAGATGAAATATTAAAAACCAGCACTTCTCAAAGTGGTTTACAGCAGGGCTTCTCAGTCTTTTAAAAAAGATTTGTTCTACAACCAATGAGCATTTGTGATCCCTCACTTGGTGTTATAAAAACAGTAGGCATCAATACAATTGGTCTTCAGTTGTAATCTTACAATAACTGAACATAAGGAACAAATATGCACTCCCACCGCAAAAATCACAAAATATTATTCTGTTAACTTTTTTTGTAGAATAAAATCACTAAAATGTAACAGAAGTTAGTATTCATAGAATTGTTGAATTGTTTCGATTCATTTCATATCAAGCACCGGTGGGAGTAAATATATGTATAGAGATAAAAACAAACAAACCCTAGTTACCTAATCTTCATGTGACTCTTGGAAGTGTCTTAACCCCTAGTTTGAGAAGTACTGGTTTATAATACTTCATCTGATAAAAATAATTAGGCTGGTGCTTGCTAGTTAACTCTGTAGTATTAAAGGTTGCTACTGGTGCCAGTTTATTTTTCTTACCATGCCCCCTTTTTTAAAAATCTCTGTCAGATGTGTACGCTAATATACTAACAGACAAATAAATTTAATGATATGTGTATTTAGACAGCAATTCTTCATTAACTTATGTTTGATGAAAAACCAAAGACAAGCAGAGTTTTTCAATTTTTGATTGATCTTTCCTGTTCTTGCACCAGTGAATGTAGTTCAGTGGTGAGTGTATGTAAGAATTCTCCAAATGTTTTCCATTTTGCACTGGCTATTCATTCAGCCATAATCAAGATCCATGACCTTAATGGTTGGGGACAAAACTGTAATATTAGTTGTTTTTTAAAATTCAGTTTTTAAATGCCGCCATTATGGTGTGTTTGCATTATAAAAATGCTATGCAAGAATCGGCCTGCAAGCAAGGTTCTTCTCTTGGCCGAATGTGGTGATCAGTTGTTATAAACAATAGCAACATTGAAGTACATTTGAAATCCTTGTACCTTTATTGGAACTTCAGGTTCTTTATTTCAATAATTAAGGTTTTAAGTGTCTGAAACCTTTTTTGCAGTTAACAAGATATAGTATATACATATTCTCAGCAAATATTTGGTGTAAACCAGTTGGAGAAATACCAGTACCTAGCAGTCTGTGTGCGTTATTATGTGATCAAATTGCACTTTGGCTAACAAGTAGCAAGTGAGTCTGTGGAATAAATGGTGGCTGTGTGACCAACATATGAATGTGCAACATAGAGGATACAATCTCCTGAGGGTCAATAAAAGTCATTGATGACATTAGTATGGCTCATTATTGATTTTTGATGGCATGAAGCATTAGAGATGGTAAGATTACATTTGAACTTTTCTATAGTAAATTACTGATCTGATGTTTATTGTATTCAATTGGGGATGTGTACCTCTAAAATAATGTTTGTGATGGCTGTCTCTTTGGTTACATTAAAATAGGTTTATTGTTTTTGTTATTTTTGTTGTTGTCGTCGTCATCTTCTTTGTCGAGGTTCTATTTGTTGATCAATAGCATCATTAGGGAATCAGTGTGTTTATAAAATGCTATTTTGTTCTTTATAAAATGATATGAGGAAGAGGAGTTGAAGTAAACCCTATTGATGTACCCAACTAGTGATTGATATGCTCTGCCTAGAGAAGAACCTTACCTGTGAGTTACCACTTGTGTAATGTCATCATAATGCTCAAATGTCATATCAACATTTGAAAATTTAATCTGAAAAAAAAAAAAACAGAAAAAATCCCTGTAAACAACTAACAACTATGATTACAGTTTTTGTCCCAAATCGTCAAAAATCCTTCCTTGTCTGTGGCCTTTAATCGTTGATGTATTTATAAGCTAGAATGTCGGATTCATTCCATTTTTGCGATTTAAGCCTATTCAGCTATTCGAAGTCAGAATCATTGGTTTATACATGAAATATTACCTTCAAACCCAGCTCAGTTATAACTCTAGAATAATACATTATGTATTTCTGATATCACTTTTTGCGTTTGTTTTGTTTTTGTGAGGCTTGCAAAATAAAATCTTATAATATCCATACAGAATATTCAATCAGAACAACACTTTCATACAACCTCTTTTTTTTTTCTTTTTTAGTCTGTACTCAATTTATGTATGTGCCATCAAAGAGCTGGGCTGGATATACAAAAATATAACTTCAATATCCACATAGTGCAGATATGGAATAGTCTACCTTATATAACAATGAGTTCCAAAAATGTGAATCTTTTCGAAAACAGACTTGATAGCTATTGGGATAAACAGGCAATTTTATATAAGTACAGATCCACATTGAACATTTTGAAGTCATGTGAAAATCTAAAATGATTACTGGAGTCTGGAGTAGAGGATTTAACGTGAAACCTGTTCCAGAAAATATCAATAAGCTAAGCTAAGCTAAGCTAATTTATAAATACAGTAAACCCTCAAATATATATAGCGGTTTTTGGTTTTGGTGAACACTTAGACCACACATGCATTTGCCAAGTTGGGTATCTTATTGCTAAATTTAGATATTTTTGTTGCATTTAGAAATCATTTTCTGATATTGGATATCAGGTTAGATATTCTTTTAATGAGGCTCAGATATTTTTAGATTTTCTTTTTTGCAAAACCTTGATGTATTTGATTTTCTTCATTTAAAATCTTGATATATTTGGATTTTTTGGCAAAATCTTGATGTTATTTGATATTTGATCAAATCAAGGCCCTGAACTTTTAATAATCCTCCCAAATCCTCCCAAACTTCAAAATTTTGCCAAATCTTCTGTGCGGTACTTGCTTGCCATGCTGCCATTTGTTTCTCTACTATCAACAACTTACAAGTAAAACAGTGTGAGGAAAATGAAGAAGGTCTGTCAGAAATCTTTGCAGATTGCTTGCTAGCTAGCTAGTTAGCTATTGAATATGCCATGGGTATTTTAGATTTCAGAAGCAAATAGATGTATTGGCTGCTATAGTAAGATGGTATAGCACCAATGTCTTGATTAGGTTATGAATGCCGACGTTGAAGATGTTCTTCAAAATTATGGTTTTCCCGAGACCTAAAAAATGGAAATGTATTCGTGTCTGATTAGAACATGGCAGGCATATTCATTTAATTGAAAAATGTTTCCCATTCAACAGATTTTGTTTTCTGTTTCAGAAAAAACAAACTTCTTTTGAAAAATAAATATTAAATCAATTTGAAATTTTTCATCCATTTTACTGTTTTAAATCTGTACCAAATGTAGTGGGATAATGTTGAAATTTTTTTTAACATTCAATTTTTCGAACCTTGCAGGTGTTGTAGGAGAATTTTTTTCCCCCCAAATTTAGGTGCTTTCTATCTATTAGACCAAAGAATTTTAGATAATTTTCTGGATAACTTAGATATTTTTTGATTTCTTTTGCCTTCTCTTTTTATATAAAAATTCCCCAAAAGTTGTTATCACTGCTCACTTTCGTTTTAACTTGAGCAATGCTTAGCAACACTCAGGTCCGATCAAATTATCGCTGATTGAACCATAAGTCGAACTTGGAACAAGACATTTAATACTATGACTCAACTCTGATTTACTGCATGATATAAAAATGATAGTCATAATTTAATTGAAATCTTATTTGATTTCAGAACAAGGATGACTACAACAAAATATAATCTTGGTACTTTTCATCCATAATACCTTATTTACCCCCTCATAAAACCATTATTTTTCATCAAAGATTATTTTAGATTTACTTAACACGCAATCAATTAATTACAACTGGACAAAGTGAAAGCAATTCATAGCAACACAGATTTATTTATTAGCAATTTTCTAATTCAATATTTACTTCAATCGCAACATAATCAAAAAGACATCATTAGGTCATAGTTTGATATCTGAAAATGAGGCAAAAATGATATAAAAACTTCTAAAATTTCCTGAAAATAATGTAAAAATATGGAAATTGGCATGAGGGTTATAAACAATTTACAAGTGGCTAAGAACTAAAGCTAGACGTTTGATTTTTGCAAACTTCACTGACTTATTTTGTATTATAATTCAATAAACTAATAATTTGATTGTATCAAAGCTATTTTTGCATTAAATTATTTGAATTAAAATCTGAAAAGAGTAAAAAGGTGAAAAAAAATTTGATTCAATGGTCATTAATGAACAACCATCTGTCCCTATTAGTCTGTTGAACCTAGGGTTCACTGGACAGGTTCTCAACCTTTTTGGCATCATCACCCACTTTCATATGGAAAATTTTTCCACCGCCCACCTGTACAGTAAATATTTAAAAGGATGCTCAAGAATTTTTAACTTTAAAAAAAACAAGAAAATTAACAGCTTTCGCTGTTTCTTTAATGAAAGTAATATGAAGTAGTAACATCAAATGCTTAGCATACATACCGTTTTCTGGATATCATCTACATGATCCTAATGAGACTCGGCTAATGCAGACACTTTGGATTTGCATGATGTTTGATATCACAGTGCTGCTTTGTAAATTAACAGTACAGAATGTTGCTGTTGACTCATTTTTTTTTTATTGTCAATTACAGACTTGAATACTCAAAATCCTATACTGCCCACTAAAATTTAAAAATACCTACCATTTTCTGCACTATTGCTCAATGTCAACCCAAGAGTTGAAATCACCCAACAGTGGGTGATATTATCCTAGTTGAGAAATCCTTGTTGAGAAATCCTTGTTCACTGTATTGTCTTTCTTTCAACTGGCTGATCCTTTAGAAAAATGTTTTCACTTTTCATACTGGAAAACATTTTACATGATTTTATGGAAACCAGTAAAAATATTTCTTACTATCTGCTGGTGAGAAAGAGAATGATAAGATAATGTATTTACCTGTTCATAAAATAGTTATTTCTATAAACTATTCACCATCTTATATATCCAAAAGAAATGTATGTACTTTTATAAATTGTGAACTATGCATCACAGATAAGAAGTAAAACTATAATCAAATATAGAACATCTTAATCTATTGCATGCATGTAGAAAAAAATTAATTTCAATTGAATTTCTCGTATTTTTTGTATCTGAAAAGTATGCAGCCTGCAGTTTCTGAGACTGGTTAGTATTGAAAAGTAGGTCATGTGTTTGTCCATGGGTAGGTGGCCATATCCAAATCACACCCAGCCAATGGCTGTAGTTATCTAACCCCCACCCCTGGTAAGTGCATTTTAGGGTAACTATATTCATGGCTTCAATGCACAATTTTGACTACTCAGTAATCTCATGCAGATGAACAAAATCAGACTTTCAATTTTATTTAGACAGATGAAAATCAGATGGTTATTCTTAGGATTAATATGAATGACACCCCCATACTTTTTTTCGCCAAAAAAACTAATATGCTAATAAGTGTCCCATTAGTATCCATAGGAAATGTGATTGTCCTTGCTCTACCCATCCTTAAGAAATGCGATGACTGACAGATAGACAGACATAAAGACATTTGATAACGGAAGTAAGATCTAAGATTGAAATTTTAGAATGTTCTTATATCGTTCAATCAACTCAGGCAGTTTATTCAAGTTTACTAGCATAGCATTTGCTGTATTAGGTACCAACCTAACAAATATACTGATTTTGGATCCTTGGTAATGGAATATTACTGAGTGGAACCATGTTAGTATTAATTTTTGTGCTTTAAAATATGCAACAATTAGAGGATATGATATATAACTGATTTTTAGCTACAAAAAGTGGGGGTCACATTGCACTCAAGTGAATACGATAATAAATATTGAACTTATTAAATATTTTTGTAATTGTGTTCTATTCCCTGATTTTTCATTTCATCCACAATTTGCTTATCAAAGTGATATACAATTTTTGTTCTTGTTTTTTGAAAATGACCTTACCTTACTAGTGACTTTCGCTGCTTTGATATCCACTTCCCCCTACCCAATCTGGCTGACTGACAATTCTTTGTGCTTGAAATCCTACTTCGTTCCATCATTGTAGCCATAGCTATGTATGTAGTATGTATGTCATCACACTACTGAAATATATCAGATGATCAAATTGCGGTTGCGGTAATTCTTGATTTTATATATCACTTTGGAATAGCATGATGGGAATGAGTATCTGTACAATAAAGTGACAATAGTATTTATATAGGAAGATTATTCAATATCAAACTTTTTTACTTCTTGCAAATTTGATGGATTAAAAATACACCTTTTATACTCTTTGAAACTGAATATGTATTACAATAGTAAGTTTTTCTCAGGGTTGTAGAGTTGGTACACAAAAGCTTCGACTCCAACTCCTCTATTTCTACTGCCATGTACACTGATTCTGGTCAAGATTCAATTTTACAAAATTCAAAAAAAAATTGTGAAAACTCAATTTTCCTATGCAGTATAATCTGCTTTGACTGAATCTGATCTTTGTTTCTTCCCAAAATTTTTTGATCTTTAGAAAAGGAAAATTTCTTAGGGGAAGTAAGTGGCTTGGCTGTAAAGTGGGTGATCTGTGTATGTCTAATGTAAAACTTGACCATAAATTGGTGTCTTCTTTGACCCTCTATGCGACATCTGATGTTCAATTTACAATAAGCAAATATCTGCTGAAGTTCAAGCTGCATAGCAAAAATATTTTTCCATAATATTTTACGTAATTTTATAAAACTGAATCCTAACTTGGACAACTCTATTGGTAATTAGACTATCACTTGCTTTGCTAATGGTATACTTGAAGTTGTGCTATGTGTCAGTATGTTTACACTGTAATAAATTCAGTAGTCAAGGAGTGAATTACCAAAAGTTTTATCAAATAAAATAAGTATATTTTATTGAGCAAAATTCCTGTTACTTTGCTAATAGTAAACCTAGAGGTGGTAATCTGAAGCAGTGTAGTATCTGAAAAAACTCATGGAAGTGTAAAGAATCACAAAAATTATTATTGGAAAAAAAAAGGTAATAAGAAGGATTAAACTCCCTTCATTAAAATCTAAAAGGTAAACAAAACTGAATTCATTTCTCCATACAATATCATTCCCAAACTAAGTATTTCAACTTTTTTAGAAGTGGGAGGGAACTTGTCATCTGTTTTTGCATACGTTACTGATATTTACGTATGACATCATTAGTCATTGTTGTTTTGGGGGGAAATAGTCAAAAGTCAATAGTAGGAGTTTGACTATGATAAAAAGAAGCTATATAAGTTGTTCGTTTCAAATGATTTAACAAATTAGAAATTTTCCTTTCACCTTTGACCCTTAGAAGTGGGAAAAAGTTTCCATTCACCTTTGACCCTTAGAAGTGGGAAAAAGTTTCCATTCACCTTTGACCCTTAGAAGTGGGAAAAAGTTTCCATTCACCTTTGACCCTTAGAAGTGGGAAAAAGTTTCCATTCACCTTTGACCCTTAGAGGTGGGAAAAAGTTTCCATTCACCTTTGACCCTTAGAAGTGGGAAAAAGTTTCCATTCACTTTTGACCCTTAGGAGTGGAAAAAAGTTTCCATTCACTTTTGAAACTTAGAAGTGGAAAAAAGTTTCCATTCACTTTTGAAACTTAGAAGTGGAAAAAGTTTTCCTTCACTTTTGATCCTCAGAAGTGGAAAAAGTTTCCCTTCATTCTTGACCCTTAGAAATAGAAAAAAGTTTCCTTTCACTTTCGACCCTTATAAGTTGAAAAGCTTTCCTTGTTTAGATGAATAGGGTTGTAAATATGCTCAACTTCTAATAGGAGGTTAGTAGTGATGAGCAAATTCTTAGTTGAAGGAAAAATTCAAAGGTGAAAAGTAGTAGGTGTACATGATTTTAAAAACCTAAAAAAATTCTTTCCATTCAGTAATATCAATCCATACAGTCGAGTGCTTCTTTGGTTTTAATATTTATTACTTACTTTTTTTTTATCTTACTAATAAGGAAGGAATAAACATCATTACTTCTGAACTGATAACAGCCTCAGGCTTATACTTTTGTCTCTTACATTTGTATTCATGAGATGAACTATTACTGCTGATCATCAATTCAAATATGTCTTCATTGTTTTTGTCACTGTGTTCTGATGAAAACATTCTGAATTGTCTTTGGACAGCATGTAAATACTTGAAAGTTTAAAAATGGTAGAAATACAAAAAAATTGAAGATGTTACAATAAAGTGTGTGAGTGTAGTTTGACAGGCAGTATCATTATCATTCATGAACTTATGATCCTTTTGTTTTCTGGATGTTTTTTTGCTTTCAGATGACCGAACTAAATTGTTAATCATTTCTGCTAGACATCACATCTGTCTGAAGCTATTGGAATAACATGATACACTTGCATATACACTCAAGTTTTTAGTACAATCTTGTACCCAGAAGTAGAGCATATAAGATTCATTACTTATGTTTTGCTTGTTTCTTTCAGTCATATTCAGGTGATGTTACTGCATTCATTAATTGATCACTTCAATTTTTGATTACCCTATCTCCTTTTTCCTGTCTTATTATTACCTTGTAATAAAAGCAGGGCACAGGGATTATTCCTCTGTGTGTATTTATAAAAAATAGTGTGTGCCAGGTAATTGAGAATGGATTTGAGAAAAATAAATTCAATAGAAAAAAAATCAATATTTTTGATAAGAATTGGTACACATATTCAACTAGATATAAAGAAACAGGTCATTCGATAAAACCGCCGTCTGCTGAAGGATGGCTTCATAGTGACCTTGGAAGTGACTGCATGCCAAGTTCAAGTGTTTTTTTCCATGTTGGCCATCCTGTCTCCAATGGTGGCCTTCAACCAGTCCTTGTCATTGTGGGGCTGCTGGTTGGTCTTCCTCTTGACCAAACATAGTAGTCCAGAGGATTTGAATCAGGAGAGTTTGGAGGCCACAAGTTGGGGGTCAGATTATTGTGAAAATTCTCAGCCAGTACTCCTGGATCATGTGAGAGGGTGCAGAGTCCCGCTGGAACATGTATAGCCTCCCCTGGGCCTCCCCCTTGATCCAGGGTGTCCAGACCCCTATGTAAGTGATGACTGACCCTGAGCCCTTGCGGGAAGAAATGGAGCAGCATGACATGGCCCTTGTTGCTCACAACCATCACAAACAATGTGCATCAATGTGGGTACCTCTGAGGGTTCATTGCAGAGACACTTGTTCACTTTGATCACTTTCTGGAACTGATTGAAGTTCTTCTATAGGAGAAGATCCAGAGCATGCCGGGCTCGTTCAGGTGTTTGACCTTGTTCCGCAGATGTTTTGGCCGGATCACAGTGTTTTCTTCAACATTCTGCCAGACATAAACTGCCTTCTCATCATCACATGGACTTGTACCTGATGTCCTTGTGAACCACTGGCTGATAGTGGACTAAGTCACCCTGAACTGCTTGGCAATGGCACTCATTGACTGCTGACTGCTGAGAATGTTTTTATTCTCTTGGCCTCAGATTTCATGTCCCTGCCAGATGCCTCCTGCTTGTTCCTGACCTTGAACAAAAATGACCTGGCTATGTTCAAGAAGCTGGTGATCCCCAAGTCACTGAGGTTGGCGGCTAGGGCCATGGGCACAGCTTACCTTTTCATTTCCTGTGACGGATTGGAAGCTGTCATGTTGATGCTGTCGATAAGTCTTGAGAGAGAAATGATAGTTGAAATTTGGTGCATGCCACGTAACATCATGTTAGGCCATCTTCCATTTATAGCGTGCTAAAGTTGTGTTCTCAAATACCTGGCGCACCCTGCATATGTGAAAGCTAACTCAAAAATAGCTTGATGGATCTTGATAACACGTAAATGAATGTCTGTAAGTAATTAAATTATAATATCTGTTGCTTTGAAATTTTTTTGTCGGGTAGTTTTAGTGCTTACAGATTTAAGCTGCTTAGTCTACTCTGGGCAACAATATAGATAAAGAAAATAAGAACTATTGTTATTTGTTGGGTTGTTACCTCGTCATGTGCTTTCCATATTGGAAGACCTCTTAACCCAGAAGTGAACTTTGAAAAATATGAAAAAGTTTTCTCTGGTAGTTTTTTTTTCCCTAACCCTTCAACCTCTTGAGTTTTTGAAAAAAATTAATTTTGTGTAATGGAAGGCACTTAATTAACCATCAAGGAAAACATCTGGTCTAAACTTCCTTTAAAATACGCAATTTAACATTTCTTTATTCAATTCCCTGGGTTTGAACACAAACTTCTGGTCACTGAAGGAAAATACATGATTTTTTCAACCTTGAGGCAGGCTACATTCATAGAGTAAAACTTTCGATAATGAAAGTCTATTAAGAACACAGGGCATATGTAACTTCAAGGAACAATAGAGAGTATGTTGAAAGGGAAGACAAAAATTTAGAAACAAATCAATGATATACTTAAAGCCAATAACAAAACTCATGCTGAATGTATTCAGTAGCAGTGAACATAAGACTCATATCAAATACCTCACGAAAAGGTCTCATTGTAAAATTGTAGATGTGTTACAATATGAGGTATGATGGGGATTCTTTAATTGGATATAATCATTTTATTCTTCAAAATTTGATTTTTATTTTTAGATAGCATTTTTTTTTTTTTGTTGATACTTTCTGTGTGGGTATATATGAATTTTACTTATATCCCTGGTCAAAGTTGAGTTACAGAGTAACCCTTTTCAGACACCAAAATGATGATAGAAACATCTTGTATAGATTTATTGACAAGATAAAGTGGGGTTGCTTGGAACCCCACCACAGATAGACAGCCAGTCACAGCCACTTGATTAAAAAGGAGGAGAAAAGTGAAAAGGGGTTGATTTAAAAAAAGATTTATACAAGGATTTCAATGGCGGAAGTAAGAAAGATAGACAGTGAGTTTAGTCGAATGAGAAATGAAAGAAAGCAGGAGATAAATAGAAGAGAAAAAGGTAGATGATCATTAATTCTGGCATCAGGCAAAAGAAGAGGGTAAGATAATTCAGTAAAATAGCTAGCAATAGAAGAAAAGGGACCCTTGCCTATAAATAGGGGACCAAAGGTTGGTTACTAGAGAAGCAGACAAGACGAGGGGATGAGAGTAGACCAGAAAAAGGGTCAGATCGTATACTGGACGCTGGCAGTAGAAGGACCAATAATCTCTCTCTCAACGAAGACTACCAATGTATTAATAATAAAGGTTCAATTTTGAATCCCCATATGAGTCTTGCATCTTTTGTCCCTTCCGTTGCTGCTACCAGACTGCCACCAGAACTTTACGTTGTTGAAAAATGTCTTTATAAAGTCATTGGTATGACTCAATGGAATTGAATTCCTTGAGACTGTGTTATTGCTAAAAAGTGACCATAGGTGAAAGATTGTTTAGGTAAGAAGCTTTTTATCAAGTTTCAAGTAAATCTGACTCAGAACAGCTAAAGCTCCCCTACAGCCTAGCTAATTATATGCAATCACACAATGACTACAAAAATTCTCTCTCTGTCCACACATTACTTTCAAAAGTTCTCAATGAATTTCAATGAAATCTGGAAGGATCAGTTATAAGCTATAGAATTAGTGATTAAATTTTGAAGCTGATTCACCTTCAGTCAGCCCCCCTCGCCCCCCTGCATCAGAGGTCTCGGTCCCAAATCTTTACCTAGAAGGGTGAACATCCTATATATCATTTTCATTATTCATTTTTGCCATTTATACAATTCAAGATGAAATACTTTTTTTAACCCAACTTCTTTCATACGCTATTTGCTGCTCCATAAGCAAACAATAGGAAGGGAGATGATTAACATTGTTTACTTTATATCTTACTTCTTTACCAATTTACTGTGTGCATGCATGCATGTGTACGTGCACACACACATACAGAGCCTCTACTAATCAAGATATTTGATATCAAATTTCAAATATAGACTATTGTATGTCAAAGAGGATACTTTCAGGAGTATGTGTGAATGATCACTACCTGCATGGCTAAGTAATGCTTATACATGTATCAAAATCTAAAGTAGGTATAAATCATATGATTCATTACTAAACTTAATCTAAATCCTGCTATTCTTCAACCAGTCAGGTAAAATCACCTAGCTAATTTGGTTGATGTTTATTGAATTGAAATGTTAAATTCTTTCGGTGTAGATCAGCGATTTCCAACCTTTTTGGATCATTCCCCACTTCTGTCAATGAGATTACTAGTCTTCCCTCCTTTCATTCAAATAAGTTGCAACGGAGAATAATTTCAAATAATTACTTTATTTTGTGCAAAATTAAAATAGCTTCATAAGAATTAGTTCAATTTTATAATTGCTCCAGCTGCTGCCATGTATTTGTAGAAATTCCAATTTATTACAGGAAAAAATTATTCTGATATCGTAACTGATACACATACCAATGTGATCTATGTACTTCTGGCAACTAGTTTGATTTGCGGGTCTATTAGTGAGAGAGCACATCTTGAATCATTGTCAACGTGGAACTTATTTATTTGAACTCCTCTTTTGCTGAAGAGTTGTGTTTGAGTTTTTTAAAAACTCCTCCAGTAGTTTGATCGGAACAATGTCCTCAAAACCTGGATCCCTTGTTGGAGCCATTGTAACTTGATCAGTATTTATGTCTTGGAAATAGGACTGAAATTCATCAATAAGGGAGTTTGGATTTTCTTCAATCTCAGCCTTGAGGAACTGGTTGATATTATTATCACCATAACTTCAGCAAATTTCCATCTTTTATGCGTCTCTCCCTGAGTTGTGGTTTGTCAATAAATGTTCTTACACTATTGAATTTGTCAATTAGGTAGGCCTAATAAGTCCGGAAGTTTGGCAAGTTCATTGCGATGAGTGGTTCTTCTCCATTCTGGTTGTACAAAGAGTCCTCACTTCTTCACTAAGCTCATGAAACTGAATAAGCATGTTTCCCTTTGATAGCCAGCAAACTTAAGTTTGAAACAACAGAGCTTGTATTCAGAGAATGACCTTAAAAGTTTTTATGCGTGAGCAAAGCTGTCAGTAGAATCATTGAGGCAAGATCATGCCTCCTACTTTAATTACTATAGGATTCTTTTGTTTGACAAACCCCCAAAATTCAGATCGAGAACTCAACATTGCCAAGGCAATGTCTAACACACTCCAATTACATTCTCCCAAGAAAGTCCTTTATTTAAGAAGGTTGAAATTAGCTCCATCACATCATTTCCTTTTGTTGTTTTGGTCCATGAGCAACATGGATGAAAATCATCTTGGTTCTCTTGACCATCAATATATTTCACATGAATGAGAAAGGTTTGCAATATCAGTTGTCTTGTCTACTTGAAGCAAAATATTTAAAATATTTTGTCTTTTCAATCAATTTGATTTTCAATATTGTATGCCGTGTCTTGTATCCGTGAGTTGATGGTATTATTAGAGAGCTTCAACTTGAGGGTCTCAAGCATAGCTTTCTGAAGCTGCGTTTGTGATCAGTAGCTGCCAAAGAAAGATACACATATGCACTATACCATTATATTTGTGTTTTTTTTTTAATCATTTTTATACCAGTATTAAAGTAGTAAAATCATACAATCAGCCAATTATAAACATTTCTGTGAAAAAAAATTAATTTTTGGAGGCCAGTTTGGCAGCCATTTTGAAAAATGGCAGCCACTTTGGATTTTCTAGTGGTCAATCAGGCAGATCTAATTAGAGACCTGTGGAGAACAAATATACCAAATTCAATGCTTCTGTCATGATATGCATGATCTTCCTGTTATCTGCTTCACTATAAACATATATTCTGTATGATTCTTGAATATAGTCTCGCTTGATTCACAACAGTAAGAGCTAGGATGTTGAAACAAGATGAGCTTTGTGGCAATCAACATCTAATTGGCCTTTACCTGATTTGAACTGATGAAAAAATGATTTTCACTGTTATTCGCATTACTAAAAAAAAGTAACAATAATAAGATTTTAAAAAGTTTTTTATTGATTTATTTGTTCTTCCTCCTGTTGACAAGTATTTTCAGCTCATCCAGTAATTACCAAGCTGAATTATTAATTGGCAGATTAGGATTTCATGGAAAAATATGATTTGAATCTTATTTATTTCTATGGTCTTTGTTTTTTTTAATGTTATACAAAGGTTTAATTAGCTAACAATGATAACTTCAGTTTAACTAGGAATAATTGCTTTCAATACTGAATATAAGATCTATGTATATATAGGATGAACTTAGAATTGGCTCCAAAGTGGGGGATCAAGTTACAATGGATATATCATGTTAAACCGGTTTTTGACTTTGTGTCCCTTTTTCCTATCATCTACTATTCAATTTACAATACTAATATAATAATTGAACCCCCTCCTTGCTACCAAAAAAACAAAACAAACCCTCAACTATGTGTCATTAATTCAAGTCTAAATCTTATGTTTGAAATTGAGGTTGATGCGATATTTCGGAAATCGCATTTTGAAAAAAGATTTTTCCCCATGATTTAGATTACTTTATGGATAGTTTTGATTTTTTGTTTTCACTTTAATGCTTCATGATATTGAAAACTTCTTGCTCATTGAATATTAAAAACAGTGAACAAATAGAAGCAATTTAATAAATCGTTTTATTTAGAGCAATGGCAATTTATATGTATTCACTTATGTATGTTTTTCTTTCATCAATTCTATTGTTTCTTATTATTTGTGTACCATTTTCAATATAAACAATGGTGTGATAGATGCTAAAATGTAGGCGCTTTTTTCCATTCTGTATCTAAAATTGCCTCAAATTATATCTAGAATTATCTAAATTTTCATGCATTTGTACATTTAACCAAGTACGGAAATTTATCTTGCCTGTTTGATGGTAATAATGGATCTAAGGAATTGTTTTGAAATTCATGCCAACTCAATGGATCTCAGAGAATGTTTCTAAGTAAAACATTTTTGAGAAAATTTCTTTATGGGTTTTAGAGGGGGGTTCTATTTCAAGTGTAACTATAATCTTGACTTGAACCCTTTCTTTTTGTTTGATATACATTGATTAACAGTAAAATTATTTTTATATTAATTGAAAGAGTTATTCTTGACATGATTTGGACACAGCCTCTATCAAATCTTTCAAGTGTTCATTACTGTCATGCTTTCTTCAAGTGAAATTGAATTTTAAGTTCGAGTTTAATTGTGGTGCCATTTTTAAAAAATAGGCAACAAAAAGTTTCTGTTCTCCTTTTGTCAAAAACAGCATATATATTCTGTTTTTTTAAACAAATATTTGGACTTTTTCTCTCTAGCAAAAGCAAGGAAAAGTGTGAACAATTTTTTTCATTTATGTTTTTGAAGTTTTTAAATTCTCCAAAACTTCCCCGAGAATGCCTCCGCTCAAAAGTAAATATCTAAATTCAGTGTAGTGGGAATAGGTCTTAGTTAATTATGGATTCAAATGCTAATTAGTCTATTAATTAAAGCCTTAATAACCCCTAAAACTTGGTTATTTATTGATTAGCTTAATGACTGATTTCAGGCCATTTATTTTGTGATATTTTAGTCGGAGTTGGTTTATTTTTACCAACTGACTACGACTTCATAGCTGTGGTTTTCAGAAATCTGCATTTCAGGATTTCAAGACTTGGTTTAATTTCTCAAATGTAGTCTAATTTAGGAGTTCAAGAGTTAGATGTCATGATCTGGAAGATGAGATTAGTTTTTTTGATAAGTTGAAACTATTGGCACCTCTATCTACTCCTAATAGCCATTACGGTTTTAGTTTTGAATTTATTTTTTCATTTATAAAATTAAGCATATTAATGACTTAAAGTGCTATGTTTTACAACTAAGCTGTAGCCCCAAGTGTTCATTTCATGTTTTATCTGATATATCAGGCACCAAAAGATCTTCATTTTGTGCATAGTATCTAGTATTATTTAGTGGTCTCGATAGAATATAGTCAATCAAGTGATATTCATTCTGAAGATCACATTGCACATTACTCTGCTAGGTGTCATGAGTCAACACTATTCTGAGCCAGTCTGGTACATGGTATGGTTCTGGATTGACTGGTTTGCTTTCTGTGGCTTTTTTTTCTAGTGTTCACTAACGTGTTTGGTGATTTTCGCCATAGCTGATAAGAAAAAAAAAACACTGTGTGTGTGTGTGTGTGTGTATGAAGTTGTAATGCTTTGAGAAGCTTTTAAGGAAGAAGTATATGAGTGATGTTTGTATTTCAAATGTGATGAAATGTCATTCGAAGACCAATCAAGATTTGGCTGACCTTCAACTAGTTGAAATGACGAAAATCTTGAAAAGTTCACCATGTGATCAATGAAGATCGATGCTGGACCATTGATATCTGAGGTGACAGCTTTGTGTTGTAGTTCATGTCAGTGAATGCTCACTACAGTTTTGATGAGTGCTCTGATCTTGTGAACAAGTTTGAAATGACCCATAGTTTCTTTCCACCAGATGGAATAATTAAAAAAATAATACCCAATAACTCAGGAATATTTATAACTTCTATATTCACATACATTGCGTTGAGTAGAATTGTATTGAGTAGAATTTGAACTTTACCATAAGCCGTAAATTGGCAAGCTCAAATGAAATTGGATCAAAATGCTAAGTATACATCTGGATCGATTTATTTTCCACTATTATGTCATTTGCTGAAATTCTTTTGAGAGTGCAGTGATACAAAGTACATTAATTCACTTTTGTATGTTATGCCAGTAAATGTTCTCTTATATAATTGGGTTCTTTTGATGATTATTTCATGTGTTTAATTTGATCAATGTGGATATCTTGGGCTTTGTTCTCTACATCTTCATGTACCAATTTTATTTCAGTCTAATATTATGAAATTAAAGCTGATTTTTGGATCCTCTGCATGTCTGTACTCAATTTCAAATTCATGATTCATCTATTGCCACAGACATGATGATAATTATTGTTTATTTTTTACTTACATTATTTACCAATCGGTATGTTATCTGATTATTTATTAGTGACACAAATACATTTTTGTACATTCTAACTAGTGACTAGGTTAACAGGTTTTGATGAAAGCAGTACTGGTAAAAGGTACAGAACTGTTGCATATGGTAGGCAATGTCTTTTGGTATGAACTGTTCTTGACTAATTTGTCCAGTGATTTTTTTTTTCTGAACATTCGCTAAAAAATTTGTCATATTGTCGCCACTTTTGTGTACCTAATAAAGGAAATGACTTCTAACTAATTTTTTTATATCTTTTTTCATTTTCAGATGTGACATATATTTAAAAGGATGTACTAAATCACATGATGAATGGTGAAATTCCTAGTGTTCCTATCATAACATTGGCAGGAGTAACAAGTCTTACAGATTGTAAGTACTATGTTGTTTCATCTTCCTCCTTTCATCAGCTGACAGATGTTGGATTACTTGACAGGTTTTACATACTCACTTGAGAGTTTAGAAAATCCCTCACATGTTTTCAAGCTGCCAAATGAGGGGAAAATAACTGAAAATAAAGTCCTTTGTTTTTCTTTCAGCTCAAGAAAAAGGAACTATTGAAAACTTTGCATTTCTATTTAAGCAAGATGAAAACTAGATATTTTCTATTTCATTAAAATGCATTTTGAGTATCAGTTCTTTCTCTCTTGATATGTTTCTATCTGTCTTGAATGTTCTAGAGATTATTAAACAGCGTATTTAAATCAGAGCCGATCTTTGCTGTTCGTATCTTCTAATAGGTGTGTGTTCATTTATATATATATATATATATATATATATATATATATATATTATGAATTTGATACATTTGCTGGTTTGTTAACTTTTGATAACTTTAAATTCTAAATAGACTATAAAAGGGTTGGGCGGAAACTTCAAAGTTCATCTTTCAACTTGAGAAAGTGAAATTTCCTAACTTTTCCATCTTGGGGAACAATGCTTGAAAGCCAAGGCAAATGGAGATATTTCGATTTATGTTCTATATGTTCATATGTTCTAGACAAATTCAAGTACTTTCTTATTATTAACCATAACCCCTCCCCCAATAGATGATGAACTGTGTGCACTGCTAATCATAACAGGTGATTCATTGATCTTGTAAAGTATTAAAGTTGGGGCTAAAAAGTTTGTCTTGTTATTTTTTGTGCTGAGTAAGTAAGGCTGGTTTGCCATTATATTTATTTGAAAACCAAAGCTGAAGTAAGTTTCTAATTAGTTGCTCATTCAGCTGTAATAAAATGATGACCATTTTCTAATTGTATCTTTGAAGATTATAGAAAAACCTTGATAAATAACTATCATAATTTTTAAATCATTTGAAGTTTCTCCAAAATCTGAGCATTTATCTCACTATTGCATGAAACCGATTTCATAGCTGTGAATGGGTTCATGAAAGCAATGGAATGTGTAACTTATCCAAAACTATTTTTTTGATGAAGAATGATGTATTACTTGTAGACACTATATTTGAATTGAGTTTACTATGGAAAGGCTTTGTTGAGTATTATCTATCAACAGAGACAAGGCACTGAAAATATTACTTCAACTTCATTTATGGTGATTTAGTCAAAACCATAAAGCATTTTTGCTGCTAATGATTACAGTGCATTCTTAACAGAGATGATTAAAACTACTATAATCAATATCATATATTTATTTTTTAATTTTTAAAAAGTCAAGTAATACTTGGCATGTGTTTGTTGAGACATTATTAGCACTTGTGATTTTCATTTTATTTTTCAGACTATTCAGACTTTTCTGGTTGAAATTTTTATTTTTACTGAATTGCATATGTATACTTCATTTCTATGTTATATATTCGAGATATCATTTCTCAATTTCTATACTGAATCACTGTAGCCATGATCACAGACCAAACCAAACAACAAAAAACATAGGCTAGAGGTATTCTTCGCTTTTCACTTGTCTGTCCTTCCATCCCTATGTTTATTTCAGTGCTCCTGGTCACATTTTTTTGGTATAGAGCCCTGAAACTTCCATGTGTAGTTTAGTAGCCACCCTCTAAAAATGGCCTTTTTGAAATTAGTCTTTTTTCTCTCATTTTTGGGGACGCTAGATTTATGATAATAATCTGTTGTATAATAAACACTTATATTTTGACACAGCTGCGAGACAGAATTTATGACATTTAAGAGTTTGTTGAAAAGTTTGGTTGGAATGATACTAAGAGAGAGAAAGAGAGAGTATGGTTGAATTTTAATGTGGGGGGGTAAAAAAATATATGCTGTTCTGGTTTTGTTACACCCGATCTCTTGAAACTGACAACTCCAGTTGGTTGGTGCCTTTTGATCTCATCGAGTCATATATTGCTCTATGTAACTTTGTGTCATTGTCCGAAGAGTCGGAATTGGGTTGGTAGGTTTGTAAAGTCTCTGGTGTCAGAGAGATGAGAACCTACAGGAGGGTGGTGGATATTGTGTGAAAAATGAATCAACTTGGCTACAGTGATTCATTTTTAGGCAGAGGTGGCAATATCTGATGTACTGTCATTTTAGTAGTAGGTTTGAAATTACTTTTTATGCTATGTCACCTGATTAGGATCAGAAAATACAGTGATCAAAATTTGAAAAAATTGAAAAATATAATGATAAAACCCATAAATGTTAAAGCTATACAAGTTTAAAGCATTAAAAAAAAACTCAATATATTTGTATGCTGTAGATCAGTGGTTTTGAGACTTTAAAAACTCAAGGACTCATGGACTATCAAAGGAATATTCTGATTAACCTCTATTTTTAGTATTTAGCTTTCAAACTAATTAATGAACTTGAATAAAAAGCAATTTCTGACCTTTGTTATATTTATTTCAAATTGATTACGTTTCTTCAAATTCTGATATATGGTATAGGTCTGTGTTAAAAATCATGTTCTGCAATGTCAGGTTCTGAGGGAATACTGCTGAGGACCCCTGAGCATTATATGATGGACCCTCAGGAATCTGTTGACTCCAGTTTTGAAATCACTGCCATAGATAATGGCTCTACTGTGTATAAATATAAGCTGGATCAGCTTGATCACCAACACATTCAACTTCATCTAAATGAACCACATTGATGTTCAATCATGATTAACAGAAGTTCAAGTTACTTGTTTATAATCAACTGGATCATGTATCTGGGTTAGTTGTGGGTTCAAGTACCACTTGAGATGATATTAGTTTTTTTTTTTTCACATCTTCAAGTAGTAATATGAGTATGTCCTCTTACAATTTTGGGACTATGCATCCCACAGAAAAATAAAAGTATATTCAGAATCGGCATGTTTCAATCCACATACAGCATATATTTTAAGTTTAATTTAGAAAAAAAAATTGAATTTTTTTTTATTTCATCAAAAAAGCAGCTTGTCCCTGGGGTATGGTGGTCATTTCCAAAGAGTATCCAGCCAATGTTTGTTCTAAGGTTTGTTTCAACCAGCATGCAAAAAGTAAGTTATATGTTTGTGTGTCCGTGGGTGGTGGGAAGGGGGGTAGGGTAGTTGAAAATTTGCCCGATAGGGTGAGCTTCCTGCTAGTACTTGATGAAAATGACATAGAGGGAAGTAAACGTAATTTTGAGACTTTGGCCTGACTAAATATAAATATCCAGAAAAACTTGCTTGTTTGAATTTTGTCCTCTCAGTATTTACAAAGTTCCTTATTATGGAATTCAATTTCTGTTGTTCTTGTCATGTCTTGATGTTTAGAATTGTAAGAGTATTTGTTTATTGTTATTTAGAGTGAAGTAATAAATTTGTTTGATTATTTTAATCTTTCGTTTTGCACCATTTTGGTTACATTTTCATCTTTCCTCCATGTGATGCTGATGGAAAAATGTTTATCAGACAATAATAAGAATTGGAAATACTACTGTCACTGCAAAGTACACAACTTCAATTTGTACATATCAAAGGAAAATAGTGGAAGATTTTTCTAATCATTTGAGAAAAAGATTAATAATACAATTTTATAAGTTACTTTTAGTTTTTGCTTTTCTTTAGCCAGATAGTTACTTCAGGTATGTTTCCATGTTGGAAGATTTAGAATTTGAAGTATTCCTTCTCATCTCAATTTCCACAGAAAATATATTTTATTTTTTTTGTATCTTCCTCTACGATAAGGAAAATCTAGTTTTGCCTCAATGTACTTTTATTGAAACAGAGTCCATTGTATTAGAGTAGTCTTATTGATTAATCGTTCATTTCTCACTAAGCCCTCTTTTCTCTGTGATCAGTATAAATACAATATCTGAGTAGATTTCTATGAGATTGCAAGATTTAACTCCTATTTCCTTTCACAAAATATTCAATTGTAAATACAGCCCTTCCTCAAGATTTTGTTTTAACTTGGATAATATTGTGATTTGATGATATGTTATGTCATCTTAACAGCACTTATAAACTTATCTTCAAATAATTTTTTTAGTAAAAAATATTTTCAAGTTTTTATAGACAATCCCATTTGATTTTATTGTCATGGAATTAAGGGAGTTTGAATGTTATATCATGCAACCAAAAATGGGTTTGTTTAAAAGTTGGTCTTTTCATAGGCTCATGTAGTTTTTTTTTGTCCTTATTATGAAGAGTTTCCCTTCCTATTTTTATTTTTGGCAATAGTGTTTCAATGCTGTAGGGTTTGGTTATAAATGATACCCGATGACATCTGTTATGATGGTGTAATTCTCCACTAGAAATAGTAAACTCCTGCTATGATTGGTTTAGAAGAAAATTCACTTTAAAAAAAAAAAAATGTACTCATTTATGGGCCATACTGTACTTGGACCTCATCCTGAATCGGGTGATGTACACCCTTTCCTCTCTTGATATGGTCTGCTGAACTAGATTTTTCTATTGCCCCATTGAATATGGTCTTTTTGTGTTCTTGAGTCTGACTTTAAGGGGATTGGCTTTTTTTCTGTCATATTCTTTTCTATGTTTGCATTAGCTGTTAAAAATGCGATCTTGTGTCAAACTCTTCTCATAACTCTAATTTGGTGCAGTCTTTAAGATTGAAAAAAAGTAAGTTGACTGTTGGTCGAGTTAAAGGAAAAGAGTATTCGCCCAAGAATAATTTGTCTCAACCAATCAAAAAATATCTTTATGTTGGAAAAATTATTTAAAATACCCTGTATATTATTAAGCCTTCATTCACTGCATGCTATATCAATACATAATAAATGAGATTATGAAGATCTGATAAATTAAAAATTATGTTTAATTCATTTTATGTACGATGCATCTTCAATTGAGATATAGTTTTGCTATCTTGAATATCATTCTACTTGTTGAAATATCTTAGCCCCATTGAAAAATATTCTGAATTATTCAATATCTAGAATATATCTAAAAACTATTTCTAATATGAAAATACAATAAATATTAAAATTTTGATATAAAATATCTTAGTTAGCAATGCTGATAATGATAGATTGTTCTCTTTGATTTGCCTCTCCTGTTCCTCCATATTGAATGAAGAATTTTCAGGGTGAGGTGAACAAACTTTGAAATGAAAAGGTTACGTACAGGGATACATCAGCATTTTTGCCTTTGAAGTTCTTGAGACCATAAATCTATTAGGTTGTTTATTTTCCCACAGTCTGCCTCTGATGACGATTCAGTTAGAAAAATTGAAAAATTTGATAAAAGATCTTATTTTATTCCACTACCCCAGCTGTCGAGAAAGTTGAGAAAATTACATGCCTGAGGGAGGAAGCTGACTTGACTGAGTTGATTGGTCGAGTTAAATCTCACAGGTTGGTTTGGAGTCTACAAAAAGAGGTTCTACTATTGAAAACACTTGGGTTTTGTAATGTTCACTAATCCTTTGGCTACGTTCAGCCATACCTCTTGCATATATATATATATATATATATATATATATATATGTGCTGTAGTTGGTCGTTGATTCTTGTGCTACTTACGTCCCTTCATTCTTTTAGCTTCTTGTGATCAGTACTGAGATAACCTTTGTTAAAGGCACTGATCTCTTTTTAATGCAGAAGGAATGGTTAGATCCAAATTTCAGGTACAACTCTGCACAACCCATACGATGGTGTCTTGCCTGAAAGTGATAATGTGTTACAAATATTGATAACACAAAGGAGTCCAATTTTCTAAACAGTGCTTGAAATGTTGATGACTTCTCAAAGTATATTGTCATTCCCATGTTCTAGTTATAGTCAATGCAAACATGTAGATACTTTTTATCATGTTACAATTGCTCAAAGTGGGCCATAGTTGTATTTCACCAAATGCATGGCAGGCCTTGTTCTTGGTGTATCTCTGGCTTATATATCGGTACCTGCATTTCATCAGGATATAAACATTGTTTTTATCCTTATTGTTGACATAAACAACCTATTTTTCATATCTGGTACTAATCTGATTTAAAAAAGTGTTTTACCTCCTTGGTGAACAAACTAGTGATCCCTATCTCTTTTGAACACTTTTCTCATCTGCTTAAATGATCTTGGTAAAACAAATTGCATGGGGCTTTTTAGCTCATTCTCCAATCCTGTTATGATATTACAATCAAATTGTGCAAGTGCTAGCTAATCATATAACTTGTCTTTCCCTCCTGCAAAACTACCTTGTGAGTTAGTCTTTAACTTTCAACTTGAAAATGCAACATTACTTTATCAAATAAAACTGATTTCTCATTTTTTCCCGTTTTCAGTAGAATTATCTAAAACTGGCGAATGGATTTATTTTCTATTTAATTTCTTAATTGTAGTTGATTGTTTCAATGATACCTTTAGTGGCATGGTAATAATAAGTATATATATGTTTGCTTTCCTTTTCAGCAAGTATACTACTTCATTCAATTTTTTTATTGGTGATATGATGATATCATGAGAATGACAAGACAAAACAAGAAATTTTGTAATATTCCTTATTCAGCTTGAAAATGGCATTGACCAGCACAGCTGATAAAAAAAATAG
This sequence comes from Thysanoteuthis rhombus, assembly GCA_963457665.1. Lineage (NCBI taxonomy): Eukaryota > Metazoa > Mollusca > Cephalopoda > Oegopsida > Thysanoteuthidae > Thysanoteuthis > Thysanoteuthis major. Next base: position 62,061,400 of record OY735204.1, read on the forward strand.
AATGAAGTTGTTAGTTTGCCAAAGAAAAAAAAAACAAAAAACTATTATATATATTTAACATACTTGTATTTATTTATGATGGTTTTGTAAAAAAAATCCTGAAATATTGATAATGTATACACATAACCCATTTAACAGCTATACCTAGAGTCATTTTCTCTTCCAAGTCTATTAACTGAAAAACAGTCATCAAAACTATCAACATAGGTTTCTTCAGTTTTGAAGTAAGTCTGCCTGGCTGGTTATGTATGTATCATGTGTTCAAGCAACACAAACAGCTAGAGGGCTGAAAGTTTGAACATTTACTCCTTATGTCTATACCCCCCTCCATTTTTTGGGGGGGATTAGCGATGTAACTTTATGCTACATTGGCCACTTGGTTTGTGTCCAGCAGCATCCATGCTTGTTTTTAAAAAAAATCATACTTTCTAGTGATCACTGACCCAACACAAGGTGAGAGATGTAATTTATTCATTGACCACCCCCCCATTACAGTTTTTTTTAATTGATCACCTCCAACACGCTATGCTGCCAAAATATGTTGGTCACGTGATTTCTATTGAATAACCAAGCAAACCTGTTTCACATATTGTTTACAAATAGATTCGTGTTTGATCTTGATTTGCTTGTTTTGAAGATTGCAGCTGTCTATTGAGTCTGCCAAAAAACAGCTAATGAAAAAGAAATAAAATAAAAAATAAGACCATGCTTCCTTAAGTCCTAAAATTTCATGAGAGCATATAAATAACAGAAGAATTATACTTCAAAACAAATTCTCTTCCTAGGTACAGGCAAAATATGAATGTTTTTATGTATGTTTTATTGAGCAAATATTTTATTGCACTTAATCTTTACAGTAGTTATTTATGATAATGTTTTTGAATGACCGAAATTATTCATAAGTATTTCAAAAGTATTGTTGGTAACTGATAGTGTGGATGATGTTCAGATCTTTTGTATACATTCCAAGAATTAATGTACATGAAAGAATATTCTCTTTGTACATTTTTATTTATAGGAGTTATTTTCTTTGAGTTGATAGCAAGTCTTTTAATAGCAAAAATGCTAGAGGCGAACTTAAGAAATACTGATATTAGCATATCAAATTTATTTATTTATTTTTTTTTGCTGATTGTTGAATTGAGATTTATTTGCCGAGTGACTATATTTATATTTTTAAGACTTTTTTATTAGCACATTTTTCACTCTTCCTCAGGTCATGAGGATTACATTAGATAACATAGAAAGTTTGTTTGGTTTATTATCGTAAATTGTAGCGTACAAGTCAACCTAACATATAAGCTGAACTCAAGAATGTTTTTACCAAAATTATAGGCTTATATTCGCTGTATAAATTGACTTGCTCTCCCAAACTTAGATAACCCCTTTAAAGATGATGTTTGTTTGGAGTGGATTGATTAGATAGTTGGCAAAAGTCATTCATGAAAGGTGATAACAAGTGTACTCCACCACTGGATGTGTTATGTGAATTTGTGGTAAAGTCTTGAGAAACTGCTCATGTAAGAACTGTCATAAAATCTCAAGAAATATGGGATTTCATATGCATTGGAATAGGAAGATGATGATTTTATTGTTGCGAGACAGTGACACTAAGGATGCCAGAAACAATACTGAAGAAGTAGATACTTCCAACGATTCAATCCTCTACGCAGACTTTTTTTTACGTCAGATGAAGAAGAGCATTTACATCAAGACTTTGAAGGATTTTAAAATATGATAAATGCTTTCAATGTGAATAAAATATAAAGCAAAAATTATCTGTAATCTTGGAGTTGAAATTTAAAACTGTTTATTTCCAAACTGAAATTTGAATTATGATATTTTGGAGTTGAGGTTTTAATTGTTAGCAATATAACTTATAAGCAACATTTATTTCAAGAGTTATACCTAACATCCATCAAAAAGCACTTGAAGAGTGTATAAATCTGCCAATACCATATACTAAGTCAATCAAGAATAAAGTCCAAGATTCACCCTCATATGTAATCACTTTTTCTTACACCAGGACCCACCCCTCCAGAAAATTTCATGGAAATTTATTGAGAACTTCTGGAGGTATCATGAGGGGAGCAATACATATAAAAAAGAAAAAAAAAAAAACGAAAGATTTTTCTCAATCGAAAACAAATCCTTAGATCCACCCCCAAATTTAATCACTTCCTCTGTAGTCCATGTCCTACCCTTCCAGAGAATTTCATGGGAATTCATTCAGAACTTCTGGAGATATTGTGTGGGCAGACAAAAAGACACAGTAATACATATATCTCTCCTACTTCATTGTCAGTGGTAAATAAACTATTATGTGTCATTGAACTCATTACCCCTATATATCATATCATTAGTAATAAATGCCTGTTGTCATGCAATATTACAGTCTATTGCACTATTATAAACCTGCGTAGACGACACATATTATAGTTGTCTGGCTGGCTGCCTAGATTTAGTAGTATTCCAATCTTTGTTTATGGTTGGTGCATTAACTGTGTCAGACAGCATATATTGTCTTGCTAGTTCATACTGAATTTTCATTGTTTTATTATATAATTCTATATTAGATAAGTTCACCAACACCTAACACAAGCTTTTGTTGGAGATACTTGTGGCAGCCTACTGGAGTTATGTTAAGTGGTGCATAGTGATTGCTAGAATTACTATTCCACTTGTTATCATCCTTTGGAAAAGGTTCGCATTTTACTCTTGCCATATAAGTATAATATTAACCTCATTGAATAACATATTTACTGTACTATCTTCTGCCTTCTTCAAGGCAACTTAATTTCATCCTCCCTGAAACTTATCTTTGTCTGCAAAGAATTCCTTTAGATGCCTTTTGCAGTATTCCAAGGAATTGTAATTTTTTCTTTTAAGATTATTTAGTAAAGACTGCAATAAATAGTAATCCACAAATCCAATATCTGCTGAATAAAGTTGATAAGTGAAAACTTCCTTGCCAATCCAGTAATTTTTGCCTGATCACCAAAAAAACATGTGGGGGTCATTTCATGTAAAATCATTCAAGGTTCCACTCTGATTCCCCATGAAAAAATCACGGGAGTTCCCAGAGCTGTGGAGTCAGTCAGGTGTCAAAGAGTTGGAAGTAATTTTAGATATTTGGATTTGTAGTTGGAATTGGAAAAAATGTACCAACTTTGACTCCAAATCTTGCCTTGGACAGCTTGAATATTTATCCAATGAAAAAAAAATGGCCTAATAAATAACCCAGTTATAGGGGTTAATATGACTGAAGTTTATCAATTAGTTACTGTCTGACTCAATAATCAAGTAAGCCTTAGTTCCACTACATTAAATATAAGTATTTATTTTTGTGTGGAGGGTAACATTTGTAGTATGACTTGAATTAGTGGTTATTTGATTAGTGTACCGTTCTGCTGCTGCTGCTGCTGCTGCCGCTGATTTCCTAGCAGGTTGTTAAAGGATAAACTTTGCATGCTTATGAGCCTGGGAAATACCTCAAAATCTATTTTTAAATAAATAAACATTCCATACATAGCTTATCATCTATTCAAACCAGTGATGGAAATGCATTTTGGGAATTAGGTATACAATAATGTCTCCATTATTATATAATAAACAAACAGAAAACCTAGGAATTGTAAAGTAAGTATATACTGTACCTTTGCATATCCCCTCCCATTCCCATCGCTGGATTTGTACTTAATAAGGATGATGATTTGAAGTGAGAATCAATCTCAAGGGTCTATATTTACCTTTCTCTTCTAGCTGATGGGACTTTATCAGATGTCTTGATTATAAATGATATATTTATAAAAATGATGATAGTATCCCTGGGTATTAAAAAAAATGTTTTCATTTTCTTAATTCTGTAATTTCCACTGTGTCTTAACAATATAGAAATATAAGAATTAAAAAAAATATCACTGGGTATTTAAACATTTTATTCAATTAATTCTGCAATTTAAAGTATTTTTGCACAAAATAATTGACAAATTCAAATTTAGTTTCATCATTGATAGTTTGGACAAACTGGGTTTTGGCATGAATGAAGGTTTAGACATTCTGAGTTAAGACAAAGTGAACATGTATTATTTTGATGAAATAAATAATATTTTAATACAAATTCTATTAAGAAATCAATTTTTTCAGCTTTCTCATATACAGGATGAAATGCTTCACCTATGTATAGTATAATTGTTGAAAATAGTGAGCAAGTGTGTGGAACTTGTGCCAAAATATGTCGGTAAATAAATCACAAAACATTGTCTATTTGTTCAAACATTAAAAAATTATATTGAAACACTACATTGTGACTTCTCTTCCTGGACTTGGAAGATACATCTCAAGTAGAGTTATATTTAAAAGAAATTTTGCTATTGAAAAGTGAATAAATGATACTTCCTTTGAGCGATGAACAAAATCAATTTACAAAGTTTGACAACTTTTCATCATCTGAGTACCTTGCTGGCTTATAGAATTAGCTCACAAGATTAAAATTCGAATTAGAGTTGCCATTTATTTGATTCCTGCCAGAAATAAGTATAAGCTTATAACTAGGTCTGCACAAAATCTATTTGAAGAGGAGAGAAACAGCTTTGATGCTTATTTCAGACTAGCCAGTCACTACATGCACATCTCTCATTTCGTCACTACCATCAAATTTGGCTTGCAAGTTGAAACATGTCCTTATGTCCTTTTCTTGAAGATGCAAATACTTTTTTGTTTTCACATGAACGCCTTGCATCATAGTCACATAAAGACTAACAAAACCAACCTTGTGAGAAGTATTATTAACTTCTCTTCTTTGAAAAAAAAAAAAAAAAAAAAAAAATTTCTCACCCTTGAAGTCCTCTTTGAAAAAATGCCTTCTCTTTTGGTGACTCCTTGTGTTTGTTTTCATTTAGAATTTAGTAAGACCTGCTCAAAAATACATTTTACCATTTTGAAGAACGTACGAAAAAAATCAGTAAGTTAGAAATGGTTCAGCTAATGAATTGGATTTTTAATTGTAAGAAATTGTTTTATAAACGACACCCACTTTTACACCTGTGTATCGACCCCCCCCCTCAATATCCACTGCACAATTTGATAATGACAATAAGAATGTTTTAATATAGACAGCAGTTTTTGAAATATCATCCATGACACAGTATTGTAGATGAGAACTGCTAATGATAGCATTTCTTCATATTTTGTTGCAACTGGGGAGAAGGGAATAATGGGCGATAACGAACACAATTTTTCGCTCAATGGCCCTTGGAATTTATCAAAATGGATTTAAGTCCACAAGTTTAGTATTTTATAAGAGTTAAATATCTCATTCTTGCTACTTTGAACAGAAATCAATAATTCATAGTAATTCAATAGTGAACAGGTACCAAGAAAAATGCTGTCCTTGTATCTTTTTAGGCATGCAGAAAAGTTGTCTATATAAGACTGTATGTAGTACACAGGAATGAAGCTTCAATATGCGTATGCTTTTTATTTAGAGTTAGACAATTTAGTACTAAAGAAAAATAAAAGCAAAACAATGAAGCCTCTAGGAGTAATGATTTTGGGCACAAAGAAATTTTGCATATCTTCAGAAGTACGTAGACCTGTACCTGTATCTTTCTTTTCACAATCAGCCCTTTTAGGCTTATATGGAGAAATGACTAGAACTTTGGAAAATAGGAGGAAGAGAATGTATAAGGAGTTGGTAATTGAAAAAGCCATGTATAAGGAAGAAGTTTGAAGAAGTCTGAAGGGATACATTATCTTTATTAAAATGGATGCATGCATACATCAGTCAATTATTTTGCCATTAATGTTAGATTTGTTGATGAAAACAATAAAATTTTAACTCCAATGTAAAGGGAAAAGGACACCCAGGCACATGACACCAGCAAATATCTGCAGATTTTAGAGGAAGGCATTTTAGAAGATTTTGAAATTAAAATTGCCAGTTGCAATATATTGTAGGAGATAATGCTTCAAACATATTGAGTGCAGTTTAGAAAATGAATCTAGCTAATGAAGAAAACATGCAAATGTTGGAAGATGAAAATAATATTCTTTGATGATCACAAACAGGATTGTACAGTGAAATTATAGGTATATATGAAGCAGTGTCTATTCTATTTCCAATTCAATTATGAGTTTTGCTGTCTATATATTGCAACTAGCAATAAGAGAGGGATTGAAAGATCATCATACAGCTACTGTCTTTGCAAAGTTGAGGCAAGTAGCCATTACAGTCAGATCCTCTAAAATAGATGCTATACTGCCGAGACGTGCTGGAAAAAGAGCCATTTTGAATCCAGCAACATGCTGGGGAAGCACTCGTTTCTTCAAGATATTGATAATGAAAATGTCTCACTAACTGAAAGCCAGTCAGTGCAATTGACACAATTAGAAATTCTGCTTTTTCATCATTTTACTGTCACCAAGAAGTTGCTGTTTCAGAATTTAACACCTGGTAGATTCTTGTTGGAGGAGGAAGGTTCGATATATCACCTGTGTGAAAGTGGAGGATTGGTACTTAACAAGAGGTACTCTGTAAAGTAGCAATTTACATGAGAGGGTCACAGGTACTACCTGAAACCCCTGAACCACAGGCCAAAAAAGCTAGAAGTATTGGTAACTCAGAATCATCCACTTCGAATACAGAATCAGCATATAACCAGTAAATTTCCTTGTAAAGAAATGTCAGCCAGATTTTCTAAATGGATTAAAAGAAGTGGAAAAGTATGAGAGCTCATCAAAACTGTCTCTAGAAGAAGTAATTCTTGATTATCCAGAGGTTATCATTGATGTAACTGGAACTGCAAAGACACCCACTTGTCAGTGTTAAAAGACTGTTCTCTGCACTGAAATTATTCAAATCAAATGTGAGGGTTTTTATGAAGGGGGATCTAACAAAAGCAATTCTATTTCTCAGAACAAAGTTGGAAAACACTGGATCTGTACTTTCCATTTAACCCCTTTTTCTGAAGTTATGAATTTTATCTATAGAATAGGGGATAATCAAAAGTCCAAAGTCTTTTATAGATTTTGGAGGGATCAATTTTTCAATCTATCACTAGATGATTTTTATTTCCTTTAATGTAATTGTTCATTTTTCATTCACTTGAATTTTATATTCAAGCCATACTTTAATCTCGAAAAGGTAGGATCATATACTTAATTGAATTGATTTCTTTCAAAATGATCACTTGAAAGTTGCTTCAAGTAATGTTTATTTTAACTTTAATTAATTCTTTGTGGTAGTCTAGATTTTCGAACTGATAAAGAAAGATGTTCCTGATTTTCTTTGATAGCATTTTATAGCTTATTTCTCTCATGTCCTCTTTAAGTAACCTTTATAAAAATGGAGCTTCTTTTTTAGATCTTGTGAGTTTTATCTTATGTTCAATGTTAACAAATGTAATGGTAATATTGGCCAGAATATCTCTCTTGATGGCTAAAAATGTTGGTGTTCTTGAGTCTGATAAAATCAGCATAATTATTCATTTTATTTCTTTTTTTCTTCAATGAATTCTCCTATTTGTTTCTATTTTTTTGCCATTTTAACGTTGAGTTTGTGCAGGTGTGAAATTTTTACACTAGCATCCACCTGCTCGATGCTGAAAATGATGGAAAAATGAAAATAAATAACAGTTTATCAAGTCATTGGAATGCACAAAATATTATGAGCATTATCTTTTTAGCATTAAAGTTACTCTGAAAGGAAAAATGTAGCCAATTTTAGCCATTTTAAAGTCAGTCTCATGCTACTGTGTTTCAGGATTCTACTTATATAAGTATCTAAAAATATATGTGTTTACTAAGAGACTGCGTTTATCTTTATTTCTTACTTCTGTCAATAAAGCTAAAAAGAGGTATATATTTTTGGTTGTGTCTGTTGGTTTGTTAATTTATTTGTTTTGTCGTCTGGCACATGATATCTCTAAAAGTACTGAATGGAAGGGTGGGTAAAATTTTGGGGTGAATCCAGGATTTTCGTCCTAATAGAGATATTTTGCCATTCATTTTTTCCCCTGTATAAGCTAATCACTGTCCACATGATATCTCAAAAAGTTCACAGTGAATTTCCATGACATTCTGTGGAAGGTTGGACAATAGGATATGAGAGAAATGAATGACTTTTGCGATGGATCCTTGTACAATTACCCTGTGTCATATTTGCATGTCCAAACATATAATTTTGGAAGAATTTCATGTCTATCGGCATGATATCTCAAAAAGTTCTCAATGATTTCCTATTATGATTTGTGGAAAGGTAGACCATAGGCTATGGAGGAACAGTTCAAATTTTGGAGTGGATCGGTGCTTGATGTCTCTCCAACGTTGCAGTTATTTGTGAAAATCACATATGGATATATTCTTTTTTATTCCCTTCCCACAAGATATTTCCCGAAGTTCTCAATGAATTCCAATAATATTTTGTGGAAAGGTGAACAATAGACTATGGAAGAACTGATTGAATTTCTGAATGGATCCATGCTCCTTTCCCTTCCCTATCTTGTTATTTGTGTCCAAACTATATATTACCAAAATTTCAAGTCTGGCAACATGATATCTCCAAAAGTAATGACTGAATTTCTATTAAATGTTGTGGGAAGTTGGACAATGGGATAAGACAAAGGTAGTGAAATTTTGGGGCAGATTCAGGAATTTCTGATGATTGACAGATATTTTTCATTTGTTTTTTTCAATTCTTAATTACAATAATATAGAGGCTCATTACTGTCCACACAATATTATCGCCGAAAGTTGTTAATAAATTTCCATGACACTTTGTGGTAGGGTGGACAATAGGCTATGGGAGAACTGATTATATTTTGGAGTGGATCCATCCACAATTATCTCCCCTGGGTCATAGTTATATGTCCAAACCATGTATTATTGCACTATTTCATATTTGTCCACACACTTTATTCAGAAGTTTCAATAAATTCCATTATTATATTATGGAAGGGTTGACAATAAGTTACGGAAGAACAGATCAAATTTTAGGGCAAATCCATGCACCCGCCTCCCTCCCGCCAACAATGACTTTGGCAGAGGTTGGCGCTTACCTTGTGCTTTTTAGTTAACCAATGTATTTGTCACTTACACTCATGGAAGCAAGATAATATTGCTTAAAGGCTGATAAAAAGCTCTATTTTCCCCCCTAAAAGAGTACTTGCAAAAACGACAAAAAAACATTTTTTTCTCGAACCATGTCATTATAAAATTGTCATATGGATTTGTTTTAAAGAATATTAAGTGGCTGCTTTTGTAAAATTACAACTTTCTTTCCTTTCCTTGCTCTACACTTCTTTCAAGTTTTTAACAGACTGGGAATGGAGTAAAAACAAAACAATCTCTAAACTAATCTAAACCTTTTTTGTTATTAGGAAATTTTTTTTCAAAATGTGATTTCTCAAATAATTTGTGAATCTCCATTAATTTTTCCCAATCACTATATTTGCATTGTAAATTGAATGTCGGGCGTTGCAAAGCCAGGGTTCAATTTTACATTATATAGTGTAAATTGATCACCTGCTTTAGAGCCTATTCACACACTTCTCGTGTGAAAGTTACTTTTTCTCAAAAGTGGCAAAAAAAAAAAAACAAAAAAAAACAAAAAAAAAAAACACTAAGTCAGATTCAGTCATAGCAGTTCATACTGCTTACGAAGAATATTTTTTCATAAGTTTTCTTACTTAATTATGTAAAAATGAGGATGGGTCAGGAATTGTATAAAAAAATCTTTTTTTTTCTTCTGAAATTCAGAAAGGAAAAAAATTGTGCTGATGACAAAATTATTTTCATACAGGAGCTTTTTTTTCCTCTGGTGTTGATTTTCTACCAAAAATTCTTGATCATTCCCAGTAAAGGTGAACCATCTGAATGTTGAATTATTGCATAAATTTGACGATGATATTTTGTAAATGTTTTTGCTCACTGTATAAGAGAAGCTTGTTTTTTTGGTTCAGGATTTTTGGATATTATCAGAGCCTTGTAAGAGGAAAAGTACATTGGATACACTTAATCTGATAACACTTGGAATTTTACAGAAAAAGTTAGCTCTAGTCACACGTCTCAAAACTGTACCTGTCATATCAAAGGAGCTATAAATCTAATGTTGGTGGTTGTACTAAAAGGCTTGTTGGGAAAATATGCATACAATCAAGTAAAATTTCACACAACTCATAGAGATACAGGCCTGATATTTTGTAATTCTCCATGAGTTTGGTATAGGAGCACCAGTGATTTTTTTTCTAAGAAGAATCGCAGGGGGTGACTTGGAGATTTTCTTAAACTGGATGATTTGATATAGAATTACCCTGTAGTCTAATGTTATCCTGATAGAATATTACGTCATTTTGATTAACTAATTCCGGATGTTTTTTGTCAATTACTGCCTTCAAATGGGAGCAATACTTGTTCAAATCAATCATCCAGTTCTCTGAAAGGAGCTTATAGTAGATGACTCCTATTCAGTCCCACCATATAACATCACCTTCTTTGGATGAAGACCAGACTTAGGTACTATTATTGGTGGATCAGTTTGTTTGCCCCATGATCTCTTGCATTCCATATTGTTGTAAAGTAACCACTTTTTATTGTCAATCACAATTTGAAAGAATGAATTAAATATGGTTCTGTTGTTTTTTTTTGCTTAACTAACATAACCAAACTAGTACAAATGATTTTCAATGTTTGATTGGGATATTTTGAGTATGATGGCTAACCTCCATGTCATGGTGTCAATTATTCTTAAGTAATGTCCTCTTTCGATTGCTATCCACATTAAGTGGTCTATTCGACTGTTGAGTATCATTCTGTGAGAAATTGACCTGCATGAAACTTCGCAAGCCATTTTTGACTTGTTCGGTCATTGATAATACCTTCTTTATAAACTGCATTTTTACCTTTCTGAAAGAAAAAAAAGCATAATATTCTGAAAATCTTGCTTATTTTTGTATATATTTTGCTTTAGAATCAATCAACAAAAATATGCCAGTTTAACTAAATTTAAAAAAAAAAAATGTATTTTGATATGACACCTGTCACCAACACCAAAAACAACAACAACCATAAAAATAAGAAATAAAAGTGATCTTTTTGAGTGAGGTTAATTTAAAGTAGTTGCTCCTAGTACCATGTAACTGTGAATGCAGATATAACTCTTTGGTTAAATATGAAGCATATTCCATGGCATTAAGTTGATTAGAGAATACATATATCAAAATATTTTTGAAATACATCATTTCCTATTATGAGAAAGGTGAATTAAGTAGTGACTGAATTTTGCCAACCAACCTTGAACTGCTGTCCAGGAGAGGTTAGTTGCTTTTAATTGGATCTATTTTGCAGTCTTATAGAAAAATTTGAATCACATTAATGTACATTCTTCTGCTGTTTTTTTGTAAAGTTTATTTGTATATCATTAGAAAATCAATCTTAAAAGATGTTTCACTTTGATTAATGAGGAAAATGTCTATCCTTAGATTTAAAAATCTAGGTTTTTCTCATTTATCAGATGAAAAATATCCCAGTAGACCCTCTCTTGCTCTCTCTCTTTCACCATCATCAACACAGACATACACTTGTGTTTGTGTTGATTGATTTTATTGATATGAACAGTTAACAGTTGATTTTTTTCATTTGTTTTTTCTCCTGCTATGTTTATAGCTTTTATTCAATATAACTGTGAGAATATCTCAACCCATCTATCAGATGAACATGACCCCCAGGCCTATATCAAAATAATTCCCAATCATAGAAACCTATTGAAGTGGATTGGGATATATATATATATATATATATATATATATATATAACTATTTATAGAAAAACAACCGAACATAGAAATGGCATTTTACATAAGAAATAAGTGGCAAAATAATCATAAGATTGGAAAATTGAACCTACCCCCAAAGAAAAAACAAAAACAAAGAAACAGCAGAATCATGAAATGATTATTTGGAATAAGAAATGAACAAGAAACTGCTTCCTTGCATGAAATTGATTCCTGCCTATTTATGACCAATGAAATACTCGGTGGGAATTTTGAAATTCTTTTTAGTTGTGAGCACTACTGCCTTTCTATCAGCTGAAATCCTGGAAAGCTTCTGTGCAATAATCAATATTTTACCTCTGCCAATGAAATTAAAGAGATATATATATTTGGTTGTCTGTCTTCCTCTGTTTCCATCTCTCTATAGAATATCTCGAAAAGTAGGGTCTAACTTGGGATAATTTGACCCCTAGGGGAATTCAGGTCAAAACCTGGACATTTCCTCTTTTAAATTTCTGACAAACCACGCATCTGAAACTAAGCTTGTAGTATCTCATTTGAAATCTCTTGAGTTTTCCTTTGTTATGGTTTAAGTTTAATTAACTAAATGTATTAGAAAGATGCCAATTTGTCCTTTGAATATGTACAAAAAATTGTAAAGTTCAGAAAATTTGATTTTACCTCCTGAAAACTTCTGTCTATTGGAAAAAGTTACAAACTTAGAAATAGCTTATACAGTTGGCTGCTTAGCATAAAAATAGTTTTAACCTCCCTGTGATAATTTTTAAGTTATGACCCAAAATGGAAAATGGAACAATTTAGGTCATCTTGTATTAGCTCTTTATTTATGGCTATGCTTCATCATTTGTCTACTAGGCCTTTTCATTTCAAGACTACTAAGCCTATACTACTTGATTACTTCACTTTATTACATATGAAAATCCATTTGACTTCTACAAGCTAGATCTATCCAGTGTGCCAAAAAGCAGGCCTATCCAGTGTGCCAAAAAGTAGCCCTTTTTTCAAATTTATGAAAAATTTTTGTCAACAGGAATTTTGTTAAGATTCAATGTTAGTTGTTCAATTCATTCTTACATGAACAAAATTTGGTAAGCTTAATTTTTTACATTGAATTATGGATGTAATGACATCTTATGATTTTATAAAGGTTTACAAATATGTTGAAGTAGATTTTAAACCAGTGGTTCACATAATCACTTACAACAGCAGTATATAAAGCTGTGTTCCGAATCCTATTGGCTGAACTATGGCATCAATTACACCCCTTGGATACCATTAATGCATTCAGAGGAGCAAGGTTGTACCCTCTGAACAGATAGGCTGTAAAATATTGAATTGTGTCACCTTTTGATGCTCCTTCAGGTTATGTCTTCATTTCCTTAAAATGATGAATGTGATCCATCAACTTCTGCTATAACACCCAGAAAAACTTTAAGAATGGCCATACTAATTACCTGAAGCTAAGAATGGCCATACTGATTACCTGAAGCTTCAGAAGAAACAGAAGCTGGTCATAAACCGAAAGAGAAACCATGTTGAAATAGTCTAAGGAAAGGCAGGTGAGGTGTTAACAGCAGAGTCAGTTCTAGAAAGGTTACAAAAAGAGGCACAAAACAAAATGTAAAGGAAAAGCGAAAGTACAATTCTGTGATCTTAAAGACCAATAAGAAAAGTGAAAGATAAGCCCTATAAAAAAAAAAAAAAAAAAAAAATGTAGCATAGAATTGAATGTGAAATAAGATCAGTGTCTGACTAAGAGAGCATTGTCAGTTCTTATGACAATGTAGTAGAAAAATGTGAGGTTACAGTAAAAGACTTGTATGAAGACGTTACTTATGTCATAATATATTATGGAGGGTCAGTGAAAAATATCAATAAAAATAGTGTGACTGTAACTTGTATGATGAAAAACAGCTTGAAGACATGTGGCGAGAATGAGATAACAGACTTGAATATTGATCGGAAAACATTATTAAAAATCATCAATACGCCATCATTAATTGGTAACCTTAAGTACACAGTGCTAGAGGTTGAATAATATTGGATGTGAAGTTTTGAATTGACTAATATTAACAAATTGCAAGTTGAAGATAGGCTGATGTAATATTTCAAATGTTGATATCGGAAAAAAATAGTTTGTTTCCCCCTGCCAAAGATAATCAAGAATTAAAACAATTGAGATAGGAATCCCAACTTAATTAAAAAATCATTCAGTTGTTATCATGAAATTTCATCTCCATAACAGGGAAGACCTACTCTATAATAACCGTTATGGTGAGGATATTTAAAGGTTGATATAAGAGCTGAACTTGATGACCCAAATAATCCTGGAGATTTTTGGTTGTAACTCTTTTTGAGCTAGTTGCCCTTATTTTTAATAAATTTTACTACATGCCATTATATAGCAAAAAGCAATAATGTATTAAAAAATTTGAAAATCCAAGTACTGTTTTGGTTGTAACAAAAAAAATGAATTACCATGGTAGACCCTACTCAATGAGATTTAATCTTGTGGACTGGTGTGCAATGGGGTGAAAACAGAAAATTGGTTAAATTTTGTGATGGATGCTTTTCTTCCTTTTTTTTTTTTTTTTGCATTCATGTATACGCTCGACAGTCGATGTGCTATCTCCAAAACAGTCCTAATATCACGATTTTGAGAGGACTTGAAAGTCCTTTTTAAACATCTATAAGGTCTTTAAAGGGTGTGAAATATACTCAGAGCCATTATGATCACAATTTAGTTTTTTGTTTTTTTTCCTTAGAAAGAAAAGGAAATGACAATGACTATTAGTTATATTAGTAATAAAGGTTATATACCCTTGTGTGATATTTATTCAAGAACAATTTGGGAATCATGCCAGATAATTACTCTGCAGCAAAAAGGCATATGTATACCCAATTGTGAATGTAGCTTGGCATTTGAAGACTGAAGCTTTTGAGGCCTGATAAAAGCATTAAGATATACTCACATAGAAAAAAAAATCAGAAACTTGAATATTCATGTAGAAAATTTGGCAGACTATTGAAAAGCGGGAGTTATTTATTTTTACCATTTTTATTCATTAATTTTTGTACAATTTTTTTCAATTTGTTCTCTGAAATTTTCATAATTAAATGTGTTTCACTATCCTGATGCAATCTTTCAAGTTATTTCATATAAATTAGCTATTTTTTTTAAAGGATATTCAAATTATATGTTATTAAATTGCAAAAAGCTTAATTTTAATATAAAAAATACATTTTGATAGTTTTTGAGCCCTTTTTTTTTTTATCAATGTAGACCACAATAACTGTATTAGCACTCAGACCAAAGTTACAATTAACAATAAAATAACTGAACATTTCTCAGATCCTTGTGACTGTCATTTATAAAAATAAGAACTAGTTAATGTGAGTATATTGTTTTAAATCATGTTACTGTTATTTTTATTGGTTCTCTGGAAAGTTTAGATTTAATTTTTACTTTTAATTATCTTTGTGATCATTGGTGTTTTACTTTCTATGATCTCAATATGTCATAAAAAGTTTTATTTTTGAATTTTATTTTATAATTTGTAAAATTTAAACATTGGCTATGAATCGGTAAAATTTAAACATTGGCTCTGATTGATTAGCGAGTTCTTGTATTTCTTAGATAAATTTTCATTATCTCTCATTGTGTGCATGATTAAATAAAAAAAATACCTAACTATACATTTCATGATGAGATTTTTAAAAGTGTCACTCCATGGTCTTTTGTAACAAAAAGGAATAGGACTTGAAGTGTGCCAGTTTGTGTGTCAATAACATTGATACTAGTGGATTTCAAATTCTTTGTGTATTCTTTTTGTATCTTTTATTTGTTTATGTGATGAAGTGTGGAGCAGTCTTTTTTTCCCCCACTTTTAGTGTAAAATAAATTTGAATTAGGCAATATTTTACGTCTTGTAGAAAAGATTTCAATTGCAGTAAAACCTTTGATTGTTTGTTCAAGTTGTCAGCAGTAGAGTGAAAGATTTTCCTGCATTTTGTTATGATATGAGGTTTCTTATGTGAATATTTTGCTCTGAAGAAATTTTTTTGGCCTGTTAGAAATAGGATGAAAAATCTGAGCAGATAGAATTAAATTAGAAGGAAACCAAGGAACACTTAACTCTGCCAATGCAAAGGGGGAGTAATTGTACATGGATCCACCTCAAAATTTAATCACTCCCCCTGTAACCAATTGTTTGCCTTTCCAAGAAAGATCAATTGAAATTCATTGAGAGCTTTTGGAGATATTGCGTAGAGATACATGAGCGTTTGGCATTATTTTGTGGTGTTGACGTATAATTATGACATAGGGGAGATAACTGCGCATGGATCAACCTCTAAAATCTAATCACTTCTTCCATAGTCCATTGTTTACTCTTCAACAGAATTGAAATTCATTGAGAACTTATAGAGATATTGTGTGGACAGACAGATAAAAAGACAGATGAATAGAAAGACCGAATACATATGAATCTCGAACTTCATTGGCAGAGGTAAATTACAAAACAGTCTGATGTACATAAATGCCTGATGATAGCTCACTGTATGTAGAATATTAAATTGGTTCTGAAGCTCAATCCAAGTTGGTGAATAATCCCAGGAGAGAAGAAAATCCCCATAGGAAGATATTTTCTAAAAAAATCAGTAGATCAGTCCATAATCACTGAGAAAATTCTTCAGCTGGCTACTGTCTGATAATTAATCTCTAATTGCATATAAAAGAAAATTGTATGTATAATTTACCAGTTGTTATAAAAAGAATACTATTGTTCGTAAATTTTTTCTTCTATTTCTATTGTTCATTATTGAAATATCATGTTGTTTGTTACACATGAAATCTTTTTTTTTTTTTTTTTTTACATTTTAGAGAATAATGCTAAAAGAAGATTTTCTAATGCAATTGCAATGTTTTACTGATTTTATGGAAATAAAGATATAATTCATTATTATTGTGAGTTTTTGGGTCCTTAACATCAATGGTATAACTCATTTTCAAGTACAAATTCTAACGATGTAATGCTGTTGAAGCTGCCAATAACGTCAACAAAGCATTCAAACTGAATACTACATCAGTATGAACTGTTCAGTATAGGTTTAGGGTTGGAAATATGGTACCAATATTTAACTTTGAGGAAGGCTTGAACCTCTTCTGAATGATGAAGAATTATCAACAGCATTATCCAATGACCTATGAACAACAGTTTGAGCACTTTCTGGAGTCTTTAAGACTTAACCATAACATGTTATCTCAAGGCAGTTGGGAGCATTCATAAAGAAGTTGGAAAAATGGGTCCCACATGAACTGAATTGAATTTTTCCATATCAGAAACCATACTTCTCATCAGACTGTGTCTAAGCTTGGAAAATTGGGATATGAAGTCTTCTGTATTCATTCAATATTTCTCCTACAGATAATCTCTTTAAGCCTTTTCAACTTCTCATCTGCAATAAGAGATTCAATAACAAGGTAACCATAAATTATGCTTTTACTGAATTTGTGACCACTAAATATAAAGAATATAATAGAGGTGGCATATCATGGGTCATATCCTTAATATTATTACTAAAAGACATTTCATGTATAACAACATAATATAATAATCTTAGTTATATTTTGAAATATCTGATATATTGAAATATATATGAAAAAAATAACATGTTTTATTATGTGGTTTATGGTATGCTAATAATACCGTTGGACATATTTGGTTTTAAATCAGTGATTTCAAGCTAAATTAGTATGACAAATATACAGCAAAAGACAAAAATTCTAAAGTGGCTTATGTAAATAGCCTAACTTTATTTACTGCAATAGGATTTTGTTATAGGTGCATAAATACTTGAAATACTTATGTCTCTTAATGCAGCTTACTATGAGTCAATGGCAACCTGAGTTATTTGGGAAAAAAAAAAAACTCAATAAAAATATTTTTTCAAAATATTTTTCGACAGTAAGAATTCTGAAAAAAACTATTTCCCCAATTTTCTTTGTTGGAAAAACAGTAAAATGAATGTGTGAAAAAACAAAAAACAAACACTAACAACAAAAAAAAAAACAGGAAGGAAAAATACTGATTAAATGGGTTTACTGTCATCCCAACCATTTTACATTTATTTATGAATATGACTTACATTCATTTATGATTACAGTCTCAGGTGAGTCTCTCTTCTTGTTTCCACATTATGCTTTTAACAAATCTTTCTCTCTCTCTCCATACATAAACCCAGGCAAGGTATATTCTTTGAATTGCTGTCACTCCAGAACATTAATTTAACTTGACTCACATCACTCACTAAGAAAAATGCATGCTTTGTAATGCACATGTTCAAAGGATGTTGACTTCATTGTGTTTCTGTGCATAGCTGTTAATTATGACATACTTCTTTTGTCGAGTTGTTGTTTTCTACTTTCCTTTCTCTCTCTTTTCTCATTTTTGTCTTTAATGTCCCCTCCTTTAAATCTGCTTTTTATTTTTACCTGTATTCCCTGGAAGATTTGAGCCAACCTGTCTTTGATGTCTACTTCTCCAGAGGAGATTTTAAATTGCTGGCACGGCAGTGTATGTCAGTAATGCTATTTTTATAACACATGAAAAAAGCTTGGGCTTCTTTGCCCAGCCTTGCACAGATTCTTGATGTAAAGAAAATCTTAATAGAAGAATTCTTTGTGCTACTTTGAGGACAGTGTTCTATAATTAACCAATTCTGATACATATTTTGTGATAATGAAAAGGGTAAACTTCTATTTAGATTTTTCATCGATTTTGTTGTTTTAAGGTAGATGAATAGTAAGTTATGTGCACTGTATGATTAAACCATCAGCTGTGGATGATGGAGATTTCTGTCATTGCAATTCTATGGCTAACTCAATAGAATTATCATTTTATTGTGATTGATTACGACTCAGTTCTATCTATAAGTCAGTACTTTTATCTTACTAGGCTTTACTTGCAATGTATAACTAGCACCATTTCCACCCTTACATAGTCGTTGGGTCAATGATAATATGGGTACTTCCCTGTACCTCCTTGTTTTGATATTCACATTACCTCAGTTATAGACAAAAAGTCTTTGATATTTCAAAACCCTCAAAAGTAAATATACTATCAAATCATATCTTGTAGTAGAAAAATTATTTTCTTCTTCCTTGTCTTGTTAAGTTTTATCTTGACATTTTGTTGTTTATGAGTTTGAGAAAGTTTATTGCTTTCTTATCTCTGCATTAGAGAAATATCTTTCCTGGTAAATTTTTTGTCTCGTCTACTTAGCTCATTAGTATCAGATGATGTCTTTTCAAGTAGATGTAGTTTACTTAAGAAGATTTGTGTTGGTAAAATATTAGATTTGTCTTTGAAGTCTACAGGCAGTAAGAGAAGCTTTTATATGTGTTCTTTGTGACTGGTCTATTCAAGTATCAGCTGAATATCTGAAAGCATGTAGATATCCACATAAAAACCATGAAACATAGAACCAAAGGAAGATAGAAAAAAGATGAATTATTATACACATTTTTTTTTATTCATACTTTTGTTTTTTAAAGTAAATTAGTAGATGGAAAGATGATCGGTTTGCAAACTGTTAGTAAATACTACTGGCAATGGTAATAAATCTGATAGTACCGGTTTGTATGTATGCTTGCTAATTCAAATTCAGGATTAATGGGTTCACATCTAGAGTTGCTTGTAGTTTGATGTATATGGACTCTCATTTGTTTGAAATCTGTTACTATTTCTCCTGAATTCTTTGAGCAGAGATAAACTGAGGGTGCAAGGTCTGTAAGTATGTTCCTGCTGTTGAGTTGTTTACATACAAATGCTTCTTATTAAGTAAACAGAACAAAATTAATCTTCAAATTCAGCCGCCACATTCCATCTTGTACAATTTGCAATATTAAAATGATATAAATGGATACAATGAACTTTCAGGTCTACACTCAAGACATTTCTGAATACCAGTTCCTACTTGAGTACTAAAATTGAATGATGTTTCCTTGGGTAGTATGAATAAAATCAAGGCTATATGTATAATAATAATAATAAAAAAAAAATCCCGAACTAACATATGAGGGTATAGAGACGTTTCCTTTTGTAGCTTGCCTGTCAAGGGAATGGTATGGACATTTGACAAGGTAAAATATCTGTACCATTGTCTTGTTACATGATATTAAAAAAAGTTCAGGGATTCAAGACACTGAGATATATTCTATAAAAATTTGGATTTATTGGGATATGTATCAGAGATTTACTCTTATATTCAGGTTGATGTCCAACTTGAACGTTCTTGAGCATTTTTACTGTTTTTAAATAGCTTATGACTGAGGCTTCCCTTGTAGGAAAGTCTCGGTTATGACATACTAGTTAATTCTGACTGCCATAATGTCAGAAAAAATTGCAAAAGGTGTTTACATAAAAAGAAATCTTTGGTTGGTTTAATAGAATATAAGGAAGGAGAGGATGTAAGAAGTAAATATGTTGAGGGTTGTATGAAGTAACTGTTGGAGAACAGGCTCACTTAAATAAATACTTCTGGTCCACATGAAGAACTATGACATCTTTTTTCAACTTGATACTGAAATTTATAAATATGATTAGGCTATTAATTCTACGTTTGAAAATATGTGTTTAAAAAGATTGCCAACTCACTTGTTTCCTTTATTGATCTAAAGTTGAAATTAATGAAAAAATGGTATGTAATTTGCACTTTTGTTTAATCATAAAGTTGTTCATATTCAAATTTAATGAGCTGTTGTTAAAACTAGCTGAATGTTTTCTTTTTTAATTTATATGCATGATTTCTGTTACTAATTTGATAATGTTTTGCTGTATAATTAAATAAAATGATTTGATCCATAGTTGAATATTATGAGCCATTTCTACCATGCTGACCTATTACTGGTAATGATTTCTTTGTCATATATATATATATAATATATATATATATATATTACTAGGTTTGCTGATGTATAAACATTGCCACTTTTGTGCAATGCTTTCCTATTGATAATTTTCTTATACTTTTCTTGTTAGTTTTGAAACCTTTTCAAGCTACCCAAACAGTCAGGCTAGAGATTATGTGGTTAAAAAGAATGGAAGGCACTACAACCTCATAGGTGACTTGCAAGCTCACTCAAGTGATGACTTGATGTATGAAGTATAGTTTTCAATGTGTATTTCATGTCTCTCAATGTGACAGGATTAGATATTACCTATTGTACTTCATTAGGTTCTATAACATTTATTATGAAACATTCTTTTCAAACTTGCCCATATTGATATGAATCATTTTGTTCTGGGAAATTGAACTCTTGATGTCCAGTTTTGTGTGAAATGGATAAACGATAACTTCTCAATATTACATGGCCTTGATAGGTCTGGCTTTGTCTTTTGGAAATTGGGTACCTGGGTCAGTGGTATTTGTACTGCTAATAGTTTCGGTAGCTTAAAAAATCATCTGATCATGAATGAGAGTATTCTCAAATTACTTCTTTGCAGGTTTTGCTACATAGTAATGTTAAATGTTGGAAAAAAATATTTGCTATATATTACTCGTAAAAAGCTGTACAAATGCATAATGTTATGTTACAGAAAAAATGTTTTGCTGTAAAATTTCTCTTTACATATAACAAAATATTTGAAATTGATCTTCCTCAAAATCAAGGAATCCATGTTAAACATTAAATGTTTCACTGAACTTTGGTCTTTCTTTTCTACCACTTACTACAAGTTAAAGAAGACATTTGAATCTTTGTAAATATAATAAAGCTTACAATATTGATAATGAATTAACTATTAAACTCCTGCTCCATAAGGTTTTGGGATTGTTTGTTCTTTTAGTTTTTCTAAATCTTGATAATTCTGAATGTCGTGTGTATGCATCACTATACAATTGTTCATATTATCTTGGGAGGGTCCAGGATGACCTATGACTATTGGGAATTAACAGATTCACTTTACCTGCGTGGTTTATATCAAGACTGCATTATAGAGATTCTTTTCTCCTTTTGCTTTTTTCCTTTTCAATCAAGGAAATCCTCTACTCAGCTCCGAACAAACATACATTGATTGACTACGGTCAATAATTGAACTACCGTAGCATTAAAATTTAAAGTCTTGTAAAAAAAAAATTTCCATCGAAGAATAAATATGGGCAGAATAAGTTCTTTTTATGACATCATTGGCATTTTCCACTGGAAACCATCTAAAATATTATCAAAAAACATCTAGATTCTGATAAAACTGATTTATCAACCTATCAGAATGAGGCTTCAAAAAAGTAAAAGAAAAAAAAAGAAAAAAGAAACAGAAAGTCAATTTTAGAAGGGGTTTAGTGGAGAGCACTGATGCAAATCTTTGAGTTCATAGACAAAACAGTATGGCCAGAACAAACAAACAAGCAAGCAACCAAACGAAATGACTCAAGCAAATGAACACCCGCACATATAAAGCAAAAAAGAACTTTTCACCATCTTTGATGGCTATGGAAAGCCATAAAATATTTTCGTTTAATAGATGAAATGAAATGTAATACTTGATATCATAACTACCTATTAATTGGAAAGATTGTTTGCTATTATTAATAAATAGTTCAGTAAGTTCCCTGTGATAATCAGTAATGTTAGTTGTAGAGCATACATTGTGATGTATGTGTCAATTTTAAATCTAGAAGTAATCCTATCATAATTTTGAAAATATTGATATATGTAAGGTGTGGACTAAGGAGGGGATTGGTCTCCTTAGTGCAATTATACTAGTAACTAGTGCTGTAATAGCAAATGATGTTTATTTTTAAGCAAGGTTTGACAGACTGTTATGTTGTTCATAATTGTGTCATGCGTATCTAGGTTTTCTAAACACTCATTTATATGTTTGTGTTTGTATGAATTTTAAATCTTTGGTGAAAATTTTAGAGCATTTCAAAATAACTAATTGAATACCTTCATAATTTGTATCAAAATTCAATTTATTAACTCTATGGTTGTATACTGGAATTAGCTATTATTTGTTATTTTAAGTTGTCCCATGACTTGGTAGATCATTAAAGTACCATGTTGGGTCCTTCATGACATTTTCTTGGCAATGGGGTTACTTGGCAGTGCCCCTCTTCTCTCCAAGTTACATTTGACAGGATGTACTGGGTTACCAGCAGTGGGGGGTAATCTCTGACATGACTTATTGAGAGAAGTGGATTTGTGGCATTCTCGAAGGTATTAGTGTGAAGTGAACTTCAGCTGGAATTTGAACACTTTTCTACAATTATCACACAAAATCATAAATTTCTTCATTGGCTTATACACTATAAGTTCAAAAAGTCATATTTTAGCAAACAAGATGCTGAAAATTCTTTAGGACTTTTAAAAATTAATTCAGATTATTAAGAAAATTGATCTATTGAAGTTTCTCATCTCACATCAGGGTATTTCACTCATTCTCACAAAGCATAAAATGTTGCTTTGATAATATCTTGTAACCTTTGCATTATGTTGATAAAACTTGTAAACTCCTCCCATCCTCTTCTTATTCAGAATATCCCACTTTTAGTCTTAGTTAGATATTTTGATGAAATATAGACATTAGTATGTCAAGGTAGCAATGAATTTTATGATTATTTTCCTGTTTGTCTATCATAAATAGAGTTTGAATGTAAATGTACTTATCACTCTAAGTCTGTAGACCATGTCTGATAGGCAGCAATGATGTTTGTTATCTGTAATACAAGTTTGATTACATAGTCTGAAGTGAAATTATCAAATCTATTCTTTCTGATAGTGTACTTCCCCTTATAACACAGGTGTTAGGGTCGAAGAAAGACGACTGTGTTATAACTAGACCACAAATAATCATAGGTCAATTATTAGTGCCAAATGAGTTCACCAGTCAACGAAGGTGTTGTTTTCATCTCAAAATCAAAGAAATTGTAAAACACTGTGTAATTATATGTTAATTGATTGCAGATTGAAGAAATTCAATATTTCAGTCATATTGAGATGAAATTATTTTTATTTATGAATTATCTGGATGAGGGTGTGATAACATTGGCACAAATGTTCAGGTCCACGACCCATTCATCAAACCATACTATATTGAAAGGTTATTGTAGTAATCATTGAATAATGAGGTAATTTCTTTCCAAAGATCCAGTCTATGCATGGTCACTGAGCAAAGATATCTAAGAAAAAAAGTAAGTATTGAAATTGTATAGACATGCAAATTGAATAAATGTTTACAAAACATAAATATATTCTATAGACTTGGATTTTTCAAGAACTATATTTGAATGCACAGTATATTTAAATGTTGTAGAATTGCTCATAGAAAAATAGAAAAATTTCTATCCACATTAAAGATTACCTGAATTTGGTTCTTACTATTGGCTATTTTATCATTTTATTTACATATCTGAAGCAAGTATAGATATACATGATTTACTATATTTCTTCTGAACTAGTAAATTTCTATTTTTTCCTACATTCATAAAGAATTATGATGTTGAATTATTTTGAAAAATTTTATAGCTTTTTTAAAAATTTAGTGTGGCGGTCTTCAAGCTTTAACTAATCAGAGGAAATCTTTCCAATAATTAATTTTTTGTAGGCAATCACTTGGGAAAATAATTTTCTTTTTTGCATACATATACAGTTGTCCCTTCAATTTTGTGGACTTGATTATTTGTGTTTTTTTCATCAATGAAGGGAAGCCACTCTCACTGACTTATGAGAAAGAAAGCAATGTTTCAATAAAAATTGTTGTAACTGATAAGTCACATCAGGCAAAATATGTTCGTAAATCATCCCCCAATTTATTCGTTACAATTAAGATAAATCAAACTAATGTTGGTAAAATATCTTATTCTGTAAATAAGTAGAAAGTTTGATTAATTGAAAAAAAAGTCAAGAGCTAGATACAAACTTGAAGGGTAAATGAAAAAAAATAGCTAGATTTAGCTCCAAAAGATTCAGATCATCTGCTCAGAATGGATTGTGTAAATAGCAACAGCAATAACAAAAAGTAACCAAAGTTGCATACAGTGTAGCCCTGAATGTTCTGAATTTTATAAATAGGACAATATACTAAAAAAAAGCTTGATAAATTGGTAAGAAGCTAAAAGCTAGATGCAAACTTCGGAACCTAATGTACCAAAAAGTAGCACCAAAAGAGCTATGTTGGTAACCTGACTCCATCTGAAATACATCCTTTTTTTGTCCTACTTATTTGGTAAGTCATCCCCACCTGGAATTGACAACTCTGAGTGCCTAATGAAATTGAAATTCTGTAGATATCTTCCGCCCCCCCCCCTCCTAACTTCAACACTATGAAAAGCACTCATAATCAGACACAAATAACAGACTAATGTAACAGTATGAAATGGTCATTTAATCATTTATTTTATGGATTGGGGAAAATAGAAGGAAGAAATGAATAACAAGAATTATTATATAACTTGAATTTGTTATACAGTGAGTAAACACTGACAAGGCTGCTGAATTTGGTTCTATCGCACCAGATCTGTTCCTTTCCATACACTCTGGTACCTGGGCTGAAAATCTTGTACCTTTTCTTTACTAATTCAATTTAAAATTGCTATAAGATGTGAAATCAAAAATGATGATTTTGTATTCAATTTACTGAATATTTTATTCTAAAGCATCTTCTGTCACATGACACATGTTGAACGTGTGAGTGTGAAGTATCTTGCTCAGTAGTCACCAACTTGGGTTCGTACAAAATTTTTCTGGTTCAAAAGGGTTTCTGATGGGATTGGTCAGTAAAGTTGGACTGAGAGGCTTGATCAAAATTATTGATATCTGGTAAAACATTAATATTGCATAAAACATCTTGATTTTGACAATAATTCATTTGTTCATAGTGAACTGTTGGGTTAAAATGATGAGATAAACTTATTCTAAAATATATGCTTACAAAAAACATGAAATGAGATAATTTTGTTCATCTATATTAACTTTCATAATTATTTACAGCAAGCTATTTTAACTACAAAAAACATTCTGTTTTAATTGCACCAGACTTGAAGATACGGTACTTTTTCAGAAGTTTCTTGTATAATTCAAATTGGCTCTTATTAAACACAGTAATTAGAACTTTCTTTTTCCAAAGTTTGCCTATTTTAGTAGATTGTTATAACTAACTTTGTTCCGATGGAAAATCTAGAATCAATATTGGTCTGTAGAATACTTTGATAAGTTTTGAAAACAAAAAAAGTTCACGCTTGACTTAATTGTGCTTGATCTCTTGACATCTTTATCCAAAATAAAGATGCTGTCAAATGTAAACTTTTTTTTTTGATTTTCAAAATATTTTACAGACTTATATCAATTCAGTATTTTCCATCAAACTTTCTGATGACTCTACCCTGCAGATCACAAATTAGAGTTGAGAAGATATTTTATAGAATAGAATGTTGCAATTTCTTAAAATTGTACAACTGTTCTGTATCCTATTTGTATGGAAGATAGTTTGTGAAAAATAATGGACTTGATTTGATCTTCTGGAGCTAAATCTGGCTATTTTTTTGTGCATTTAGCCCCCAAGTCTGTATCTAGCTCTTAGCTCATTTTCAATTTATTTAACCTTTTTCTTCTTATTTACAGAGTATGATATTTTGCCTATCTTAGTTCAATTAATTTTGATTTTTAATGAATAATTTTTTTTGTGTGATTTACTAATTCAGTTTTGGGTGTTTTTATCGAAACATGTTGCCTTTTCTCTTGAAAGTCTGTGAGAGTAGCTTCCTCTATTGATGAAGAAAATCTGTGGATAATCAAGTCCATGAATCTCAAGTTGGCAAAATTGGAGGCGCTATTGTATATAAAAAATGATAACAGATTTGAGAAAGAATGATTCCCACTATAATTTGATTGATAAAACATGTCAGTCAGTTTTTACAAATTAAATCTTTCAGGTAAGAGACAGAACATATATATGATTTTCCTTCTGATATTTTATATTTCCATTTTAAGAAGGCATTTCTTGAGTCTTATTTGGTCATAGACACACTTTGTAATTGATTTAAAAGAAAAGACAACTTATTTTGTACAAGTGCTTAACAGGTAACAAATGTTGCTCAGCAAGTATTGTTATCATAAATTTGTTCTGAAGGGATGAGATTAAAAAAATTGTACATGAAACAATTACTGATTGATATTTCTGTAATAACTAAGATCAGCGGGAAGCAACAAATTGAACGCTTTTTAATATTGTAAATAATTAGGACTTTATCACTGAACTGATTTGTCTCACTCTACTGTTGAGGTGATATAGTTTTTGAAATTTCTTGGAACTTTTGTAATTGGTATCTTTTTTTTGGTTCTTTTTCCTCAATTGCACTCAATCAATCCTCTTCATCCTGGAACCTGCGCAAATTAACATGTTTGGATAACCCTTGTATTGCCCAGGGATAATAATCTTGATCCACTTTTCGTGAAACAGGTTGTTTTGATTATGAGAATATGTTACTCTCTTGGAATTATGATTATCAAAGAATATTCTTGCAATATTCACGTATCAATGTATGCTTGTCGATTTGAAAGAAAGTGCAAGTTTTTAAAGGTGGGATTCAATTATTTTTTGAGTTGATTAATATTTCAAGCAGAATCAAGAGAATCTTGTTGGAAATGTTTACAATTTTGAAAAAGGAAAGAATCCTTCCCTAAGAATTGTTAAACTGTTTTTGTGCATGGGGCTTTTAGAAAATATGCTAGGGGTACACTTCGGATGAACACTAATTTGTTTGTAGAGTTTTCTCTTGTCATAAAGAATTAGCAAAAATCTTGGTCAGTTTCAAATAAGCATAAAGCAAATTTTACTAGGATTGAATTTGCTTATATGTAATGAGAGGAATTTTGAATATTTCATTAAAGGTTGTCTTGTAATCCTGAGAAAATAGCCAATGCAGTGTTGGGAATGATTATACAAGTGCTATTTATTTTCTAGAATTGATCAAGAAAAATCAATTAAAATTACTGAATTTTCATAGGACAAGCAAATTTAGCCGAAATGTGCCTTTTATTAAGATCTAAGAAAACTGCTCTAAAAGTCCTTTGCACCAATATTGTTTGATACAGTTATAACCTGATGAAATTCATTATTCCAAGAGAGTTTCAATTTTTTTGGTCATTACATTCAGTTTTGGAATGTTATTCTGGCTTTGTATTTCTCTGATATATTCACTTCACACTTGGTCTCCGTCCATCAAAACATCTTCCAGTTCGCTTAGAGTCTCTTCCTTTTCTCGTAGCAATTGAAAAACTCAAAATATGATGCTACTCCAAATTATGGTTTGACTGGAATGTCAATTAATACCTAGAAAGAGCTTAACTCTTCCTCTGTTTTGTTTGATCAATTGATTGTTAGATTCATTTCATTTCACTGTGAATCAGTGAAGCTTAGCAGTGGTGGTGTCTGCTAAAGCACATGAGCGTATGGAAGTTGTTTTGATATGGAAGGTGCTGAATGTTTTTTGTACCTACCTACTTCTTTTGGGACCAACAGCAGCAGCAGCAGTTTTCTTTCCTCACTCAATGCAAGGAAATCTGTAGAACTTGACATTTTTCTCACCTTTATTTGTGCTAAATTTTAATCCAATTTATTTCCTTGACTCAGTGACTAAAGTTTTGGCGGATATCTGTTTTATTCTCTTTAAAAGAAAATCATAACATAACCTATATATATATATTTTTACTGACATGTAATTCATACTGCGATCTTTGAAATTGTAGTGTTACCGGAATTGCCCCTGCCTACAGCACTGCCAACAAGTATGCACAATAAGAGTCTTCTTTTCAATCCAAAAATTGCTGATGATGCTCGAAGGATCCTTGGAAGCAGAGATGAAAACTTGGCTCAGCAGCTCGTTCATGCTCTAAAACACACTTCAACAGATCACATGTAAGAACTTTTGCTTATAGATTGCTTACTCTGATCATTATGGCATCTCGTTGAAGGAGTAATATTTTTTAGATCCACTGGGTTTCATTTAAACCTAATTCATTGCAAGATAACTCTATCATCTTAAAAAGAAAAGAGAGAGAGAGAGAGAAAAGGAAAAAAGAAAATGTGTTATCCTATTTGGGATTTTATATTAATTTCATGCTATTATCTGGCTCAATAAATCGAAAACCATCACAGAATCAAAGTAGGAAGGAGATTTAGCTGAGAGAAAGAATGAATTGTATTTTTCTTAGTATTGTTATAGTTAGCCTGCTTACTTGATAGTTTCTATGTATTATGTTGTTTTATTAAAATTTTTCTTAATACATATGCTGAGTATCTAATACAAAGAACACGAGCTAGCATCATATCCCATCTGTTTTATAGTCGCCTGCTTGAGGATAGCTTTTCTGTTCAGTTTTCATTGTATGTCATTTGTTATAATCAGTGAGCTTTTTGGGGAAGTTTAGAATGCATTTCTCATTTGTTAGTTATACTATCAACTCCCACATGCACGTAGGAAGTATTTAGAAACATAAGCTGTTGCTTCTACTATGTCTTGGCAACACATATTTACAAATATATTAGATGAGTTTAGTAGCAATAAACTTATGATTAAAAAAAAGAACTATTTTAGCCTTGTTAAAACCAGTATTCAGAGTGATTGTAGAGTGGTTAGAGGGGAATGTGAAGGTGCTATAATCACTGTCTTTGAACAAGCTTTTTTAAGCTGTCATAAGATTTTGATTAGTAAAAAAAACCCAAGTCAAATGCTTTGCTATTGCGTGAGCCAGTGGACAAAAGGTTAGTATAGCTGAGGTGATCTTTTGCTTTATTTGAACTTTCAGCATCATCAGCTTTTCTTTTTGTTTTGCACATTTCCTTATGGTTCATTCCTTCAATTTTTGTATTAATTGAATTTAGTTCTGATGTTAACTTTTTCCCAACCCCCTGCTTTTTACCTTTAGGTTGACAACAATCTATTTCCCTTTTCTCTTGAGAGATTTCTATGGATATCAGCATGATTTACCATTTTAGTAGAAAAGAACAGCATCTTAATTTGCATGATGTGAGATTGCAAATCTTTGGTTTTGATTTGTTATTGTTTTTTTTTTCTTTGAAAAAAATAATTTATGGAAGATATGTTTTATTGTTTGCCATGTAGACATAAAATTCCCATGATTTCTTTTATTTGTTGATTATTATTTTCGTTTATTGTTTCCTGCTTCTTTCTTGAGACTAATCATTTAAATAATGGGGATTTTTTTAAGCGCTCTTTTTATTTTTCAATTTTCTTTCCATTTGTTTGCACATTGCAGTTTGGTATGGCTGTCTTGCCTAGAAGAGCATCTGGTGTTGTTTATCTAGACTGGGAACTGATTTCCTGGCACATGTTTCTGCTACCAAAATACTCATTCCCACTTTTGGAGAGAGAAAGATTCTTGTATTTAAGTAAAAGAATAAAAACAGTAATAAAATATTGAATTGAAACTGTCACTATTGATGACCTACTCCCAAATTCGCATTGTAAACTTTTTTTCTGTATGAATCTTTTCATTGAGAATATCTCCTGCTATTTGTTTATATGTATGTGCACATTTTATGAAACTTTTTTTCCTGCTATGTATGTGCACATTTTATGGTCTGTTGTTGGTTTAGATGCTTGTAACAGTACTCTTATATCGATGTGATTTTCAAAGTTGGAATATTTGTTTGTATTAACACTGTCAACATGTATGAGATAAAATAAGATGCTATTTGTATCAATGAACTTATATTGTACTACTAATCTTATATGTTTATTGTTTATTTGATGTATATAGGTCAATCATTTTATCGAAAAATCATTACCTGGTTTATGTTTTGAGATAATCCAAGCTGTTAGTGGTTGGTAAAGTTTTGTTATTTAGAAGTGTACTTGTCTTTTCCACCTAAAAATTTCAGTTTTAAAATGATTGGAAATGAGGAATTTGTTCAAGTTTCAAATGTATTTCAATAGTCCAAATCAAGTAGTTTATATATGTGAAGTAGCTCTAAGTTATAAGAATTTATGAAATGCAGATATTAGTAATACAATGCCAGCAATTGTGCAATAAAACAACACATGGAAATGATAATAAAAATTGATCAAATTCGCTTCTAGTTTAATTATGAATACATGAAAATCTATTATTATTTTTTACAATGTTGGATTTTCAGTCAAACTACTTCTTTTCTGAACTTCTGACTCTTCTCATAGCCCAAAACGGTTCCAATATGCCCTAAATAGGTTGTATAAATATATGAAAAATCCACATGATTTCTACTATTAAGGGGTTTCTAGAAATGGGATCAATTTGCAGGCTTGCATTTTGATGAATAACATCACACGTAATGAGAATTTTTCATGTTCAAATATTTCATAAAAACTGATGTATGTGAGGGTAGGCATGTGTGAGGTTATCCAGCTCCAAGTTACATAATATACCACATTTTTGTTAAATGAAGTATATACTCCATTTTGAAATATTGACTCTATTGTAAAATTATATATATGGCACCACAAGAAGTCTTTGATCATCTATTTATTATACCTTTAAGAATTAATAAATGAAAAAGAAAAAAAATTGCTTGTTGTAAAAACATTTTACAGAAAGTTGCATGAACTACTGAAGCAGTGGTTCTCAACCTTTTTTCCCCCCATGTCTGACTCAGAAGATCTATCCTGTACAAGCCGAGACAAAAGATCAAGATGCCAATCTGGTCTCAATATTGCATGGATGCCCCCCCCTCCAGAAAAAGATGTTGATTGAGAACTCCTGTACGAGAGAGACCTGATTACGCTTTTAGCTGGAAATTTATAAAGAAATTGGCTCTCTGGTCATTGCTATTGCAGATTTTTATCAAAAGTATTGATGTCTAGCCTGAATAATGCAGAAAAATCCTCTAACATGAAAGCTAAATATAAGAGCAATCAATTCCAAAAGCTTAAAATTCCTAGTATATTTTTGTGATAGTTACCTTTTAGTTATTTGTAAATTGTTACATGAGTATTATGTTAGTATAATGCATCCAATGGAAACTTATTTTCATATGGAAGAAATGTTGGCATTTTTCCTGCTTTAAAACTTGTTTTGAAGAGAAACTACAGTTGCAACTTGGATTTGTTATTTTAACAAGAAATCTTGATATTACGTAGATGTGGTGTTAAGAAGATTGGAACTGTGCCGTGGGTTTAAAATCTTACTCAAAATGCATTCATCCTTTCATTTATACTCTATTTCTTTCTTTGGTTTCCTTGCTGATTATAATTAGTCTTTTAAAAGATAGGAAGTTCATTTGATTTTCTATTCCTTTTTTTTTCGATATAAGAGAAATTACTTTTCCTTTCCTTGCTATTTTGAAGTGATGTGAGTACTTTTATTGACTCTTGGAAGTTTTTATGTACTCTTTGGTATCTCTATAAGTCGCTCAAGAAATACCTCTTGAGAGATTTTCTTGCCAAATAAGCATTTATTTCTGGATGCAGTGGAATTTTTATTGTGAAATTTTGAGGTCATTTGTTTTGCTTAGATCCTGATGATCTTAATGATTATTCATTTCAAAATCTATTGTTGTAAGCTTATGCTACTGAGGTGTATATTAAGCGCTTCTCTTTGACTACTTCAGTACACAGTACTCATTATCTGCTCTTACACAATATGAACTGTATACTTGTAAGGTTTAGTGAACTTCCCTCTGTTTTTATGTGTTCAATCATATTATAATAATAGTGCTGAAGCTTGAGTAATGGCCTCATGAATGAAAACATCATACATTTGGTGAAAGTTACTCAACTATTGATCAACATTGTAATATTTATGTATTTGAAAATTCAATATATCTCAATCAGTATTCTATTCAGGATGACATTTCATCATTAGTAATGTGTTTAGAGAAGTTTTCTGTCATTTTTTCACTTTGAAACTAGGTAATGTAAAAAGTATAGGTACACTGAACTGAAAATATAGAACTTTACACTTGAAAACAAAGAAAATCTAAGAAAGAAATAAAAAAATCCTCCCTTTAACCCCAAAGAATTGTGTGAAGAATAAAAATGCTTCTAAGTAATTCATCTAAATCGTGTGCTCAAAGCTGTATATGTGTCTGTTAAAAAAAGAAATGGGATAAATGAAATAACAATGTTTTTGGAAAGACTAGGATGTTGTAAAGAAGAGTTTAGGAAGTAATTTTCAACATGATATCATCAGAAGGATAGTTGAGTGATCTTGATAAATGATATTTTGATAACTTTATATCTCTGAAAAATTTTATTCTTTCAAAAACTGTGTTACTAGAAAGGGCGAATCATATTCTGACTAAAAAAGAAAAAAAATTTGTTATCTTTTATATTGAAACAAAACTAAGACAATCACTTTGTGCAATAGGGAGGGAAAAAAAAGAAAAATACTGTTTTTTTTTCCCCTTCTAAGTGATGTAATCCAAATACTAAAAAATTGGAGGTATGTAATAAAATGAAGTGTGCCACTTTAATTTAAAAAAAAAAATTTTAATTCTGGAAACTATAGAAATATATCTTGATATATGGATTCTTTTGGGAAAACTAATCGAGAATAAATGTGACACCTAATCTCAGAACTTCAGACAATAAGAAACATCTTTCAAAAAAAATTCTGTGGTTCTTGCTTGTGATTCTGGGTAATAGAGTATTTATAAGGTTATTGTAGTGTGTTTATAAAGGAAGTTATAAGAATTTGTGAAACTGTAGTAATCAGTAATACATTGCCAGCAATCAAAAGGTTATTATAATGTGTTTATAAGGGAAGCACTACGCAACATTTTTTTATGGCTATATTTTCTTTTTTTTTTTTTTTTTTTGTATCCCCATTGGAATAGGCTAATTTTTTCTCTTTTTAATGGATGGATTGTTCCAGTTGGAAATATCGGAAGCTGAAAATTTTGATTGAATAAATCTTATATTTATATGTGTAATTTATGTCTTGACAGGCATATAAACAGAGAAAAATGCACATACAAAATAATCAGTTATTCAAAAAAAGATATATATGTTGCAAGAGGTATCACAATGTTTGTCTGTCATGCTATAGAACCCCCAAGACATAGGTAAATCCCAACCGAATTGGGTATGCGTATTCAATAGAACGATGGGAAGGGTTTTGGCAAATTAATTTTTACCTCCCCCAATGTTTATTTGGGGTTGGGGGTTCAATATACATTAAAATGTTCTGCTAAGTGGATGTATATTATGATGACATTCTTTCATGGCATTATGTGACGTTGGAAAACGTAAGATTATTCTTTAAAAAAAAAAAAAAATCAATTTTCAGTGAGTTAACATCATGAAGTGTTAGTATTTTAAAAATGATTTAATACTGTTTATAGATTAAGAAAAATCTCTTGGTTACCATGTAGTATTTTACAGCCATAGCAACGATATTGAAGTTGAAATCATAAACAACACCTATTCATTTCAACATACGTGTGCTGTTGTTGTCTTAGGAACTTTCGTGTATTCTTCAAAGCTCCTCATTTCCGTGGGAAATGGGTATTCTTCTGCAAATTGTTGCCAGCCAAATCAGGCATTTAAGAAGACTGGTACGGTAATTAGAAATGTCCATGTCTTAATGTGCCTAAATTTATAAGGAATAAACTTTCAAAATATGCTTAGATTTATAAGGATTGAATCATTATATATTTATTTATATACAGTAGTCCCTTGAATTTCCCAGAGGGTGTAGAAATTGAAATTCTGTGAATAAATCCCCTCCCCCTTCCCCTCCCAATTTACTGTTATGATTGTGAATGAGACACACACACACACACATATATATATATATATATATATATATATATATATATGTATATATATATATATATATATATATATATATATATATGAATGAATAAAAACGTAGGATAAAACAAATATAATAAAATGCATTTGTGCAAAAAATAATGTTGCTCTTTGACTCCCGCATCAACATTAACTTCTAAGTGTTATGAGGAGACTGGACACTTTTAAAATGTAATTAAAATATTGAAAATTTTGTCCAAGTTCTTTCCCTTGTTTTTGGTGGAAAGGAAAAAAGACCAGATTTTCATTGATAAAATGTAAAATTGGGTTGTTTTCAAGTCCTTGTTCATATTTATTGGTAAAAAAAAAAACACCATTTTGTCTACTAAAATTTGAAATTTTTCAAAACCCTGAAATAGAAAAAAAAGATGCATTACTCCAATGGAGTTTTTTTTTAATGAATAATTAGTTCCATCTTTACTCAACCCAATTGTCCATATGCACCCTGACTTTCTGTGAGGAAACAATGGAAAATATTTTTTTTTGTGGCTTTGGTGTGTCTATCATCACATAGACTGTTGATTGTATATCCATACTTGAAGATATCGTCCAATTAAAAAGTGTAAAGAAGGTAGAAAAATTTTGTACAAATTTATTTATGTTAGTATTTTTCAAAATAATGTATGTTTTTTCTATTAATCACCCTCTGTAGGTTTGAAGAAAAAGTTGTCATTATTGTCTGTCAAGTAAAACAATAAAAAAAAAAAAAATTTAAATTTATAAATCTCTATGAAAAAAATTGATGTTGAACACTTTTCTTTCTACGGAATTTTTTTAAAACAAACTTATTGCTTTTTCTCTAAAGTTTGTAAGAATAGCTTCCCCTACTGATGAAAAAAAAAAAAAAACGTGAATAATCAAGTCCATGAATTCCGAGTCTGAAATTAGAGGGATTACTGTATATTTATTTTTCAAAAAATATGAAATTTAATCAAATCAAATATTAGGGACAGGATTGAATGAAATAAAATATTAAAGAAAGGAACAACATTAAATGTATTTATTGATATATCCATATATATATATATATATATATATATATATATATATATATATATATATATATATATATATATATATATATATATATATAATTGAAAAATTTGAATGAAAAATCTTCTTACTTTTCTGTATTCTTTCTCTATAGGGTGAAGGCAATAATTAAGGAATGTAAATAACTGAATAAAAAGAAATAACATTAAATTTTGATTTTAGCAATTATGAAAAAAATATGTATTAATAAATACATCCAACGTTGTTCCTGTCTCCGAAACTTCATTTAATTTCATCCCATTTCTAATACTTGATAATTTTAT
The DNA here is from genome assembly GCA_963457665.1 of Thysanoteuthis rhombus. Taxonomy (NCBI): domain Eukaryota; kingdom Metazoa; phylum Mollusca; class Cephalopoda; order Oegopsida; family Thysanoteuthidae; genus Thysanoteuthis; species Thysanoteuthis major. Next base: position 62,097,316 of record OY735204.1, read on the forward strand.
TCAATAATTTACTATTTTTTGTAAAATAAATATATCTAAGTAAATATAACAAATGGTACAATCCCATCTAATACTCAATTTAATCTCTATAAATCTATGCATATCTAGGTAATTCAATCCTTATAAATTTGGCTGTATTGAGATGTAGACGTTTTTAGTCTCTTCCAGCCTACCATATCTATTCAAATTGCTGGTTTGTCAGGCAATGATTTGCAAAAAAATGCTGAGAATTGTTTTATTTCTTAGTTATGCATTTCATTTATTTCACCTTGGTATAATAAGTTTTGTTGATGATTAATTCTATTTTCTACAACATTTACAGAATGATCAATGGGCTAATGAAGAAGTAATCAAATTTTGACCACTCATCTGACGGAAATTATTTTTAAAAAGAAAAGAACTGATTTAAGGGGGAAAAGACTTGACTACTTGCATTTAGACTTACACTTGGTTGGACTTGTTTTTTCGTATGAATATGCTGTAAAACTGAACATTCGCACTACAAACTTTCATGTGTGAACATGAAAGATAATACCACAGTTATGGGTAAAATAGAAGGGCAGACGGGGCTCCATTGCCTGGTAATGCAATTATAATGTTGCTAGCTCAAAGTAGATTGAAATGATATGAGGTGGTGTCTTTTTTTTTTTTTTTTTTTGAAGATTTGAAAAAAATTATTATGCTCTTTGAGTTGAGTAATTCAATCCAGCAAAGAAGGGTCCTTCAGCTGGTGTAATTATATTACTCAAAAGCAAAAATGTATTATGTGTCATGAAATAATTTACTTTTAGTGCTGGCATTGAATTAATTATCTTTTACTAAGAATCGTGCATTCATTGTAGATCTCATAAGAGAATTCCAAAAAGCAAAGAAAGTCATGTTCTAACAGTTGAATTAGTGATTAAAATTACTGATTAGTAAGCAAATATCAGTGTATAGTGATGATTTCTTTCTTTAATCTATCGCCATATTGAATAGTTATCTTAAACTTAGATAAAATCAAAGGTAAAAGTGTTTGTTGAATGAGTTTTTTATAAGAAGTTTTTTGTTTGTTTACAAAATTTATAATTAATTTGCATTGTTAACATATATTTTGGTTACTATTTAAATATTTCCTGTGACATTCCTTAATTGTGATGATGATTAAAAAGATTCAGTCTAAGCAGTTCACACTGCATTGGAAAAATATTTGTTAATAATTGTTTACATAATTTTGTGAAACTGAATCCCAACCCTGACTCCTCTGATTTTAACTAGGCTAATCGTATATTTCTTATATTGATTGAAAGCAAACAACACTAATGCGTTCCATTTCTGCCAGTACGAAACGTCAGGTAACCTTCTCTTTAAAGTCAAATTTCATTCTCCTAGTGAGGATGAAAAAAGCAAAATAAAAAAAATCCTCAATTGTCAATCATTAGATTATTTTTCCAGGACTAGGACTATGTTTGCAAAATCTAAGTTCACACATTATAAAAATGTTTCTCTATAATGAAAAAGGTTTAGAATAGAATAGTTTAGGTTTTTGTTTCGGTTTTACTTAGTTGCTTTCCGAGTCTTCTAATGTCGTTAAAAACTTCTTTAAAGTGTAGAGCAAGGAAAAAAAGAAAGAAAGATGTAATTTTACAAGAGCTGCCACTTTATATTGTTCAAACAAATCCATATGACAATTTCATTATGACATGGCCTTTGCAGAAAATGAAGTTTTAAAAAGTGCTCTTATAGGAAGTAAAGTAGAACTTTATTTCAACCTTTAACCAATATGATCTCATGCTTCTATAAGAATAAGTGACCAATCCATTTGTTGAAAAAACAAAAAACAGTGCTTCAATAAACACGCATACTTTTAGCTATTCATGTAAGAAGTGAAATCCTGCTTTACCCATGCCGCAATGTAACCAACTTACTAACTTTAAACCCTTCAAGCGTTCTCCAGACACATTTGTGAGTAAACTAGAAACACTGAAAAAGTGAAGCCCATATGTATTGTATGTTCATTTAAGGAAAAATTTTTGATGAAATCTTTTGGTTCAATTACAGGATAGTTACAGTAAGTTATGAATAAAACGAGAAAGAAAAGACCATTAAAAATACAGAAGATTCGAATTTCATTAGCTGTAGTTAGCAACAGATGTATTTTAATGTTGAAATAAAATTCAATTAAAACTGCTTTAACTACCAGCAAAGGATTCAAGTTGTAAGAATGTACTTGTTTCGGGCGGGCATCCCAAACTAGCAACTGGGATTCTAAATCTGTAGGTTTTTACTCTTTAATTTTATTTTTACTTTTGTAAACTTGTGTGTTCTAAGCTAGCTTGGTGTAATGTGGCGAAAAGGTGTCAATTTTTGTGCACATTGGATGCACTGTTTTTATCTAGATGAATTTGTGGTGCACTGTATCTTGATAAAGAACAAAAGATAGACTTATAATTTCATTATTGCGTTAATATCTGATGAATATGTTGTTTGATTATATTTTTAATGAAAGAAAATATGCTCTTTGTAGTGTTGTGTTTAACTGCCATATTTATATTTGTATAACTATTACCTATTTTACTTTAAAAATAGAAAGAAATTTTTTTTGCAAATAATTTTTTGTGCTTGCAATCTAAAGGACTTTAGTTGCCTTCGGAAATTTGTCAGTTTTGAAAAAAAATTAATGTATGTACTTGAATATAAACCTAAAGCGAGTTTGGAATAAAGCAGAAAATTCTAGAAAATCTACTAAGCCTAGCTTAGACTGAGAGCCATGTACTATGCTATTTATTGACTTGAGTATAAGCCGAATTTCTGATTTTTTTTGTTTTTTTTTGTTGAAAAACCAAAAAAGCCAAAAACAAAACAAAAATCCCCAAAACCTTGTCTTATATTCAAGTATGTACAGTCAGAGTAGGAATATTTTTACAATATTAAGACCACTCATTACTTATCATCCCAATAAAAATTGTTTTTGAGCAACTAGAGATCCTAGAAATAAGAGGAGTTCAGAATAATTTGGAAGTTACTCTTGTCTTATTGATGTTAGGTACTCAATCTTGAATTGTAGATAAAACAAATAAATTGTGCAATGAAAAATACAAGATAAAAAATTAAAAGATTTTCACTGAGAAAAGTATTAGATTGTTTCACAGCAACTGATTTTATCAGTGACCAGAACCTAGGCCTGTTATTGATTCAGTTTTGAAATTTTTTTTTGATTGAACATTTGTCAAATTTTTTAGTTGCAAGCACATACACACTACTTGAAGATGAAGATCCAGCAGTTTTGCAATATATTATGCAGAGTGACCTATTGTATATGAGTTGCATTACTCTTCTAAAATAAACCCAATTAAGTTAATTGATATATTTTATTGCAAAATCTTTCATTTGTCTCTGTAAATGTTATTACCCTCTTTATTTTGATTTTGTAAACACCTTGAGCCTCACATGGTGGTGTAATAGTTAGCCAGTTGATCTTGCAAACTATCACTAGTGAGTTGGATTCTCACTTGGTGTGCCATACTAAAATTAAGTTGCTCAGTAAACAACTATTCTTACTACACACCTCACTGCTCTATTTGTTTCATCTTTCATAGTTTCAGAAAAATATTTTAATACAAGAATTCGATCTACTTTTCAGTGCTATTGTTTCTGTCTTTAGCTTGAGACACTTCTGTACAATAGCAGTAGCCAATATTTTATTAGTGCTTGGTTAAAAAATTCATGATACTTAACCTAAAGCTCTTTAGTTGGCTCATTTCATGCTTTTTATTAATCATTTGCAGAATCCTGTTGAAATATTTAGCACAAATTCTTTGCTTTTTTAAAAATTTTAGTTGATAAGAATGTCCTACAATTGTAAGATAATTCTTTTTTCTCATAGCTCTCTTATTGGTTTATTTCTCCAGATTCTTTTCTGTTATTTTAGCAGAACTTGAAATCATGAAACCTTCACACCCTTATTTTATTGTTACTCTTGCACCCTCTTATATATTTTTGCATGCATTGGTCTCAAGGGGTTTGTATTGGTTTACAAAAATTATTCCTAATATAAAGGCATAGTGAGGCAATTTAATTACCTAAAAAGCAGAAAAGTTAGGAATAACAATTCAAGTTGCATACAACTTGTGATTATTAAGCCATTTTGTTCATTATTCATTCACTCCTTATTTCCTTCATCAGTGATAGATCATACTATATATCATAATGCAGCCATTTTAAAATGCTTTTCTTTCTGAAAGTCCTCTCATCATATATCAATCTATATATTTTTCTCTTGATCATTTGTCAGGGCTTCCTCTCTTATATAGTGTGTTGCTTTATAGAAGTCTAAACATTCATTGGATTTCTTGAGATGATGCACTGTTATTATCATTGATTTTTTATCAGAATTTGTTTCATCTTAATTATGTTGCTTTTTATCACAATTCTCAGATTGTTTCTACTGTCATTTTATGATCATTAAGTAAGCAGCATGGATTGAAAATGAAGAATAAGCTTTCAGTGAGTTCTGAACTACCCCCATTTTTCTTGGGTGCCCCTTTTTTACCATGACTGCCACTTATCGATTAGGCTGTGAAAACTAGCCAGTAAAATAAGATGAAAGAAATACTAGTCGAAAATTGATAATAATGACATAGCTTCATATAAGAAATTTATATATATATATACATGTATATATAAATATATATATGAATGATCGAAGTGGAAATACATGCTGAGGAGGTTCGCTACATTAAAATGGTTGGAATGGGCAAACAGGACTGGGATGAGGTGGGAATCGACAGTCAGCCGAGAAATCACTTGGAAAGATCTCTGGGAAATAGAAACTCACAAGTCCAGTTGTTATGTGATGTCCTTCCCAGTCCTTGCGACCTGTTCACCTGGGATTTAGCAGATGAACCAATGTGCCAATTCTGCCAGAAAACAGGATCCCTGGAGCATGTCCTCACTTACTTTGAGGGGCGGTATTGTTATTGACATGACCAGGTTCTGAGAGCAGTGGCAGAGATGATCTGCTCTGGTATTAACTGCAGCAGGCATTGGGACTTAGCGAAGCATTAGTAAGAACGGTCACACGTCGAGTGAGCCACCCCCTGATATAGATGGTCGTGAGTTTAGTTGTCGCCTGGAACTTATTCTTTATTTAGATCTGTGTTGATTTATTTACTCATTGCAGGAAGGTACCCAGCCGGAGTTAGGTTGTGATAGAAAGCATCAACAGTTAGGATGAAATTAAATAATAGAAAATGATAATAATGATATACCTTAAATTGATGTATTTATTTCTTTTTTTCTATGAGAAGTACTTTAAAATTTTGAGTAAATTCAAGACATTCAAATCTACAAAGCTTGTGTATCTATAATGAACAAGAAACTCTCACATTTATATGAAAGACCTTTTGCTTTCATAACTTTCTTATGAACTTGACTCTTTTTTGTTTCAAATCAAATTCAATTTCCACAAAGCAAAAATGCATTGCTTCTCAATCATTATGTTGCTTTAAGTTAATAAATATATTTGGTGACCATCTTGGAAATTATACCACTTCAGTTGCTAGAAAAATTGATTGATACTCTTTTCTGATAGGGATACCTTAAAGTTCCCCAAGACAAAAAAAAAAAAAAAATTACTTAACATCCAAATCCAGTGGAAAGTGGATTTTTTCATAAGTGTAATGAATTTTTGGCCATCTTGAACATAATGCCTTTCCAGTGATCAGACTGTGGTAAACTTTTGATGTGTTATCAAGCACTCTTGATACTAAAAAAAACATTGTGGAAACTTGTCCAAGTGGAATAATGAACAAATAAAGAGTATTTCAAGGCATTAGTGGCCATATTGGATGCCATTTCAAAGCTAGGAACTTAGAACAAAAGCCTTTTCAGATTATGTATTAAGTCCCTAATAATGAAGAAATGATACTTTTAATATCCAAATCTAGTGAAATTACATATACGAAATGTAAAAATTGCATATAAAACTGGACTATAATCTTCTATACTTATATTTGTGAAATGTGATTATGTCTACCTTCTCTTCCCATTGCGACCAAAATTAATATTCCCGGTCCCCCTAAAATGTTCAAGATTAGAGTGTGTAAAAAAAAAAAAAAAAAGATTCAGGGTGATTTGTAGTATTTTGAGGGGTTCTATACATTACATGGCTATAAAGCTGGACTAGACCCACAGTTGGTTTTTCAAATTGGAAAATGCTGCGATGTTGTTCTAGAGCACTTTATTCCAACCACATGTATTCTTTGATAGAATTTTTTGATAAGACCTCACATACTGATCTTTTTTTTTTTGCAAGCATTTGGAAATTTTTTTTTTGTTTTATATCATCATCATCATCATCATCAGTCTTTTAGCGTCCGTTGTTGGACATAGACCTTCCCCAGGATTTGCCACACTTCTTTATCATGGGCGTCACGGAGCCAGTACTTCCTGAACTATACTTGTTAATAATCTTTCTAGAACACAAAATTTAGAGGGGGTAGATGTGTTTCTATTTATAATGAGCCTGTACTTCATTGACTAATTGTTTTCCCAAAACATAGAATTTGGGGGTTAGAGATTATATGGAGAGAACTTCTGTTTTCACAATAGATGAGAATTTTTTTTTCCAGTTCTAGGGTTCAAATCTTGTGGATTTTTTTTGGTCATTTTCAGGGATCAAAATTGAAGTAAAGATGTTTTTTCAATTTTAGGAGTCAAAAATAGAGGGGTAAGATATTCTTTCATTTTTAGGGGTCAAATGGATGTTTTTCAAGTTCAAGTGTCAAAATTGTAGGGAATTTTTTTCTCATTTAAAAGGTTCAAAATCAAGGCGGAAGATTTTTTTTTCTATTCTAGGAATCAAAATTTAGGAAAAAATTTAATTTTTATCTCCATGGTTCAAAATTGAGGCTGAACATTTTTTCTTCACTCTTGGGGATCAAAATCAAGAGGGAACTTTTTTCATTTGTTGGGGTTGAAATCGTGGTAGAACTTTTCTTTATTGATAAAGATAAAAATCGAGTTGAATCTTTCATTTTTTTAATTTTAGGGGTCAAAATCGAAGAAAGTTATAATGTTCAATCAGATTGAGGGAACTTTCTGTCTTATTGGGATCAAAATCTAGGGGAATTAAAGAAAAATTCTAGAGATATTTTTTTTTTTTACTTCTTGGGATTAAAATTATAATTTCAAGGGTCAAAATAGAGATACTTTTTTTTCACTCAAGATCTTCTCTCACTTTGACCCTTATGTTCAGATTTGTTAAATTTTATTCCAGGGTTCAAAGTTGAGTTGGAGGATTTTTTGAATTTATGGTTTGAAATTTGGCGGGGTTGGTGGTCCATTTTCAAGTGTCAAAATTTGGGTTGGAAATTTTTTTCTCTTTCATGGGTGAAAATCAGGGTGGAATTTTTTGTCCATTTTTTTTGGTCAAAATCAAGGCATGGGAACTTTAAAAAAAAAATTGAATAGAAAATATTTTCATTTCCATGAATCAAATTAGAGCGGGGATGTTTTTTTCACTTTTAGGTGTCAATAGCAAGAGGGAACTTTTTACCTATTTCATGAGACAAAAGAGAGGGGAAGATCTATTTGTATTTATTTCTATTTTAGCAGTTTAGAGCAAAGGGCATATTGGCAGTTATTTTCCCCTCAGGCAATGTTGGATATTATTGCTGGTATCTTGTACATGAAAGGATACCAAATAACCTCTAGACTTGTACATTTTTCATCTTGTAATAGTTATAAGATATAACTGAGAGAGCTTTGTAGATATGAATGTCTTGAATTTACTTAAAATTGAAAAATTCACTCAATACTTGAAAACTTGCTTTATCCTCATAGGTAAAGAAAAATTATAATCAGGTTGTTTCGTTATGAAAATATCCATCAAATGAAATTAAAATACTAGGTATCAGTTTACTATTTAATGGCTATTTCGACTTGAACTGGCTTCATTATTTCTGTTTGTAATCTGATTTGAGTCATTTCAGATATCATATTTCCATTAACTCTTCAGATTACATTTATCTCCTATACTGGAATTAGTTACATCTATTATACTATTTTATAATGGCTGATTTTCGGTTGGACCACTTTTTTTTTGAACTTGTAATTTTACCTAGTGCCTAAAATGGTTCCAGTAAGTCCAAATAGGTTATATATATCTGCCAAATTCATATATGGTGTAATCTGCGCTTGGTCTCATCCCGATAAAAATGATCTGATTTCAATCCATTTTGATATACTAAAGGTCTGATTCACCCAACCAAATTTGGTATGAATACACATTAGACATAGAAGAAGGTTTTGAAATGAGATATATATGAGACCACAAGGTCAGCTAATTAGATTTATTATCAATTTTGATGGGAAGAAAATGTTACCAAATTGGAAGGTTTCAAATGATGCTTTTGTATGTATTTCTTTTGATAAATGGGGTTGATTGATCTTGAATCTAATTGGTCCAACAGTTGACACACCAAAAATCACATAGTGGCATTCAATTTTCTGAATCTTAGTTTACTGATTATTCATTTGCTCAATGCCAATTGGTCAATTCTGAATCCCCGGAAAACAAAGAAAGATAATTTGAGGGCTTTTGTTTGATAGTTTATTATTTACAAAAACACTGGTTGACTTTTTCTATTAAAGAATCAGTGCCATGAAGATATGTTTATGAGTTATGAAAAAAAATAGAAGCAGCATCTGTTGTGAAAAAACTATTTATTAACAATAAGATTTAGTATTTTCAATATATATTGTGTGTAAAATTTATGAGGAAAAATAAAAAGATTTTTGTGTACAGTGATTAATGGGCATATCTTATTGTAAATAATTGGTGCATTTACAAATTTTATGGTAGATTTTGAACACCCCATCACACCAATTTTGTAAACATAAAATCTTATTGTGAAGAAATAATACCTTTGAAAATTTTACAATAGATGCTTTTTTTCTTTCCATGAATGATAATCATACCCCTTGTTGGGAAAAAAAAGAAGTCAATTAATGTTTTTGTTTAACTATGAAATTAAGGTCCTCGAATCGTCTTCCTTTGTTTCCCGGAGAATTGAGAATGGTTAATTGGGTTGAGCATACCAAGAGTCAGTAATGTAAGATATGAAAATGATACAAACCTTATTTTATAGGATGGAATTGCATACAGCTGGGTAGAGGAGAGGTTTTAAATTAAGAGTTATCCTTCTAGACTACCAACCAAGACTGAACAGCGTATAGCTGGGGGGGGGGGGAGAGAAGTGATGAATTCATGCTTTTCTCAAGGGCATTAGTGTGAAGTGAACATAAACAGCCTCAGACAGAATTTGAAATTGGCTCACTGATTCCATTTTCCATGCTAGTAACTATTCTGTCACTCCAAACTCGGATGGTGATCAAAGCTACCAGAAATTATGTCCAGTTTGAGTGAGGGAAAGATCTTGCTAAAGGAAAAAATATTTGACTTTCGCTTTGTGAAATGAATAAAAAACAATAGAATACAGTTCTGCTCTAGTTTCCTCTTATTTTCCTGAAAAAAATTGTATTATATTGAAAGGAATTTTCCATTGGTTCATGCCTTTATTTCGAACTGCAGTTAAAACAAACAAGAAATATCTATGATTATGAAGCTGTAGGCCATCAGCTACTATCCTTAACTATTATATATTATGGTGATGAAGGTTGGTTGGTCTCAGAGTATTGGAGATTATTAGGATGCCATGCTGGAGCCTTCATAATATCTTTGGAGCAAGGGAAGTTACTTTGAAGTATCTGTCACTTCTCCTAGTAGCACTGTACTAGGTTACATGATGCCAGCAGTAGTAGGAGAATCTCTTCTCTGTTGAACATTGTGGCATGCCAGTGATGGGGTCTTTTGTCAAGAAATATTGTGATGATACAAACTGCAGTGCATAGGTGAGAAGTGAAACACACACCATCTCAGCTGGAATTAAAATTAAATCATCAGATCCTATCTTTTCCTCTGATCACCGTTATTTCAGTGTACTTTGATGGAAGAACTTTCTATAAAATGATTTCAGTTTTTGTGTAATATTAGTTGAATTTATGTTCATATACATCTATTTAATTCTACTGAATTATGTTTTTGTTTCTCTTTCTGAAACAAAGTACTCTTCAACTTCAACAATTTTGCTGATAAAAATATCTCCTAATAGTCATTTGAAACAACGGCTCTTCTTCCATTAGTTCATTTTCTTAAAAAAATCATCTCAAAGTAGAAATTCAAATATTTCCATAATTTTTTCACAGGGATTTACTAGTTTAGTAATGATGAATACATTATCTTTCTTTTGTATATGCAACTTGGCTTATCAGACAACTGTAAAAGTACTTATCCATCTGTCAGTGAAGTGGAATATAGAAGAATCTTATCTTGAGTAATTACAGCAGTTCATTTAACTGTTAATTATTTTATCTAATGGCTGTTGGAAATATATGATTTATATCCTACATATTCAATCATCAATTTCAAATATGGTGATGTCAAGTGACACCGTTTCCCATCAGATTGATGGCAACTTCTCACTTTTCTAAATGTATTTATAATCATCAAATTTTGAAGTTATCTGTTATGAAGATTGATTGAAAACTATTTTAGAGAAAGATATTTTTTTAATTCTGTACTGAACATGATTATTTAAAAAGAGATTCAGTGGAAGTGGAAGACTTATGAATATATCTAATCAGAAAATAAAAAGAAATTCAAACATTATATAAAACTCAAAAAGCAGGAATGATTTTTTAAAATATCTGAAAAAATGGAACCCACTATTTTTGCAAATTGAATTTCTTTCATGATAAAATAGCTCTAGTATATGAGACTGGAATGATTGGATCATAAGGATCAGGGTTGTAAACCAAATAATGATAACTTTTTGATGCTTCCAGTTAATAAGTTTAACAGTTTACAGGTACTCCCCATCTTGTAACCCTCCTCTATACATATAACAGGGACTCATAGATATAAAACATCAATATAAGTATTTAAGTTACACTGCGAAATTGAAAAAATATGTTAATTTAAAAGTTTTCTTTGTCGTATGTATATGATAGCTGATAAAGTACTGGAGAGTTGTTCAATTATACTTGTACATTAAAAAGACATACATACTACGTAAATCCTATAAATATGTATTACTCTTGCTTGTACCTGTGTTGTATATCTAAAAAAATGTAGAAAACATTTTTACAAAACATTATTTTGTTCATGGAACAAGCAATGATAGGTAGGAATGAGTTAAATTTTATATGCTTACATGGGGAAAGCTATGTCACATGATGTCAATGAACAAAAAAAAATTCATAAAACCTTTTGAATTTGTAAATTAAAAAGAAGATTCAAAATGAATTTGAAAATAATGAAAGAAAATTGAATTCAATTATTATTGAAGAAAATGAAAATGATTTGCCAAGCACACGTCTAAATTTCCCTTCATTTTCCTCTTAAACGCCAAAAATGATGAGCAAAAAGAAAATCACATCATCTTTTGACACATCTGGCAAGAAGCCAACAAAGACACTTAATTTAGAAGTAGAAAGGAAGAATATCATCTAATTTAAAGAACGGAAAATGTTGATTTAATCGCACAGGATCTACAGTTGTCCCATTCCACTATCGTACAGTTAGAAAGTAAAAATGAATAAATAATGGCAGCTGTTGAATGAAGTATGATAACTCTGATAATAACAATGAAACTTATCTTTAGAATACTATTATGTATTTGTTTTCCGTTTCATCTTGATAATTTCTAGGGGAATTAGAGCAATGTTGTCAATTCAGATTATTTTTTGTTTTGTTTTTTTTCTAATTGGTGAACCCTGAGTGATGTTGGGAAATTTTTTTTCTGGAATTTGAAGTCCAGTGTTGCCTATTTGAATGTTTTAGAAAAATATTCTTTGAATTTGAGATTGACTCCCAGAATCAAAAAATTGAAAAATTCCATCTGAATTGGTAACACTAAATAAAAAAGTGAAGATGATGAAGCACTCGAATTTTTATGGTAAAGCATAGCATACAAACACGCAGAAAAGAATTTGTCCGATTTATGGCTATTTCAAGATATGACCTACTATTTGGAATGGAACCCTCGTCATAAGTCAGGGAGTACCTGTATTGATGAAACAGTAAATTTATTTGAATTGACTGATTTACATCCTCTTAGAAGTATCTCAAAAGTGATATTATATATGAGATCTGTCTGGAAAGTAACAAGAAAATAGCCTACAGGGAAATAGTGCTCAGTCCACCTCAAAGTACTTGTTGAGACCTCACACTCATCCAAGTGTCTCTTCTATTAATCAGAACTATCTGTAAAGTCTTCTTTCATAATCACCAGCAGCTGCCACTTGCATTCTCCTTAATCTTGTCCAGGGTTTTGAATCTCTTCCCTTACAGTAGCGAGAAAAAGCCAGAAATTGCTGGGAGACAAATCTAGACTGTAGAACCTGACACACCTAGTTAGCACAATTTTGCCAAAATCCCTGACATGAAGAATGAACAAGTTCAGTCATTGTTACACGGTCACACAGTACACAAGCTCAGTCATTGGCATGTTACAGCCAACTGAATAATCCTATGGGAGAATGTCTGTTCACACATACACAGTAAGGACTTTTCTGATTGGTTGCTAACTAACATCAAGGCCATGCAACCAGTTTTTGAGTTATTCAGAACAACTGGAATCTTTCAAGACAGATCTCGTATTTCTCTTTTAGAAAAGATATTTTTGGAAAAAAATAACTTTGTCCTACCATAGTTCATAGCAGTTACTGGAAAAATTGCCGTATTTTTGTATTTATAAGAAGAACTATGGTTATCATTGGTAAATTTTGGTTATACATAGTAGAACCTTATGATTTGTCATCAAATATCAATTATTGTTTTAACTTCATAAATACAGTAATGTATTCTTTATTTTTGAACGTTCTGTTCGTTTTCTATATTATGTGTGCCAACTTGTTTTATTTTTGACATTTATCATAAAATATGACATTGATGAGTGCTATTAATTTTTAAAATTTGTAAATGCATCTCATCTTGATAGACTGGCTGGAATTTTGATATAGAATCACTGAATATCTGAAAAGTAATTATTCATCTTAATATATTTCTAAAATTCAGATTGTGAATATTGTCATTTTATAAATAAAACAAAATTACATGTTAATTTCTTTATAAACCTGAAAATATTGTTGCTATGAAGCATGTCCTATGAATACATGACCTGGTGCACTGGCTAGATAGAACATGATCTCAAGTTATTCCAGTAATATCTCAGTTTATCGACTTGACTTATCTAATTAGGTCTCTATTGGGGCACTTCATGTAATTTAATGATTAGCAAACTATTCTTGCTTGTTATTGCAGGGAGTTAGGTCTTCACTGTGTGTTCCATCGTGTCAGATTGAGCTTAGTAAATATATACTTAGGACACTTTTGGAAGGATGAATTTCAACCAAGTTTTGTCTTGGCCTGAAATTGAATTTTCATAACTTGTTTGATTCACACATATTTGTACATGGCAAAATAATTCCACTTGAAACATTTCAATCAACCATAATTGAATGAAAAATATCATGTTAGTGTATTTTTTGTCTCTCAGTTGTCTTTTCTCTCTCTCCTTACTCTGTTTATGTTTGTCTTTTTGACTATCCATTCTTTAAGTTGGTGCATTCTCATCACTGCTTTTTATTAACCAGTCATCTCTTGAACGTATGTTCCACAATGCTGTCCTGTTGTCAATCGCCTTTTTAGGATTATTGGCTCTATTCAGTGCCTATTTTTGTTCATTATCTTACTTAAAACCTTTATTAATTGTTGTTAGTGGATCACTTATGAGTGAGATGCGTTGCTGAGCTGAGAAGAAGTGGGAAATCTGTCAGAACATGTCAAGACATGGTACTTGTTGATACAAACGTGTTCTCTCCTGAAAATGTCAGCTTATGCCCCTCACAATGAATTCCTCTAGGATTAACAAACATAACAAACAATTTGTTTTTATAGGGAAAACTTGGGTATATGAATACTATGTGCAGTTATGTAATTATATTCTATAAAAAAATCTATTCTATAAGAAAATCAAACAGGTTATGTGTAAAATCCCTTTAGAATTCTTGAAATAAGCTTAGGTTATTTTAAAAAACTATATTATGATTGAGTTTGGTAGCTGGTTAGGGTTTTGATAATGTTTCTTCATGAGATGATAAGTATCTCAGTAGAAGCCGAGCTCCGGTAAAAAACAACTCCCCAAAAATTTGTTGAAAAATGAACATAAAGAAAATCATAATATGAGCTTAGATGAGAAAAAAATCATATGTATATCCTGTGATGAAGCCACATATTCAAAAACTTCTAGAATCTTGATTGGTTGAGTTGTATTTTAGCATCCCAAGTAGTTGCTCATGCTTTAATTCAATTTGATATTAGACTTTAGTTGAAATCATGATAGGCTAAGTAATATGTGATCATATTTTGAAAAGTCCCTGAAAAATTTGAATCAATCTTTCTTGTTTTCTAAAATCAACCAAATTAGGGCTAATTGATTTACTGATTGGAAAAACTAGTAGCTGCAATATACTATGAATTACTACATGAACATGAGTAAAATGTTATCTTAATGTGAGGTTCAAAATATTTAGAAGATTAAGAAAAGGTAGAATTATGTAAATTTTCTTTTTTCAAACAAATTTAATCGATTTATAGGATTCTTTTCAAAATATTTTTTTATGATACAAGCTTGGTAACTGAAATTTTTTTCTATTCAATATAATGAAAATTGAAAACCTATTGTATCTTTTATGAATCATTCTAAATACTGTCAAATGTTTTGGAAGTCCAAAAGCAATTGACATTAGTCTTTAAAGTGCATAATTGGCCACACCACACACTTTCCCTCTTCACTCCTCCTGTGCTGTCAGAGGATTACTACTGACTACCATAAAACTTTTGAGATATCAAGATGATTGTTACTTGCTGTAAAATAGTAAATAAGACTTTAAAACAGTCAGCACTACATCATAATGTATAAAAATTTGTTTTGTGCTTTTTAGACAAAAATTTAGTCCTTTTCCTCCTCCCCCACCAACATCATTAAAAATATTTGAGATAAGCTAAAATGAATCGTTACTGTCATTAAGGAAATGTTGTGTATTGATGTATCGCCAAAGTGGAAAATTCAAAGGGTTTTTCAGACGATTGAAATCCTTCTTGTTGTTTAGGCTGTTAACATGATGTTACAGCCAATTTATTCTACCGCCTCCATCCAAATGTGTTGTTGGTAAACAGAATATCCCAACGTGGGATTTGAGTAATGTCGATTTCTTCTTCTTTCCTTGTTAGGATTGTTAAGTCTAGATTTCTGAACCTTGTCCCTGTTGAGTTTAATCGTCTGAAAAACTCTTTGAATGTTAATGACCTTTTTCAAGATTATAAACCAAGTCAAAAATATCGCCATGCATCGGTGGATTCTTGCTTTTCTGTAACTAGTGAGCTATAGCTTTGAAGGTATTCTCTACATATTTCCAAAAAAAAAGAAGTGTTATTTGTTGGCTATGAACTAATTTTGTGAATTCTGGACTTTATGCGTATTGTTTTACCACTTATATTTGAAGTGATCCTATCTGCTTTTCTTCTATCATGTGTATAGAGTAGATTTTTTGGACTTCAGAATTTTTTTTTCCACCCCGATCTTGAATCATTGTTCCTTGTATTGAAGTGAGCTTCACCAACCTTTCACTTGTGGAAGAATGAATGATCTTACGTCTATTTCTCCTCCGAAGTTGACTTTTATTACTTATTTACAGTAGGAATTAACATGAAAGGTTTCTGTTTGGAGGTGAAGTAGTTGTAGAAAAAAATCATTCTAGTATAGAATGTTTTTTAATTTGTATAATCTATATGTATTTTTTTCTTCAGTATTAGTGTTTTCCATACGTATGAATGAGTTTTTCTTTTCAATTCTAAAATGAATTTTAGGCAGTTTGCTTTTAGTTATACTGAGTTTTGAATTTTCTCTCTTATTACCTTTTTGGAGCGTGTAATTTGCCGGGGAAAGTTTTGCTAATGCTTATCATAGGAAGTTTCTTTCTTTTTTCAGTTTTTTTTTGGGTACTCGAGACTATTCAAAGTCCTTACGAAATCTTTTTTTGTAAAGAAAGATGCTTTGAGATATTTGCCATTTGACAATAACCAAAACAAATGATTTAAGCAATTTTAAGAAAATAAATGTTATGCAAAACATAAATTGGTTTAATCCTTGATATGTATGTCTGATGATATAGTGGAAATCAATGAATTACTGGGTCACCAGGGAGAATTATGGAAGGAATGTTTATTTTTCTCATTATGTCTAAATTGGTCTAATCCTTATATTTGGTTGTCTGTAACAATGTTTGTGTGTACACATGATTGAAATAGAAGCAAAGAGATATTTTAATTTTTTTATTGGCTGCACTTGTATTTGAACATTCAGTTTGCCGGCTGACAGTTAGATACTCTACCGATTATGCCACTGAGACATCATTGATAAATGTAATAAAAAATACTTACCTCTCAAATAACCGTATTTTGGGGGAAATTTTTTGAGCAAATTTCTCAGAAAATTAGTCTCACTGGAAACTTCTGCACACATGATTTTTTCTCAAAAATTGAAAAATCCTGAAAAAAAATGGTTTGATTCAGTATTTAGAGAAATTATTTCCAAGCCTTTAGAAAAGAGTTGTATTTACATTATAACTACAATGCTAAGCTGGACAGTTACTTTCCATCCGTCTTACTGAAGTATACTTTCAAACTGTTTGGTTAGTTTTATTGGTCTTTTTCTATTGCTTGATATCAAGGCAATTTTTTGTTTGTGAAGCAAAAATTCTAACCACTGTTGAAATTGACTATAGATGCTGGAAAATGTTACACTAGGTGATATTCAAAGCATTAACAATGTTTATGTACTAATGTCTCTTTTCCTACCATGATTTTTCCTCACACCCACTCACTCAGTGTTAAAAAAGATGCACAAAAGTTGTGTGCCATTTTTAACATTGAGGGACTTCGCAATTTACAATCATTATTTAGATGCAAATAATCATTTGTATGATTTCAGTCATTTTTTTTTCTGTTTTCTGCATTCACAGTTGATTTGAACAATGGATGAAATAATTTGCACCACAAAATGAAGGATTGACAAATACCATTTAAGATTGAAAAGATTTTTTTTTTTTTTCAATGAATTTTGTATCTCCAGAATCTAAAACCTAAACCTCTGCTTTCAAACATTTTAATAGCAGTCTCAGGAAAAGCTATGCAGGTTATGTTGACCTGTGTGTGGGTGCCCGGGGGCCTATGCAGGTTTGCCCAGGAGTTAGTGCAAACCTGCCTTAGAGTGTATGACCCCTCTGACAAGATTTGATCACACAACCTGCCTGTTAATACACTTGATACACTCAATTCTTTTTTTGTCTTGCACCATCCCTACCTACATAGTTGTGTTGTGTGAGAAGACATACATTAGAGAATATGTTTTATTTCTGTATTGTCAAATGTGCAGTTATTTCTTCCCCAATGCTGGGATCGTGCTGCACATGGACAGCGAAGATTTATATAAAATCACTTGCAGTGAATCCCAGCCTTGACGGGAAGAAAGAAACCTTGAATTTGACATGATTAGCAAGGTAATAATGTTTAACTATAAGAAAGACTGTGCATTAGCCAGCCGGGGGAGTGTAAGAGATTATTTGATCCCCAGACAATGTCAGGAATCCCCGCTAGTTAAAATCAAATATCCTCAAAATCTGCAGGTGTGTTACTTTCTTTTGGGAAGAAATTTTCTAAAATCTGTTGAAATTTGTAGTAGATATTTGTGAAGTGTTGATAGATGCTGACTGAAGAATAAACTATTTTTCATTCAGGAGCCTTGCACTAGAACTATTGGTACAGTGTCATGCATAGTCTTACACACTACGAAAATAAAATTGAGATAATTAGCTTGAAATGAGCACCATTTTTTTGCACATTTTATGGTTTTTGATCAAGGGTATACTTTGCTCCATGTTGCAGTATGTAGAATTTTTACCAATAAAATGAAAATTGTTTTTTTTTTTTTTTTTTTTTTAACTGATGTTACAGAAAAACATTAGCCATAGCTTATTGGAAGAATTTTGTACTGCACTTATGAAGTAAACCTAAAATGAATTAGTCTGTCTTTTAAAAATTCTTTTCTAATCTATGATTAATAAAATTTTTCACGTTTTTGTTCTCAACTAGATGTTTTGTATTTTTTTCCTGATTCTTATTTACTGATTCTTATTTGACAGAAAAAATGACCATGAAAGTGGATAGATATCAAGAGGAAGTCATTTATAAATCTTGTAACTTCTTCTAGATCTTTATTATGAATGTTACTCATTATTTTAAATCCATATCAGGTATTGTTACTTTCTATACATTCCCTGTGCCTTCATTGTTTTTTTCTTCCTACTTATTCAATTACAATATGTTGATATGCTGTTTACCTCCCAAATTGTTTGGTAGTTAGTGAATTCATTTTCTAGCATTTGATTAACTTATTATTTTATTGTCCAAGTTGAATTTACTCAAGTATAAAGTAAAAAAAAGTTCATATTGAATAAATCAATGCAGTTGTCATTAGGAAGATTTGCAAGTGTTCTTCAACACATAACAGAACATAAGATTATCATTGAAAATTATGAAATAAAATTTTCAAATTGTGTATGACTTATAGTTGTCTGAAAGAATACCAAACTATTTCTGCAGCATTGATAAATTTTCTAAGTGATTTGAATCAATTTTTTTAATTCTTTCTGTAAAAAAGTCTAAGAATCCTATAAAATCAGAAAAAAAATGATTTGGTTTTGCTCAATGATGCAATTTCTTTTCCAAGACTTGAATAGATGTTTAACTTTTTACTACTTATGATTTTTCTGGATTAAGCAAATTGTTATCAGCTTTATCAGAATAGGTAAAAGTTTCAATTGAATTGGAATTTTTGAAACAATATTTTATGTGATCATCATAAGTAGTTTTGTATTAGGGTCATTCATTTCATGTCAAGTGGACTAATGGTTCTCACTCGACCATCTCTGATCTCACTCAAACTTTAGTCATGGGTTCTTCAGGGTCTGAAAGGAAGTCCTTTAAAATAGTTGCTCAATATCTTCATTCATTCAGTTACTATAGATCTAAGAATAAGAACTACTTAGGTACAACAGTGACCAAATTATTTCTTTCATTTTCAACTAGTCACCATTCCTTGAGAGCAACTTTTACTAAACTGAAAATTTGTTTTCACGGACAACTTTTCTTGTAGATTTTGAAAATGTTCTCAGCCTAACCCTAGAAAATATCATTATCTTTAGGCAGAGATGTCTCCAAATTTCTGTGTTATTTCAAGGAAGGAAGGCATTTTCAAGTAATCATAAACCTGAATCTGGCCCATTTTGCAAGCTCTGCCTGACTAAGAAGAAAGTAGTCTTAATGCACCACTAAATGACACAATCTGGATCTTTGTTGCTCTCCTATATCCTGAAATATAAGGTCTCAAATTTGGCCCAAATTCAAGAATGACTAAAATGTACCATAAAATGAACATGTGAGACAGGCTGCAGCATTTTCTAACAAAAAACCAGGTGGAAAGAGCATGTTCTATAATATTAGGGACTAGTTTATTTGGGGTAGGCCTTTGATTCCTTTGTTCCAATTAGTGGCGGAAATGGGTGGTGGGGTATACCTACTTCTCAATTTCCAGGTTTTTTGTTTGTTTATGGAGACTTTATTCTATACCTTTAAATTTTACAGGACTTCTGAAGAACTTGTGACCAAAGTTTGAGCAAAATTGCAGATGTTCGAGTGGGTCACTTTCTCCAAATTGACCCACTTGACATGAAATGATGCATTAGTATGCATATGGAAATACATTTTGTGTATTAGCGTGAAATTTGATCACAAAAATAATGCTTTTCAATACCAAGGTAGTTGCTTTTAACCTCCTCCTAAGAAACAAGAAATCATTTGTTTAGGACAAAAATTCAACTGATAGAAACATTGCTCCAACATGCTACAACATTTTTCGAAAGTATTTGCATTACAGCTACATTCTTGAATTTTTAAAAAGATTTTGTCTAATTGGAAGAAAAAGTTGTATATATTCTTTTTTAGTGATCATTAATACGAAGCACATGAAAAAAATATGAATGATGTTTCAATAAAAGAATTGATTATTTATATTTTGATAAGTAGATATATTCTGATTTAGGAAAATAAATTTTGTGCATATGTTGCACCAGTTATTTAATATCATCTCCATTCTACTTCTATGAGTCATGAAATATGAATGACTAACATAAAAGAAAATGAAGTAAAACAATTTCCATAAAGACATGGTGAATAACTGACCTCTAAGAATCTATATATCTTATTATTTGTTACTTTTTGCATTGTTATTCCTGTTGACTTTTTTATGCCATCTAACATACCTGACTGCATAGTTTTCTATTGTATACTAGGATCTCATTTTCACATGAAGCCTTTGCGATATGTGTAAATTTAAATTGTCAGTATTATATTCTATATTGGTCAATGTGGTTATTTGTACATGAGTGACATGCCTAATTGAGAGGATTAGTAAAATATGCCTTTTCTATTGGTACTTGTAACTGAAAAATAAGTTTGATTTTGTATTGTGTATGTATCTATTCTAATTATCTTTTAAATTGTTTTAACAATAGAAATAGCATTCGATTGGTTGTGTGCAGGGATCTCTGATTTTAAAAGCATACAGACATTTGGAATATCAGCCTTATCAGTTTGAGATAGTTGGACTTTGTCTTTCCTATACTTGATGTATTTGTAGATCACAATAGGCTGATGGGTTGGTGCAGAGAACTTTTGTATTCACAAAAATAAATTGAATATTATTGCTTTTATTATTGTTTTCCTTCCAGGCTTTTACATATGGATATTTTTCTATATTTTAGTTCTTCAAAATCTTACCGAACTTATTTAAAGTGGAAAAATGACTGTATATCCAATTTCTTTTTGTTTCTACTCCATTTCTTGATCCTTTCTAATGTGGATGTTGGAGTGTTTAAACTTATTTGCTTGATTTCAGTGAATTGAAAGATAGTTTGGCCAGTGATGCCATTGAAGGTGATATTCCAGATTTATTGAAAATGGTTTTAAGACAAGATCCCAATGTTTTTCATTCTACTACTACTACTACTACTACTAGAAGAAATTATGATGGTAAGAGTTAATTTGATATTAATCATTTTAAATGTATTTTGTTATATTTTTTGTTAGAACATGACGACAATCTTGTATGCTGATTCCTTTACTTGCTTTATTGTTGTATCTGCACAATATCTATTTTATAATTGTGTCATTATATACACTAATTTTGATGAAAGATCATGTACAAAAGTACATTGTGTATGGGTTCTGTGCTTATATCATATACAAGAGTGTGTGTGTGTATTTATTTATTTACATATATATGTATATGTGTATAGGATATATATATATTTACATGCACACACACATCTAGAGTATGTCATGTTCTAATTTAGTTATTTGGTCTTATTTTGCATCTTGCTAAGATTCTTTTATTTTCAAGAGAATATTCAACATGCTCGTTTTTCTATGGTCTTATTTGGAAATTTCTACTTAGAATACAAATCTTGGTTTTGTTAGTCTTCCAGTAATAACTCTTAAAGGGCTTCTGTAAAACAATTTTTTTTATGAATAAAAATATGTTTTCATTTGAATAGGAATGTCCTAGATCCTGGTTGTTCTAGATAAGTTTCTCCTGAAACTATACTCAGTAATGCTACCTAGTAGATGAATTGTATGAATCAGTAAGTGATTTTGAAATTGAAAGTTCGAGATTGAACTTAATGTAAGGTAAGCATATAATAAAGTAATGACTCTATCATAAATGTACTTTAACAGTTTTTGAAGGTATTAAAATATTGAAAATTTATGAATTCTATGAACATATGCTATGATTTAAAACAAGTTTATTGCTTGCTGATATTATTCTTCTATGATAGATATAAATCTATACCAAAATCAAGGGGAGATTTTCTTTGTTCTGCATTTTCTTCATACGATAAGAATTTATCATAAGTTCTTTAAACTTGTCGAGTGATGAATCATCATTTGATGAGCTCAAGTGGATATCACTCTTCAAGATCTTGTTGCAAATTTCTAAAGATCAAACAAAATGGCTATGAAATTTCGCTCAATAAGAACTCTTCAAAATCGTTTTTCAATTTGCTTTGTGACAGATTAAAGGTGGGATTTTCATTTTAGTGCTTGGATGAAAAGAGTTACAAGAAATAAGGAATTGCTGATGATTTCCTTGTATCGCTAGTGATTTGGGCTTATTTTATCCAGCATATCTTAAACCAGAGTTATCTTCTCTGTAAACAGAATATATTGATCGGAGGGTAATTTGAAATTAGATAAATTATTGAGAAATTTATGTTTTAATAGCAAAAATAACCTCCTTATCTATGTCATGTGTAGTCTGTAGTGTTGTTGAGGCTCTCTGTAGTAGTGAATAGCAAAATTTTCCATCAATTTATATTGTATGAAAGAAAAAATAACTGATTTTAATAATCAATAATCTAAAATGATATCAAATGGTTACAAAGTTTATTCATGGATTTGTTCACTGAAATTCGGAAGTTAATAGAAGTACATTATTTTAGAATAATTCAACTGAGCCCTTTAAGAGATTATTTTTGTTTAAATGGTTTATGGAAAGTGGCTTATTTGATATTAAATCTGTGTAGTTTTGGTGGAACTTTGTCCTGCTTTTGTAGTCCTTATTTTTTGTTTGTTATTCAATTTTTTGTTGGGTTATTGTTGCCTATTGCTGATCTTGTGTTCCCAATCATTATTGTTATTGCTTTGTCATTTTGCATGTCAACTTACTGTGCTTTTGTCTGTTAGTCTCCATATATGTGTATGAATGTGTGCATGCGTGTATGTTTATTATGTATGTGCGTGTGAGAGAGAAAACAAGCAGTTTTTATTTTACTCATATTGTATGCTTTTCTATGCTTTTCATCTAAATAGAAATAAACTAGATCTTTTTTTTTCGTCTTTTGTTTTTTGGATCCTTGTTCTTTGCTACTTAATGCCTTTTATCAATGTATGCTTTCCAATTTTCAACACATCGATGACTATATACAAAAACTATGTGGTTTGATATTAGTAAGATTTATTATTTTTGCTGATAGTCTTGTGTATCAATATTTTGATATATTCTCTTGCTCTCTTCAGAAGGTGTAGTATGGGTGAGTAACCAGACGGCTTCACTTTTACTGCTTGACAAGATAATGTACCAATTCAAATGTAATTCAATAAGAATTAGGATATTGAAGTGAACAATTGAATAGAAAAACTTGGATTTATTCTTGATGATTATTTGATGGAACTATTTTGTTTTAATGTTATTTATTGAAAGAGTGTTAAAAAGTGTCATGTTTTGAATACCAAGTTTTTTTCATAAATTATCTCTGTTCATGTAGTTTTTCATCTGATTCTAATTGTCTGCACCACATCATGTTTCTGTTTTGTTATTACCACCTTCCTGTTTTATAACACATTATTATTAATAATGATAACCACAGTTTCTGATGTTATTGATATATAATTCACCACTTGTTTATTGGTAAATATTACACTAAGTGTTGCAATGGTTAAACCATTGTATTAGGTTGCTATAGAGGTTTTATCTATATAGTGTGATTTTGTTCATCTGTATTTGACTTCTAAATAACCAAAACAGTGCTGCATTGTGGCCAGATATACTGCATTAAGGTTCCTCTAAAATGCATCAACTGAAAGAATATAAACTACTGCTTTTGTGCTCACCTTGATGATTTGATTTGTATTTGTCTATAAAATACTGAATAATCTATTCGTTTTTTATCTTTATGTGACCTTTGAGTCACATGATACCTTGAAGAATACTAATGAAATCCAAGTGATTTGCAACTGAATAATGATTATAATAGTGTGATATCTGCATTTGTGCTCTCCCCTTTCTATAATCTAATGACCGATTTGTCAAAGCTGTTAAATGTTATTTATAGAGTAGTGTCCCTTATTTATTCATTTGCAAATGAACAGCATATTTTGATTCATTCTGGTCATATCGAATTACACTGTTTTTCTGTCAAAGGGTGACCAAATGGTTTGTCTAGTCTCTGCTAAAACCTTTATTTGCTGTTATTACATTATTACAGTAAATCCATTTAAAAATAATTTTAGTCAAATGATTATGATAGATCTTCATTCACCCTGTGTACAACATATTACGCTTCTTTTTCTTGTTGTATATGAATCCCAAGTAAGCAAGAATAATCCATTAGTAATTTTCAGAGCATGTACAATTTTACACTTGACAAGTTCCACTTGTACTCCTTAAAAACCTCTTGAAGGTTATAAATCAAAATGAAAGTAAATTATTTGTTTGTCTACTGGTATGACACTTCTTTCATAATTTGCTTGATGTGAAGCTTGAATGAAAAAAAAATTATTGTTTAAAGCTGTTCTTGTTGTTATGCTACATTTTATGGAACGTCATTCTGGCTATGAACACTAATTTCTACTTTTCAGTATCGTTAAAAACTCACCACTTATGTCCTTCCTTTTTAAAATCATACTCTTAGTTTCATGCATTATCTTGTCATTTTTGATACCGTGAACAGACAGGTTTTTTTTCTCTTGCTTATCTCTTACTTGAAGAATTTTACAGTTATCTGACAATTCAATACTCTATTGGTGACTGTTAGGGTTGGGTTTTTATAAAATCATAGACATGTAGGAATTTGCCAGTTTATTCAAACTGAAATTAGTATTTTTTGTTGCTTTTGTATCAATTATCAATTTTTAATGTCTGAAAAAAGATGTATTTCTAAAAAATTTCAGATCAACATGAAAAAAAAAATGTAATTTATACTTTATGAGACTACTAACTATAACTTGGTGAAATTTTCGAATAATATAACATTTAACAATTCAATTCATACTTATATAAAACCTTTAAACCCCTCAGTAATATATGGAAAAGGCATGCATAATAGTTGATTATAATACTTTGTTGGAATGGATATACTTGTTTTGAAATGTAGAAAGGTAGAATCATCAGCTTCAACAACAGAATTTCATGTACAAACTATTTTATGCTCTATTGTCTTCATCTCACAAAAACCATGGCACCCAGCAAAATGTAAACAAAACAGAAAAAGTATCTCTCTTTGAAATGATCTAAGGGCCATAACTCCATACAGAAAATATTTATACCTAAACCATCTTTCAACTCTTTCCCCCCCTTAATTTTGTGTTGAACATAGTCTTCATGAATATGAAAAAAAAGAGTCCTCTTATTATATAATTTAATCAGTTCAAGATGAGTCCAAACTAGTGATTTTTTCCCCCCAGGGATTCAGCTGCATCCTGTCCATTTGTTAACAGCATCCTTAGCTGTATTGGTCTCTTGGTTAATTTGTTCCATGACTTTACATTTATGATAATGTACAAGTTCATCTATTTATGCAGAAGTTGAACTTATATGAAATGAATGAGCATTCTTTTAGCATCTGGAATTTTCATTGTGTGAAAAATGGCTTTGATTATCCCAACCACAAAGTCCAACTGTGATATTAGTTAGCTCCATTCTCTGTATCTCAATTTAGTTTTGAAACGGCACTACCTTTGAGGTCATATCTGATGTCTTTTCGGACATTCACTGTGTCTCAATTTTCCCGATTCATTTGGGGTCTGACCCCAAACCTCGCCCCGCTTTTCCTTTTTCTATTTTGACTGGCTTAATTTGGAGAAAGCCCTGAAGTACACTGAAATGTGAATTTTGTCTGTATCAACCTTTCTCGTATGGATTTATTTCACTGTTTATCAAAATCTAACCAGAATGAAACAAATAATAATCTTTCTTGCTCTAAAATTCGAAGTTTCTCTCATTAGTTTTGTTCTTTTTTATAACTTCTTCAATTTTATGTGAGCTGTGTTTTCATGTATGTGTTTCAATTCAGATCCCGTTTCTTAGGACTTCCCTTCCTTATGTGTCTTTTACTCCAGATCTCATTCCTTGGAACTTCCCTGCAGACAATTGTTTCAGTCGGTTCTCTCAAGGTACTCACTAAAAAACGTAATCCTTGGGCTGTTTTCCCTTCAGGTTTTTGTAATCTGGTTACCTCAGATATATTGTCTGGCATCCTCAGAATACAGCTTGGCTTTCATAACTTTTCACTGGCCTTTATGGTCACCAATAGTAAGAGACCATACAGGAAACAAGTAATTAATTCCTAGTATTTGTGAATCTCCAGTGCAACTGCATGACTGAATCACTCCGAATTCATGCCTGCTCTATAACATGATACTGCATTAGCTCCTATCTCTTTTTTCTCAGCTCCCTCAACTCCATAAGGGTTCGTCCAGGACCCCGCATCCTCTCATACTTTGCTTTTTCTTTTCGTAACGTGTGATGCTTTATCATTTGTTCCTTTTTATATTCAATAATATGATGGGAGTTGTCATTAAAACCCAATGTAGGTTATGGGTTGTTTGGTGTGTCATGGAGCCACAGTGGAATAACTCATGGTGTATCTGTGAACTTCCTTGATTCAGGACATGCTTTAACAATTTGGCTGGATTTCTCATACCCCTAACAAGTTCTGGTGTCCAACAGTCTCACCTTATATGCCCAAGGCTTGATAAGTCCTATTCTCAATTCCCTTGTCACTGTGACGAACAATATGACTGTGCCAATTTCATATTTAGCAGCAATTCATTACCGAATAACAGTGATGAGCAAGGTGGCCAATCTTATTGCACTGGTGGTAATAGTCTTGTTTAGAGTGACTATCGTGAGCCAAATGACGTACATGGTGGCATTTGTGACTGTGACTTGAGAGGTTTGCTTGCCCATTATTTTTCGTCTTCCCAACTACCCACTTTTATATTCAGAGGTCATATGACCAAAATCATCATATTGGCAGAAGTGACATTTAAAATTATGAAATCCAGCTGGTTTGAAAAATTTCATTATACCTATCCTGTATCCTTGTGCATTTTAAGGTGGATGTCCTCCTCCTTTCTTTGGAAACTTTTTAGAACCTTTTAATTTGCCAACAAGTTTTATGTTGTTTCTGTTGTCAGTTTTATCTCTATAGCCAATTTTTGGTACCTGCACCAGTTACTCAGAATCATCTACTTCTGTAATAATATTACTACTTCTGTTTTTGAGTTTCAAACTGGTAAAATTTGTTGTTTTTTCTATCCGTTTCTCTGTTTCTAATTCATTGTCAATATCACACACATAGTGTTCATTTTTCACCTGTAATTTTTGTCCTTTTCATTTTGACTACTTTTTCATATTTCCACTTTTTCTTCTGAAATTCAAAAAATAGTATATCTAATGTCTTATTGAGCTTTTCAAGGCCATCACCCTAACTGCCTTGTCTGCCCTGCCCATCAGGGTGGAAAACACTGTAAAGGGGTAAATTACTCTTTTCAATTTTACTGAGTGATTCCCTCTGATTTGTCTCCTCTCACTACAGGCTTATTTCTCATCCGCCAGCATTGGTATGTCTTCTATCACTTTCTTAACTACTTTCTATGCTACCAATGTAAAATGTAGAATTACAGAATCATCAACCCTAACAACGGGAGTTTACTTACAAACTCTTTTATTCACTATCAACTGTGCCTTCCAAAATGCATGGTGGCTAGTCAAACATAAACAAAACAAAAACAGCATCTCTTTTTTCAATAGATCTAAGGGACCTAACTCCATACAGAAAATATTTATACTTAATCAATCTTAACACTTGTTTTATTTGGTCTCATTTGGAATTGATATGTTGAGTGGTTTCATATTCAAAACTGTTGGGTTTACAAAAAATCTAGCTGATAAAATCAATCTACTTAGCCAGAATTACAATTAGACTTTTTGATATGGAAAAAAAGTATATGACATAGAAGAACCATAAGCAAATTTATGATGAAGTCATGACAGTCTGTAAAGATATTCTATCTTTTAACATTAATGTGATTATTGGTGTTATAGAAAAATCATCTCATAGTCTCTTTGATGTTTGAGAAATATTTAATGATCAAAAAAAATCTGTGATATTTGTTTTGTATGAAATTTATCTTATAGTCTCTAAATATCAACTCCTTCCTGTTTGAAATGATCAGTGTCATTATCAGACCATAATAGCATTGAAAAAAAAAAAAGCTTTGGTACATGCTTATGGCTTTGAATGATCAGGAAGGAAGACAGGTTTTATTGCGTGTTGGTGACGTTATAAAAATACCAGCTTGATTTCAAATTTGTTTACAAAAAGCAGTAAAGTCCAAATGATGTGATATGTGAGAGAGTTTTCAGGATCCTGGGAAATGCTGGGATTTTCAGTTTTGAGGACACCTTTGATGGAGGGAAATTTTTTTCAAACTTTGCAAAAAGAATCGGGTTCTGAGAGAGAAAAAAATGTTTACTGTTACATTTAGTATTTGAGAAAAATAACTATTGATATCTTCTATGATAGCTTAGAATGTAATAAAGTAAGTATAGATATGAAACCAATAAAACATACTAAACTGTTGTTTATAACTTTCAGGAGACTAACATACCAACTTCTGTGTGGACGATTTAATCTTTTCTTCACACCTTTGATGTTTACATAATGTTTTCGCTGATTCATTCTGCAACCTTCTACAAGTGTAATGTAATAATCTAGGGCTGGTCAAACTTGCTTAAGGGAAGCCACATATGATAAACACTAGATTTTTGAGAGTCGCAAGTCATGAACAAAGTTTACACATTTTTATTGCCACATTCATGTTAACTAGAAAATGTCTTAGATAAATATCAACAAATACGTATACGCAATAATATCTATTCATGTAAGTAGTTTTTTAAACTGTTAATTAACATTAGATACAGTAATCACTAAGTACATATATATCCCTTGGATGATGATTGATTTGAACTGTGTCAAATTTTGTATTAGGATTCAATATAGATAAATATTTTTTCTGAACATAAAAAACTAATGTTTTAATCCAGTAAGGTCACAGTTAATGCATTGTACCTCATAAAGCTTGAAATTTTCTTCATTTACTTTTTGTATTAATTGTAATGGGAAAAGAAGCTCAGCCAATATATTTCAGCCAACTGCAAATGAATTATCAAAGAGCTGGGTGTGCCCCGTCCCCCATTATTCCATGAGGAAATGATATCTCTTTTATAGGTGTCTTTCTCTGGTGGTGAAAAGCGGACAATGTTTTAAGTTTCTGTTTGGTACAATTTTTGCTTTGCACCCCTAGAGAAAGGGACTAATCAAAAGAGACTGGATTATTATGTGTTAGATCTGAAAGGGGCTGTAGAATGAATCGGCTGAAATATTGTGTCAACATCAAACATGGGGAGGAAGAGATTGGATTCCTGAACAAAAGTTTCTATACTCAACCCTGTGTTGAAAAATGATTTTTAATGTAGTAAATTCTCATTTGAACTCTACATGATTTTAAAGATGTATTAAGGAGTATGTATTAAAAAATATTTTGCTGGTTATGTAGGGCTTAAGTATTGATGTTTGGATAAATCTTTTTTCTCAGAAAATTCAATTTTTGCTGCATTACCATTACTTCTGTTTCTAAACTCACAGGCATCCCTTCTATATGAAAGAAAATTACTAAAATCACTTGTCAGATTTTAGGTATATAGTAAACCTGGGTTTTGGGAACTTGGTATTGGATAAAGTTTCCATTAGTAGACATTGAACGTACAAAAAACCTAGAAATTGAGAAATAGATATATGCCATACAACATATAACCCGCCCCTGTTTCTACCAACGATTTAAACATGAAGGAACCGTGAAATCAGATCGAAAAACTAGTCCTAAGTGTTTTTAAACAGGCTCTTTTCAGTAGTTTTTGCTAGAAAATGTTACAGCTTGTTCCACATGTTCATTTTTACTTTAAAAAATGGTAAATCTCTATCATTTTTTAAATTCAGGCCATTTTTGAGAACTTTTATCTTGAGAGCTAGAGAAGCTTGAAATATCCAGATAATGACATGGTGTAGTGCATTGAAATTACCTTCATTCTTGCCAGGCTTAGCCTACTAGGTGGGCCAGGTCCTCAGTTATTAGTACTTGAAAATGGCTCTCCTAAACATTGATGGAATGTGGAGCTCACTTGAACATCTTTTTCTGAAAAAACAACAACAAAAAAAACGAAACAATGATATCCTCTAGATTTAGGCTAATAACATTTTCAAAATCTATATAAAAAGTTGACCCTGACAACATATTTTCAATTCAATCGATGGAATGATGGTTTGTTGAAAACTAATCAAACAAAATGGTCTTGTTCTTGGATCCATAGTGACCAAACAAGTGAAGTAACTGAGCCTAAATTTAACAGGACTTCATAACAAATCCTGCTAGAGTGGGGCACTTATTAAAAAAAAAAAAAAAAAAAAATGATATAATTGACCTATCTTACTACTTATACTAAAAATATCTTTTATTTTATTTCTATTATTATTCAGACTATCCTCATCTTGGTTGTTTTTCATACAACGTTTCGGCCGTTGTACTCTACAGCCTTCATCGGGTATCATCTGGTAGGTGTGGGGAAGTAACAAACCAAACCCTTCATTTAACCGACGGGGGTATATAAACCGCACTCCCCTCTTAGCAGTTGTAGAATTTTTTGTCTCTCACTGGGATTGAACTTAGAACCATTAGAGTACTTGCAGTAATTCTGTCTGATTCTCTAACCACTATGCTATGTGTCCATGTTGTATGAAAAACCACCAAGATGAGGATAGTCTGGATAATAATAATAGAAATGATAATAATGATACCTCAAAATTCAGAGAAACCCTAAAAATATCTGTCGTTTTATGTAAGTCCTTGATGGTAGGATTCGATTGACACTTCTCTTTTCTTTAGTGAATACAGCAAAAGGAGTTGAATATCTGTCAAAATAATTGATTATTGATCTGTATCAAGTGCTAAAATATGATACACTTTAAACAATTAGAAAAACAAACCCCCCCCCCCCAAAAAAAATGAATTTTATTTCCATAGTGTATAATTTAAAAAAAAGAAGAAAAAAAAAAGCTTTGATTATGACTCTGAGAAATTGCTACTGAGCAAGTAAATTGCAAAATACTCGTCAGACGTTTCGTTAATATTTCAAGACTACCTAGAATAAATCCAACTAGCAGTACCTGTGGAAATCATTCAAAAAAATGTTTGCTGGAAGTTTATATGCTATTTGTCAGATCTGTTTGAGAAACTGCAAGGAGAGAACAAGATACACTATAGACCCCGCTGTAAAGCAGAAGTTGGGGTTCTTAATTTTTTTACCACGTTAATAGTGAGTCTGTGTTGTAAAGAATTTCCCATTTTTACAGAACTTGATCTAAGTTTTCCTCTTCGCTACATAAAGAATGCTGGGTGTCATTTCCTGTTGGTGAGTGAAAATAGGTGTAAAGTGATATAATATAGTCTATTAGTATCATTTACTGTAAACACGTAACATACACTGGCTGAGCTGGGATGGGATGGTGGTGTCCAGGCCCGATTTTTCAAGTTAATAATTCTTGCAGATACTGAACAGGAACCGGGAGAAGGGTATGTCCAACAGGAAGACAGAAATAATTATGAAAATTTAAAAGTTGTGACACCTCACCAGAAGGTTACATTTTGATAAAACTTAGATACATATGAAGCAGGTGTTGACAAACAGTTAATAAATGAGAGAGAGAGAGAGAGAAATGAGAAGAAAGAAAGAGTAGGATAGAAATGGAAATGTAGGATGGGGATGGAAGGTCATTAAGCCCCCTCCCTGATTTGGGGGGGTCCAGATAAGATAAAATGCTTCAAATTTTGCCCTCTATTGATCAGATTTTTTAAAAGAAATTCAAGAGTATATTTGAATTATTAAAAACTATGTGAACATATATGAAAAATTATCATTTTTGAACTAAAAGCTTTGTTGATTGGGTATATCAATAATATATCAATAAGCTGTGGTGCAGCTTATTTTACTCAGTAAGCAATAGGTATATGATTTTAATTCGTATGAGCAGAATTTTTTGGACAATAATTCAATAAAATGCAATTCAAGAATAAACCTTTGATTTTTATTTAACGACAGGTAATTGGAATATGTAAATTATTATCCATTACCTTGTACATTTACAAGTCAATAGTGTCCTATTTGATATAGGATGGGAGGCAACACCAGTCAGGATTATGATGTACTGTCGATTTTTAATGCCATTTCTTTAGCAATTTCTGTTGTGCTAATTATCAGTTATTTTAAACATTTTAAGGCAAATCCAGCTATTGTTACCCATTTTGTTACCCAAGCATTGCTCAACTAGTTAATATTTTCAAGTAATACAGTATATTTTCATCCTTCTATCAAGAAACAAACTTTTAAGACTTGATAAAAATTTAACTGAAATTCATTCGAGAGTTTTGGAGATATGGTAATCCCTCAGTTCAATGGACCTTGATATAACAGTTTTTAGATTCAGTGAACACTTTATTTGTGCTTGCACATTAAAGATTCCCTTTCAACCTTACCAATTTGGATATTTTATATCTAAATTTATATATTTTTGTTGTATTTAGGTATCAGAAATCATTTTCAGATATTGGATATCAGGTTAGACATTTTATTAAAAATGAGGCTCAGATATTTTTAGATTTCTTTTTTACAAAATCTTGATATATCTGGATGTTTTGATAAAATCTTGATATTTTTAAAGTATCTGATGAAGTTCTGGCTCTGAACTTGTACCAATAAACTAAAATATCTAAATTTTGCCAAATCCCCTGTGTGGCACTTGTGTGTTATATTGTTGTTAGTTTTCCTACTTTCAACAACTTGACAAGTAAAATAGTGAGAGAAAAGCAAAAACAATGACTTAGGATTGTCAAAGTATCAAATACTTTTCAGATTGCTGAAGTTATATAGATAGATACATTGAAAAAAATGTTATGTTGACCAACCTGAAGAAAACACTCTAATCTGTTGCACCTGAATTTATTTCTTTGTCTCAAATTTTTTTTTCAAGTTTGTCCTTGTAACATCTTTGACAGAATACCTAGGCTTGAACACTGGAAACTTATTTGTGTCTGTGGGATATTTATTTCATTCAACAAATTTTGGAATATGTCTTGTGTCAATTTTAGATTTTCCATTTTTTCTTCTTTTTTTTTGTATTTGAAATCTGTACCAAATGTAGTGGGTTTCAGAGAAAGAAATGTTACATGGACCAACTTGGAAAATTACTCTTATTTCTTACACTTGAATAAGTTTGTTTCAGAATATATTTACTCATAAATAGACTTCAAGACAGAATAATAAATCAAGGTGTAACAAATTACAGTAATTTGGTCTACATAACATTTTTTTCAGTGTAGGGTTGAAATATTTGGTTTAGATTTGTTTCTTTGAACATCAGTTTTTGTGGGAGAATATTTTTTCTCATTCAGTTTCAGTTGCTTTCAGTCCATCACACTCTAAAGTCTCTTAGAAATTTCTTAGTTTCCAGGAAAAAAGTCTTCAATGGTTTTATGAGGGAGGTCTATTTACAATGTAACAATAACAAGGCTCAACTGGACACTTATTTTCTGCCATTTTTACTCAGGTATGGTTTTCAAGAATTAAATGTAGTCTTTTTTCAAATAACCATATTTTGACATAAATTCAAAACTTATTATATCTCAAAAATGCACAATTTCACAATGGAAAAAAAATGCTTTTATCATTCAAAACATCAAAATTGAGATAAATAAAACATCTTATGTATTTTCAATTTTTTGGTGTTATTTTTATATATTCTGATGTAAAACGCTGTAAATGAAGGCTTAATATGTAATATATTTTTTAGATAATTCCCTGGAAGATCTAGATTTGGATATTTTCTACTTTAATTTTGGATTATTTTCTCAGTAATTCTCTGGAAGAAAAAGATATTTAAAAAATTTTATTTTGCCTTTGCTTCAATTTGGTCATCCTGTTATCATCTGTGATTTTTGAATTTTTTTTCATTCTTAAATAATTTTCGCAATCCTCACAACTCAAAATGGCATCAACTGGTACAGAAGTTGGAAGAAAGCATACAAACTTGAATGTAGCATGGAAATGAAAGTTGACTGAAAAATTGTCTTTTCCTATGAACATTTCTGGCAGTTCAGAAGTAAGGCTGGACGATTACTTTATTGCAAATTTTACCACCTCATTTTGTATTATAATTTGATAGATTTATATTCTATATTGTATTTAAGCTACCTTTGCATTTAAATATTTGAATTTGAAATTGAAATAATCCCTCTGGTAACATTCAATATAATGGACATTTGCAATTAACGGACAACTGTCCTACTCTATTAGTCTGACCAACTGAGGGTTTACTGTATTGTGCTGTGCACATATAGCTATGGTGTTGAATATTTGAATTTTCAGCTCCAATTCATGTAGCTTGTATGCATGATACATACATACAAAGAGCCAGCCAGTTGACCCAAATTGAAAATTGAAGAAACCTATGTTGACAGTTTTGGTTGATGGTTTCTAATATAAGAACTCATGAAAGAAATTAATCCATTACAAAGGGAAGATAATTTTTTTCTCTCAATTATTTGACTAGATTGAATCTTTAAAAAAAAAAAAATGAATTCATGTCTAATTGTTTTTTTTCTGTCTTTTCCTTATATATCCATATATCATCTCAGAACATTCATTTTTCATATTGCAAAATAATTAAACTTAATTATATGTTGACTTATAAGAATTGATGTGGGCTGATTTGTAACCCCATGGGAACTTCTTATTAGAAGTATGAAGTAATGTTTTTATGAATCCTTAGTATAAATACTTTCAAAGAAAATATGTTGCCAACTTCTTCAATGGCCCTGTAAGTGAAATGAATGTCTTATGGATTAAAAGCAGAAAAATTTACTTGCATATTTTTTTCTTTTCTTTTTTACTATTTCCCTAAAAGCTGTCATTGTTCAGCTATACCCAATTTCTCAGTACCTTGAATGAAGCAATTAGTCATAGTAAATATGTGATATTGATTGAGAGATAATTTTGAAAGCTAACATTGGTAAAGTGTCTAATTTCTTGAATGGTTTTAAATTTTTTATTACCTCTCTAAAAAATAGAAAAATATTTGCCCGAATGCTAGTGTAAAAAGAATGATAGTGTAGAGAGATTTTAATTTATTTCAGGTAATTTTGAATGGATGTGATGTCCAAAATTGGACATATCGGGTAATCCTGTGTACACTAAAATGGTTTGAAATTCCAAAATATGTATATAATTTTGCTTTGATTTTATCTAGGCATCATTTTTGTTGATTGGTAACAGTTCATTCCTAACTGATAACATTGCTCTTTTTTCAAGTGTTGGTAACATGAAATTACTTTTGGTGTCACATTTATTGAGCAGAAATGAAAGTAAATGACAAGCCATGTTGGAATTTTCAAGTGGTTATGTACTATCTATTAAGCTATATTTTGATTCTCTCTTTGATTGGGGGGGGGGGATCAATACCCCCCCCCCAACTCTATTTATTTATTATTTTTTTTTTTGTTCCTTGTACCGAAACATTTTGGCTTATTCTTCTTACAGCGCTCTTCAGACGTGTGATCTTTAAGGAAAGAGAAGGGTTTCTTTTGACTGAAAACAATGGCAAATAGACTGATCAAATCAATGCTTGTCATGGGCAATACCATTGTTAGCAACCTGTGTAACGGAGGTGATTCCATATATCTATATGTGGGGATGCCCTCCTTTTCTTTCCTTGCTAAGAAAAGAAATCCATACCGGCTTGACGTACATTTATCCATTAGGCTAATGTATGTAGCATCCTTCAATTTTCTCACCCTTCAGCTTTTCTCCCTATCATTTTGACTTCATCCTAGTGGGTGGTTTGAGTCCTTCTTCTTCTAGATATGGTGACTTCTTTTTGTATTCTTTTCCTCATTTACATATGTTGTATAGACAATTTTTGTGATTCACTTATGAGGGACTGACTTTAGTAAAGAAGTTTTGAAGAGTGTTCACATATACTTTGAATTCATTCATCTGCTCCTCTCACATATGCTTTGCTTACTGTCACTTTATAGTTGGTGTCTTGATATGGGGCAAAGATCAACAGCAATGATCAAGGGAATCTACAGGAAGAACTAAGCCATACTCACCTAAGTAACAACTGTTCATCCTAACTTCTAAGACTGGGGATAGGAGGACAAACTCCAGAGATGACAGGGTGGTTTTCAATAGCACAATTACTATTTGCAACCTCCTTACTAAAGTTGGTCCTTCATGAGGAGTGAATGACAAAAGATTGCATGTACAACATCCCATGCAAATATGGAAAAGAATGAGAAACTAGACAACTGAGAAACAGACTTGAGGAGCTTAAAGTCAAAGGTAACATAGATAAGTCTGGTAGTACAGACGATGTCTTGGGTGGAAGGAATCACATGACTTTCTTGGAGATGAGGTCCAAATAATAGATGATTAGCATTGCTGAAGGGTGAGAAAATTGAAGGAATCGGTATATATTAGCCTAATTGTTGTGGATATTTTTGTTCAGATGGGGAGGAATTAGCGTATAAAAATATGGATTCACCTATGTTGATGAGAATGAAATCTCCTATGTGGTGGGCATTGGTCTGGACAGTATATTTACCCCCATTCTTTTCTGTTGGCTACCATTTAGGAAAAAAAGACCTCTTTCTTTCCTTACAGATTGTATACTCCCTGGGGGGGGGGGTGATAACCTCTGTACTTTTATTTTATATTCATTATTTTTCTGATTTTGGATCTATCATTGATTCATTGACAGAGTGCAAATTACTTTCAATATTCCGTCAAAAATTTTTTTTCTATAGCAAACATTAATGCAAAGGATATTAACATACAAATGTTGGTCTCGCCCTTAAAAAAATATTAACTCTATTGTCACTTTTACTTTACTATCCAGAAATCCATTAATGATTCTTTTGAAGTGGAAAAGACTATTTATACAATTTAGGGATAATAAATGATTAGCATCTGTACTTATTAGATTAGGAGTCACTAAGTTTTAGGAAATATTGGGAGACTTGTTTTATTTATGATTTATGAATTATGAATGGTAAATCAATGCAAAACAAGAAGCTCGAAGAATAATATAATGCATGATTCTTCTGACCATTGCATATAATAGAATTTACTCAAATTGATAATAAATGATTACTGTTTGAGTGTAATTCATTAACCCAATGAGGATTAATCTGCAAACTTTCTGGATAATGATGCCATGATAGTTGAAGAATATTAATGAGGTAATATATGATTTAAGAGGAGAGATGAATCTTTTGGGAGTAAACTGTGTTTATCTTCAAGGTTGAAATGCTATAGGAATTTAGAAATAACTGTTTCCTACCCCATCAAAACAAAATTGTGGAATATGGTTATTGGTCTACAGTCATCTGATCATTGGCTTATGCCCGATCAACTTGAGTTTAATCTCCCTCCAAAAATAAAAAGATGTGTGTACAATATAGAGGTTTAGGTAAATATGTATGTGTTATGCCCAGGAGTGTGTATATTTCACTTCACCCTATAAGGGTCAAATTACGCCCAGGTTGTGTTGCATCCATACGACCAGAACATAACCTGACAGTCGATGCTGGGCTGTATACGAGTGCTGTAATCAGCCAATCTCATGGTTAAGATTGTTGCATATTTCCCCACTTGTGCCAGCTAAAATTCAGATTTTTGATACTGATTTTTTGAGACTTGTTGGTTCTCCTAAGATTAGTGCAGGAGTTCATTTTGGGCAATGTCTTAATGAACTTTGTGATTTAAATTTCACAACATTCACAATTTGAAAAAATTATGAAACAGACAAAAGATATGAATGTTTAACCTAAATTAATTAGAAAAAAAAACAAAACAAAAACATGATTTTTCAGTGAAGCTTTTATTTTTATAAAGTTGTTTTGTCATTAGTTTTTTAGTTGATTAAATTCCACTCTAGCTTCTGCCAAGTTATGATAATTGTGTTTTTTCAGGTTATCAATCCAACAAATTATATATATATATTATAATGATTACTACTCTTTGTTGGTAACATTGCGGTACTTTTTTTTTTTAATCCTCAAAACTTTTTCTCTAAGATTTTGATTTTGAAGCTAGATGCCTGTCTTGATTTTTTGCCTTTACTTTTTCCAGGCTGGGATTGTACTACCTGGTTTGGTAGGAACAGTCTGACATGTGATTAGTATAATTCTTGCCTAGGAACATTTAATTCTCTTTTGCACTTTCCGTGTTTATATCATAAATAAGAAACTGTATGATTATTGTAATTGGAAAACATATGCCATAATTAACTCTGCTTCTAATAAATTATTAGAAAAGAAAGAAAAAAAAAAAACAGGTGCCAAGGGGTTTTGTAAGAAGAAATCAAAATTGTAGAAATGTCATTACAAAAAGTAATGAACTCCAGATCTGATTGCTGCTTATGATTTTGTTCCAGCCTGCCTGTTGATTTATTATTAATAAATTTACTAAGGCTGAATTGAAGTTGGATTGTATAATAGTTTTTGTGAGTAATTAGTTGTAACATGATTATTTCTTCCAATCCACCTTGAAGCTATATTGTATTAATTAAAGTATTACTGATGGTTCCTGAAATGAAATAGGCAAAAAATGCAAACCTTAAAAATAGTGTTTGTTTGTTGCCTGTAGACCGAGTGAAAATATCCGAAAGGGTTTGAGAGCAGTTTCATATTGCACTAATCTTCAAAATCCTACATAGAGAAGTTTTATTCAAAGTTTTATTTGCTGCAGATGAATTGGAAAGGATGACGTTATTCAAGTGAAAATCGTAGTTATGACAATGATTTTTAGTTTTGAGATTGGGTTTAAATTTATTTTTTGGTGTCTGGTTTATTCACTTTTTATGTAATATCATTCTAATATTAAAAACCAAAAAATTCCGCAAAGAAACAGAGACCACCCCCCAAAAAAGAAAAAAATAGCTGTCAGAGCCTTCTTTACTTCAAAACTCTAAACATTACTTACTGTTGAGCTCTTGAAATGTATTTCTTAGCTTGAAAAATCACAGATTTTTTTTTTTTTTTTTACTCGAGACTCAGGTTTGGGCATCTGGGATTTTTAGACCACAAATAACAACATCCCTGGTCAATTAATAAGAAAGTCTAAAAGATTGGAGAAATTCTAGAACACTCAAGAAAATCAGGAATAGATAAATTCCCAAGATATGTGACCATCCATTTGGGCCTTTTGGACTTTCATCAAGGATTCTTGGAGATAATAAGAAACTCTGAAAGATTTGTAATTCTAAAGACTATTTGGTCAAGTCTAATGCACTTGTGATTAGAAAGATAAATGAGTCTGTTCTTTGTTGTTCGTTTCAAATCTAAAATAGAATGTAATCGTGCCTAAAAAGGTACAATGGCTCTGCTTTTTAATTCTGAGTGGTTTGCGATAGGCTCCTTTTAATTGGTCGGTCATGTAATGTAAAGAAATGAAAACACCCTTTTTGGTGGCAGTGTGAGGATTAATTGTGCAGACTGGACATTAATTGTCTCCTCTGCAACTCCTCTTGTTTAAAAGTACTCCATGAATTGAGCAAAAAAATTAGCTTTTAGTCAGTTCTGGGGATTTTTTTGGTGGGGTCAGTTCTCGAGAATTCTTTGCTGAGAGAGATCCAACAATACTAGAATTCACTGCCCCCTCTATGACAACCTGACCTGAAAAATTCTGGCTTGAAGTTGACCAATACCCTGACCAAGTTCCATGATAGCTTCCATGTCTTTAACCAGCCACTGCACATTGGTAAAGCTAAAACTGCTTGACCAATCGTGATATTTGAGTCAACGAGAAGGGTTAACTTTGTTCCCGTGAATTGCCATTGTTTCATCCTTTACAACACTCATTGTCCCTGTGTTAGTAACCAACACACCTGTGCAGTGAAGGCATTACAATCAAACCCTTCATCAGGGGACCTTGGGGGTCTTCAGTTCACAGCGTGGGCTTAGAGGTCTGGCACCAGGTGGAAGAGACTGAATGGCTCAGGAGTTGTGACGTTACAAATGAATTAAATATTAGGACAACTGAGTTTGACAATAAGCCTGGTGCAACTCATGAGGGAAGATCTGTCGTGAATCAGTACTACGGCTGTAGCTCTGTGAGAGATCGCTCATCCAGTAGGCTCCACTTTGCATGTCGACTGACCACAGATCCATCTGGTGTGGTGGCTCACGTTTCAAAATACCAGGTGCAACATTGCACATTAATTCAAAATGCCATTTATTATCAGATAGAAAAACTAACATACTGTGTCACTAAGAAAAACCAACAAAACAGCAGGATAAAGCAGTTAGAAAAAATATTTATAGAATTTTTTAACACGTGATACTTAGAAGTACCATCAGGACTGAAAGGATTAATGGGACTATGTGTTATCCAGTAGCTTGTGTTTTTATGTTGGTTTTGTGCATTTAATGCCTCCTCCATTTTGAAAGTGTCGGTGTCTTTGAGGTATTGTTTTGCATTCAGATATAAGGCTGGCTGCGACATATCAGCATGTTGTGGAGGTTGTGTATGTTCTTGTTGAGTTGGATTGAAGTTGTGGTTCCGTGTGTTTCTGTGTTCAACTAGAACGTTTGTATTCTCATCAAGTTTTGAAGCTATTCTATGCAGATATATTAATTTCTAGAGAGGTTTACACCTTGAAGAAAGAAATAAACGCAAGCAAAAACTAAAACAGGACCTCCCCACTCCATAGAAAATACTTACTACACCCAACCAACTGAATGGAAACACTCTATCCTTAGAGTTAAAACATATCACCTTTTCCCCATCTTACCCCTGCTGTGATAAAAGAACATCCCAGAGTTGACCTCTATCTCACTCACATCCTAAACAACCCCCCCCTCCACCATACAAACCAACCCCCAATTTTTTCTCCAGTTCACTAATACACCCAAACATGTAAACAGCTCCTATTTTTTTTTTGCTAGTTCTCTGCCTCTAAGTACTTTTGGAAATGCTGACGTAAGTTCAGTGAAATGCATCAAGCCACTCTTCAATTCTCTCCCACTTGGTCAAATTGATACCATTATTTTGTCAGATTACCTTATATCCACTCAACAAGCATGTAGATACTTGGTAAATTTTATTATTACAAAATTAGACTTAATAAAAAAACATTACACATAGGTTTTAATCTATACATTAGTATGAATCCACCTGTAAAAATTAGAAAAATACCTTGAAAGATTATCAATATATTGAAATTTTGTAAGCATAGTTGAGGTTTGGCTTTAAGACACTGCTGAATCATTAGTTTTTAAACTAAATTCTTCACCTGATTTTCATTTTTTTTCCTTTTTTCTTTCAAAAGGTGAACTTGAAAACAGTATATAAAGTATTGGGTATCCTAAAAAGTATTTCTTCTTGTTGATGGCATTAGGAGCATTTAGTTTTAATGAGCTCTATTAAAAAAGATCGCTTTTGAATGTATTCTGATAGGAGACATATCAGCGTACATTTAAAAGAGAAGAAAAGACTCTTAAAATTTGCGTATTTTTGTTTATTGATTCTAACATTGAAAATGAAAGTAAATCAACATTTTTGTTCATGTGCAAATCATGGAGAAGGTATGTGAATGATAGAATATGTTGAAAGTTGTTTTCAATGTTTTTTTTATTGAAGATTTCTCAATGAACAATGCTCTGTGGTCAGGCACACCAGTTGTGGTTGATCACCATCAAATCAAAACTTCACTTGAGAATATTCAACATCATACAATGCAGGAAATAGTCAACATACTTGAAATAATCAGATGAAGTATTGAAAATCATTTGTATCAGTTTGATTTTGTTAGGGACTTGAATGTGTGTCTCTTACTTGAGTTGAGTAAAAAAGAAAAAAAAATCTACTGAACCATATAATTCTTTATGCAAACTTCTATTTAAATATGAGGAAATGTTCCATTCTTGAAACAAATTGTGATGGGTGGGTGGGTGATGAAAAGTGAATACTTCACAACAAAATGTAAAGGCAACCAAGATAAACCATCGCTTACTGTATTAAAAGCCAGTCTCCATTCTAAGAAAATGATATTTGGTGGGATTGGTGGAGAGTCCTCTACTATGAAATCATTCAGGAAAACCAAACTATTGTTTTGAACTAGTACTGCTTCCAATTAGACCAATGGATGGCAACAATCAACAATAAGCATGCATCCGAAAATAGATAATAGAAAGGGAGCAATGTTTCATCATCCCTGAATTTGTGTTTCTTTGATGACCAGCCAAAAATCTTGGTTTTCATTCATCTTTTATATTCAATACTTATTGCACTTTGGATTATCATTTATTTTGGCCTCACAGAAATCTCTTGAAAAAGTGGAATTCCCTTGAAGGTTGCAAAAGGCTCCTTGAGCAGTTGTTTGCCGAGAAAGATGAAAAATTCCGGGAGGGTGGAATTACGAAATTGCCTGAAAGATGGCTGGAGATTTTTCAAAATGTTGATCCATAAAGATTGTGTGAAAAGTGGAACTAATTTTATTTTTTATTTTTACTTGAAAAAACAAGCAAACCTTTTTTGGCCATTGTGCATTTTGTAAAAATGTCGGAGATAGATAACATTTTCAGAGGAGGTAATATGTGTTTTTTATTTATTTATGTAATTACATTCATGCATGTTTGTCTTGAACTATTGTGTTACAATTCGATGTTACAATATTTCACTGTGAGAGAGAGTACAGTGTGTACAAATCTAGTGGTGTGTATATTGACCAAGAAATTGGTCAACCTCTTTTCATCCATCTCTTCACTTTGCACAGGCTATTGATACATCCTCAATGAATTTATGTGGTGGAAAGAAAACAATTGAAGAGACAAATCATCAGGATCATGAAATAA
Organism: Thysanoteuthis rhombus; assembly: GCA_963457665.1. Classification (NCBI taxonomy): domain Eukaryota; kingdom Metazoa; phylum Mollusca; class Cephalopoda; order Oegopsida; family Thysanoteuthidae; genus Thysanoteuthis; species Thysanoteuthis major. The sequence continues at coordinate 62,140,346 of OY735204.1, forward strand.
CTGATAAATAAATAATGAATTATTGAGTATTTTAGCTCAATGAAACATTTAACATGTTACCTTTATCTCCAACAGGACAGTAATTATTACCGGGATACTACAACAAGCTATAACAAACATATCTGCTATGAGAAAGTTGATATACTTACCTTAATTGTCAACTTCAGATTTTCACTTTCTCAAAGTATATAGTTTTCTTTATCATCCTTACTTCAATTTGGTATGAGTATTTCTAAAATGTCTGTTCTTTTCAGTTTAATTTTTTTTTAATTTGCATCTCTTCTTGTTGAAATAAATCATTTCTTTTCATTAACAGCTTCTTTTGATTTTCAGCATGAAAAGGGATTTAGTTTTTGCATTGAATTATTTTGTAAATTGATCTGAACTGTACTTTTCATACTCAGCACTTCCCCCCAAAAAAGAGTATATGTTATTATTTTCTCATGTATCTATCCTTCAGTGTTTCTTTAATTTTCTTATTATAGTATTTTTAAAGTGCTTATTTTGTGTCTGTATTTTTTTTGAATCTGTAGGCAGGCAAACTCGCCAAAGTATATCACAACAGCAAAGATCTTCTAGTTACACCCAACAACAGCAACAACAACAACAACAGCAGCAGCAACAACAACAACAGCAGCAACCACAGTCACAACAACAACAACAGCAACAACAACCGCAAAGACGCCAACAACAACAACAACAACAGCAGCAGCAGCAGCAGCAGCAACAACAACAGCAGCCAGAACAACATCAACACCAGCAACAACAGCCTATGTCACTTTATCATACACCACGTTATCCTTACCATAACACTCAAAACAGCACTTCACCCAGGTAAGAATGAAGCTTTCTTGAAAAGTATATCTTTAATTGTTTAGTTTTATAATCATCATCATCAGTTTAGAGTCCGTTGTTTGACGTAGACCTTCCCTAAGATTGGACCTCTCTATCATGGATGTTGCAGAATCTTTCTGAATTTAAGATTTAAGAAGTGTTCAGTCACACTGACTATACTCCAAGTTAAATTATCAATGAATGCATACTAACTTTTGATTTGAAATAATTCTTGACTTGCATCACAGTCAACAATTGAACAACTAGTTTTCAAAATACAAAGTCAAGTAAAAAATTCCACCCAAGAATAAATATGGTCAGAATAATTTCTGTTAATGACTCAGTGACGTTTTTCAGTGGAAAACATCTTGAATAGTTTTTTAAAAAATTGTCCAGAAATAGTTCGTCAAAATAGGGTCAAAAAAATGTTTGAGGCCAATTTTCAAGTCTGTAGACAAAACAATATGGCCAAGAGTGAAGGAACCCACCAACATATACAAATACACAAACATATAAAAAGGGATAGAACCCTTCACCACCTTTATTGTTGAATGCTTGTTTACATAGACTATGTATGAATCGTTATGCTCATATCACATTACATATTAATTGTTATGCTCATTTCATTGGCTTAACAAAGGCCATTACAAGTATGGATGACTTTTTGAGTATCAACCAATATTTGAAATAATCAGAGTATGATGTCTTCTGGTATTGATTGCTCATTTCAGAAAAATAAAGTCCTACAAAAGGAAGGATATATAAGGAGTTAGAATTCATGCAAATGATGGAAAACAATTTTTCAAAAATACTTCAGAATTCATTGAATAGTGAAGTACGGAACCATTTGTGTGGAGTATGAATTTTTGTGATCTTTTATATACCAAAGCTACAGTTTATTTTTAAAGCATATTTTGAAAATTTGCTTTGTTCATTTGACAACAATATGAATTCCTTGCTTTGGGTGTTCACATTGTTATTTTCCTCGAATAGAAGCTATAAAGATGGCTCAAGTAAGATCTAGATAGAAAAAAGCCCTGTTGTTTTCAGGGATAGCATATACAATATCATTTAATGTTTTTAGCATAAAAGATAAAGTTTGAATGAGAAAACACTGACATATATGAACATGACAAAAATACACAGCAAAAAGAATTTTTAACTTGAAGAATAATCCTGAAAAAATTCTTTGAAGATGGTAAAAAATTCTCATATAAAAATTATTTGTGTTAACAATATAAATTTGGAGATGTTTCTGTTTAATAAGTTGTTTATACTGAGTAAACAGGTGTAACATTAAATTGCATTATTAAATTTTTAGCCCCAAACACACCCAGATTTTAAAATGAACTTCTGAGCAGATTTCAATAAAACTTTTGGTATTATTCATTTATGAGTGAATATTTTTATGAAAGGGTATTTTGCTGAAAAAAGCGTATGGGATTAATTAAAAAAACAAACTAATGAACCCTACATTTAAAAAAAATTCTTTCTATAAATCTCCTTTTCTCTCTCATACATGTAGACCTCTCTCTCATAAATATGTAATCTCCCTCGCACATATTGTTATCACTCTCTCTCATATGTATCTATGTTATCTCGCTTTCTCTCTCTCTTATACATATAGATGTTATCCCTCTCCCTCTTACAACTAAATGTCATAACTTTTTTCAAAAACACCTATTCTGGCCGCTTACAAATGCTTTCTAGGTTGCAACTAATAGCAGCTGTACATGAATCATCTCCTAAATGATATCACTTCCTCCAAAGCCTATTGAGAACCTTTGGAGATATTGGATAGTGTGGACACGTAGCTTCTTTTGACTTCATGTAAACATTTGTTCTCTCTCGTACATGTTAACATTCTTTATTTCTCAATCTTACTTATAAATATTTTCTTTGGTACTTATAAACATTTTTACTCTCTCTCTCTCAAACATGTAAACGATGCCAATTTCTCTCTTGTACAGACATAAGAACATTCTCACTATCTCTCCCCTACATTCATATAATCATTCTCTCCCTCATATATACATATGAAACACTCTCTCTTTCTTGTTCAAACATACATATACACATTCTCTCTCTCTCTCTCTCTCATACATATAAACCTTTTTTCTCTTGCTCTATTGGTCTATTCCATACATATGAACTTTTTTTCTCTCTCTATGTCTCATGCATATAAATATTTTCTTTCTCTCTATCATACAAATAAGTATTTTCTCTCTCTCACTCTGCCTCATACATATAAACATCATCAGTCTCATACATATGAACATTCTCAGTCTCATACATATGAACATTTTCTCTCTCATACATATGAACATTTTCTCTCTCATACATATGAACATTTTCTCTCTCATACATATGAACATTTTCTCTCTCATACATATGAACATTTTCTCTCTCATACATATGAACATTTTCTCTCTCATACATATGAACATTTTCTCTCTCATACATATGAACATTTTCTCTCTCATACATATGAACATTTTCTCTCTCATACATATGAACATTTTCTCTCTCATACATATGAACATTCTTTCTTTCATATATACAAACATTCTCTCTCTCTTACACGTGAAATATTTCTTTTTCTCTCGTATATATGAAATTTCTCTCTCTCTCTCCCTCTTACATATGAGCATTTTCTCTCTTACATATGAAATTCTCTCTCTCTCTCCCATACATATGAAATTCTCTCTCTCTCATACATATGAACATTCTCTCTCTCTCTCTCATACATATGAACATACTCTCACTCTCTCTCTTGTCAATTTAGCAATGGTGTAAATTAATTGTGAAATTCCTATCTATACTAATATTTGAGCCTTTTGTTTGTTTACTCATGCCTCTTTTCCACTAAAACTATGAGGCTTATGGACCTAATTTTATGCATTGTAGACTGAAGGTAGGTCAACTTACCACTTAGGCTATATGAAGTTGACCTTGGAGGTCAATCGAGATAGCCAGAGGTCATTTCTAGCCAACTTTCAGAGTTGTGGGCCATACTTCTGCACCAGGGATGCTGAAATTTACAAAATTGGTACATTTTCTTGAGGCAAAGATCACAATCTATGTTTAATGCAGAGCTGACCTTTGAGGTCATTTGGGTTGGATCACCAATCAATCTTTTGATCTTGGCACCCAATGAAAGAAACACTTACGTAGTGTATCCAGAAATTCTCTCAAACAAAGTGATACCATGTTCTTTTTTGTGCACCAGAATATTTGTTATAACCACTTTTTTACTGTGTACATATTGTAAATAATAGTTTATTTTGTTTGCTGTGTTTAAGAAGAAATACATCAAAGAACATATCTTTCCTTGTTATATTTTAAGGTATTTAACTGGGCAACGCTGGATGCCCCTGCTAGTACCTCATAATTTTTCAGTTTTGAGAAAAAATTCATTTTTGGGGGGTTTTTAAAAGATGTAGGATATAAGAAGTTGATGATTAATTCATAGCTGGTATTATCATTGCTATCATTGGGGGTGAATTTTCCATAATCCATGTTAGGTGATGAATTATTGGGGGTGAAATTGCTGGATACCATTCGGAATATCGCAGCTCCCTGCAACTCATCCAAGCTCCATAACTGTCTGTATTAAGCTTCAGTAGATGACCCCCATATCATAATGCTAGTGCATTGGACGCAGTGTAATATTTGCACACACACACACGCACACACATGTATACGTATGAAATTAGATGGCTATTTTATATAGCAGTATATACGGTGCACCAAAAAGTCTAGAACTTGATAATGAAAAAAGCATTTATTTTTGTTTTTCAACTTAATCTCATTCTTCGTCAATACAGTTAATTCAACGGTAAATATTAATCATGTATGAATTATTATAGAGAGAAATTTTCAGATAGAAATCCTGCCAATGATTATATGTTAGGCCATGAAATTTTTCATTGACCATTCTACAGCTTACATTGGTTTTAAAAGATGGTTTACTGCTTCCGTAAAATTTAACAGTCAAGTATCGTAGGCACTTGAATTTTAGTTTAGTTGTAATTTGATATTTATTATTTATAATGTATAAAAAAAACAAACTAAAAAGGTCCTATTATGTAAATATTGGAATACTGTCTAAAATATTATTTCTTTCTTTGTTCTTTGCATGACAGTTTATTATAGTTTATTCCTCTTCTTATTCAATTTCACATATTTTGTCATCTTATTGAATTACTTATTTGTCTTCACAGGTGATATTCCTTTACTAATCTCTTGTTTTTTTAGCATCTTAATTTTTGTATGCTATGTTTATTGTTTTGAAAAAAAAAAATGTACTTGAATTGATGCCACCCACATTGTAGCCTTTCTAATGAGCTCTGCTCCCTTTTAAATGCTTTTCAGCTTCACTTATCTATTTTTCTTTTTCTCTTTACGTGCATCCTTGCCTTTTCTTCTTTCACCCATGGAAATATTGGCAAGGATACATTTTTCCTTTTGTATAACTTGTCACTGTGGATAAGTGAAGTCAGTCAGTGCAATCTTTTCACTTGTGGCATATCTGCTTATAGCAACCTGAATTTTTAGAAGGGATATGATCAGTACAGATTTTAGTACTTTTGTAATGTATTAACTGAAAGTTGACTTATGACATCATCTTCCTTAGCCATTGGTATCTTGGACAGTCCTTTGCTTATTGATTGATGAGGTCAGACTGTGGATGTCAGATTGAATGAACCAGAAAACCAAACAAGTTCTTTACTTCAGGTGGCAAAGATGATGATTTGTCTCCATATAAAACTGACCCTACTAGGGTCATTTTCAAGCATGATGCAAAGGGAATTTCTCTGTAGAAATCACTGATACAGATTTCTTGTCAGAATTAAATTTTTTTTTCCACAGAGGTAATATTCATTTTGTTCCTTTGAGAGAGAAAGGAAAAAAAAAAAAATACAAAATTACCTTTTTCTCCATAAATTTATGAATGTAATGAATTGTGATTTCATGAAAGTTGAAAATTCTGAAAGAAAGTTTTTTTTTGAGATTTGTTTCAAAATCTTTATGAACAGACTTTGATTTATAATGGCAATCTTGAGTCGAGTCTACATTGATAAAACTTTTAACCTAGTCTCTAGAATTGCATTCTTAGATTGGGGGGGGGGATCAAAGCTGTTTTCATTTAGAGAAACATAAAGTAGTGTACTGATTAAATGGTTACTGGTTTTATTATAAACTTTGGTAAATTTCCTGAAGATTAGTACTACCATATCAAATTTAAATTTTTGTTAAAACGGTGACAGGGTTTGATTACCGATTATCATTATAGACAATGCTAAGTATCTCAACTTTTAGTTCAATGCAGGCTGTGAGAACTTCGTAATGGGAAAATAGTTTGTCTGTTTAACTTGCTAATAGCCTGTCAATAATGTAAACCTTAGCTTTCATCATAGGTTGATATGTAAAAAATTTCCTTTCAGTGTTGTGTTTGGTTACCTAGTAGATAATATGACTCATAGGTTTGAAATGGAGATCCTATACTTGGTAAAAGTAACATTAGCATATCAATACCATGAAGTAAAATCTTAGATGTACAATTTACCGAGTGCTTGTTAATGAAAGCAGAACCTTAATTAGCATGAAAATAAATAAAAACCTGTCACTGACCATAAATATCTGCTCTATTATTTTCTTATCAATTGAATTGGAATCTTTGAAAATAAGGTAATTTCATAATTCGAGAGAGTAGTGCTTATATAGGTAATCAACTTGAGGGATAACATTTTGTGGCTCTCAGAGAAAGGGGGCGAGCATAAAATAACTGCACATGGGATTTTTAAAAAGAAAATGACATGATATATATATGTATATGCATAGGTATGTGATTATTAGAGTATTTTATGCATAAATAGATGCATGTTGCATATTAGAATAGATTGCTATATATATGTATGTGCACATATGTAATTACCATAGATTTATATGAGATTAAATTGTACAGAGATGTAATTATTATTTTCTTGATATTTTAAATGATGGCTTTATTAACAGGTGTAGCTTCATATGTATCATTTGTAGATATCGAGATTGTTTTTTTTTGATGTTGACTTGAGAAACTTACATGTTCTTTGTGAAAGTAACTGAGAAATGGTGTCATTTTTTCTAAACTTCTTGGTTTAGATTTTTGATATATTCTTACTTCGTAGGAACACTAATGAATATTACCAAAAGTCTTTTTTTCATATTAGATCATATAAAGATTTAACCAATATTTGCCCCCCCCCCCATTGTGTGATAACTTTCTAAAGAATTGAGTATTTATTTCTTTTTAGTCAAAAGAAATTTCAAACTATTCATAGTCTTTTCAAGACTTCTAAAAAAAAGGTTTAAAAAAGAGCTGCATCAACAAATTGTCTTCAAAAAGTTTCTGGAGAATTTAATTTACCATTTTTGGCCTTAGTTTTCTAACTGCATTGCCATGTGTTCTATATAATAAAGTGTCCTTTTATGAGATGCTTCTCATATCATGTATTTGTATTACAATATTTGCTATGATTATTTTTGCTTTTAAATATTTGATTTGTACGGATGCAAAATAATACTCACAATTTTTTTCATTCAATATGATACATGGTGAAAACTTCAGTTTTTTGGTAAAAAATATGAAGTATTTTTCTATGCTATTCAAGTAACCAAGCTGTAAATTTTCTATTTCATTTCATTTGTGCTTAAAAAAAAAAAAAGAAAATGAATAGAATGAAGTCAGCATTTGGTGTACAACCTAAATTTCATGTCTCATGGATTTCTTCAACTTTTCATTTCTCTCTGCTACATCTTTGGAAAACACTGTTGCAATCATTCAGGAATGTTATGTCGCACTTTTTTCAAAGGAATAGATGTGCTGCTGATTAGATTAATGATTTTATCAGAGTTCAGGTGCTATTGAATATTTTTTTGTTAAAGGAATTGCACTGTTTTGAATATCATACAATTTACGGTGTTTTACTGTAATGTAATTTTGAAAGTAATACTCATTTCCCTGATACTATTACTTTCATATTAGTATTCTATTAAGGGAATGCTGTGAAAGTTCCTTTAGTTAGTTACTTACTTGTTTACTTGAACCCTTTGCCCCATGCAGAACATAGGCCATCGGCAACGTTATCTTAGTGCACTTGACTTCAAGCAGATTCCTCTAGATTCCTCTTGGAGTGGCAGCTTCTCTGTATCCCTGCTTTGGTGTCCCTATGCCATTGTTTCTGGGCCTTTCCTTTTTCCTCTTCCCCTGTGGGTTCCAGGTTAAGGCCTGCCTAGTGATGTTGCTGGTATGATTCCTGATGGTGTGGCTGTTTCAGCACCACTTTCTTCTCAAGGTCTGTGTGGTAATTGCAATTTGGTTTGTTCTCCTCCTCAGTTCTTCACTGAAGAATTTCTCTGGCCAATGATTATGGAAGATTCTGTGCAGACAGCTATACATGAATGTTTGGAGTTTATGGAGTGTTGCTTTTCTCATTTTACATGTTCTAGAACCATAGGGGAGCACAGCTTTCACAGATTTCTTGTAGCTTCTAAATAAAATTTAATTGTTTCTGTTCCAACACATTTCAGCTCCCAATGCTAGTAATGTTATAATCAAAGATGTAATGATTATTATAATATAGCTTGAATTTAGATAGAAATGTAAAATTATTTTCAACTTTCGAAGAATTTTATTTTTGCAATACTTTATTTTGTTGTGCATAACCGGCAATTTTCTCTTTTTATTTACACAGTTCTCTCTGTTAGAAACCATCAACGAAAACTGCCACCATAGGTTTCTTCAGATTATAAGTTTGTCTGGGTAACAATGTGTCACATGTATAAGCTGCACCCATAGAGTTAGAGGGCTAAGAAATTTCAACATTCAATCCTTATTATGTCTAGATTGAAAAATTTCAATTTGCAATGCAAGTTTATGCTAAATTGGTCTCTTAGTTTGTGTCTGGCAGCATTCATACTTGTTTTTTGAAGATTCAAACTTTTTTTAATGATCAAAACCCAACTAAAGGAGAGACAAGTAACTTATCTGTTGATCAGCCCCCTTTTCAAATTTTTTAATTGATCACCAACAATGCAGTATGCTGCCAAAAGGCATTGATCACTTGATGGTTCCTATTGAGTGACTTACTAGAGAATGTCTCTACATCTAACAGGATGATATACTGTGTCAGTGATCAACGTTTATCCGTACAACATATTAGAATATTTACGCGTGAAGTTTTTCTTGAAAAAATGAGAGTAAAGAAGTAGATTTTCACTGCTAACATCAGTCAAACCCCAATTGTCTTATGGGAATTGACAGTTATAGGTTGTTTAAGCCTGGTTGAAAAGTTGTAAGAAAATTATCAAAGCTTTTAGTAAATGGCATCAAGAACACCAATGTTGTATCATCAGATTTTTTGTGTCATTTAAAAAAAAATTAATGTGTATGCTGGCAATATTAGTAGACCCCTGAACATTCTGGAGTCTTCATTCAGGCATGGGCCTTTATTTGCCAGATAAGACAACCTCTGCTAAATAATGCGGCACTCTTTCTATCTGGTTGCCATTTTCTGAGGGGTCAAATTGACTGATATAACTCATTTGGGGAATATGCCATCATTGAAGGTAGTCAAAACATAGCATCATAAGTTTCATATGACACATGTTAGTTTACTGCAGTACATGAACTACAAATTTACAGAGGTATTGCCCTTGCAACTGCCTTTGTTTGTCTCTGTTGCTGTAATTTGAAGTATTATAAAATCCACATTGGAATCTTTTTCTGCTTAATGTTAGTTATTGGGTTAGAATTTCTCTTATATAACTGTTACAATATCTATTGTAATATCATTTGCCTCCCTGGAATTTGACAGCTGTTGTCCTATCAAAACATGTAGCCCTACAAATCACTGGACCAACCAGTCAGGTGGGCTACAAATTCTTCTCTCTTGTTTGTTTGAGTGTGTGAGTGCGTGCAAGTGCTCCTCATCACATTCTTTGATCAACAATGCCCTAATCTTGTGCTGGTATTTTTTGATGATCTCAATTCTATAAGATAATATTTTAGATGATCGGTTCTAGTACATGCACAAGCTATGGTTATTCATTTATTCAAGGTATGGATGTTGGAATTCATTGTGGAAATGCTACACCTGCATACCAACATGTATTATTCATAACTAATCATGACATTTTGACTAAAGGTTTATCATTTCAGTGATTTTTATGCTAGAATTTTCGTTCTCATAATATTGGTATATATAGTGCTTCTGAAACTTATATAGGACTTTAATGATCTCAAGTACAATTCTTCTTAATTTGATTACCTTTCCGGGATATCTTAATCATGATTTTGATGTCTTATTGCTTACTGTAGAAGTAGGCTATGAAAAGTTGAACTTGGGGAAGTATTTATGTAATTCTGCTTGATTATATCCATGGGAAATTAAAAGAAAACTTGAAGATCATAGAAATCCACTTTTGTAATAATGATAAACCTGGCAAATGTTATCATGGGAAAACATCATCAAACACTGAAATTGGTATAGATTAGTTTGAATGGTTTCTTCATAATATTGTTCTGCTTTTATGAAATCATGAGCAATTCAAGTGATTGATATTGCTAATTTATTAGTTTTCTTTTCATTAGACAACTGAAGATTGTGTAGGATCTGTTTTGATGTTGAGGAAATCAGATTTCTTGTCAATTTGAAGGAATGAATGATATTGAATAAATTGTTTTATTTTTTTTTTTCATGATATATCTTATTTAGTATAACATGGGCCAATGATGAGATATCTTGAAGGTGCATCTGTATTGAAATTATTTATCAGCTGTTTTTTTTGTTGTTTTTTTTGGTATTACTTATCTATTCTGGCCTTGAAAAAAGTGCATTATCTATGATGTTTTCTTGATGACAAAATTCAAGTTCTCTTTTAGCTTATACTGATGAAGAGAATCTGAATATCAGTGTTCTCTTATTGGAGGAATTATTCAAAGTTTGTTTAATGTCAAAGCAAACCGATATCAAAGGACCATATTGAAGAGATACTTTTTGCAAAATTCAGGAGATATCTTCAACTATTCTTGTTTGAAAATTTCAATTTGATTGTGACATTAGCTTTTCTAGAATTTGTCCTGCACCTTTCTATGTATATTCTATGATGGTTATTGTAGAACCATAATTTCATTGCAATTTAGCCAGCTGAACACTACTTTCAAAGTGTGCTTTGGATTATTGTTTTGTTTGAAGACCCAATTTTGGTCCTACTTCAGATGTTCAGTTGAATATATTAAGTACCAAAGTATCGGTACATAGCCACCTCCCCAACCCCTAAGAATAAGTAGGTCATTTAAAACTGACTTACTGACTGCTGCTAACAGCCTGTCACTAGGTTATCCACTGGATAAATTTCAGGAGCCAGAAAGCACAAATATAAAAAAGAACAAAAAAAACCAAAAAAACAACCTATTGAAAGGATTTTTTTCCCTAAAATCCACCTAAAAACGTGCGCCGGGCATCGATTGAGATGGGCTGATTTCAATTATAGTTACAATATTGGTCTGTAATGTATAGTTCTTGAGTTAAGAGTCCAAACATAAACACATTACAACTTATGTATAAGTCCTGTGTGTTGTTTTGCATCTCTCCCACTCTGAATTTCATTATTATTGAAGGCTTGTGTAAGCCTCTCATAAATCAATCATGGAGTGTTTTAAAAAAAAAAAAATCATTTTGCTTGATTCTTTGATGTTTTTTCAATGAAAATCCCAAGAATTTGATAAAAAGTTGTTCAAAAAAGTGCAACAGACATTTTTACCATTTGTTAAAATTGGAATATTTCACCATTCTCTCTTTCACCAGATACAGTGTGTGAGTTTGTGTGGATGCCCAAACATGTGGGAATGAAAAAAAAAAAAAAAGCAACTACATGAAATCTGGTTCTGTTGTTGACTTTATGATTTGCTATATTTCAGCACTTTGTATGAATATAATTTTCTCTTTCTCCCTCACCTGTAGATGTCCGCAGCAAAGTAGCCCAAGGTATCCAAATATTCAATATTCTCAGCACGCCAACTTTTATCCATCAACAAGATACCATCATCAACAGAGGTACCAGCATTTTGCTCAAAATCAAGGACATGAACAATATACAGGTATTGCATATTGTGCCTGTTTTCTTGACCAATGCTATATACATGTACATGTGTCTATATGTATATGTGCTCACTCATACTCCTTTTATACATGTGTACATAGTATATGTATGCATGGCATATATAGCTATAGCTTCTATGTTTATATGAGTGGTGACTTGCATAGCTTTTTTGTGACTGTTGCTGTCCTATTTCTGCTCTAAGAAATGAAAGTATTGAATATTTTTACTTTTCCAAACAAAAACATTTCAATCAATCTTTTTTCTTTAAATTTTTGTTGACGGAGAAGTGGATCACATGCCAAACTTAGACCTGATTTTTTCAGTTTCACCAGAAGATTTTTTTATTGAAAAAGAAAAAAAAATCTTTCTGCACTTTAGATCACAAGTATTGGAAACAAGGAGAAAAGTAAGTTGGAAATGGAAAGAAAAAAAAACAAACAAAACAATTGATCTATTGTTAATCATGCGTGACAGGCACTCACTCCCACTACCCTTACCTAGCCTTCATTTTGGTTTGGATATAACTGGAGCTTTTCTGTTTCAAAGAAATATCTACAGTTGAGATTTGGGAAGTCATTTTTTAACTATTATGTTCTGAAAAATTCTGATATACAGTATATTAATTTTATTCTCACATAGAAATGTTAAAGAGCTGAGAAATAGTTCCTTTGGGTAATTTCCCTTTTTATTTTAAAATTATCTGCTTTGAAATAGTTTGTGTTCTCAAATGTTCATTTTGTGTAGTCTTGTAATTAGCCATTTGTGTAAAATTTGAATATGAAATTAGAGAATGACTACAATTAATACATAAATTCTTTTTTGAGAGAAATTTGTTTAAAATCAATAGACTTGAACTATCAAAATGAAATGAACATCTTGCTATAATTGATGAATCTATGAAATCCCCAAAAATGTATATGTTAGCATATAACTTGACTTTTTAGCTTGAAGAATTTCCCCAAATGGATCATCTTGTCTATTTAGACCCTTAAGAACTTGACAGTGTGATGGATGCAGTGCTATCTTATTTTAGAGAGTCAACTGATCAGGCGAATATTTGACTAAACTTGAATCGACACCTCAGTTCTAGGGGTCGACTTATGTGCTGACATGTGCAGCAAGCCCTTAAAAGATTTACTACCTTCTAAACCAAACGTTGATTGTATTTCTGAAGGAATAATTAATGAATAAATAAAAACTGATGATTATTTGAAAACATACTGATTCATCTAAAAAAACAGATGATATTATTGTGAACAAATCCTTGAATAGTAAAATGATTTGTAAATATGTGCACATGGTGCTTTCTCAATTGTATACTTTTGATTCTGTAGGCTGGAACTTTTTTCCGTGATTACAACCGAAAATGATTACTTGTTTTATACATAAATTGTAATGGTGTATGCACAGAACTCATCAGAACACAACATACATATTCAGGATAATCATAGAATTAATCAATTCTAAATTATTGAGGAAAAATTTGAAATCTGGATGATGAACTGATTTTTTTGGCATATTGCTAACATTAGAAAATATGAGAAAATACTTCTCATGAATTTCCTATGCAAATTTTTATAAATGAACACTTTCTATGTTTTGAAAAAGATTAAATGTCACTATTACCTATTAGACACTTCTGACTTAATATCTCTTGAATATTTCTCTGTACACTAGTATGTGGTAAATAGGTCATGAAAATGAATGGAAAAATACTGCTTTTGTAGAGTGTGGACCTGTAGAAAGCTACTGTTAAATCATGTTAATTCTAGTGTCATCAGCATCTCTAGTAAGGGAATGATGCTTCTCTTTACATGGCTTTTAAAGATACCGTTGTGCTATTTTTAGTCCTCTGAAGGCATCATGGGATCCTTAGTGAAATATTAATGGGATACTAGAAGATTTTTGAAGATTAAACCCAGTAAGATACGCTGAGAATAAAAAAAAAAAAAAGCAACGATTTGAATATACATTGATCATCTGCTGAGAAAAGGATAGTGCTTGCTTGATCATGGTTAAAAATATGAAGATGGCTGTTGAAATAGCTGACTGAATAACAATTTTTGAAAATTTATTTTACAAAGCTTTACCGAGAACATAAAGACAAATGTTATGTATTTTTCTGGCAAAAAGTGATCATCTTCTACTGTATTTGAATGCATGCAAATATTGTTGACAGCTTTTTTTGTATCTGTACCTGTGTTGATCGCTCTTTTCTGTTACTGCATTGTCTCTTCATATCTTTCTTAAAATCTTGTACTTTCTCAAGATATTGTTGATTCAGTTTTCTCTTAGTTTATCTTCAGTTTTTTACCTTTTAAAGAAAAGGCTTTTTAAAAAAAAACTATTGATATGTGGTTTGTAAAAAGAGAAGACAATTACATGAAATCAGCATATTGGGATATTCCGTGTTATATTAAAAGAATCTTGAATATTACTGGTTAAAATTACTTGGTATTTTAACTAAATAGCTTAGAATAGGATGAGGCCGAATGAAGAAAGTATAGGAAAGAAGATTACGTTATGCCAATTTCTAAAATAGGAAGGGCTTGCCTACCCACAAAATCAGCATTTCAAGACTCGACCATCAGCCTCTGCCACTACTGGAAAATTGTTACTATTTGAGCCACAAGATTTTGGAAAATGACTTACTATTGATAATGAAGGTACTCTGATCGCTGATATTGATCTTAAATTTCATATCAACTGAGTCAGCAATTTCTCAAAACTATTTTTTCTTCATGAAGTATCAGCATTCAACTCGTATCTAAATAGAACTTGAAAGTTGGTATCCAAGTAATTTCAAATGTGAAAACTTTGGGAGTGAATGGTTTAAGATTGAATCAACAAAGATTTTAAATTTTATGCCAAATCTTATTTGAATTATTTTTCAATTTTTTCAGATTTCTTTTTGATATTGATAGTTTGTGCTAACTTTCTTTTGTTAGCAAGAAATTGTTCTTCTGAAAATTTAAGGTGATCATCTTATTAGGATTAGTGTGCGTGTTTAGCTTTTGTTATTGGTTTTACATCATGTTTTGTATTGACTAACTCAAAACTAACTACTGATTTACGACTATAAATTACAATTGGAAGCACTTGTTTTTGTCATGCTTTCAAATTTACAATTTTTATATTCAACTCAAATTTGCTCTGCATTCACTTTGTCTCTGGAGGCAAAAATCTTGAGAATATCATGTGATTAAAAAGATCCTCATCTGAAAAGGAGAACTATAAATTGTGTGATCATTTGACATTAGTTTTGTATGATACTAAAAGTATACAAAATGTTACCAGTAATAGAAAAGTGACTTATTTTGGTATGAATTTTTATACAAAGTTTTAGAATTTTACATTCGTCTTTTCTGACATCAAATGTATCCATGGAATAATTCTAATCATTGTGGTATCCTAAGGTTCAAAAACACTATTGGAGATGATGAAAAGCCTTTTTCTATTGTTAAAAAACCTGGGGAAATATCTCTTACTTTTTTGTGGTTGTTGGTATTTTTGTTTGAAATTTTCCCTTATTTTATTGCTTCACTTGTTTTGAAAATCTGCCTTTGAGTTATGAAGTTGCTATTTATACAGAAAAAAGCGCAACATGTAGAATTAATTCATCATGTTTGCAAGCACACTGAATGAACATCAATGTTTTGTTATAAAGCTAAATTTGTTTATTGTGAGAGAAATCCTATTCATCCGACCCATCTCTTGGATCAGCTTTAACCTTAGAGAGGACCAAGGTCAATTCATTTTATGCTCTTGTTACTTTGTATTATCAAAATTCAACAAAAAGCACTTGTTTAAATAAAAATCCAAACTCAGTTATGTGTTAATGTTTTTAGTGACCTAGCCAAAACAGAATATTCAAATATCTGTCCTGCTATGAAAGTGTACAAAACTATTAATTGCTGTAGTTTCTGCTCTCTGCTGGCTCCTATGACATCTTCCCATTTTTTTAACATTTACCCTAATCTTTACATTGTTTGACATTACTTGGTAAAACCTGCAGTCTTTCTTTAAACAAATTGAAATAATTCTATCAAGTATTTTTGATTAATATCAATGGTCAATGTTCAACACCTGAAAAGCATTTGTTCAAAGGAAGAAAACAAAACGAGCATGATTGGAAAACTTGTAATTCATTTATTGAGTTAATTATATGTGATCTAATCTATAATCCATTCTACACTCCTACCCATCAGCCCAAATCGCAAGGGACATTTTTTTTTACATGACTTTCTCTCATGTGAATTTGGGGTAACATAGAGGAACAATTTCATAAACAACAACCAAAATTGTCTCTCTCCCTCCCTCTCTATGTCTCTCCCGACTAAAGAATACTATGATATTGTGACTATTTGGTTCTTGAAAAGAAAGCACAGCAGATATTAATATTAAATCTATACATTTGTGAAACTGGGAAAAATTCAAAGCAAAACAAGTTGCCATGGTATATTAACAATTTGATACTTGCTTAAAAAATGATTATCAGCCAATATCTCAGTGTAGAGCTTGGTGTCTGAGGAAATATCTCTGCTATAGTGTCTCTCCTGCTAGAAGGATAGCCTCCTCATAAGTTGTCTTTTTTGTTTTGCTAGTCTGGTTGATTGTAGATACCACCTGCCTTACTGTAGAACATCTGATGATGCAGCCTATGCTGCTGCTGATGTTTTTGTACAACTTGAGTTGTAAGCTTCTTTTGACACAAGAGAGAGAAAGAAGAATGACACATCCTACTTCTGTGGGTGACTAAGAAATGAAGACGAGCAGTTCCCACAGATGAGCAGACAGACAAACAGAATATGCAATCAATATTACTCAACTCGTTCCCATTCTCCTCCTCCCCCTCCTCTCTTTCGCTAACACACACACTCCCCCTCTCAGCTGCCTGCTTATTGAAACCACATCTGAATTTAGTGACAGTAGGGACACATGCTCTCTTCAAATTTTCTTTAGAGAATATTTTCATTTAAAAAAAAAATCTGATGTTTCGTCATCAAAAAAGAAATCATCACAATTTATAATAACTATAATAAATTTGATAATGATTATATCAGTAACTTTTTAGTAATAGCCATTATAGAATTAATTATTTGAAAAATATTAATAATCATCATAATGATACAGTAAATCATATTAATTTTTGCAATTTGAAAATATTAATGTTTCTATTTATAGCAGGGTTGATTACAATTTCAAATCCTGTTTGTAATTAAGTGTAATTTATATTCGGTATGGACATGAAATTGGCTAAAAGCATTCAATTCAGTATTATAAAAAAAAAATATCTTCAATGTATTGAAAATTAATTCTCTCTTACAAGTGACATCATTTTAAAGATGATAGATTGAGGCATGTTAAAACCGAATTATATTTCTGGGTTATGTGAGGCTGCATTTATGATGTTTTAAAAAACGTGTTAGTTCTTTGTGGTGTCAATTGATACCGCCATTGTAGTATTTTTAATTTTTAAGTTTCAATGTTTAAAAAATTGAAGATGAATTATTATGTTATGAAATAGAATATTCCTTTTGTTTGAAAAAATTCAAACAAATATACAATGGAAATATCAACTTCTCAGCAGTTGTCAATACAAACATCTATTTAAATCCACTGTGCTCACTTTGAGTTGTAGAATCTGTTGTATCAGTTTATTTTTATGCTATTCTAAATGACACATAAGACAAAAGTTTCCCGAATAATTTGTGAAAAATCTATGCAAATTTATATTTTCATCAAAATCATTGACTCCTCTTAAAATATCTGCATTGATGTATAAAAACAAAGTCCCTCCTACCCATAACTGATGTAAAATGTAAATGAACAATTTAAATTTGTATAGCTAATCATACAATTTACATGGCTAATTAATTTAAAAAAAAACAAAACATATCTGTTCCTTAATACCTTTTGTTTAAGGAAAGCTCACGTTTATTAGGGTTGGTATAATCCAAATTTCTTTTGAGGGGTGTATAAGTTTTTGGTATGTTCATTTTTGGTCAGTTTTTATATCCCTACAAATTCATAGACTTGAATTTCTCTGTATTTTTAACCGTAACACCAGTTTTGAAGGATTTTTAGTAAAACAACAAATTTATGTTTTTATTGATTTGTATTATAAACTCTCTTATTGTAATTTTGATTATCACAATTCAAGTTGTGACGATTACATTCAATCGTAATGAAAATTATGATAAAATAAGATTCAAAAAAATAATGAATGATTACTTTGATAACATTTATGCTAATAATAGTACTGACTATTTCAGAACAGTTGCAGTTAAAACTCTAAAAATCACCTTTTATATTTACTGGGATTTCTCTTCTTTCCTGATAGATATTTTTTGTGTGTGTGTGTGTGTGATCAAATTGCTATTGTACATGTGTAAAGTTATCACAAACATGCAACATAAAAAAGCATTTCAAGGGAAATTATGAAATGCCACCAACCTTATGTGCTTCTTTTTACCGTGCAATACCAGAGTGATTAATGAATAAGTTACTTATCTTGCCTTTTGGGGGCTGTGATCACTAAAAAATCCATATCTTAACCTCTCCCTTCCCCCCAAAAAGCACCCCCCCCCCTCCAAAAAAAAACAACAACAAAAAAAAACCAGTATACTTAGGTATAGATACACAGGTATAAATCTCAGAATGTATGAATAACCTAAACCCAGCAACAGTATTGAACCAGTCTGTTGTGTGTAATGGTGATTGAAATTTATAAATATTATTGAATATCTGAAGTTGATGAAATGTGGCTTTGAATGTTAAAAGTGACCCCAGGAAATTCTGTTGAGTATACTAACTATATATTACTATTTTGATGTGATGGTAAATGCATACTCATTTGTTGGGTTTAAGTATCTGCAAAAGTCCGTAATTGATATGTGTTCCGAAGTATCTCCAGGGAGCCTCTTTGATCTCATATATGCTATCCACTAATTAATCAAGTTTGTATGATATCATTTTTTGTGTTTTTCATACATTTTCTCTAAAATTATGATTGAAAAAATTAGTTATTTTATCAAAACAAAATGATTTACTATGTCAGAAGAAGAAAAAATTACTAGTTTTTTTGAGTGCTTTGAAAGAATGAAAGTAACTTGGGGGAAAAATATTTGATCCACTGTATAATAAAAATTTGTTTAACATCTTTGTTACAAGGTATCTCCCTGACAACAGCCTTTTATCCGAAACTATGAATATTTTACTTCAGATGATTATAGGTTATATTTTCGAAAAAAAAAAAAGGTAGAGAAAGAAAGATTTCTTAAGTGCAAAAGTTGCATTTTAGGAATTTACGGAGAAATATTTTGAATTTTAAAGTAAGAAGCTGAAAACAGCTATAATTATTGTATTGTAATTTTTTTTTGTCACATAACTAAAAAAAGCAAAAGTTTTGTCTTATTGCACTTATACCTATAAACACCACTGTTAGTGGTTAGGTAATGCTAGATTGGTCACGTTAAATTCATATTCAGACTACAACTTTCATATCTTGCATACACAGCCCTAGCACATATCCGAATTCAATGGTATTAAAAGAAAAAAACGATTTGTATTTGAAGCAGAATCTAGACACTTTTCATTGCCTGTGTACATTAAGTGGGTGATCGGTTCTATTGTTATGAAGAAATAAACCAATCCCTCCAGGACTGATGAATCAGGGTAAAGGTCCGGGGCCCTGAGGTTGGGGATTATTTATTTATTTTTTTTATTTTATTGGTATTTAATAATAAACTGACACATTGTGATTGATATTTCTATATCTATTGCTTTATGTAACAAATATATAGACCATGTACAGATTTTGTATACAAAAACCCCAATCTGAATAAATTGGTATAAAAAAAACAAAACCTTTTATGTATTCAAAATTAAACATGTGTTATAACTAAACGACAGTTCCATCAAGGTCAAATGTGTGGAGTCAAAAGATCTGCATGAATTCAGTTTCTAGGACCTGTAATCAAATTTCAAGGAAATATATACTGATACAGATATATTATACATTCAAATTTCATAAGTTACTTGAAGCTGAGACTATTTTTAGAGTCTCTATACTTGAATCTGGGGTTAATATGAAGGGAAATCAGTTTTCTATTGTTATCAATTAATTGATTGAACCCTCCAATGATTAATGAATTATTCATATCGTCCTATATATATATATATATATATATATATATATATATATATATATATATATATATATATAATATATATATATATATATATATATATATAAATATATATATATATATATATATATATATATAAATATATATATATATATAAATATATATAAATATAAATATATATATATATATATATATAAAATGAAAATTTGGTTATGTGTATGTCATAATGTTTTGCTTTGACAATTGTGCTTATACAAAGCAACTGATTGAAGACTTCAGGTATTTCACATAAGATGCTTTTAGACAATAGGATTCAAAGAATTCTGTGATTTTGGAAGCACAGAAATGCATGAAGAGCTTAACATAGAGTAACACTTGGAATTTCAAATTATGGATGCTTGAAATGGCTATCATTATTGTGTTGTAAGCTTTTTTCTTATTTACATAACAAAAATTAAGCATCTATGATTCATTTTTTTTTTTTTTTTTTTACATTCACTGCATTTATTTTGATAGTGGTTCAGTTTTGTTTTTTTCAGATAATATCACGTTCAGGGTAAATGAAAAAGTTTCCCTGGGAAAACTGCAATGTGTGTGAACAAAATGAATTCTTGGGCAAAGCCCATTGTATCAATTACTACTTCTATTTCCCTTCAGAATGCAAAAAAATTTACCCGTTTTGCTATTCTAGTATGAGGATGTCGTTGAAGAATTAGCAGAAGCAAAAATAAATTAAACCGAATCTTGATTGATACTTTTGAAAAATAACCCCCAAAACTCTACATTCAATTTACAAGTTTGATTACTCCGTTGATATTTTGATGTTCATTCACATCATCATTTATAACCTATTTCCTACTGGAATACTTCTAAAATTTAACTTCCTGCTTAATTTAAAAAAAAAAAAAAAAAAAGAAGAGTTCTGTATAATTCTTTGGACTGAGTGGTAAAAAAATTTCTGTTTTTTAGTATTCTGCAGTTTCCCCATCTCGGCTATTTCAATTATATTCACATAGATTGCTTTGATTAATGTGTTTGTTCCTTAATGTTTTACATTCATTTTGTTATTGTCATGTTATGTAATATTGTAAAGAAGCATTTTGATGTATTAGTTAATCTTTTTTCCTTCCTTTCTTTCTATTTTTGTATCTTTTTTATCAATTTTTTAACTCTTAGAATGCAGCATAAATGCTTTATGCTTATAGATGATAAAATATTGATTTATATACTTAATAACTTTGTTCTGCTATTCTATGTTTTTTTCATTATTGTTGACCATAAAATAGATGTAGATATTGGCCAAAAAACCTGACCCAATGTTTCAAAATACAAAAAACAAACTTCAAGCTCTATTAAAAACTTGTCCTCTTTCAATAGTTATATTGAAGGGGACAGATAGAATATTTTACTGGAAGTATTATCTTATTCATTTAATTTTTTTTCTGCAAATAATCAATTTGTTCGATACCATCATTGTTTGCTGTTTTTCTTTTTCTTTTATTTTTTAAGCTTTTGGATCAGCCCCACCCTCCTTCAAGAAGAAATCTGCTAATTGTTGGATTTAATCGATTTTTTTTTCTTTTTTTTTGATTATTCATTGTGAATCATTAGAATTCAAGAGGAACGTATTAAGAGTTATTTGCTTATTTCCATTTTTTATTATGAAGACCTAAGAATTAGAAAAAAATTATTAAATTTCCATCAAAATAGCTCTGAATAAGATTCTCTTACTTTGATTCTTTTGTTTTATAAACTCAATTATAATGTATTCTACCAGCTTATTTAGAAATTCTTTTTTTTGTCATTCTATTTTCTTTGAGATAAATCAGGTATTATTTCAAAACGCAAATTAATAGCTTTGGGAAACGGAGAAAAATTGAGCATGTCACATGAATTTTAAAATATTTTGAGGCTATTCAGAATGCGGAATGCATAAATGTTGATTACAAAAGTGTTGCAAACACACAAATATTTTCTAAGGTATTTTTCGTGCAGTTGGATAGCAAGCTCTATTAGAAAATCCCTGTTTTAGTTGTATAGTAGGTTGTAAGGATATAATTACGTTGCCGGTAGTAATAAGTGCATACTGATTGGTGCTTATTTTTATCAGGTACAGGAAACCAGTATAGAGAAATTTGTAGCTTTTTTGTTGGGGCTGAATACATTGTACTTGTATGAACTAAAGGTGAGGTAGCTGTTAGGCATCTCACCTTCTCCCACTTATTTTATAACTTCATTCAAGTGTCAGCTGCTTTTTAGCCATTTGCACTTGTGACATGTGAAGAAAAGGCTCTTGGAAGTTGATATTTGTAGAAATGGTGAAACATTTCTTCACATTCTATTCTCTACAAAATCAATGCCTCTCTTGAAATATGTCAATATGTAAATCTCTCCCTTCTCAATTGTTTAGAATTGAAGTTTGCAATTAATCGTGAAAACAAATAAATCTTTTACAGTAGACAATTGATCTTAAATTGTTCCCTCAATGAACTTTGTAAGGATTTAGAATTGGTCCAGTTTTTAGCAAGATGCTAACCCATTTTTTTAGCCAATTTCTATGTCCATACCTACCATAAAGGATTGTGTTATGCATGATTTGGATAGACTGATGATATATCCTTCATTTGAGATAGTCTCCTCTTCTACTTTGTTCTCACGGAAATGAAAGTTGGAGTTCACCATTCTGTTTTGTACTCAACATTATTACCATTGTCAATTTTTCTCTTCTTTCAAGTCATTTGTTGTTTTTTTAAAAAGAAAAACAAGTTCTAAAGGTATTTACTTTCTTTACTCCAAGTTGAGAAAAATTGTCAAGTGTCCAGTAGATTATTGCTTTCATCAATGATTAACAAAAACATCAAAAAAAAAACAAACAAAAAACAAACTGCGTTCTGATTTTGATTTAGTCTACTAGTGATTGAAACCTCTTTGATTGATTTGTGTGTTTCAGGTTCTCCAGCCCAGGCTGCAGTGGCAGAACCCTTGATCAACATCGATGTGTCTCCCACGCCTGAATCAGCTGGGTCAGCATATCCTAGTCGGCGACGGTCAACCACTTCCAATAACAATAATAGCAAAACACAAGCAACAAACCTCTCCACTGATGTGAGTTGTGACGTCCTTTAATCTCCGCATGTGGATTTAGTTAGTTTTTATGTAGTAAGACAAATAAATATTGTCTGTGTATTTTGTTCAAACTCTCATACTCTTCTTCGTTATCCTCCTAAGTGTTTAAACGAATGATTTTAAGTAATCATTAATGACAC
The DNA here is from genome assembly GCA_963457665.1 of Thysanoteuthis rhombus. Taxonomy (NCBI): domain Eukaryota; kingdom Metazoa; phylum Mollusca; class Cephalopoda; order Oegopsida; family Thysanoteuthidae; genus Thysanoteuthis; species Thysanoteuthis major. The sequence goes on from OY735204.1 coordinate 62,163,744, forward strand.
AGGAATGTAACTTTGATATCTCAAGTTTTACACCATTTAATAATGTTTGGTAAGTTCTCTCGGTCTAGGATGTTGATAATGTACATATAATAATGTGTTGTATGTATGCTTAGTAGGTACATGTTGTGTGTGAATACTCAGGGTAGGTAGTTGGTCCACCTTTATAAAGTTAATTGTCTACAAAAAAAGTCTTTACATGCCATAAATCTACAATATACTTAATAAATGAAGCTAAAAAGTTGTTGAGCAGAGGAGTACTTGAATCCACCTTCATCAGATTAGTTTTAGAAAAAAATAAATTGATTTAGGTCCTTCGAAAATATGTTAAACACTATTCAGTTCTCTGTAATATTTTTCGACATGACATGAAATTGAGCACGGGAGGGATTCATGTGTGGAAAAAAAAAAATTTCCCCAAATCTTTTTTCAAAGTAACTTTTTTTTATAATTGGATTCAATCATCGATGAATACCAAAAGTTTCATCAAAGTTCATTCATTAGTTGAATTTATGAAGATCTTTAAAATATGAGTTTCTATTTGGCATTGTGAAATTTGCAGTTGATTTATATATATATATGTGTGTGTTTTTTTTAAATTTGTTTTTTGTTTTGTTTTTTTTTTCTTCAGGTAGACAAATTTAAAAAACAAATAACCCTGTTTTCTGTATAATGGAAGAAAATTTTTATATCATTTTCAGGGTAAATTTGGGGAATAAATAGAAATTAGCTGTAGCAACACACGCAGAAGGTGAAACAAATGTGTGTACTTGCTTCTCCTCCCCTGCCACAGCAGGTTGACTGACTAGCAAACTATTTCACCTAGTGAAGACAAAATTACCAGTGCCTTTTTTCTCAGCTTTTTTCTCTGGCTTGTAGCATTCTCCATGGCACATGAGCAACTAACATCCTTATATGTATTTTAAACTGAATTTGAGAGGCACAAGAGAATTATGCCTAAAATGAAAATAATAACCCTTTAAATGAATTATACATTAGTCAATGACAAGGACAATGGGAACAACATTAAATTCAATGTATCAAGTTACAAATGTACTGATGAATGACTAAATTGGAACTCTTTTACTTTTTATATCTAATAATTAACCTTTATGATTTTTACTCAGGGTAGGCGATGTCTACCTTGCCTACCTGGATGACCTGTCTCTGATATGTAGGTAGTATGTATGTTTAGGTATTGCCCCAGAACATACCACAATGGTTAATCTATAAATTTTAGAGTATAGTGACCTGAAGTGCAATCCAAATCTATCAAATCAGTGTTTGTATTGCATTTTAAGACAAGCATACATAGTTTTTTTAATTTTTTTTTTTTAAATATTTACTATCATCAGATCTATTTGCACTGTTAGCACAAAGAAATAGTTCAAGGTTCTCTTGGCCATGAACATTTCAGAAAATATGAGTGGTTATTTCACATTATCTCAATTGTATTCTTTTAATATGAGCTCATATGAATTTCTAATGAATAAAAAGCTTCTCCCAGCTGAATTCGGTTACTAAAGTTTTTGTAGATATTTCATACTTATATTATATTAGTTAATCCTACAATTTTTTACATACTGATGTAACATCATATTTTTGCTTGCCCAACTAGTTTATTATAGGATTGCTCTTTAATTTGAAGCAAATGAACAATGAAGCAAAAAGTATTTATCGGGAATCTTTTTTTTCTTACATTTCTTTGTTGATAACTTGAACAATCTTGAAAAATAAATCCTACTTGTTACCACATCAGATAGATTTTCTTAGCTAACAAATAAATACTTATATTAGCAATTATTCTGTTACTTCAAATTACGAAGCTCTTTTAGGTTATGGGCTATAAAAGTTGTTTTTGATTTCTTCAATAAAACATTCTTCATTGCAAAGGAGAAAGTGAGATTAATTAATTGCAAAACAGTATGAAAATTACCTGAGTTGAAAAGTCTTTATACTGAACGTCCATTCCAAAGCACACAGTATTTATGATCACTAAATCTCCAGCCTTAGGTGACAGTATAGCACATTAGCATGCACACAAATTATATGTTGTGAATTTGTTTTATTCATACTTTTTTGAAATAGAGGGTCGCGAAAAGTTGGTTAATTTATTTGAATGATATTCAAGTACCTAGCCTCTGTCTTCCACCTCAGAAGAAACTAAGGTGTATCTGATGGTATTGAAGCTGATATTTCACCTGATGAATCTCATAGTTTGCTTGAAAAATGTGGTGAACAGGTAGCAATAGAACAATGTAAATGATAGCCAAAGAGAGCAAAGTGTACTTTATTCCTTCAGTTGCATGCCAGATATGTAGGCATGTGGCAGTGATGGCTATAATTGTAATGAAGCATTGTAATTTTCAATCACCGCTAACCACAATGAACCGGTTTAAACACTGTTGCTGGGTTTAGGTTATTCAAGTATTCTGACATTAATGCATATCTATGTATCTGAACCTCACCTAGCCCTAACCATTCATAGTAGAAACTTGAAATTTTCCTCCAAAATCTTTTTTTTTTTTTTTTTTGGATGGGGTGGTTCTATTTACACTGTAAGTTTATGTCAAATTGGTCCCATAGTTTGTGTCTGATTTGGACTTCTTAGTGATCACAGCCCAACAAAATGCTGGAGAAGTAACTTATTCATTGATCGCCCCTTTTGTCCAATCTTATAATTTATCATCCCCAACACAGCATGCTTTTCAAAGACATTGATCATGTGATGTTTTTTATTGAGTGACTTGGTTTGAACATACTTGTAGTATTTCCATCAAGAATTTTACCACTGCCACTGCTTAATTTACGCAATAAAAAGAAGCAGGTAATGATGGCAGTGATTCATAATTTCCTTTGGAATACTAGTTCTCTTTGTAAATGTCATGCTAAATATTTTAAACCCCATAACTAGATTCACTTATTGGGGTCACTAGTTGAAACTATTGTCTGCTATTTTGATTTTTACGAAGTCTCAAAAAATTTCTAAAGTGATCTGTTTGTTGTATTTTTATTGCATCTTTTTGAGAATACTTTTAACTATTGTAAACTGTTCTTGAAATCTGCTTAAACATTTGAAGATAATTTTTTGTGTTGACTTGAATTACCTACAAATGTTTGATTAGCTTATTTATTATCAACTACAGTATCTTTTTTCAGTCATCTGAGTCCAAATGGTTTTGTTTAGTACAATTCTGCTCACTCTATCTTTTTTTTTAATATCAAAGACTTGAGCAAGTTTTTGAAAAGAAACTTTTACCGCAAAAGTATTTGTTATCTATTTCCCATATTTGATACTCCTTTAAAGAAACTTCTGAGAAAAATAATAGTTATTTTTCAAGTCTTAAACAAAGGGACAAGTTAGAAGTAGAATTGGGCCAAATATATTTCCTCATTCCAATTATTCTTCTCTTCCCAGTAATGAGAATATTGTTTATTTCTAATTTTCAACAAGTAGCCATCATCCCAATTTACTTCATATCTTTTAATCTCATCATACCTACTGTCTGTTATTTATGAGAGATAAAACATGAGCATTCATTTGTCTCTTGATCTATTATTATCCAGAATTCTCTCAACACATGGTTGCATTGTAACAATTCATTGTATTCAGTTCATACAGAGAACAGGTGTAATCAAATCATTTGAATAGAAAATATATATGATATAAGAGACAGAAGACAAGGAGTATGTGTGTGTGTGTGTGTGTATAATATATATATATATATATATATATACACATACATACACACACACACCCACATTGTGTTCGTTTCATAGCTGCTTACTTATCTTAGGATTAGAGATAGAAAAAAAACATTTCATTCAAACTTGGTTGGATATGAATGACAATTTTATGTCATTTCATCAATATGAAGCTATCTTATAATACTTGTGTTTACAACTTAGTTGGCATCGATGAAGAGGGAAAAATTTAGTAATGAAACATATTACAATCATTCTTCTTACCCTCTGGGTTTTTGGAAAATTCATATTTGATATTGTTGGACCACTGTTAAAAAGAAGATAGTCTTAATAGTGTCTTTTAGTGTTATTTTGGCTTTTAAATCTTGTAATGATAATAACAAGTATAAATAACATCCCTGGGCCTCCAGTATTGAAAAAAAAGTCTGTGCATTGAATCTATGGAACTTCTGATCAATGGAACTTTGAAATATGGAGAAAATATATTGTTCTGCTGGAAAAAGTTAATATTTTATTTTGCGTTTGTGTATTTAAGTATTTTGTGATTGTTCTCAGGTATCATTGATCAATATCCATTTAAATCTAAGACTTTGGTATTGAGAACTGAAAATACTTTAATTAATTTTTATCAATGACATAAGCGGCAATATTACATGGGGTAGTTATTTTAAAGCTATAGTATTCTTAGTAAATAGCCTGGTTTGGATTGGACTACATTATGAAAGCATTGGAGATATTACAATTTCTTACAGTAATTGAATATAAATGTTGATAATGTAGTCAACTTTGAAACGTGACAACAAAAGTAGTAGAAAGAATGAGATGATAGTCTGAACAACTCTTGGAATTCTTAGTTACATTAGTGCATTAAAAAAAAGATGAAATTACCAATTTTATCTTTTTATTCTTAGTCTGGTGATAAAAGAAATTCCAATCGGACTGGAACTTTGAACAAAAATATGGAGTTGCCTCACCGGAGATCGGGAGGTGACCAAAAATCTGTAAGTATATTTTTGTCATAAATGAGACTGAATTAAAGAAAAAAAAAAGGAAATGTTGGGGATGGACGTTTAAACCATTAAAGATTGAAACTTGACTTTTTAGTAAACAAACTAATGCAAGATAACTTTTTCAGTAAACCTCATTCAAGTCAGTTTTTTTATTCTTTTGGTCGTTAGTTTTAGTTATTTTTTTGGTATTGTAAAATAAGTTTAAGTACAAGTTTATAAGTTTGCTGAAACATTTTGTGTCTAATAATGTACTGAGGAATACTTTTTCTAAAATAATGATTTGGAGCACAAATATGTTAGGTATGTTTGTAATATTTGACTTGATGCATTAATGCTGAAAATTTCAAAGATTTTTTGTTAATCCTTAGCTGAACTTCTGTCTGGAGTGTCTAGAGTATTTGAGCAAGTTTTATTGATTTTGTGTAAAATATATTAACAGATATAATAAAATATCAATGGTATTTATTACATTTATATATATCATTTATGCTACCTGATTTGCAAATGATTACTACTGTCATATTCCTGAAAAAGAATGATTTATTATTTCTGTGTACATCATGTTGAAATACTGGTTCATCTCTTAAGTACTATAGCGATGTAGTTAATTCATTTCTTTAGATCAGCTACCTTTTGGCAGTACCAGACCTTGTGGATAGAGTTGAGTAGTGTGTACCAATACGTGAGATAATTTCAGCATAGAGCTGTTGTCAGCTCTTTAACAGATGTGAAAAGTTTCAGTTTTTATTGCAAAAAGAACAGCTAAACTAATGAATAAGCCTTTTAGATGTATATGGCTCTCAGTTATTAATTTCATATGATTTCTTGTCATCTTTCACCTTTTTCTCAAACAACAAAAACGAAAATATCATTTTTCATTACCCTTGGCATGTCAGTTATTGAAGGCGACAAGGTCTCATGAATGAATTTCATAATGTGTGAATAGCTTTTCAATCTTAGTTCAAAGTACTAATTTTGAAGTAAAGTTTCAAATAATCTACCTTTGAGTTTTATTCACAAGTTTTAGAAGTCCTTCATGTTGCTGTATTGAATACTTTGTGCAACTCAAGACTTGGCAGAGTTTCCTGCAAACATATGCCAGCGTCTGCCAATACACGGTCTGTTATAGTGTGATTTGTGATATAAAGCAGGTGGATTGTGGACCAAAACATTTCCACCTGTATTATCGTGCATTTGTCCGAAAAACCATGAAAAAAACTAACAATTTTCTATTGAACCCATAAGCTTGATATTCCAGGCTGAACACTATACTCCTAGCACTTCAGTTGACAGAGGTGACAATAAAGACCAACAATAAAGAATGCCTTTGTTCATTTGTTCAAATCTCTTTTAGTTTTAGAAAGACAATGATTACTGTTTTCCATCTATTGCCCATCCTTTAATATCTCCAATAAGCAATCTGCAGTGTTGTATCCTATTTCTAATTTGAGATGATTTGAAATTTGAAGTGTGCCGGCTGTTTCTATTGATCTTTTCCATTTTTGATTAATATTTTCTCATGTAAACTATATACAATAAACTTTCCATTCTTTTAAAAAACTGGACAAAAATCATATCTGACCCGATTTCTTGAAAAAATCTAAAAGGTTCTACTTTGTATTGCATATTCAATCTTCTTCATTTGTTGATATGCACAATTATATTGATACTCATATGCATACACTGTAAGAAGCGTTTGCAAGTTTATAAGCTTTTGGTTTTATCCTAAAGACTTATTGGATTCATCATCATCATTATTGTAATCATCATTGTCATCATCAGTCTTTTTTTGAACTTTTGGTGAAATTGTCATGAAATAGGCAAAATATTGCCTTACTTGCGAAATTGGCGAGCTTGCTGCCTAATTCATTTACTATTTATTTTAGTTGTTGTTTGCTCGAGTGATAAGTGAATCAACATGTGTTAATTATTATTCTGCAATTTTGTTTTTAATGTTAAAAGAATTGATGTGTTTATTTTCTTCATTTTAAATTCAGTAAACAATTGCTAATGTACTCTTATGGTAGGTTGTGGAATTTATCAATTTTATCAAAACTTCCATGCAAAATGCAATGATATTTTTTATTTTTAATTCAAATATTTTAATTTTAATTTAATTTCATTTTTGAAGGTGTTCAGATGGATATGTTATTATATAGAAGTATTCATAAACAAACATGAATTAACTTACTATTATTTTGAATTGCATTAGATCATTTTTAAACTCACTTAGCTAAAAATTTTTGCATTTCAAAATGGAATGCGGCCAAATTGTCTTGGGGTTGAGAAATTTGCAGCAAAAATTTCTACCTGCGACCTGTCCAGGTCCACCTGTCCTTTGCCAAAATGTCCTAGATTCCATATCGATATAAGTATCATACAAACAAGTGATAGCTGAAGTAGATAGTTTGCAAATTAAGCTGCAAGTTTGCCTTTTTCCCGAATTGGGCAATGTTTTGCATATTTCTCAGAGTAGACAATTTCACAGATTCAGTGCAACATGTACAAATGAAAGTTGCAAGGTAAAAGATATGCATATCAAAATGAGGATGAACTCATAACTTAAATTTTGATTCTTCTTCTTCCTTAGGATTTTACTGTTACACACTTGCTGATTGTAACCCCTTCGATTATTATAGTCTTATATATATATATATATATATATATATATATATATATATATATATATATATATATATATATGATGGATGATATGGATTTTCAGCCATGATATTTTATTAATCTAACTCTGAAAACTGAAGCTATAACCATCAGTATTATTATGGCTCTTCAATTGTTTTTTTAGTCAGGGATTTTAGAATTCAACCCCAATACTTTTTTTATTACAATCATTTTTAAACAAAGAAGTATTGACATATATATACATATTCATATTTCAAGTGTATAAAAATTCAAAAAGGAAGAAATAGAACAGATTTTATCTGTTATAGATGCTTAATTGCAGTGCTATAAATTTATGAAAATGAGAATTACAAATATATATTCCCAGTGAATGTTAACATTTTGTGTCCATTGCACACATCGGCAACCAGCAATATGTTTTTGCCTGTAATAATGAAGACAAGAAGCCCATTTACATTTGAATAACATATTTTTTATTATCCAAACAGGTTCAATTGTTTTTGAAAACCTAACAATTCTAACCAATAATTACTATATATATATAATATATATATATACAATACCTCAAGACTTCCCCCCTTTTCCTAAGGTACGAAAAAATATATATGCAATCATTTTCCTGATTTAATTACCTTTTCTTTTCCTTATATATATACCCATAGTTTATTCTTATGGATTTTTGTGTATTTTGAATTTTATACTATTTCTTGATACTAAAATATAAGTTTTCATGAATAAAATTCAAAATGTTAGGTAGAAATTGGTTTACAGGAATTTTATAAACATATGGCAAAAACTTTCAATATGCTTCTGTGGTCTCTTAACTCAGTGCAGATTTGGGATTTAGTTGGTCAATATTTTCTGCACGTATTTGATAGATTATTTCCTAATGAAGATGTAGTGCTATTCAGGGTTGATGAGCTAATAGTAGATATTGTAATGGCCCTGAAGCTACAAGATCGGCAAAACATAGCAGCAGCATTTGAAAGCTCAGGCTACAAAGTAGAGATTGTCTCTAACATTAAAATAGTCAATTTTCTAGATATCACATTAAACCTGCTTAATAACTCTTATAAACCTTTCATGAAGGATGATCAGCATCTAATCACCCACTGGCTACTGTCAAACATAAACCAAATCTGTCATATCTAGAAACTCTTGCAACATTAATATGTTTAACAACGTCAAAGATGATTATGATAATGCACTAACTGAAAGTGACTTTAATACAACTATGAATTTCACTAGTAATGATGACAAAAGGAATAGAAAAAGAAAAATTCAGTGGTTCAATCCACCTTTTTGCAAATCAGTTGGATGTTATGTTGGCAAGTTGTTCTTAAATCTAATTGATGAACATTTTTCAAGGAATAATCCATTATATAAGATCTTTTATAAAAACACTGTAAAATTCAGTTATAGTTGCATAAATTATGAAGAAAAATTATCTATCAATATTAATACAAAAATCCTAAACAAAACTCATGACAGACTAATTACAAGATCAATGCCCTTTAAACAATGAATGTTCAGAAGAAAAAAACATCATATATCTAGCCACTATTTCTTCTTAGGAAAATCCAAGTGTAAAAAAGTTCTATGTTGGAGCATATATGATTGATAGGAAATAGGCAACAATTGAAATGTAGATAAAGAATTTCCCTATCAAAACATGTTAAGGCTTTTGAAGGATAAAGAATTGAATCCAATGATAAAAAGGAATGATCTACACAACTCAAGGCCACCAAACAGCTTTAATAGTGAATGTTGGATCTGCTTTAAAAAAAAAAAAATTTGGAATTATAACTGTCTTAAATGAATCGAATATATTGAATCAGAGGAATGAAGTCTTAGCTTAATGTCACCTCAAGGAAAGGTTTAAAATAAGAGTTAAATAGACTATTAATTTTTATATTAGAAAATGAATTTGATGGTAAAATTAGAGGATTTTTGTTTTTCAAGTTAAATATACTAAACCTCCCCAAAATTGTTGAGGAATGACATCTCTGCTAAACTTCTCTAAGGGTAGGAATATAAAAACTGATAAAAACTAATGATATAACCTAATGAATCAGGTTATTATTTTGCAATTAAAAAGCCTCCATCACTAATATTCATTCAATTTATTCTGATGTGTAAAGAAAAAACAACAAAAAAACAGCAATGCCAACACTGTAGATAAATCTCATTTAAGATGTAATTTTTCTGCTAACTACTATAAAATGAAATGAGAAAGTATTAAAAAATCACAAAACTGAAATCTAATCAGTGTTAAAATTGACTAATAGATATATAATAATCTAAGAGTCTGAAAATTAAATCAAGATGATGATCCCCAGCCATCTATATTTTGTTTTTCAAAATATTTGTTATAAATTTGTGTGATTCAATTCAGAAGAAATGTGATAAATTATCATAAGTTCCATGAATAATTGAGATCAAAAGATGAGTAGAATTAAGGTATTAGCTTTATCACAAGGAAATTCTCATAAGGTAAATTGATATTATAATAAGAGATATGAGAAAGAATCCACCACCATGGCTCAGTATGAACCTCTACACCATTAAACAAATATACATAAAACAGGTGTAAATAATAAAAAAAAAAAAAAAAAATGACATAAGATAATCTACATGTTTTAGATATTTATTAAGTTCGGAAACTTCTTTCCCAAATAAGTATTTTATTAAAAAGTCTATATAACAGGAGTAATACCAGTGAAATCATTATTGGCAATTAACTTGGAATTTAAAGGGAATTCATTATCTAGTAACTACCATGATATAGAATTGGAAAGTATCAAAAAATCAATACTATTTATGAATGATAAATATTGATAGAAAGGTTATAACTTAAATTTTAGGGAAATAAATTAGATCAACAGATAAACCATTTGTATTATAATTTTATTAAAATTGTTTACGTATTTGTGAGGTTTACTTGAAGAGTAAATACAAAATCATAAACTTCAAAAATGGTCTAATCCTAATTTTTGATTCAGAAATTAAATTATGTACTGAATTTCATTCCGAGAGAATGGTTGTATATAACCATGTACGGAAAATAGGTATCGAGATGATACTTGAAACACAAATTGATTTTTAAGAAAATGTCACTCACATTAGTTCTTACATTAACGTATTTCAACTCAGATTAATATAAAACATTTTAGTTATTCAGATCACTATTATAATAGTTATAAAGACTCTATTCTGTAATGTCAAATAAAGTGTTATGATGAGGGCATTTGAATTAATTATTTTCGTTCATAACCAACCCCTCCCAAAATTTGATATTGAATTGATCATATTTGACAACGTATCTGAGCTGTAGCTGTTGAAATGGGAACGTGGAAGAGCAAGTCCAAATTTATTAAAATGACTGAAACTGAAAATGTAAAAACAAATCTCTAATAGTATATATTAATCATTTTAGAATTACCATCACTGATAGTGAAAGTGTGATGACTTGAGTGAAAGAGTAAAATCAAAATCTAATATTTCCTTGGCTGAGACAGTAAATAATGAGAAGTGATAGGTGATCTTTGAAGGATAGAGTAGTACGTATTGTTTCATTTCTCCACAGTTGTAATAATCATAGGAAACTAAATGGTGAAACAAAACTATTTAGTTCAAGTCTCTAGTAAGACTTTTCAATTTCATAGAACTTCTCAACTAACACAATTCAGCAGAACAATTTTTAACTTCAACATATATGATAAATGAAATTATTCTAATGTAAACAGTAGAATAAGATCAATTTACAACAAAATAAGCACTGGTCTAAACTTTCACCATTTGAAAAAAAATGTTACGATCAATAATATGAACAGAAATGAGAAGAGTGGAAAGTTTGATTAATACAACTTCGGGCAGTAGGGAATACAATTCAGACTTAATGCCTCACAAGAGGTACCTGCATGTATGTTTTATATACGCCATAAATCCTTTTATAATTCAGATTAGGAAACTTTTATTAAAAATGTTTTTTACTATAATTAATTGAAATAGAATAATAATTAAACAAGAGAGGGAATCATAAATAATACTAATAATAAATCTTTTGATAGAACTTTTTTTTTATTACAATGGAATGGAATTGCTTTTTCAAAGATTAGTCATTTTACAAAATCTGTTATTTCTGATTAGTGTATTTGCATACTTTTATCTATTTACAAGAATATAGAATATGTGCCTGTACATGAATAATAGGTAAAAAAAATCATTTGAAATATTTACATAGTAATTGAAATTATTTTGTTTATTTTATGGTGATCTAAATCATCTTTTGGATTTTTGTAAAGCATTTCTCTCCATGGCCAGATGCTTGTCTTTGTTAACCTGTGGTAGTGATAGATTTAAATAATTATAATGATGATAATGAAGAAGAAAAGCAAATTCAAAGGTACTTTTTACTAGTTCTAAGGAGATTGTTCTGCCAAGGCAGCATCTTAGCATTTGTAAAATCAATGTGCAGCTTATTGGATGTAGTCACGTAGCTTTCTAAGTTGATGGTCAAAATTAGTATTGACTATTATTGATTGAATATTGGTTCATAAAGTTCATTATTGATTGAATATTAGTTCATAAAGTTCATTATTGATTGAATATTACTTTCTAAACTTAATTATTGATTGATCATTAGTTCATAAAGTTCATTATTGATTAAATATTGGTTCATAAAGTTCACAACATCTAAGTTCATTGAATAACTTCTGATTTCATTTAAAGTTTAGATTTTTCAAAGATATGTTTTTCAATGAAAGATGTTTTAGTAATGGAGGATTGATTCCAGTCAAAAGCGCAAATTTTTAGAATACACCATAATTGAAATTTAAATCTAATTAAATGAAAAGAAGAATGAAAAAGAGAATTCAAACTACATGATTATTGTGAAGAAGTAGTCACATTTCATCCTTGTTTTGATTAAATTAAATTTGGGGGTCTAGATTCTACATTTGATCCGTAATGGATTTTTATCTTTTTATTAGTACCTCTTGACCAAAATCAACCAGTTATATGGGAAAACCTTTTTTTTTATTCGTCAAAATGATAAGTATCAAATTACCGAAAGAAAAATTTGTAGCAGTGTATAGATTAAAGGAATCCTTATTGTTCCTGAATTGGGTTCAAGTAATTTCATTTTTATCCTGTTTTTGACCAAGTTTCAATTGGTTTTGATTATTATATTTTGATCAAATGGGTCATGAATTGTCTTCTTTTGACTCAATATTTTTTTTCTCCTCAGAAGCTTGTCCAAAACTTTACATAAAATGAATTGTTGCCTTCAGGCTTTTTTCTTTACTCATTTAGATTAATCTCTTTGTTTTTAAGCCTGTATATTTCAATGTGTATATCTTATTCATGTGGAAGTTTTGAATTTTCACAAAGCTTAGGATGGAATAATTGGAACAATTTGCATGTTATTTGCTATTGGATTGAATATGAATCAAAATTGAATTATTATTGTATAAAATCATTTTGATAATTAGAAATGACAAAAAATTCTGCTGATTGTTTTCTTCAGAACCCTCAAATTTTATAATTTTTTTCTTTCTGTAGCTCACATTGGATTTTCCATTTTTATTTGATGCCCTTTCATTGCTGTCAGTTGATTTACCTTTCACAGTTTTCCCCAAAACAATGTACAGTCGTATTAGAAATTTAAAAAATCCAGCATATGTTTTGTGAGAAATGATAGCTTATAGTTAAGCTTGATGAAAAAATTTATAACGTGAGAAATATAGATTTTTGTTTATATTTGACGACTGAATTTTCAAGATCATAATACTTGGCAAATCTTTTGGATTATGCCCATTGAATTTCTATTTTCAGTGTTCTTCGTCAAGTAATGAATTATGTCATTTTATTACTGTTTAGATAAATTTGTGATTCGTGGATAGTAAGTAAAATTCAAAAACATTGAAACGTCATTTGCAGATAACTTCTCATCAGCAGAAAAACAATCATTTGACTTGATTTTTCTTTTTAGTTGATCTTTTCTTGCTTTATTTTCTTACTCTTCCTGTGGTGATTTTTGAATGTTGAATATAAATTGTTGTCACTGCCACTTGTGTTGTTATCATTATGATGTAATTTCATTGATCCTCTCTCTCAGTGGTTCCCAACCGAGGGGTATGTGAAGCCTTATCAAGGGGTACGTGTTACATATGAATTTTTTCTAACTAAAATCAGTGTTAGCTTTTTTTTTAATAGAGAGTTTTGAGGTTAAGAATGCATCATATTTTTTTTTTATAGTATTAGGCATTTCAAGTTTTATGGAACAGTGCTGAGATTTAAATGACAAACGATTGTAACCACTGAGAGGGAACATTTAATTCTGTGTATTAAAGCCGATTGTTAAATGTAAATCATCTGAGAAAAGTTGAAGAATTAACAGATACTGTTATTATGTTTCTATGGAGACTGATTGTGAGTAAATATTGAATTGTTTCTCTTGTAGAAAGATAACTTTCTGATGTAAGCTTCAATAGTAAATTAGAGTGATCTCCCTTCCAACATGTGAGCCTCAAGCAGTGGAATTCACATCTTGTCATAGATTTTGAGTTTTTACTTGTAGACAAATGTCTTTGAAGATATTTTTGGTAAATTGAATTAGAATTGTTGCAATTTTCCCCACTATTTAGATAATGAGACATCATCCTGAAAGACAAAAAACATTAATTTTCAAGTTGAGGCTTAATCATTTTTACAAGTCTTAGTATAGGTTTTATAGATTTTGCACAATTTATATATTTTTTTTTCTATGATTTTTTTTTTTAAGTGTTTTCCTTTCCTTTCTTTTTTTTCTGTTCTCACCTTCATCTGTTTTATTTTCTTTCTTTCAGTATTACATTTCTAATTCTCATTTTCTGTTTTTGATTTCATTTTGTATTTTTATTTTGCATTATTATGCCTCTTGATCTATTCATAATTTTTCTTCATTTCTCTCTATTTTTTATTACTTTTTTTATTACATTTTTTCACACATTGTTTTCATTTCTTATACATGTTCATTTATGCAATAAAATTTCCCCAATGTTTACATGTAGCTGTAATTGGTGATTTTGCATAGATAGAGACAGTTGATAATCTCATGCAGAAGTAAATGACTCTCAAGTACTCACATGTTGCTGTATGATTTCTGTTCCAGCCTGAAGTAATTGGCAGGCGTGGCAGACCCCAACAACAGACTCCACAGTTAACCCCTCAGCAGTACCAGCAGCAGCAGTTGACACAACAGCAGCAGCAGCAACAGCAGCAGCTCCTATTGCAACAACAATATCAACAACAGCAACTACAACAATTGCAGCAACAGCAGCAGCACCATCGACAGCGGCAACGACCACAGCACCACCAGCAATTTCCTATGCCACCCCTACCACCACCTCCACCACCACAGCACCAAAGACGTCATATGCAACCACAGCCAATGGATGATGAAATTGAAGAGATTTCCTTTGGAAAAGCAGTGGAGTTGTTGGTGGCCAGAAACTCACGACCAATTGTTGTTTTGGAGCCACTGGACCCTGAGGTAAACCTTAATACTGACACGCTTCTCCTTAAAATACAGCTTTTCCCCTCAATTCAATAAAATATTAACCCTTTGTACATAAAAGAAAGAATGAAACTATTTATAGACAAAACACATGTCCAGGAGCAGAATTGGCCAATTGGAGCAATTAGCAAATAAGTCTGAAACTCCTGGATGTATAAGAAATTCGTAGTTTATTTTGAAGAAAACTGCTATTCAAAATGAATTGATATAATTTTTACTTCTTTCTGAATAGTTTTTTTGCATGAATTTTATTTGCATTTCTAAATAGTTTAGATTTGAATGTATCTGATGTTTTCTTCGGGCACAGATGGTATTATTACAATTTTATTGCAATTAATAAAGAGAGAAATGTTAATTAACAGCATCCAAGAAATGGACCTACTCTTTATATGTGTGTGTGTATACACGCGCACTCACCATAAGGTTCCACTTCATCTAACTTTGCTTTTCTCTAGCCTTTATTTGAATAATTATTTTTCTTGCATCCAACTACAATTGAAGAAATCTGTGTATATGCACCATGAATATTCGACAACTGACATTTTCTAGGTATATAAATAATACAAGGCAGAGCAATGTTGAGTATGAAGTTTGGATCAACGGTTATCGAAAAATCTAATAAAAATGAATAAAAGATTGTAGATTATAGATGTATCTTCATTGTTTCTATCAGTTATCTCCCTTTTTTTCTGCTCTGTTGATTCTGTTGAATATATCATGAAATCTTCATCATATTCACTGTTAGATTCAGATTCTTTCTAATAACTTTAGCCTCATTGAAATTGGAATATGATGATTTCAAATGCCTCGCTATCTACTTCTGTCTATTGAATTATTCGTATGACTATAAAATTGAATACTGATGTCATTTTTTGTATTTTTCTGAATGAATTGATTTTGTATTTGTTTTGAAAGCTTCTGGTTCATTTTTTCTGGTTTTTACATTTCTTTTCAGACATTACAATCCATTGCCATAGGGGGAAGAAGTAAGTGATATCTGTTCGCTGGTTTTGCTTTACTGTGAGTGTGAATGTGGGCACGAGTGGCACCGAATGTGCCAACCTTGGTGTTCTATTTTCATTCCACCTGCCTCAATCTACAGGTTTTCTCTCCTAATATGACTTCATTCACGTCATGTTGTGAATATCTATTATAATCACTGCATAAGAAATCGAGAAAAAATGCATATGAAAACAACATTCTGAAATAATAGATTTTGTTTCAGATTGTATGTCTTGTATTTTCTTTCAAGTTCCAACTGATCAATCGAATTATAGAATTATATAAAGATGTAGGTAATCCTATAAGACTGCGTGTATTACTCTCCTTTTTTTAAAAATACATCTACAATGAATTTGTTTAATGTTAGGATATTACTTATAGGTCCTGACTTTAAAATTTTTTTAGTTTTTTATATCTAGGTATATGAGAAATGAAGAAAAACCCAAAATACTAACACTAGCAAAGTTTAGCAATATTGGTAAATTTAGAAATAGTTTCACAAACTATATACATCTGTCTATACATATATATATATCTAAATAAATAAATAGATGCCAGGAGCTGCTACAATAAATGAAACATCACATCATTTTTTATAATTTACTTTGCAGTAATTTTTAGTCCTTCATCACCTCATAAACCTATAAATGTCATGGTCCCTAATATTAGGAAAACTTCCTTGTCCCCAAAATTAGTTATTCAATATTTTGGTACAATATCACTTTGAAGTACCCCAAGTTGGATTCTGGTGAAAGGTTCACTTTTCAGCAAAGACTGATTTTGTTGCTAACTGTCACATGCTATTGTATGGATTTTAAAAAACATGTGCCATGTAGTATTGTTAATGGTCTAATTCCATCAAAACTATAGAAATGATCTTAATAGATTCTCTGTAGAAATTTTTCTGTCTTTTCTTCTTGTTGTGATATATAAAGGTGTGTAATTATTACCCTGCCATCGTGCCTTTTTTCTATTTATACATAAAATAAACGCATAAACTATTGAATAAAGCAAAGCAACAATTACACACCTTTATTTACAGGTATAAGTAAGTCGTATTGTCAGTGCTCAGAATAAATTTATTTTTTATTGTATAAATAGAAAAAAAAATTGTACAAAAAATCTATCAAGATTAACAGTAACATGTAATATGTTGGAAAAAAGGAAACCCCTGAAAATCCATTTTATGTATGTGTTTATTCTGAGTAAATTTAGAAGAAAGAATTTTTTAGTATTTAATACCTTTAAATACAGGTATAAGAAAATGGATAGAAAAATCTATACAAAGAATCTATTGAGATTATTTTTGTTGTTTTGATAAAATTAAACTCTTAACAATAATATGTAACACATGTTTTTTTAAATCCATAACATTAGGATGTAACTGTTTGCATCAGAATTGGTGTTGACTGAAGAGTGAACCTTTCACTAGAATCAAATTTGGGGTCCTCCAAAGCGATATTGTGCCAATATTTCAAAGAGACAAAGAAAACCATCATTCTTTCCTCTTTTTATCATTTCACCCTTTCATTTCTATTTATTGTTCTTTCCTTCCATACAGTTAAAACCGACTGTGATATTTTGAGAAGACAGTTACAGGGTAGGTATTTTCAGAGTTTTTTTGGTTACACCATTTTATTTGTTTTTCTTAGTCTAATCTAATCCACTAGAAATGGTCCAAATGGCAAATCAGTCTTCCTCCCTCTTTTAACCTCCCAACTTTTTTTTTCTTTCTTCTCCTTTTCCCACTTCAAAATCTAATTTTTGTTTTACTCCTCCAAAGTGACTAACCAAAAGCAGTTATATAAGAATCGGGTGGGAAAGAAAACATTAACTCTCTTGGACTATTCTTTACTAAGCTATATTAATTTCTCAATTTAGTTAACTTCTGTAAATAGGTAAATTATAAATGCCCCAGAAAACTGACTGTGACTCTGATATAAATTTTTCCCTCAATAAATAATTCCTAACACATTAAAATTTAGCTATAATAATCTTTAGTGAAAGAACATGATACTTTAAATATTTGACAAATCTTTGTTATAATTGTCCTCAAAATACTGATGATAATTATCATTAAAGAAATGCTACTATTTAAAAGACAAAGAAGAATTTGCTAATGCAGAATATTTTATTTAAACATCACCTATATCAAAAGATAGTTATAAATACTTAGTAAAGAATAGATAGCATTTACTCTAGTAGAATATAGGGAAAAGAATTAGTGCAACTAATTAGAGATAGGTACCTTTAGGGTAGGGAGATAATATTAAATTAATGAACTTGAGATTACCAAGAGGGCAATTATTGCAGAGTTGGACACTTGTTTCTCTAGGAATTTTACAAGCAGATTGTTTCGTTTCTCTGTTTGTGTCCAATTTGCATTGAAAAGCTAAAAAAAAAATAAGGAACAATATACAAGGTCTCTGAAAAGGGATGAGCTCTATTTTTTTTCAATTATTTTATGAAAAATGTCCAAGCGTGATTTTTAGCATTTATATAAAATAATATATCTTGTAAATGAATTATGCAATATGAAATGAAAATAAAGAGCTACTTTTCAGAGACCCTGTACTTTGCAAAAAAGGTAAGGATTGGAATTAAAACAAATTTTTACATTTTTAAGTAATTTTAAGAAATTTTTCGCAAACGCAAAAAGAAACAATGCATCTGCATGCGAAATTGTTCTGTCAAGTCTTAACAAGTTGTGGTCTCCTTTGCTGTTTCTATCTTTCTGTGTGCCTCTAAAAATTCAAAAATATAGTGTGTGCATGTCTTTTGTCTGTTGTTTTCTTTGACTTCTCTTATCTCTGCCTCACTGTCTGAATTTTTGTTTGTTTCAATGGACTTGCATTAATGGTGTGTTTATGTATTGGTATTTGTTCTTTAAGAGTCTTCAGTGGGTGACCACCTGTATTGACTCAGGGAAAATTCGATATAATTCCTAATGAAACTCTCAAACTACTTGAATTGGTCAGTCATTAACTCTCTGATAACTCAGTTGTTTTAATGTTGATCACATTTATCACTTACGATAACTATACACTGACAAGAATGCAATTATTATGATCTCTTTGGTTAAGTAAATATTGTCTACCTTTCTTGTTCCATCCATACAGAATTTCTGTATTGTCTTATGAAGTTTCGATTTCTGTTCCTTTGCAGTTGTGTTGCAATTGGCAAAAGGAATATTTTTGAGTTCATAGTTATCATGCTCTCTAAGACCCTAAAAACAGAGATGATCTCTGATATGAGACTGTATGTTGTCAAATCTATATACCTATCATTATGCATCCTTTGCTTACTCTGTGTATTACTTTTATATGTAGGCAAGGATTATAGGTTGATAGAAGCCAATCAAAAAACAGTCTCATTCCTTTACAACTCTCAGTGTAAAATGAAATACTATTTATGCAATGAAAATAGATGTGGCATAAGATCTGTATAGATGTCAATGTTTGGGGAATCCTATTTATTATTTGTCTTGTTAAGCACGTTTAGATGCATCCGTTTATACCTTAAAGTTGCTAATAAATTCAAGTAATAACAACTTTTACCAGAAATGTTAGGATTCAATTATCATTTATTGTATGAAAAAGAGTGATTAAGGCTTGTGTAACTTTAACCCCAACTTGAGTTTCCCTTACTTTAGTTGAATAATGGAGATCAGCCAAACTTATTCAGCACCTATGATTCAACAGTTCAACTCCTATCAAAGTAAAAATGGTATTGCACCTATATTGGTATCTTGTATTCATTATAACAGGAAATTCCCTTTGTTTTGAACTAGTTTTATTGGTTACTATCCAAATCAATAATGTAAAATGATAGATTTTGTGATTATATGTAGGCTTGAAGTAAAAGGATATGTAAGCTCATGGGCGTTGGCATCCATTTACTGTTGGTTGATTCATGATATCATTGACTCATCATGTTGCCAACTCTGAATTCCCTGAAAATCGAAGGAAGATAATTCAAGGCCTTTTTTTCCTACTTAACTATTTACAAAAATAACTGTTGACTTTTTTTTTCTCCTAAAATTAGTATGATGTTTTACTATTTATGAAAATAATGATAAATTGCAAAAAATTATTCTCTTGTCGAAAAATATAAGCTATCTTCAATGGGGACATAGATTAAAACTCATATATAAAACTTGACATCACTTATGTCATCAGTTGAACAGCCTATTCTTATAAAAGGATAAAACCATGTAAAATTATGTGGCTCAACTTCTTATGTTATATTCTTGACCAGTATTTTTTCTTACCTATGAGTCTTGATCATGAACTGCCTCTTGACAATTTCCTCATTTTGTGTTAAAATTGGAGAAAGTTATCAGTGCCACATTTATTGTTCTCCATCATCAACTCTTGTTGGACATCAGTCACTAGAATATATTGGAAGCAAATCATCCAATTTATCCACTTCTGTTCTTGCTTAAAATCACATTGTACAATTTGTTACACAATAAGATATAAATATTCAGCCTACTTTACATAATGATAGCAATTAATTCATACTGAACACCCTCATTCAGATATATATTTTGACACAAGCAGATTCAATTCCCTTTTTTAAATTTTTGTAGCATATTTTTGATGTACAGCTCATTCTCTTTGTATCAAATCTTTGACCCTATCATTTGACCATAAATTATTCATAGTCAATCAGTATGAACAGAAAGGAAATATCTTGTCATGTTGGAAATGAATGCATGTTGATAATTGATTACCGGCAAACTTCGTTTTAAGCTTATCTGTTCTATTTTTCTGTTATCTGTGTATTCAATCCCTATGATGTAACATTTCCATATTTGGTCATTCATATCTAAAATGCAGTGAGGAAATGACCAGCCCTTGATTTTCTACAACCTGATCATCTATCAAACTATCATCCTCATCTTTAATTTAAGTATGCCATTGCAATGCCTTTGTATGCCATACTTTGCTGATACATATCTCAAATCTGGCACCCTGGTTAATTAATATGAAAAGACATATTCTTTTATATCAAGTCAAAGGACATATATACATGGTACATATATTGTAAATTTTGCAAATTAATTGACTGCATTACGTATAGGCAATAAAGATCCTCCCAAGTACAAGATATTTTCTCAGAGGTTTTAACTTTAACAAGAGATATTTATATCAATATAATTAATGAAAAGTCAGCATGACTTACTGTACTTATACCATAGTTGAACTTGGAAATGATCTGGAAATATACTAAAGGAAATTCAACAAAAACAATATGAATAAGCATGATAGTTCCAATAAATTGACTCGATTATAATGATTATGCGATGATTATTTATGCTATTTCTAAGCATCTTATACGTGTTAAAAAGTGATACAAAAAAGATGAAATAGAAAATTAACTTGTTTGATTGAATTTGTGTGAGTTTCTTCTCATTGCATATCATTGAACAAAATATTTGGAACTGAGAAGTAATGTCGGTTCACTTAATCCAAAATTTGATTATTTCTAACTGCTCTTGTATCTTTTCCTGCATGTGACTAATCCTGTGTGTCTTCTTTTGTTGTGAGCCTGTCCATTAATTTTCATCTATATATTTATATATACTCATCTGTGTTTATTTCATTTTTACCATCCTCAATCTGTTAATCTATTATTTTGAAGAATGATCTGTCTGGTCATATGCGAAAAATAATAACACAAAAAAAATAGATTTTTAAAAGATTCTAATTTGTACTAATAACTTCAAAAGTTGATTTTAAAAAAAAGAAAGAAAAAAAAAAAAACTCCTTGAAAAATGATTATTTGTATTACATTGCGATGCAGTTTTTCTCATAGAGATCTTGGTGGAATGAAACTAAGATTCATCAGGATTGTGTGAGGGACATTTACTGCTTTTAAATTTTGATTTCTCAAATTTTGTCTATCTTCTACTTTTCAAAAAATCATACAAAACTGAACCTTGGTGAAAAACGTCCATCTTTTATTGCTGATTTTGAGCTTGCAGAGATGAGGTAGGGGAGATAACATTTCAGAATTTAGCTAAATTTTTAAATTATTGCGTCATTTGAAAAAAAAAACTTTAACCGTCATTTTCAAATTGAACTTTTGCAGCATACTTCTGACACTATAATAATGCTTTGAGTTTGTTTGGAATCATTAAAAATGCATTTATATGAATATTAATGTAAGTGCAAAAATCAACTTTAAAAATGATCTTGAAACAAAAGTCCAGTTTCTATGTACGCCTGTTTTACTAACTTATCAGCTTGTTCATCAAGTAGAAATCGATACTGACCTTGATTGCATTTTGTAAAACTGTTTGTTATTATGAATAAGGAAAATTTTTACTGCACTTGAGAAAATGATTTGTAAAAATTTGTTTATTAATTCAAAAAAAAAAAAATGAAGAAAAGTCTTTGAAATATAAGTTAGAATTTTTAGCATATATAATTCTTGACTATTCTGTGACAATTATAATTTTTTCTGAGAAGTAGATCATGTCCTAATGAATACAGAGGAAAAAAATTTCAATATTGTTGCTACAACATTGAGTGAAGGTCCTTTATTTAAAAATGTATTGTTTTATTCGTACACTCTTTAATAACGGAAAATAATGTCATGTAATCACAATGACAAAAGGAACAAAAACAAGTAGCATTGAAAGTGTTAATAGAATTTTTAAAAAAAGTTTTCGTAATTGATTTTTTTTGTCTGATTCATTTCATTTTTACAGTTGGTTTGCTGGCGTAAATCAAATATATTTCTTAGTTAGGGTGGGGGTGGGAGTTGTGTCACCTCTGTCCTCAAATGGGTGTACACGGTAGTAAAATTGTGCCCAATCTGAAATTCCAAACTTATGGATTAAAAGGGAAATTCTGTTCATATTTATGGTTTTCTAGCTGAGGAAGTGATAACGTAGATAAAAAATTTTGGGTCCACATTTAAATATAAAGCGAGTTTTTCAACTCTCTTTTCCTATTGCCCCCTTATAGTTATTTAAAAATAGCTCTACTTCCTGCCCTTCTAGGGTTGATATTGGACGCCATCTTGAAATTTATTCCTTTCCAATGGTTGGACTTGGTAGAACTCTGATGTTTCCAAGCACACTTGTCTGGAGTAAATAATTCTCTACTGATGGGCATTTTGAAGATTTGGTGGCCATTTTGAAAATTATATTTTTCCAGGGGTCAGATTGTGGTATAGATTTACTGTGTTTTTCAGCGCACCTGGTACCCCCAAAAAACAAACAAAACAAAACATTGAGAAACCTTTTTTGGGGGAGTGGGGTGGTAAGCTGTTTTTTTTATAAATGGACCCGACTATGTGATGAATATGAGAAATCGCTGCAAATGATGGTGTCATAAATTTTGGTCTGTAAATTATCTATTGCATTGTTGAAAAAATTGGCTGTATGTTTTTTTTCAGATCTGTTGTACACTTTCTTTGATATTTCAGTGAGATTTTGCTTGTAACATGATTGACATGCTTCCTACAACTTAATGTATTAGCAAAAGAATGTCTTTACATTTTTTTTCAAATCTAACCTTGACTTAAATACATCTCCTTGGATCCTGGTGATCTCAAAAGTATGAATGGGCATTCCCAATTAAGTTGGAAATGTCACCTTAAATGTTTTTCTTCAGTTTGATTCCCATGTTAAGTGCATTTGAACATTAGACCCAGTGACCTGGCAGCTGTCTTGAATTTGACCCCTCACAGTTCTCATGGGGCAAATCTGACTTCCCTCCACATATGACAATCTATGTTGTGGTATGTACTGTGTTAGAAATTTCATGTATTTTTTCAAAAAATGAACACTTGGTCATAATTGAGAGCTTATCCACTTTACTAAAGTGGGAGTAGTTTCCCCTTATTTCCTGACTCAACTGACATGGAGAGATCACCTTTTACTTTCTTTTTTTTTCTCAAAGAAAAATCATTTGTATGTGATAATCCATCACCCCCTCAGTGTTAGGTCACATGATCACTTTTTAATAGAATTTACTTGCAGTAATAAGAAAAAACAGATGAAAGAGTTTTTCCAAGAATTGTATCTCTCTCTCATACCCACAGAACTGATGACAAACCATTGAATATTCAATTCTATTTCCATTTTGAAACACTTGTGAAATATGCAAACTAAACAGGTTGAGTAAGCTTATGTAATATCCAGAAGAAAACAGTTCATATATGATTTTTAATGATACAAACGACATAGAAATGTCAAAAAACTTAAATATTGGAAGGAGTCAAAAGTATTCATATACCAATCTAATATTTGGTCACTTGTTCTTTTGTCGCCTTCACAGCCAATTAGCAGTTCTTGAAAGTCACAAACGGCTTTTTGAAAAATTAAGGAGATATCTTCGACCATTCTTACTTAAAAAATTTAATTTAATCGTGACATTTGCTGGTTTTCTAGAATTAGTCCAGCACCTTTCTATGTATTTTCTATGAGGTAGAGGTCATGACTCTATGATGGTCACTGTAGAACCATTATTTTGTTGCAATTTAGCTAACTGGACACTACTTTCAAAAGTGTGCTTTGGGTTATTTTGTTCAAAGACTTAATTTGGTCCTACTTCAGATGTTTTTGAAAGATTTTCAGTTTACCTCCATGATTTTCACTTGTTCTTTTTTCATTATTCCTTCAAGCTGGTGAAAAGACATAGTATGATTAGCAGCAAAGCACTCGCACAGCATGAAACTGCCACCACTAGGCTTTACTGTAGGAATGATATTCACTGGCTTGTCTGATATGACATATAGACAGAATTCTCTTTAGTAAGCAAACAATAACATGAGTGAAATTACTGTTATCTGCAGTTAATGGGTTTTAAACTCATGCAAATAGATATGAGTAGGTTGGGCATATATTGACCTATGCCTGTATTAAAGTTTTGTCATTTTTATGTTTGTTTACTTAAACTTGAGCAAATCAACTTCTGTCCTTGTATATCGCTATCTCTCCTGTTTGTATATTTCACATGAGTATTATGTGTGAGAAAGAGAGAGAGAAATGCACGTGTGAACACACATACCACAGTCATGTGCATTTTGGAGGTATATTTGTTTTTAAAGAACCTGTCCAAATTTTGGAATAATCCCTAATTTGTCGCAGTGATACTAAGTGTGGAAACCCATTTTTCCTCTGTAGATGAGCTTTTGGCATTACATTTTATTCAATAGAAAAGCAACTATTCAGAATTGAATGTCATTGAATTATCTCATTTGGAGATTACAACCATTGAGTGTAATTTGTTCTCATCGATGAAGAGTGTATTCTTCTGTGTTTTCAGTTACATAAGAGGTGACAAAAGAACAACCTTACCCAAGCTAAATAGGTTCACTGTGGTGATCCTTATTGTTATCTTGGCTCATTTATTGAAGACCATAGAGGGTTAGTGCCCTTGAATTGTAGCTATAAGCTACATATATACTTAGCTATAAAATATTGGCTTCTCATTTTTCGGTTGTACCTCCATTTTTGATGTGAACAGTTTTCTCCTTTTTTGCATTTTGACTCACTTGATGTAAGTTTCAATATTACCCTGTCTATAGAAATCATCCTATTACTAGGACAAAAAAAGCAAAAGGAACTTCCAATGTTTGACAAACAGATGACTTGTAAAATTTTTTTCTCATATTTACAGGTATGATCTTATGTTTGAAATTCCGAAAAAATCATTTACAGCCGTCAGAATATATTTGTTATTTAGGTTGTTACACATGAAATTTATCTTTTTAAATTTGTATTGATTCGATGTAGATGGACGTATAATTTGTTATTGGAGGTTTTTGAGCCCTTTACAGCAATGGTGGCTACCCAAGGAGTTACAAGTACGATTTCGATTTAGGATATATTGTTGCTCAAGCTGTTGATGACATCAGCAAAGCACTTGGAGTGAACATTACTTCATAGCAAACTGTTCTGTGTTGGTTCAATAGGTTCAGGTATGAAAATATAGATGTGATAATTAACCTCAAGGGAGGCCCAAACTGGTTTGCAATGATGGAGAATTATCAACAGCAATGGTCAATGGTCAAGAAACAACGGTTCAAACATTTTCTGGGGACCTTTTGTGGGATCATATCATGTCATCTCAAGGAAAGCTTAAAAAAGTTAGAAAAAATGGGTCTCACATGAACTGAATGAAAAGCTCCATCTCAGAATTATGGTATGAAGACTTTCATATTCACCTGACATTTATCTTACAGGGTTATTATCTTTTCACACAGTTTGAACTTCATATCCATAATAAAAGATTCAATTACAGGTCTGGTTCGTCACTCAATTGAAGCTATCACATGACCAATGTCTTTTGGCAGCATGCTATGTGGGGAAGATCAATTGAAAATAAAAAATGGGTAAGGAATCAAGACGAACTTAACACCAGAGCACTAAGAAGGGAATGGAAAGGTTCACTGACTGAATCCCAGTTTACATCAACATACACACTATCTAAAAGATGGCCCTACTCAGAGAGGCCCACATTCTTTGAAAAGTGCTGTCAATATTATAACAACTCTCCTCTAGCACTCAATGACCATAATATAGTCCTGGCTCTCAAAATAAAGGAATAAAGGAAAGAACATTGTCGTCATTGTTTTGAGAAGAAGACTAGTTATTGTAAACAAGGACAAGAAATAGTCAGATAGTTAATTTTGCTGAATCAACAGTAAAAGACAAAGTAAAATTGATGATATATATATACACTAAAGGACAATCTGTAATTCAAGATACAATGTGTGATGGATTTATTTCATAATAGTGCTTGATAAAAGAACACCAAGTTAGAGTAGTGTTTAGAATATTAGATTTTCTAATCTATTATTTCGCCATCTTCAAGTTCTACTCCAACTTTAATTAATGTTGAAAGTATTGAGCACTTAATGAAATGAACCCATCACACATTGGATATTGCATTATATTATATTATTATATTATAGTGTATTCCAGATTTGTACTTTGTGTGTATGTATATATATATATATATAGAGAGAGAGAAACATTTAATAAGTGTAGTTTGATATGGCAAAAGGCAAAATAAATGGGTTTCTGTGATAATTGATTCTCATAGGAGCTAATTTGTCTGCAAGGTGAGTTTACTAACCATTGTGTTATGCTAGGTGCTTATGTATATGGATATATATATATATATATATATATATATATATATATATATATATACACTTTCTGCTTGTATACAAATCCTAATGATAACAGGTCTGGTCAGTCATTCAGTAGAGACTGTCATGCGACCAATGTCTTTTAGCAGTATGTTGTGTTTGAGGTGATCAAAACAAGCATAAATGCTGCTGGACACAAACTAGGGACCTGTTTAGCATAAACTTATATCACAAATTGAACTCCTCAACAAATACCTATTATGGAGGTGAATTTTCAAAAAACAAAATGTATTTTTCTAGACATAATAAGCACAGTCTGTATGTGTGATTCATACATATATTCATATCCAGCTGGCTAGACCGGTTTCAAAAACTGGAGAAACCTATGCTGACAGTTTTGTTGACACTATTAGTTGACGGTTTCTAATTCTATAGTGATGGCATATTATTGAAGGATCATTGAAAAAAGTTATTGCTTTAAATGGGTCATAAATTGATTGAATGTTTCCCAGTTTTGTTGTTTACATAATCCTTTATCTTACTATTTGTAAAAAAAAAAAAGAAGACATATCAAGTGTAACAACTTATAAACTTGATTTTGTTATGTTACTTTTGGATGATCAATAGAAAATTTTATGGATTAGATGCAGTGTTTTACAAAATCCGAATGAACAACTTGGGATAATCATGAAGAAAAAAAAAAGGCAAATGAATAATTCCAATATGATTTTTACTGAATCTTTTTATTTTTTTTATTACAAAAACATATGTTCAGATGGTTGCTGAGTGTTGTTATTGTTTTTCCCACAGTTTGGATCTGTTTTCAGTATGATTCATGGCATGAACTGTGCTTTTACATCACTGTGAAAATATATCTTGGACTGTTAATGCTTTTCTTCTTATGATACAGGCTGTAAAAGAAGATATTCTGGTGATAGTGGGGATGATGATGATGATGATCCCTATTGTAAGTATCTACTTATCTTTTGCTCTTACTTGACAGTATGTAAATCTATTCACGTTTATGTTAATATATCTTTGAGAATTTGAAAAAGCAGAACTTCTCCTAGTTTATTTTTTTCATCTAGCATTCCTTTTCATCTTTGGTTGATAAATAGAATTATCAGAAGTAATTTAACCATTTTCCATCTGAAACTTGAAGAATGAACTAATTACCACCTGCTCAGTTTATTTAGTGTATTTTCATGATTTGATATCTAGCAGAGATGAGAAGTGATCTGCCTATTAGTGTCTTGCAAGCAATACCAACAAAATTGTTCATGTGCAAGTTGTTAGTATTATGTGTTTGGGTAAAACAAGAGAAAATCATTGTAGTATATTTATTATGAGCTGGGTTTTAAATTACCTTTTTCCTACAATTTTATGTATTACATTCCTTTGATCTTTTAATGGAATCGAATGGAAAAGCATATAACTGATTTCAGGCATAAGACTTGACTGGTTTGAGATTTGGATAATTTACCTATGTAAATAGATTTACTTTAACTGAAAAATAACTGATCACACTTTGATTTTGAACATTTTATACAGACTTGAAAGGTCTCTTAACAGATGTGAATTTTAAATGGGTTATGTAAATTTCAACTTCACATATAATCTACTAATCATCAGAGAATGAAGTGATGTTATTGTGCCGAGTATTATTGCTCAGTTGTATAAAATCAAGCGATCCCTATATGGCTAGTTTACTTATAGTTTTAGATGTCAAGTGGCACCAGAAAGAAAGGTGTGCATATTATGTAAGCAAAGTTGTAAGGTTAGATATGTCAGTGAAACTTGGATGTTACTTGGCTGATTCATAGAATGTGTTATAGCTGGTTTGCTCCCATTTCAGATGAACAATACGAGCAATTCCATATTGTCTTTGTTAGAATTATGCACTTACTATTTACCTCTTTTTGTGTATTAAAATTCATTTTTTCCCTCATTTTCCTTATTGTTCATTAATTTTTCCATTTTTTTTTAGCTCGGAAAAAAAGGAGGAGAAGAAATAAAAGGTTCCACCAGAGAACACTTTCCCTGGATGAACTCTTGGAAAGTCCAACTTTCAAAAAATTTGTATCATCCATTGAATATGTCTTTGATACAGCAGAAGATGTAGATTTTGGATCACTCGACCCAAGTAACTACTTTTAAATTTTCTTTTCATGTATCATATTTCTTATAGCCACTTTCAACGATGACAGTTATACACTTTCTACTCTAGTTCTGATAAAAGGCAATGAAATTTCAATCTTATTATTTGTACATTTGCTTCAGTGCAAAATGGAATTGTTTCATATACATGACTTTTTCAAGTGCAATTGTAAAAAAAAAATATTTTCAATAGTCATTGTGTTTAGGGGAAAATTTCTATTATATTTTCTTGGAATTTTCCCTGTAAGAAATTAGTTTTCTTTTTTAGTATTAGCTCTTTATCCCACCAGATACATTTGAATTTCTTTTGAAACACTTGTAATATTCCTGCTGTAAACTAGCTTATGTTATTTTGTTTTTTTCTCCAGATGATGATGATATTGAATGTCCGCCCGAGTCATTGATCTCTAAGCAGGTTATGTCTGAAATCTGTAGTGAGGCAGCAAAACTGAAATCCATGGGTGTGTTCAATCAGGTAAACCAAATTAATTGTTATAACGGCCCAAGAGTTGGGTTGTTAGTTACATTTCCTCATTGCTTGCTATCTTTCGCCTTGGTAATTTAAACTTGAATACATAGAATATTTGTTCATAGCAGTGATTCCCAAAATGGTTGCTGTACAAGAGAAATTATTTAGTTATGAATTGTGTTTTGAACTTTGACATTGAATTCTGTTGATTTTATTAATGGATTTATAAACATTGTGTCTCTCTCATCATTAGCTTTCTTACGTATTCACATCATGAAAATATACACACGTGAAAAATTAAGATGATGTTATATTCAATTATATTTTTCCTTTGCAGATTCCTGCAGATAAGCTTGTAAGGTTACTGACCGTTTTACAATGGAATGTTCGGGACGGCATTAAATTGACACCAAATATTAACAAGGTATAACATTGATGCTAACAATTTTCCTTTTTGAAAGTACAATTAGCCCTTGATTTTAAGCAAGAAGATGGGGTTGATTGTTAATGCCAGAAGTCTGTTGAATTCAAATAACCATCACCATCTTTTATCATTTTTCCACTAAAAGAAAGCTTCAATTTGATATCCAGTAATGTACAATATGAAATTATCTATTCATATAACTTGCCATGTGCATGTCTACATTTTTTGTCTTTAACATTTTACTAGGAACTATTAAATGCTAAATATAGAGTAGTCTCCCTGACTTATTTTATTTTTTTTACTAATGCATAAAAAATCCATATTCATTCTAGTTGAACATAAGAAACTGCAAAAAAAATGTTTGATATCTTCTAAGTACAATGGAATTGCTAAGTATTTAATCACTGCCCTCATTTTCTGACAGCATAGGCAAACTAGTTAAATTATGATAAAGAGTATGTAATATTTATCCATCTTATTGATGGAGTAGTTGTGTGGTTATTGATCTTTTTTAGTGGTGACCAAAAATCTCAATTTAAAATCAAACATGGAGATCCACATTCTCACAAATAAGATTTATTTCAGGAATATTATATCTTTGTAATTTTCAATATTTTATCACAATTGATAAACAGAAATAAAATAAAATATTCATGAAAAAAGTCTGTTAAATCTTAAATCTGTGATTCTGGGGTTCTGTTTAATCAAGAGTTCACTGTATCTGTAAGATTATGAAGTTAATTTGTTGATTGAGGATTTTTACAAAGTAATGGGGAGGAAATTCTGACATTTTTTAGTTCTTCTCAAAGATGTCTATGATTTGATGATTTCTGAAGCAGATAGTGGACCCATGTTCAAGACAAATGAGTTTAGAAAATTGATGGAAGACCTGTTCATCTTTGTCATCTTAACAATACAATTCACAATCCCCTGTTGAAAGGTCTTTGTCCCTCCTGCCATTTATTGTAGTATGTTTATCACAAATTTCAGTCCCCATTTCAGGCTCAGTATTTTAGTAAATCTTTATATAAAGGTCTGGTTATTCACTTAGTAGAATCCGTCATGTGACCATTGTCTTTTGATAGCAATTTGTGAAAAGGGGGTTCAATGAATATATATAACTTCTCTTGTCCTTTGTAGGGCTTGTGATCCCTACAAATGTTTGAATTTCCAAAAACATGCTTGAATGCCACTGGACACAAACTAAGGGACCAATTTGACGCAAACTTTCTTTGTAAATTGTTCCCCTTCTAAAATCCAGTTTTTGATGGGAATTAAAAAAAAGAAGAAAAAAAAAAGAATGTTTTCCTAGGGATAATGAGTAGTAAACGTTCAAAATTTCAGCCCTTTAGCTCCATTGGTGTGGTCCATACACATGACATTTACATACATAGCCAACCAGACTCACTTAAAAACTGGCGAAGCCTCTGATGACAGTTTTGATTGACTGTTTTTCATATCTAATGAAAGACAAGTATGCAAACTGGAAATATCAATTTTGATTTAAATAATAGTGATGATAAAAAAAAAACTTGGAATAAATTGACTTAGAAACATATTGGCTGTTAGTGAAGTTTTGATAAGATTAAATCTTTTTGAAGAAACAATTGAATATTTAGAAAATATACCTTGATAGTTTTGTAAGGTCACTAGAGACTGCTATTCTTCCTCTAATTACACTAATATCCTTATCTTTTCTGTCAGATTATTACCATGAAATCTTGATACTTTCTTTTTTATACTGTTATGTATTGGAGTCACTCATGAGTGTGAAAAGTATTGTTTCAATTTAGTCATTGACCCATGCTTCATTATGTGAAGATCTATCTGTTGTTATTCAATCAGTAAAATATCTAAACCAGTATAGTTTCATTAAATACTGAAGTGTATATTCTTTTTTTTTATTTTTAAAAGGAAGATGATGATGATGACGATGATGATGATGAAGAACAAGTTCTTTGGCGAGAGATCACCATGGAGCGTGTGATGAGGAGTATGGATGCCTCTTTAACTGCAGTCTACATCATGACGGCACCTGAAATGCCAAAGCAGGTGTTTCTGGAGGATGTTATTGAGAGGGTTATATTGTTTGCCAAATGGCAGCTACAGAACACAGTTTATCCAGAATTTGACCCGGTCTACAGAATAGATCCACATAGCAAAGGTGAGGCTTGAACCCAACATCTCTTTGTAATTGGATATTCCAAAACTTGAATCTGTTAGCATTACACTTATTTGAGTCTACTTCAATTCCCAGCAATGTTTTCAGCTTATCAATTACTCACAGTTGTTGTGTTCATTTCTATACATTGTTGGAAAAAATCTGCTGGAGACTATTTATATTTATGGGTGTTGATGTCAAAAGAGTAATTCATTGGTAACATATATCTCAAGCTGAAGAGAGAATATGAGCTGGTTTCATCGCTGGAAATTGTCCACACTGTATATTGTCTTGGAAATCTCATCTTTCCTCATCCCTTAATATTTTGGGGTCCCTTATTTTGCAAATGACTGTTCCTATTCATTCATACCTACGCTATGGAATTTATGAAACCCACCAAAGGAGGAGAAGGAAAAGCAAAGAATCACCCTAGGATGGCAAGCTTTTGGCCGAGCTAGCTCAGCCTTTAAGAACAAGAAAATCCCTCCAGTTTAAAAAAGAATCAATGCATCCTCCCATTAGCCACCTATGGAGCTGAAACATAACCAAAAGATTGAACTTCAAACAGAGAACTATGCAATGTGCACATGAGAGGATCATGCTCAATATCACTTGGAGTGGTCTTAAAACAGCGCAGTAAGAGAAAGAATAAGTTATAGGATCCATTAGAAAAATCAAGTGACTATGGGCTGGTCATATTGTGAGAATGTCAGACAACTGCTGGACATCATAACTCACTACCTGGATCCCCAGAGATCATCTGCAAATATGCATGTGGTAGGCAAAATATAAGATAGCGTGACGAAATGAACAAGTTCAGAAGGTATGATAGAGAGGTCTGTTGAAGCCTGGGAAGGCAACAACCAATGCTAAAAGGCTGATGATGAATATCAGTTGAAGAAACTTGATGGATAGTTGTTGCATGTTGGTTTGAGTCAAGCCCTGTTCGTGCATTGGACTTGAGCAACATTGTCTCTACAAGAGAACTGAATAACTGATCATTATAAGAATATTAGTTGCTGTAAAAGTTCAACAAATGTAAAATCAAATATAGATATATTGTGGGTAGATAATTAATGTTTCTCACTAAAACCATTTTCTTCAGGAACAGTTACTTTCTCCATCTCTAGTAAAGGTGTCTATTAGAGAAATGCTGTTTAAATGGAAACACTCATAAATGCATGTTTTTCTTAAAAATGTTACTCATTTTATTTTACTGATATTAATCTTGTCATTTTGTATTTTCAGATGGTTACCATGGTAGTGTGAAAGCAAAAAGGAACAGGTCACATATAGTGAAGAACAAGTCAACTATTCTCCTATATAATAAACTTTGTGAACTTGTTGCGGCCTTAGGAGTACTATTGAATATTCAGGAACTCACAGATACTGTCATCCTCCAGGTAACCCAAAATTGTTTCTTTTTTTTTTTTCTCCTCTCAAAAAATGCTTTTTTTTATACCCTTTGATATCTTTGGGGTTTAGTGTTTACATTTCTCTAAAACAAAACAAAAAAACAAACACTGCCCTTAATTTCAAGATATACTTAACTCGTTTTCTTGGAAAAGAGATAAAAAAAAAGCAATAAGCTATTATAACTATCCTGAAAAACATACGAATAGTAAATTGCTGAAGTTTAGAAATTGATTTTTGTTTCATAGTTTTGATGATGAACAGTTGATGGAAAAAAATCATTATTACTCATCAATATAAATATTTTAAACAGAGTTATTGATTTTGTTGAGAAGTTTACAAATGAAACTCGAAATAATTTTTTTATCCCCTCAATTGAAATGTCACTTGAATTTGATGAATAAAATGAGTAAAAATGATAGATTATAGATGTTTTCATCAACAGTGCTTTGCTTGACGTAGAAATAGAATATCTGTCTGTCTCTCTGCTGTCCACCTTCTCTCTCTTTGCATGATTAAACCCTCTTCAGTTTTTGGTCTGGACCTAAGTGTCAATGTTGTACCAGAGGAAAATGAAGTCAACTCCAAAGAAGGAATTGGATGATATTACATGTGTAGAATATATCTAACCACAAGAAAATAATTTACAAACTATCTGTGTGTTTGTTTTCTTGGTTTAAATTCCATCTAGACAGTTGAAAATTCATACACATTTATTTTCATCTATTTAAGAATATTTCTCTTGAAGCCTCTTCACCTAATGCAAACCTTGAGTCTCAAAAATTATTCATTCTCTATAAAAATGTACATGCTGAATATGCCCCCAGTTTTCATTCTGTTAATGATTTTTATGTTTCTGATTTGACTTATTTTTTGCCTTCTTTTTCAGGTCTCTACATTGGGAGTGTCACCATTTTTTGTTGAGGGTCTCAGTGAAATGCAATTAAATGCAATGAAATTGGTCACAATTGTGAGTAAACTTTTCAAAGATTGTCATTAGTTTCCATAATTTAAAAGCTATTTTTCAATGAGTAATAATTTCATAGTTATACTCCATTTGATGATTACTTGAATATCATTGTATAGAATTTCAATGAAACTTTCAAACTGTTAATCATTCTAATGTCTTATGTACAACATTAGAAGTTCAGAACTAACAAAGTCACTTGAGTAGTATTACATTACCATCAGACTTATAGAAAAAGTTTTCCTTCTACTTCTGACCTATTGAAGGTGAAAAAGAAATGCACTGTCACTTTTTACCTCTTAAAGGAGGGAAAAAAGTCTTTCACTTTTGACCTCTCAAAGGAAGGAAAAAGTGTCTTTACTATTGACTATTGATTCCTTAAAGAGAGGAAAAATTCCCCCTGCACTTTTGATTCCTTAGAGTTTCCTCTCACTTTTAACCTCTTGAAAAGGGAAAAACTCTCCCTTCACTTTGACCCCTTGAAGATGGGGAAAAAAAAAAATTCTTTAACTTTTGACTCTTCGAGGAGGAAGTGGAGAAAAAGTCTCCCTCCACTTTTGACCTTTTAAAGCAGCGAAAAGTTTCCCTTCACTTTTGACTCCTTGAAGCGGGGAAAAGTCTCCCTTCAATTTCGACCCCTTGTAGCTGGGACAAGTTTCACTCCCCTTTTGACCCCTTAAAGATTTATATATAAACATAAAATATGTATATGTATATTGAACAGAAAATGAGGTTCAACTTTAGCATTATAGTTATATTGTAAATAGAACCCTATCTCTAAAACCCTTAAAAAAATCTCAAAATTTTTTATTTTTAAAACTTCTCCTAGGTCCATTAAGTATGCATGCCAAATTTGGATGGAATGGGCCCAGGTTTAGGACAAATACAAACACACACACACTCACAGATGGTGTGATAACTCACTTCTATATAGAGATAACTTTTACATGAGTTTAATTATTTAATTCATTAAACTCTTTCAAAAATGATCTATTAACCGTCAGCACTTCGAGCAAAAAGTTCAACAAGACGTTCTATTAGACATATATATATATCCAAGTAGTCATAGAAACCTTGGGATATGCATAATTCAGAGGTCTTGGAAGAGGCAAGTCATTTATGAACGTGTTTTCTTCTAAGTTGAAAAGATATTTCAATTTTCTTGAAATTAGAGCTATTTCATGAATTTTTATATTACACATTCAGTATTCATTTTCAACTTGATAAATCATTTCTATCCACTTTTCTCACTTATCTAGTACTTAATATTCCCTAAAGAGGGTACATGTTTCAAAAATTACACAAAGAATATAATTTGTATTATCTGACATTTATATATGTTCTTTTACTTACTAAAATATTTTCGATACATAAAGAATCATGAAATCGAACATATTAGGATGAAAATTTCATGTTGTAAGATTGTGGAACTCGTATTTTTGGGCCTTTCATTATTTGATTAAGTATTTATTTCTAAACTAAAATTATTTATTTTCAGATTTTTTCAAAATATGACAAGCATAGGCAGCTAATACTTGAGGATATTTTTGCATCTTTAGCCAGATTACCATCCAGTAAACGAAATCTTCGACATTACAGGTAACTTGATCATTATTCAATCAAAAATAGATGATGTACGAGTTGGATTATTGCATTCGCATTGATTCTTGCTGAGTTGTCTGTTTATTATTAAATTAAAAGAAGCATAAGAGATGTACTGAAGCTGATTAATCATGTCTCCGCACACATTTGAATAGATGATATCTAGAGGGACAATATGATTATAATCTATTAAGGTAGTCATAGAAACCTTGGGATATGCATAATTCAGAGGTCTTGGAAGAGGCAAGCTCACAGCTAAATATTTGTAGGTTTTGATATCCCAAATGTTAATGCTAACTTCTAATTTTCAAATTCATAATCTCAGTTGTATAGAGTAATGCATGTAGGCATTGAATGAATTACACACACAAGTGAACATTCACACGTTATATTTCAAGTAAACTTGTGCATGATTGATGACTTGCTCAAGATTGTGTCAAATGGTCTTTGAGGATGAATAAACTTGGGAATCGGGTAACAAAATTGGATTTGAAGCATAAACATGAGGAAGATAGAAATAGTTTATTGTAAGAAGCTTTAATTCTTATCTTTTTTTAAAAATAAAAAATCTTTTTTTGGTAGTCTCATCCCACTTCATGGAATTTACTGTTGTGTGCTTTTTAAGGAGAATCATGTTTGTGTTGGCTTCATTTTCATGTTGGATTTAACACCAACTTTTGTTGTAACATTCTATACCAATGATGCTTACCAGGAAAATAATTGAGACCATGATTTATTGTCTATTTCAGGTTAAATGCAGAAGAATCAATTCAGATGGTCACAGCTCTTGCATTACAGTTGATTCAATGTGTTGTCAAGGTTCCTAAGCCAAAGCCTATCATTCATGATTTAACTGGTGAAGAGAGACCACCAGAGAAAAACTCCAAGGGGAAGGCAAGTAATCTTTTATACCGTAAACACTCAACTTCAATATGAAAGTTGTTTTATCTCCAGTCAAAGACTTATTGTGTAAATGTTAGATTGAAATGCTGAATTCAACAACATTAGTACCTATTTGGAACAATGTTGGTATGATCATTTCTAGTGTTTCAAAAGTTGAGAGTGTTTGCAATTCACCAATACAGATTTCAACTGGAGCCAACTTGAAAATATTTGAAAATATATTTTTTTTTCTTTATCTCAATCTGTAAATTCTATGAACTTCAAGGAACTTTCTTGTGGCAGTTTCTGCTGTGTTGTTATTCTGTAATAGCCAATCAATCTATTTTTTGGATTTTGAATTGTTCTTCTATTTGGTTACTTTCTTACATCTTATGCCCATTCATTTTCCTCACTATCATCAGTTGTGGTGGCTTAGAAGAGCTATAAACATATATCCGATATAAATAGGGGAAGTAATTGAAAGGGAACCCTGATTTTTCATTCATTTTGAAGTTCAAGAAGAACTAAACCTGTTGATTTTCAATTTTTGAAACTCCACTTGACTAGAAACTCATGAATTATTTATAATTCAAAATAATTCCAAATAGGGTAAGAAATATCCACTATTGACTCTGACTTCTCTCAATTTAGAATTGTGCAAAAATTATTCAGCAATATATCATGTTTATAGATTAATGATAATTTATAATCTCATATCTTTTTTGCTTACAATGGTTGAAAATAGGAATATTTATTACCTTGAATGTTTTTCAATGTTTGCTTTGGATCCATCATAATTTTAATTTTTTTCCCCCCACAGACGGACAACGATGTGCTAATTGTGACGTCCTATGAAACAGCCATGAGGACCGGCTATAATTTTTTATCAGTTTTTTTGAAAAAGTAACTACAATTTTCACTTTTTATTTTTTCTTTCATAATATTAAAAACTTATTCAATTGCTTTTTCCTCTTTTTTTGAATTGGTGTGTATGCTCCTATATTTTTGTTTTGCTTCTTCAAAGCAAATTGTTTTTGAGTATGGGTGATGTATACGAACATAGAAAGTAACATTTTTTCATAATTTTTTCATTCATAGTTGAAATAACCTGAACTACTAGATAATTGGTTCGCCATTTATAAGAAATAGAACATTACTAGGTTTTGAAAAGATTTAATGCATTTTCTGTATGAAAAATAAATGCTCAATGCCAAACAATACCCAATGCCTGCCAAAGACAGTAGTCACTAATGAAGTAGGAAATAATTGATGACTTACAAAAATAATTACTGTATTTCACCATGTGTAATCTATCACCATAGATAATGCACACCCTCCAATTGAGCTTTAGTTTCAAATGAAAAATGCATTATCCTGTTTATACAATTATGTATATAAAGATGTGTAACAATTATGTTTCTATAGATAATACATATCTGGATTTTTAGCTTAAAATTTTTAAAGAAAAATGTGGATCAAGTATGGTGAAATTATATACTATCAAAACATGATTTTTAGAACCAACCAATTGTTTCAGTTGAACCTATCTCTTAGTATGATCAATGTATCTAATGACGCACCAAGCAAACTATTGACAAACATGAGATTCTATTTTTCTTTTTATTTTTTAAAAAAATAAAAGTTGCTTTCATTTTTTAAAATGAAAGTTGCTTTTATTTTTTTGAATGAAAATTGCTTTCATTTTTTCTAAAGTGAAAGTTGTTACTTAGAAAGTTCTGAGAATTAAGCTATGAACACAGATTTTATTACTCTAACATTCAGTCTTCGGTGTTTTCTTCTAAGTAGTCCCCTCAGACATGTATGCACTGATCTCATAAAGTGTGATGACAAAAGCCTCTGTTGCATTCGATTTTTGCACATGCTATTCAAATTGCCGAAATCTTTGATAGCATATCATTCATTAAAGAAAAGATGTGGCATGGAACCCCCCTCTCCCCCAAAAAACCCTAAAACAAACAAAACAAAAAACAAACTAATCAAGTTAATACAAATCATCTCACTTGGACAATAATTTTGAAAGAATGACTAAGGAAAATCTTTATTTGATAAAGTGAGTTGACATACTGCCTTGGTGCATATGTTGTTTGTAAGGAATGATTATGTTTTTTATGATTGCAAAGCTGAAAAAAGTTAAACAACTCAAGAAAAATGGGGATAAATGTATTGATTTATTAGATTAACATTTTATGCTTATTATTTTATCTTGTTTCTATTTATTTCTCTTCTAGGTGTACAGCAAAGGGTGAAGATGATTATCGGCCACTTTTTGAAAATTTTGTTCAGGATTTACTTTCAACAGTCAACAAACCTGAGTGGCCAGCATCAGAGTTACTGCTAAGTCTTTTGGGGAGAATTCTTGTAAATACAATATTTTTTTAAAAACATTTTGCTACTTCCAATATTTTGGAGAAGATTATTATACTCTCATCAACCCTTGTAACCCATCATACTAGAGATTTGACTAAGGCTATATATTGGAACTGTTGTTAAGTAATGAATTGTTTCTGAGATAATTTTATATCATTCTACTCCACTATTTAATTTGCTTCTTGCCAGGGTCATGTTATTCTTCAATAGAGGAATTTGCATTTTTTTCATTACTTCATCAACAATTGTATTTCTGTTTTCTCAAAGAAATTTTTAAAAAATTGATTGATTAATTCCATGAGGATTTATTTTATATTTTTAAGTTTTCAATATGAAATAGGAATGAAAATTTTTTTTGGTCCTCAATTAGTGTTTTTCGTAACTCCCATCTCATCCTCTGTAAAGCTTATTTTCATTCTAAATTTTGATAAAATGTGCTTTTTATGAATTTAAAGAATCATTCAACACATTTTTGTTGAATAAAAATTGAAATTGAACTAACAACAATATCTCCTATGT
This sequence comes from Thysanoteuthis rhombus, assembly GCA_963457665.1. Lineage (NCBI taxonomy): Eukaryota > Metazoa > Mollusca > Cephalopoda > Oegopsida > Thysanoteuthidae > Thysanoteuthis > Thysanoteuthis major. Next base: position 62,203,756 of record OY735204.1, read on the forward strand.
ATATTTATTGTAATATTCAAAGTATATCAACATGTATATAGTACACAGACAGTGCATTGCATTAATAAAAGCACATTTTTACTAAAGAGAATAATTTGTAACTTTTGATAGCAAAGATGCTTTCAAAGGTGATTGGGATGATTTAAGGTGCCTGTATTACAGAGAGGTTGCCTAGCAGCTGCAAGAAGGCGTATCAGAATAGATTTGAAATAAGAAAAATTTGAATCAAATTGGAGGGAAATTGTATTGAAGTTGGTTAAATCAAGAAATTCATCCATTTGATTCAAACGATATATCCTTTTAAGATTATAGAGAATACACTGACCAAAATATGAATAAAATATCACTGAAGACTTACCGTATATGCTGGCGTATAAGTCAATGTTTTAAGCATCAATTATTCTCCCCAATGGATCCTTTTAGTCTGTTTAGACTTGATGAACTTGATGCTCTGATGGACACAATGTTACTTTATGTTGGAGAGTTGACTTATCCAACAAATATTGGGCCAAACTTCAATTTACACCTTATATTGGGGGAGACTTTTACGTCAACATATATGGTAATAATTACCGTATATACTCATGTAAAAGTCTAATTTTTAAACTTTTCTTTTGGTTAGATTTCTAGGTTCAACTATTTCATAGTTACTTCTTTCAAGGGGCAATAAGCAGAAGTCCAAATGGTCTTTAAATGAATAAAAAACAAAACAATGAATTGCAGTAATGAAACCAATGTTTCTATCCATCAAAATACATGTCCTACTAACAAAACACATAAATAAGGCTGTGTAGCTCTTGGAAATTTGAAAAAATTTAAGGTACTAGTATTTTTTATGATGAATTATTATAAGACCTTTGATAGTCATATTGATCAATGTAGCTGAGAGAATCATCAACAACTTTATGTACATTTTATTCCTGCATGAAGGCAGGAAGGAATCGAAATCTGTTATGCCATGGAACAGGAGTGAAGTGTTAATGAAAAAAAAAACTTGATCAGTAGTATTTTATTCAAAACTTTTTTCACAATATGAACTCTGATAGTTATGATAATATATTGTTAATGCATTTCAGCTTAGCTGCGTTGCTATACATAGCTGTGTTTACATCTTCAAATGGTAGCCAAGCGTTATTTCAAGTTACTGAAATACACCCATTCAGAGATATGGTAATTATAGTGAACAACCGGTAAATACATATCAGCTTAGCTTATGTAAGAAATGATGGTGTGATATACTGACCCTGTAATGATATAATCTTAATGAATTTCAGCCTAGCTGTGTTGCTACCCGTGGCTGTTTACACGACTGGCAAGCAGACGAAGCAGAAATGAAACATTTCCTAAGAAATACACATCACCACTGGAATCAGGAGCAATGGTTTATCTAGATAATGCAGGTCAATATTGAATGTAACTACTGGTATTTATGGTAGCGATGTGGCCTTATTTATGATTTCTCAGTGAAGTATTTTGAAGGACATGTTTTGATGCGTACCCATAATAGCATAGAAAAATTAATTTCTTTATAACATTTATGTTCAGGATAATACTTTGACTCAAATGTTTATCTGTTGTCTGAATAACTAGGGTCGACTTTTACATGAGATACTTGGAAAAATTCAATTTTTTTGGCAAAAAAATTGGGGTTGACTTTTACATAAGTATATACGGTAATTGGAAAAAGATTGTCTTGCATGTACATAAGATCGTTAAATTGTAAAACTTATTCAAGATTGAAACAATGTAATAACGTAAAATGAATAGGACAATTTGAAAATTATTTTTGAAGATGTTTGATGAAGCCTGCTTGGAGTAAAGCATTTAATTGTTAATTTTTCTATTTCACAGGTTCAACAGTTCAGTAACAAGTCTACAGATATGTCATTACGAGTTGCTTCCCTTGAATACCTTGGGATTGTTGCCGCCAGACTAAGAAGAGATGCTGTATCTAGTCACATGGACCAGGAAACTATAAATGACATTGTAGATAAGGCAAGATTACTTTATATTGATATATCATTTCAACCATACTGCTTAATTTTATTGTTTGCCAGTTTTCATGAACTGATATTTTTTCACACTAGCCTTTTTTTTTTTTTTCAAAAGTTCTTGAAACTTATTAAAGTTTTTTCAGAATGAATATAATAAACACATTTAGATGAACTTAATGATAAGAATGAAAATACCCAAGTTGTGATTAAGAAGCACTCATTCCAGTATGTTGAAGATATTGTCACGATGAATGTGAAGAAATGTATTTTCTCTTACTGGGAAGATGATCAAGCTGTTAGAATTTACTTTCATGTATAAAAATGTTTATATTGACTCGTATGTTTATGAAACAAATGAAATAGCTGGTCAAAATCTCAGAATGAAAAATCTTGCTTCATGAAAAAATTCAACCAATAATGAAAACTTTGCTCTATTGAAACTATCCTGGCAAAAACTTTGCATAATTGCTGCACCCTAATATATTTTTGTTTCAATGTGTGTTTGTTGTTTACTTCATTTTCCAAATTTTAATGATTTTTTTTTCTTAATAGGCGAACAATTCTCGAACAGAAAGGAAAGATCCCAACATGGTATGTTATCATCTTTATCATTACTAATATTATTTTACCATCAATGATAGCGAAGGGTTCTATCCTCTTTTATGCATGTGTGTGCTTGTTTTTGTACTTGTTTATTCTAGTGTTCCTAGCCATACCGTAATATTTTTTCATTACTGAAATTCTATGTTGAAATACCTTATATTAGAATTAATTTATTTGATAAAATGATATCCATTCTATTCTATCTTATTCATCAAATCAAAAATATCTGACACTACCATTTTTGTTGTTTGACTCATCTTCTGTTTTTTGTGTATGTCATGATTTCAAGTGTATGTACGATTGATTCACTGGTTTTTGGTGAAGTAAAGTTGTTATGATACAAAGTTATAGAGTTTGAGAATAATAATCTTCTTCTTCAAGTTTGCGTTTTGAAATGAAAGTATGTTGAGAAATTCTGCATCAAAAACCATGTTCCATATTACTCACTTTTTGGCTATATAATTTTGATTTCCACTTTTCTCATTCAATTCTAAAGTAATAGGTATATCACTTTTGTATAAAATCTTTTCCTTTTTGGATATATTAGTGTGTAGGAATGAGCTTAACAAAGTGTCTGAGAAAGAACTCCAAACCTCTCGGTCCTTTGCAGTTACAAATCAATTATACCTACAAGTATCTATTTATCGGCTTATATATTGTGACCAGAGGGAAAAGAAGGGCTTGATAAACTTACTGGTGAACCATCTACTTCTTTTATAGATGAAGGAGGGAAAACAAGCTTTAATTTCAAAGCCAATGACTTTCTGTTCGCTGATATAATTATTTCCATTAAAATAACAATTTGAACAAGTTACTTATGGAAACATTATCATCAAATGAGTTGTTATTGTCTTTTAACTGGTTTAAACTTTGATTTTTGCAAAATGAGTCTAGAAGATTTGCAAAGAAATAATTCACTTGTGGAAAAATATTTTAAAAAAAAGATTTCAGTTGGAAATTTTTGAGCATTTTTTTTTTCTAATTCACTAAAGTACAATGTTATTACAGAGAAAGTATACACACACACACACACACACACACACATAAAAGATTATTTTGAGATGAATGCATCTATGAAAATGCAATCTGAATTTTAAATGTCTATTGTTGATTTGTGGCTTTTATGTAAAAAAAATTTGCTTAAAATATCAATCTGTTTTTCTATTTTTCAATTAGGCTAATGTAGATGATGGCTGCAGTCAGACTGAATGTCTCCAAAAAGCATTGTTAGATTATCTTGCAGAAAATGGGCAAAGTGAACCTGCATTGCTAGTGAGTATTTTTAATATTGGAAGATTTATATTATTTCCTCATTAAAGTCATCTTCTAATGTTTTGTGTGAAAATGTGCTTAAAAAGGTTGGCTTTTGTGATGATTATGATCAATATTTAGCTAATGAAATTACTTTATGCCATGTATTATGATCAGAAAGAGGTTTAAAAGCAAGAATCTGACATGAAGTATTATTTATGACACATCTTTCTAAACGGTGTCAGAAATAGTTTTGCTGTTATGTCTTTAGCTGCTATCAACCCAAAACCTATCCATACTTATGATACTATGACACCTGATATCAAATGAATTAGGATATACAAGGGTTGATCAATAAGTCTGTAGCCTGACAATTATTAGCTGGATTCTGATCTGAAACTTACATTCTATAATGTTCGATCTATGTGAGCTATTGAGAAGCTTTGAATCAAGTGTATTGACAAGGAAGGAGAAATTGAATATTTGTTGTGCTAAATAGCTAATTTTTTTGTTTTGTTTTTTTTGCATTATTAGGTTATGGACATTGATGTACCTACTTATGTTATTTTAATGACATGATTTATCAAATTTTGTTCTCTTGGCAATATAACAAAATGCAGTCATGAAAATGTAAACATTAGATTAATTTATTTTGTGATTTTGAAAAAAATCATGAAATAACATATTTTAGCACTTACATTGCAAGTGCAGTGAATAGTCTCGTACTCCAACACGTAAAATGATTTGATTTTCAAGTTTCACATGTTCTTTATAAAAGAATCCAGCAAATTATCAATGAGTCTTTCTTTCTTTCATTAAAAAAAAAAGCAGAATTTACTTAGCATACTGTCCAAGGTTTATGAAAATGTTTTACTTTGAATTGATGAAAAACCTGAAAAATGAAATTTAATTATCCATAAATCTTGAATCATTGATTTAAGATTTTAAAAAGTTGTTTAACACTATGATTGAATTGCATGGCATTTTTTATACACCTTGTCCCAAATTATGTCATTTAACAAGTGATGCTTTGTCTGTGTGTTAAAAAATGAATAGTGCTTTTATGTTTAACTTGTTGCTAATTTACTTAATTTATTAAAAAGATAACTTTAAAACAAATCATTTCTCTATACTTTGAAGTTAATTTTTTTCATTTTGATCAGCTTGATTCCTTTGTAAGTTTTTTTGTTTTTTTTACAAAATTAAGATTCATTTCAACCTATATATATTAACAGGAATTCATCTTTTCACTGAAGATATAATAGAACTATTCTGGAAGCCTGAAATAAGCTTGGATACTATAATGCATTATGTAATCGTAACGAACATAATTTCTATTTGAAGCAAGAGCAGTACCTGTATTTGCTGTGTGAGAGCATAATGTTAAAAGTATCTATTTTGTGATATAACTTTAGTAACTCAATATTTTTTTTCTTTTATTTTCAAAGACTATTAATGTATTGTTATGTGCAGTAACTTATCATAAATATTAGATTCTGGTCCTGTTTGTGAACAAGCTCTTTATCTCCTCCAAGTCTCTAAACTAAGGTTTTGTTCTTTCCATTGTTTCTCTAGTTTTCTCGGTCATTCTACATAGCCCAGTGGTATAGGGATACAGATATGGAAGCTGAAAAGGCCTCAAAGAAAGGAGCCCGTGCAGAGAAGGATGGTGATATTGAAGAAGTGGAAAGAATTACAGATTTAATCACAAATTCAGAGAAAAAGAAGAAATTTTTACTTTCAATGGTACCAGTGAATCACAAGCCTCTAGGTTCTATGAGGTACGGCTTTTTTCACATTTAGATCTCAAAATCAGAGGGATTTTTTTTTCCAATTCTGGGGGAAACTTCCATTTTTTAGGTTCAAGTTTTGGTGGAATTTTTTTTCACTTTTAGGAGTCTAAATTGAGAGGGAATTTCTTTCTACTTTTTGCATCAAAATTCAAAGTGGATCAGTTTTTTTCATTTCAAGTGGTCAAAATTAAGGGGTTAATACCTCTTCTTTTGATGATCCCACTTTTCTTTCAACGTTAGCCCCCCTTACCATTATACCTCATTTTCTTCTATTTGCCTTATTTTTGAATATTGCCCATTTAACATAATCTTTGTTTTTAACTTTTTCTTAACATAACACTCGAATTTTAAACATAATACATACTTTTCAATTCAAGATTTTTTAAAATACCAGCCCCCACATTAAACCCCGACCTTTTTGGAGATTAGCCATACTTTTTTTCTAACATTAACATCCCTCCTTTTTTTTTTAAAAAACTGAAGCCACTTATGACTCCATTTATGATATCAATCCCTTTTACATTAACCCAAAAAAAAGTGGTATTGAATCAATTTCTAAAACAAATTAAATTAAACACTATCTGATTTCCATCCTTCTATGTTTGTATTTTTTTTTTCTTTTTTTTGATAGCAATTTATTTAGTCTAGTTTAATTAACTTTGATTTTTTTTTTTATGTTACAGAACATCTCAGCGATTTCTCTGCTATCCTGAAGCTTGTTTAGCAGCCCGGTATTTGAGTTCAAAGAGACCATTTGCTTTGAGTTTTGATATTTACTTAACTCAGGTAAATGTGCAATTTTTTTTTTTTTTTTTCAATTTTAATTTTCAAATCAAACACTAATTGGGTTGTATTGAATTCTAACATACTTTATTTTCTTACAAGTATTTTGAATGTCTGATTGCTATGCATTACAAATTGGTTGGATCAGCACAGAGTATAAAATGGAAAATACCTCAATCATACCCCAGAAAATTGTGTATGTATAGTGAAAGAGTTGATGACACAGACAATGAAACCGTCGAGCTGAGTTCAAACTCCGGCTAAGGCTGTTTACATTGATTTCAAGCCATTGCCCTTGGGAAAGGCAAGAATTCATCTCAACTTCTTCCAGCTACTGGAGAAATAACCAGGCAGACTGGACTTTTTAACTTTCGGCAGCCAGCAGTCTTATGGAGGGTCATTGACAAAAACCCCTTGCTAACCTGTACTGCACTAGCCTTTGTCAGGAACCATGATGTCACCAGACATCCTTGAGAAAAGACTCAAGAGGACTACATCCTGCAGGAGAGGAGAGTGAAAAGTTTGATGATGATTGAATTTTTGATGGAAAATTATCAATCAGAATTAATTGGAAATCAAACATATCTACGTAGTTTTAACTGCTTGATTACAGCATTTTCATGTCAGTAGTTTATCAGTTATAAAATCATTGGCCTAAGATTCTGTGTCTGTTCCTTGGTTAGTTTTATTATATTTCTACTTTGAAGAAGGCACATGTTAATCACCCAACAGAAAATGATTATCAAATCATATGAATTTACTTATAGAGAAAGAGAGGCCTTTGATTTATTGGTGATTCTGATAGGCTTCTTTCATTCTTGATTGGTGGATTACTCTCCAATGTTCTCTGTTGCTGATTTTATAGATGATACTTTCTGTATAACTCCGTACTGTAAATATATCTTTCAAGATTGATGTTTCTATACACTTATGAACATAATTCATCCATTTTTGAATATTTTTCAGATTTTGTGCGTACTCAGTGAAACAGCTGTTGCTGTACGAACAAAAGCCATGAAATGTTTGTCTGCCGTTGTAGAAGCAGATCCAGGAATTCTTGCCAGGGTACAGGATTTATTTTTTTAATCTTTTTTTTTTTCTTGCATCAAGAATGCAAAAAAATATGCTAGCAATGAAAATGTTTTAAATGAAATTATCTATAAACAGTTTTTTGAGTTGGAATAATCGAAAGAACAAAACGGTTTTACTCTAGAATATCAGTTGAATCATTATTTGCTTCTTATACATTATTGTTACTGTAAAATGCTTCATTTAAAATAATTTTTTCAACATACTTGTGACTTTCTCACTTGTAGAAAATATCTGACCTAAAGTAAAGTAAATGTATACATATTTCTATGACTAAAAATAACATTAATGAGTATTGCTGAAATTCATCAAAGCTATGTAATTGAGTAGAAATACGCATTTACACCGAATCACATCATTTGGTTTATTTGACATTTTATTGGCTTACTTTAACAATGTAGTGATGTTTTTGTTGTAAATTGATCGGATATAAGCAAATAGTTTTTCATTTGTATCTTTGCTTTTATCCATCAGGATGATATGCAGAGGGGTGTCCATGGTAGGTTTCTGGATCAGTCAACTTCAGTGCGTGAGGCAGCTGTTGAACTTGTTGGTAAATTCATATTGATCCGTCCAGAACTCATCCCCAAGTATTATGACATGTTATGTGACAGAATATTGGTAAGTACTTATTCTCTCTGTCTCTTATCTCTCTTGTCTCTTTTCATTGTCTTATTTCTCCCTGCCTCCCATTCCCGTATTAAAGAGAACTGAAATGTTCTATGGGATTAATTTTTTATCAGTTGGAAAGTAGCGTCCTCTATGTTGTCTTGTAAAGCCTATTAAAACTAGTTGAGGAAAAGACGTTCTTTTAAAGGATTTTTGTTGGTTGAAAATATCAATGAAAATGCACTTACAAATTAGTGCATGATGACAGGATATGTCATTGGATGCTGGCTTCTCGTCTGTTCATCTAATTTTTTTTTGTACATGTACAGGATGTCTTGAAATAAATGCAGAATTTGAAAAAAAAAAAGAAGGAAAAAGGGAACAGGTCTGGTTAGTCACTCAATAAAAAACATCCTGTGACCATTGTTGTCTGACAGCATGCCCTGTTTGGGGTGATCAAAAAATTGGAAAAAAAGGGATGATCAACAAAAGAGAAAAGTATCTTTTTCGTTGCTTTTTTTCAATTGATCATCCACTACATGCCATAGTGTCATTTGGGCATTGCTGATCCAAAATGACTATAGAAGACCCCCTCCCTCCTCCCTGTACATTTTTTAGATGGTGCCCAGCAGTGTACTTGTGCAAGTTTCCATAGTTGTAGCTCCAAAAATGTCATCAGGAGCACCCAGAGACACATACAAAAGTGCAAAGAGAGAAGAATATGTAGACCACTTGGCTGGTTGGTCGGACAAGGCCATTAGTGGGGGCTATGGTAATTAAACTGATCCATGCTCTCCAAAGCACATTTGTCTATATATTTTTCTGCACATGAACTCAATGTAGATGGGAGAAATTTGCAGTAAAATTGGATTGTCAGTCAAATCACCACTACATTACATATTTATATTGCTTGCCATCAAGTTCATTTAATAATCTGTTCCTTCAAAGTATTTTTTCTTACTGCACCAGGGAGAGAAAAAAATGTGTGATTGTCATCCTATCTCATCCTATCTCAGTTGCTATTATCAACTACAACAGTCCTGTTTATGTTTTTGTTCAATTATTAGTTATTCTTAGTCTGTAGTTCATTCTTTTTTTTTAGCTCTTGTCACAATTCATCATTAAACTGATATTAAGGTTTAAATATCAACACGATTTTCTTCCTGCAGGATACTGGTATCAGTGTACGCAAAAGAGTGATCAAGATCTTCAAAGACATTTGCTTGGAGCAGCCTGATTTCCCCAAAATTCCAGAAATGTGTGTGAAAATGATTCGCAGAGTGAATGATGAAGAAGGAATAAAGGTAACAGCCATGCTTCTACAAAGAAAATGTGATCTGATATAATATTGACAATTAATTATTGAGAAGTGAGAGTTTTAGACAGAAAAAGTACATTATATATGTAGAAAAATTCCAAAAGTTAATTGGAAAATCAGAACATGTCATCTCACTAGTTGACCCAAGTGATGGTGGATATGGGGTTTTAGAAAAACAGCGAAAATGGCCAAAACTTGCCAAAAAGATGCTTAAAATGGCCAAAGTCTTTGAAAAACTATATAATTGTCATTAGACTAGTGCTGAAGTGTTTTTGGCATTTTTTTTTTCTTTTTTTTTCATTCAGCTCTGTTTACTCACTACTGTGTATCAGGAATTCTTGGAAAATCATTTGTCTTATTAATTTCTATCTCTCCTAACAATAGTTTTATTTTTAGGTTTATCTATTTGATATAATGTCGTAAAAATAATTTTAATCTAAAATTGAACTAATTAAAACTGACAATTCTTCTCTCGTAAATAAGCCTTAAGGATTGAAAGCACAAAAAATTACTAGGGAAAGATTTTTCTATTTTTTTTTTTTTTTCTGAATTACTATATTTCGAAGTACTTAGAGTAAAGTAAAGTACTTAAAGTAGGCTTTCTACTATTCTTTGTTGTAAATACCAATAAGTTATATATTGGAATTGAAGTGTATTTCAATCCCACAACTTACGCATATAATATGTATCTCTGAGAAAGGTAAATATTTTGATTATGTAAACTAATGTAAATCATTAAAGGAACTGAGCTGATGATTATTTTAGCTACTTTTTAAAAACCATTATACAATATTTATATAATGCTTCATAAGCTTTTCCCTTCTCTTGCCTGATATTTTAAAGAAGAAAAATTGCCAAGTCTATTTTTTAGAAATGTTTCTTTCTAAAACAAAACTTGATTTTCATATCTTTAATTGTCTGAAATTGCTCCAACATGAGTTGATTTTTCCTTGCAATTATTCACTTCTTTTTTTGTCTTACAGAAATTGGTCAATGAAGTGTTCCAGACTATGTGGTTTTCTCCTCTCCGAGAAAAGAATTCTGAAAGCAAGTTATTGCGGCGAGTCGTGAACATTACAGAAGTGGTAAGTCAACATGTCTATATATTTGATTAGAACCAAGTGAAAATGATTACTTGTAAATAGTTTTTTTTAAACTTTGTATCATTAGTAAAATAAATGATTTGAAAAATAGAGAACACATCAAATGAATAATAACTTTAATTGAAATTTTATATACATGCATACAGGTTTTTGACTATCAACTTTGACCACTTATCAAATATTCTGATATATATTTTTTCAAATATTCCAAAAATAGCTAAAACATTTCTTTTCTTTCTTTTTTCCAGGTTTCAGCTTGTAAAGATTCTGGTATTGAATTCTTTGAGCAGATGTTAGAAAATGTAAGTGATTATATTTTCAATGTTTACTGAAGTAAAATTTTGGAAATATTCCAAAGAACTAGAAAAATTCACTAAATCAGTTCTATTATGGAAATGTATTAGTAGGTTTCTCTAGAAAGCCAAATATAACCAACGTTTGTAGTTCGGAATGAGTATTTTTAAAAATTTATTTGCGACATTATTTATCTCATTTGCTGATTTTGAATCATATTTTTCTAATGATTATTTTGTGGTAAAAACCTTGAATCAAAATAATGTTTTCTTTGATATTTTCAAACTCTCAATTGTCTTGTTAGATCATAACTTTTTAAAATTTATTTAATACTTTCCATTTGTTAATTATTAATTTTTCACTCATCTATTAGATTATTTATTTATTTTGAAATCTGGTTTAATTTTCTTTTAAGCTGTTGAGAGAAGATGAAGAGGGAAAAATTAACAAAAGTGCACTTCAAGCTTGTCGACAAATAGTCAATTGCCTTGTGGAAAATGTCTTGACTCTGGAGGAGAAATCAGTTGGTAATTATCCTTTTTTTAAATGCTGCTTTTTTTCTTATTCTATTGTAAAATAATTGCATTAGTTGAACCATTAACCCAGGAATTCTCCGATCTTCTTCCATATCATGTCCATATACTTGTATCTTTTAAAGCAATTATTATTTCCTGTTGGTGAAATTATCACCAGGAAGCTCCGTGTGTTGTTAATACGATGCTGAAAATAGTAGAAATGGATCATTTTTTTTAAGAATCATGGTCCTTTTATTTGCGTCTAAAACTGATAATGATGTAAATATCAGCTTGCAATATCATTTGATGCTTGTCCTAAGAGTAGGAAGCACACCTGTATTTCATTCCTGTAAAATGGTTATTATCATTGAGTCATCCCTTTACAGTCTGGTATTGTACTGCCATAGTATAAAGCGGATCTTATACATAATTTTAGATTTTTTTCCCTGATTTGATTTTTCAGGAACTGAAGATGGATCAGAAAGTAGCAGTCATCATTTAGTTGCATGCCTATCTACCCTGTACATGTTCAGTAAGATAAGACCTGACTTAGCTGTGCAACATGCAATAACCTTGCAGCCTTACCTGGACATCAAGTGCAATGTAAGTTCACCATTTTTAATAACTTCTGACATTTCCATTTTACTCATTCCTTTTAAATCTGAGATTTTTTGATGTAAGTATGATTTTGTCTTCTTTCAGAAGTTATCAATAAAATATTGGATAGATTTTTTATTTATGTACTAAATAAAAGTCCTCACATTGCATGAAAGTTCTATTTTACTTATCTTTGCATTATGAAGTTTTTGAAGATTTATACGTGCAGTTAATGTCCTTGGGGAAAATTATGTATTCCATTCATACCCTACCCTTTGGAAAAAAGGAGAAATCATAAGAAACTTAACAGAAAGATGTTGGCAAACAACTGTTACATATGTTCCCTTTGACATTATGATTGTCAAAAGGATTAATTTTATCAAGAGGAATGGATTCAAATCAATTTTGAGGCTAAATCTTTTTTTCCTTCATGAAACATTCCTTTTATCTTTCTCCAATCATTCACTTTTTCTTTGTTAGAAAGTTTTACATCATTATTTTTGAACAGTAGAGATTTTAAAATTTTCAACAAAAAGCCTCTGTTATGATTTTATAAATGAGCCACTATCTTTTATATAATGTCTGATATTCTTAGAATATAATCATTTCCTGATTACTTTTTTATCATAAAAATTGTTTTTGTTTTTTTTTTCTTTTAAATTTTTTCCATCCAATACTAGAATGAAAATTGATCACAGTAAATTTGATAATTACAATGAAAGTTCATGAGGTGTATTTGAGGTTTAGCTGTAAAATCACTCACAATATTGCTTGGGCATTTTCTGTAGAATCATTTGTGAAAATGATTTGTGGCATGTGATATTGTGCATGGGAATTATCTTCTATGTAGATTTAATGGGGGTAGCTCAAATTAATCTATAGAAAATATTCTCCCTCATTAATACAAACCACAATATCATATATCTACCAAGCAATTTTGTGAACATTCTAATTGAAAAATGGTGTGCAATCTTTTTCATTTCTTTTTACAGACTGTAGGAGACACAATGGTTCTTCATAATGTTGCTCGCATATTGGAACTGATTGTGCCTCTGATGGAGCACCCAAGTGAATCCTTCCTGGTCCAGTTGGAGGAGGACATGATGAAATTAATTCTTAAACATGGCATGATGGTGAGTCTTTATAAATATCATTTTCATCATCACCTCATCATATATTACAACAAATATCAACTATGTGTGAAAATATATGGCAAACATAAGTACATTCAATGGTTTAGCCATGACTAAATAAGGATTAATTTCTGAGAAGTTTCAGCATGAATATTTCTTTATCATTTACTCAACAACAAAATACAGATTATTAAGTATATCAAACCAAAACTAATCAAGGTCCATGGTAATTATTGTGGATATTTGCAGCAAGTATTGGCTCCTTGCACTGCATTTGTTGATTTTTGTGTTTGTTTTTTTTTTAAATAACTCTCACTAGCTACTAATCGACTAGGATATATTTCTATTCATTGCATATGCCTCTGGTTGGTATTTTAGAACATAGTACAATTTTATGATGAGAAATTGTCATTAATTGAACCAATATCTGTGTTAGAAGAATATTTCTTGTTTAATATAAGATTATATGCACTTCTCTTTTCTATAATGCACTTTTTATTGAGTATGAGGTTGGTCACTAAAAATATCTCCAACTCTAACTTCTCTGTTATTTGAAGGGCCATGCAATTAAGTATGATAATGAAAGTTCAAACCCAAAACAGGGCTGTTTATACAGTAACAATGTTGGGTTCAGATGGATCTTTAGAAAATTTCTTCCAATGAAATAGACTGATTTCTTTCTTTCTTATCTTTTAGGTGCTGCAAAGTTGTGTGAGTTGCTTGGGTGCTGTTGTGAACAATGTCAGTCACAATTACAGGCTGGTCAAGGATTGCTTTCAAAAATTCTTTGGTAAATAACTTTTTTGACAAACATTTTTTAAAAAGGTGAAAATGATAGAAATAAAGTCTTTGTTGATTTCTGTTTTTATTCGTGTGTGATTGAAATTGAGAATCCATGGCAAAAATTGAACAATTGAATTAGGAAACCAAATAAACTAAGTTGATGCTCATCAGTGACTGGCAGTTTTGCTCTTATCCCACTGGAATTCTTTGAAAATAAACCCATTGTTTAAAAATGCTATCAGATTCCTTCGTAAAGTATCCATCATTTGTATTTTAAAACCATATCTTTTTTGCATTGGAGAAACCCTGCCCAACATCTGGATTGTGTTTTTCTTGTCAAAGGGTTATATCAGAACTAATTTTAGGAGCTGAATTTATTAACTGTGTGCATAAGTTCTGTGCACTCTTTTTGAAAACTTTTTTGCTGGTTACGTATGGGTACACTCAGTATAATATTTTTTTTAAAGAATTTAAAAAGAATTAATTTATTTGGCTGGGGGAAACAGTAAAAGTTTTTTTCATTCAGAAATAGAGCATTTAATAGAGGATTGCCATATACAACAAATATCTCAGTATTCAAATTGCACTATTTAGTTCCATTCACTTGTGTTCCTTGTGATCTGATATTTGAATTTTTAAACAAGTGTAATATTTTCTATAATAATGATATTTTGATGTTTTGAGCCTAATTTATGTATAGTTTAGCAATGCCAGGCTAGACACTTTACCCTGCTGATAAGCACTTTTCAGAGGGTCATAGTGTTCTATCAGGAGCTGCTTTATTATAAATGGGAATTCATGAATGAAACTTTGAGACTGATCAGAAAAACATTGGTCTTCACTGTTGAGTTTGATTGGATACAATGGAGGAAGCTGAAACTTTGGGAGAAGTTGAAGTGTTTATTTCAGCTACCAGAAATTAGATGAATTTTGTGTTTTTAGTGTTTATTATATAATACAACTATGTTTGTACATCTCTGTGTGTTCTCACATGATGAGTTTTGAATCCGTGACTTTCCTGTAAAAATGGCTAATTCCAACATGCTCTCAGCCGCCTGAGTTATCCTTGAGTCAGTTGGCGTACTTCACTTTTTTTCCACCCATGACAATAGCGTGTGATTAAATGGCTTGTTTCATTGGTTGGAGGAGTCCATCACACCTTAATCTCTATGTAAGCTTTGTAAGACATTATGGGCCGTGTTGTCATTTTAGTAAGTTGGCCTCACTGATTGTGGATAACTAGACTAGTGAGTTGTGAATAGATGCATGTTAAATTACTCCACTTGCGTTTTCAATCAGATTAAATTTTTTCAAGGCATAAAAAGTATTGTCACTCATCACCTGAAGGCAGCTGTAGGGTAGAATGACCGAAATATTATGTTAAAAAATTGAACCAAGACGAGGACAATAGTCTGCAGAGAACTTTTCATTATGATATTCCCTTATTTGAAAAAATTCAGACAGAAAAACTTTTTTTCTGCATTAACAAGAGGATGATGGGGGATGGGGGCAATGCGATGGTTGATGTGAGGTACTATTGATGGGATCGAACCCCATCCCCTCTTTATTTTTTCCAAATCCATCAAACCTGATCTGATGTTTTTCTCATTTGAGATTTTGTACATATTAGGCAATGCTTTAATCTTTGTCATATAGAGACATGTTGCTTTGCATTAAACTTGTGAATATATTTTCGGTAAATGTTTTCGCTTTTCTTGCAGACAAAGACTAATGTGTTCTAGTCTATGCTTATTGAAGCGTATTGCTAATATTTGATGTGTTGTTATTCTTCGATAGGTGTTCTATCTCGGTTGATGGCTGACCACAAAAGGAACCCTGATAACCCAACCCTCCTCAGCAGACGACCTACCCTATTACGGGCATTGTTCACTGTTGGCTTATTATGCAGACACTTTGATTTTGACTCTAAAGACATGGGAGAAACAAAGGTAATGATTTTGTTTAATGGTTCGTTGTACATACATGCAGTTGTACTAGATATTGTTTTATTAAATAGATAGGGGGAATAGAATGGTGTTTTTAATTTACCATATCTGTTGATATCCTTTATTTCTTAATATTTGTATTATAAATGTACATTTTATGTCAATAGTAATGTTTGTAGTATCAACTGTCTCTCTCACTTCATCTCACTCTATCCCTTTCTTTCATGTAAGCTTGCAAACATACACATCGTAAATTCATCATCATCCACATTCTAGCTTTCATCATTAAACATGAACCTTCCTCAAGATTTGCCAGACCTTTCTATCATGAGTGTTACAGAGCCAGTACTTGCTTTCTGTCGGCCACAATTGAGCATATGATCTATGGGTCGTAAGTCATGATATCCATCGGTTGTTTGCCATTCTTGCTACATGATCAGCCCATTGCCATTTGAGTTTTCTAATTATTCCTGTGATATCAGGACTCCTGTCTTTTCTCTAATATGCTGTGCTGTCTTATGATCTCTCCATGTGAGGTTGTTGATTCTCTCATGTGCACATTGCATGGTTCTCAGTTTGCTGAATAAAACAAATAGTGTGTATTTATCATACTTTTAGTTGAAAATTATATCCCTTCCCCTTGTAATCCCTGTATATACTGTTTTTGCATGGAAAACAACTTTTGATACATCCACGCATCTCTGTAAGACACTTTCTGGCAAGTCTGTTTGTCAGTCAGTCCTGTATATATTCAGTATCAATTCCCTCAGCCATGTCATGTTTGATTGATATTGATCTTGGTTTAGACCTTCGGATGAACCGTCCTCATCTACTAGTTATGCTACCACTATTTCATTTAGAATCCCTTCATGAACGGATATATATATATTTTTTTTTCATTGGGATATTCAATCTCTTTCTGCAGCCGAGGAAAGTCGACAACCTCAATTGTAAAGATCATTGTCAGGATTGAGACCAATCATAGGATCAGAAATCCCTTGCTAAAATTTGTAGATAATTGAGGGAACCACTTGGACACATTGTTCAATTTTGGCGAGTTGAAATTCACAGATTCATTTTCATAAATAAAGGGAAGCTACTCTCACAGACTTGAAGATGTATGATATTTTGTGCAAGGTTTTTCTTGTTTTAGTTAGAAAGAAAAAGTTCAAATATTTGTTTATAAAAAAAGTAAGACAAATTTTTGATGATTACAACATAGTCAGGCTGTTTTCAATTAGTGTTTTTGATTTTTAAAAAAATTTAACCGTTTTATTGACAAGCTTTGAAAAATAGGCTCTCAAAAGTGTAATTGAATGATGATCAATTTAAGAAAGCATAACAGGAACGAACTTGTGAAAAAATTGATAAGGGCTGTTTCTGAATGTGTCTAGAATGACTTTTTCAATTAGTAAAAAATTGAACCAAAATAATAATAATTTGAATCAATGTATAATGTATGTTGAATGCATATTTATGGTGTAAATTGTTTTCTGTGATGCCCATAGAGGCATTTTTATTTGATAAGTAATGATTAGACAAAAAAGTCTCTTCCTTGAATTTCAATTTTGTTAGGGGTCTACACCGTAATCCCTCCCTTCCCCTATGAAATCAAGGGATTACTGTAGAACTTCTTTATAATTTGCCTCTGGTGAGATGGTTTTCTTGTAATAGAAATTAGATGGAAGGAGGTTAAAAAAATATCTTTAAAAAAAATGAAGCTCTATTTTCTTAATTCTTGAGAAACAAATGTATGCAGTTGTATCTTTCCTTTTTATATGAATGCTTATTCTAGGATATAGAATTTAAGACTTTCTTTTAATGTTTATTGATCAATGTGCAAATTCCATTTTTTGCTTTCAGGTTTCAATTAAAGATAGAGTGTTTGACGTCCTTTCCTATTTTATTGCTCATGAAGATGAAGATGTGAGGATCAAAGCTTTAACTGGACTGGGTAAGAATGATTTAAAGAAAGAAAAAATACTGTAATAGTCCATGTGCCAGCCATTTACTGTGGCAAATTAGGGGGCAAAGAATGACTGATTTGGGTATGTAGTGGACTCCTATGATAAGTATAACTGGGTTTTTATGTTCTACTAACATTTTTGTGTATTTCAAGCTCAATGTGCAGTTTTTCAAATGATCAAGTACATTGGTTCACAACAGCCTTTGTGTGAAGTTCATTCTAGGACTAAGAACACCAAATCAACACAGTTTTTTACTCATTAATTTGACAAATACAAAGAATATAGAAAATTTGAAATATAGGAAAATAAAGAAATTGAATTGCATATGATTTTACTCACAGCCCCATTTTAGCTATTTGCAGCTATTTTTCAGGTTAAAAAGTGAAAAAAAGTATTTAGTATAGAGTACGGGATATACAAACTTCAGAAACACACACACTCACACTGTTGAAAAATTAAAGCTTCTCAGCCATAAAGTGTAAATGTATTTTAATCCATAAATCAGACCCCCAAATTTCCAATATCAGTACCGAATTAAGAGTGAAGTTTCAATATGGTTGGCCCACATTTGAAATTTACTTCAACCATATCGTCTTCAGATATAAGTATGAGATAAATATGAGCAGTGCAGAGCTACAAAATTAATTTCCCAAACCCAACATTCAAATTACTCTGACCGACTCCGAGATTTGACATGAAAACTCTGAAGTACTGATGAACCTGTGCCGATATTTCTGAGACATTCTGCATCATAGGACATATTCTGAATAAATCCACACACTGCACATTGTGCCCAAACAAGTCCATGCTACAATCAAACATGGGAATGTTGCTACAAACTGCAAGTGCAGAAAGCAAAAGGACAAATGGAGGTAATTTATGGATGCTACAGGGATCACTCTGGGGAACAAACTGAGCCAAACAATTGTTACATTTAAGAACATGAACACCTTCAAATGTATCCTTGAATAGGATATTAGTCAAGAAAAATTAAACAATCTTTTCTCAAACTAAAAGAAACAAAATCTGCTGATAACCATACTCCTTTTACTAGAGTTCCTACTTGGCTTACATTGAGATGCATTTATGATTATATATATATAGTAGAATGTGGATTTGCTACACAAACTAGCTCATGTTTCTGCCCTCTCCTCAGCTTGATCTGTACCATATGTTATATATATATATATATATATATATATATATATATATATATATATATATATATATATATATATTTATATATTTATATATATTAATGCCTTCACATGAAGTGGTCATTGAACAAAATCAACCCTGCCCTCACCTGCATAATCTCTTTGCTTCATTTCAAATGGATGGGTGCAGATTTTTTGGTTTCTTTTTTCTTCTTTTAATTTCTACAAATTTTTTCTTTGTTATGAATTTTTAAAATAATTTTTTCCTTACCAAACATTCAAAGTCAGAGATCCCAAAATCAACATTGGCTCTGGCTGATGATCAATGTTATCTGTGGTTGCCTGCATGCTACAGTCAATAAGTCTGTAGATGTCTGTGCATTTCATTCCAATTGACTAAATACCAACTCTAACTAGGCAGAGTAAATAGTTGTCCATAAAACACAGTAGAATTAATAAAATAGATATTGAGAGCAGATAGTGTTTATACATATTGAGATGTTTTAAAAAAGCAAATTATGACCATTAACAATCTTACACAAACGAGGAATAATGTTGAAAAAGGGGGCTTATGCCAAAAGACAATGCTAGATATCAAATGGTATTAATTATGTACTAGCACGTCTTTTGGTCTTTTGTATTGTGCTAAGTTGACAAAGAGAACGAACCCTGAGCTCTGGTCGAAGCATGCCTATTCATGTCAACAGAAGGTACGTAACTGCGTATAACCCGATGCAAGGGAAGTAACCTATTTCAGCAGATCTCCACTCAGACACAACATTTATAATTGACTATACACTAAGTTAGCATTAGTAGAAGTGAAAGTTTGTAAGGGAAATACTTGAATGAGTTATTGAAATTTGTTTTCAATCAGGAATAACGAAATTCATTTGCAAGGTGTTTCTTTCTCCATAATACTTAGTTTTGTTATTTCTTTCTCCTCCTCTGTATGATTGTATAGGTATCTCCCCTTTGAGTAGAACATCTCTAAGCTTTGGGGAAGAGGCAACTCTTTTCATCAGACAGTCTGCAAGCTGCTTCTTGCTCTCAACCAATTATTCTGTGTGTATTTTTTAAAAAATTTTTGACTTTGCTTTATTTGCCTTTGTTACCATCAATCTTTTGTTTTCTTGGGGTTTTGTAGAGTGAATTGCATCAGCTAACAATTAGTTTCCTATGAGGCAATCGAGTGGTATTTGCTTTGCATTCTTATTCAGAATTTCTTGTTGAATTGTAGGTTGATTCAGCTGCTTTGTGAAGGGCATGACATTCAGCAGCTAGTGTACTTTTCTTGGGACTCTCTTTAGTTCTTTGACTGCCAGTGAACAGTTTATATATATCATAATTGATAGAGGTAGAGTTTAGGTTTTTACCTGAAACAAGCTGTTTTGGTGGGTATCATCCTTGACCTACTTTGTCATATCACCTAAAAGTGCATTATGTCTTTCATTGACTTCAATGCTTTAGGGAGATTCAGCTGACATATTTATGCAGACCGCAATATACCCCGTAATATAATCAATGAGGTGCAATACCAAGGAAGAATCTATTTCCTTCAAGTCCATGGCAATTGATTCATTCAATTCTTTGGCTAATGACAAACACACCACCAGTTTCGGTGGAAATTTCTTATACTTTGATAATTTTGTTTTTGCATTGCATCCCTTCTTTGAAGGAGTGGCCAATCATTTGTCATGATATTTATTTCAATCATCTCTTCTTTTCTGCATAGGTCTGCTGGAATATATGCAATCCTTCTTGATCTGTTGAGGGAGCCATCTCCAAAGTGAAATATGGCATTACTCTCTTTGGAAGATACTTTTTCATTCTGTTCTTTTTCAGATGTTACAATGTATGGTTTTTGAACAACTGGAATTTAACGGCGCATTCAATTGTTTCTTTTATGTCGTTTTCTGTGAAATTTTAAGTTAATGCCTTTGGCAAACAGTATGATATTTACTTCCTTTCAAAATAGAACATTTTTATGTGGACATTTTTTTGCCCTGTGTTGAACTGATTTGCATATGAAAGACCTTGTTCTATATTACGTGTTCACTGGATTCTTCCTATGCAAAGAGTATTTCACTGATTGATTTTCCCTGTTAACACCTCAACCTCTACATATGCATAAGATGAGATGAAACTTGTTTTGTTAAATATTTGTACTGAAAACTTTCTCCATTGTCCGATCAGCAATGTTTTTTTTAACTTACATTCCAAAATATGACCAGCATTTGCCTTTCATAATTTTCATAATTGATAGTTACTGATATCTATCAAATATATTAATTCTTTGACTTGTTGAACTGGTTTCATAATGAATAAATTCCTGGAAATTTCACCAAAGCTTGTTTGATCACCTTTTAACTTTTGTACAAGATGCATACGTTAGATAATTGTGTAGAATGCTGTGGAATAGATTATTTGTCATATCAATAAGTAAAAACTGTTAACTGTTCTTAGTCAAAAAAATAAACTTTGTATGAAGGTTGCTGTGAAGCAATGTACTTGATTACTTGACTACGCATTGTCTAAAATACACAAAAAAACATCAATAAAACATGAAAATTCAGTTATACAAGGCTATCATATATTTTCTATGTCGGGGGGGGGGGGGGGGGTCCACTATATTTTTTACCCCTAATTTGGTACCAATATTAGAAATTTGGGGGTGTGTCTCATGGACTTATTTGGATGTTAAGGATAATCTGTTGGTTTGTTTGACATATTGAAAAAAGAGTCTTGTTTGCATTATTAGCTCTCCACTCCTCATCAACTTGATAAGTAATTTGTGATTGTGAATAGTTTTGGCTTTAGATTATCAAAAACCCATTTTATTGGTTATTCTTCCTCCTTTATCTAGCTATATAACACGCCACTTGAATGTTTATATTTTTCAACTATAATATTTGTCAAGGATGATAACTAATAAAGACTAATTATAGAGGAGTTAACCTACATTTTTATTTTCTTGCAAACTTGTAAAAAATGCAGGTTTACTTTGGTTAAACATGAACAGGACGATGCAACCACGATGAGAAAAATCCACGGTTCCAAATCTTTCTAGAAATAAGATAACTAATCTTCAAATCAGAGCAACATTTATTTTTGTGAGGAAACTTTATATAAGCATAAGGTATAAATACTAACAATAAGAATAAAGCTCATAAGGTGTATGTGTATGTGTGTGTGTATGTATATATGTATATGTATATATATATATATATATATATGTGTGTGTGTGTATGTTTATTTATTTATTTATCTATTTATTTATATCTTTTTTATTTTAGGGGTTATCTATCGTAATGATACTCAATATGTATATATTTTATTTTTTGTTTATGTTAAGTCATATATTAACCATGTAATGATGGGAGATCATTTCGAATAAGTTTTTATTTAATAAAATGCATTTTATAATTATATATTTATTGGTAGACTTAGTTAACTTGAATTGTGGAGTACTAATGTCTAATTTGATATAAGAAATAATGTGTACTTTACGTCATTTCAAATAAAAATATGAACCAACTCTCTGTTGGTTCCTCTGCTCTTTGTATTTAAGTTTTGTATTTGTAATCAAAGAGACACTTGCACATCAAGTGCTTGGAAACCTGAATAAACTGTTTTTATGATATCAGATCAGAAAAAGTAGAGTTGATTATTGAAGAGAATGACGTGTAACAGATCTTAATGAAAATGTTGTTACTTTTTATTCAGGATTCATGTGTATACGACACTATGAATACATGTTGGGGAGAACATTGAAAGAACTCTATTATTACTTGCTGACAGACTATAATGCATCAACAAAATTGAAAATTCAAGTAAGTTATCTTTTGACTCCTTATTTTTCTCTGATATATAAACTATTGAATTATTTTTATTCAAAAGATAATAAAATGTATTAAAAAAGAGAACATAGGCATTTGTTCGCATATATTCTTTTTTTACATTGTGAAATATTTTTTGTGATGATTAGTTTTCATCTAATCTGATTTCAAATGAGAATAAGGTTGGAAGAAATTATACAATAAATATTATTGATGAAAGCTCAAACAACATTTCATAAATTATAGCCACTTTTTTTCATTTAACATCACAACTCCCCACGAGTTATCTCACATGCCTATCTCTTGCCTAATGAATAATATAGATTTTGCTTATGACATAAGAGAAGAAGATTGAATTGTGATTCCTATGCTGAATGTTTAGTTTCTCCTCCATGAAAATTAATCAATATATTGTTTTATTTCACAATTTTTGGGGGGTTTTAGAAAGCCTAGTTAACATTTAAAGATTTAATTAGTGTAATTTTAAAAAAGTTTTCTTTTTTGTAACAACTGATTATGACTGTTCATTTATGTTCAATTCAGAAGGGTGTATGTCTAAAAAGTGTGATAATTGTCTTATATATTCGTCTTATTCTTTCTGTAATAATTTTCTTGCTATTTTTTTCAGGCCTTGAAGAATCTGCATGGCTATCTTGTGGAAGAAGAAGTCAAAATGATTCAGGCTGATGCTGAATGTAAGTCTTGAAGAAAACTTTTAAAATGTTTTTTACTGATTCTAGACATGTTTAAACCTTTGTATCAGATGGGTCTTTTACTGGATTATGCTTATTAGATTTCATCTAAGTTGATTTTGAAATAAATCAAAAGTGCTCAGATAATTTAATTCTTGTAAGTACAAGTCATTATTACAAAAACTTGTTTAGTCCAAATTTTTAACTTTTTTTCCTGTATAATTGATTAAGGAATGTTAAATTGTATCTGAATTTTTCTAGAATATTTTCTCTCTTTATCTAAGTGTTATTATTTTGAAATATCTTTTCAGGGAGAAAGCAATGTAAAGCTGAGGATTTAAGGGACATGGGTGATGTACAGTCAGGGTAAGTTGATTTGTTTCCTTATTAATTTGACTTTCTAAGGTTGTTATGAATAAATGCAGTTGTCATTTGTAAAATATAAAATCTCCAGTATCCACGATTAATTCAATACTTTTCTTTATTTATTTCTTATGTTGGTAAAGAATGTAAAAAGAAATAATTGAAATAATTGTCTCAGACTTTGCTATAGGTTAATTCCAAAATAATCAGTTTGCAATGTACACATTTGGTTTCCCTCTTTTCATTCATTTGAGCAATATAGTCTATGAATTTATTATTCTGAATATGAGTTTTAATCTTCTGTGTTCTCTTTATCATATTGCAGAATGGCAAGTACAATTATACAGGTGTACCTCAAACAGATTCTTGAATCTTTCATTTGTTCCAACTCTCAAGTACGAGGAGCTGCATTAGGTGTCATCCATCTTGTGCTTCGACAAGGCCTCATTCATCCTGTACAGGTAAGTACAATTTTATCCTGGTGGAATCTACAGTACTTGCTCATGGCTGTTCCATGAAATGAGTGAACAAATGTTGGGTTTCTTTTTATTACATATTAGATGATATTGCTTTTTAAGATCATTAACCTTTAGGATAATTTTAATTAGTCATTGAAAATGGGCGACCTATTCTTTTCTAATTTATATTTTGTTATTAAATGAAAAAAATCAACTTTTTGATAATTTTTCTTTAATATGATAATGTTTAGATCAATTTTTGATTCTGCTTTCAATCCCTTAAAATGTTCACCTGAGAAGAAAAATTCATTTCCTTATTTCTCATGTAGGGCTTAAAAATACACATGAATTTTGTTCTACATTGGAAGACAAAAAAGTGAATTATCTATCAAGATATTAACACATGTATCATACCCTGTGATTTAAAAGTAGTAAAGTGACTGAACCCACACGTATAAGATAAGTGCATAATCAGAATTCAGATTATTTGCAGCACTTTTTAAATTGAATTCTCACAAAATTGATCAAATGAAGACCAGTGTAAACATTTTATCCAATAATAATTCTGCAAATACTGAGGTAATATTTTTGTTGAAAATATTTTTGTTGAATTTATTGTTATTACCAAATTTAAGTAGAAGAATAGCTATGAATTTTGAACTTGTAAAAGCATTATCAAAAATACTTTCAAGGACCTTTTAAGATAAATAGCTTCTTTTTGCAGCTGTGGGACCTCTTGGATATTTTATTGATCATTTTGGCATTATTATAATGATAATCATGTAAAATTACGTTTTCAGGGAAGTGTACAGGTTAATCAGAAGGCTGATGAACATGTCATTAATGTCATTTAGATTATTGCTTACAAGACATAAAGTTATGTGATAAAATTATGGGAACTCCTTAATCCAGATTCATTATTTCTAAATGGTCTTATAAAAGAATGAATCTTGATTAAAATATTTTTGTTTTTAAACTTAAAGCTAATTTGTATTCATATTGCAGTGTGTACCATACCTAATAACTATGGGAACAGAAAGTGATTCAGCGGTCAGAGTAAAAGCAGACCAACAGCTACAAGAAATAGATAAGAAATATCCTGGTTTCATTCATGTAAGTTCTATTCAATCATGTTATATTTGATTTTTTGCTATTTTTGAAGGGCCACTTTCATTTTTATTTCTTTTTGTAAACTTTTAACTCTACCAAAAACTGTATTAGATAACCTAATAATCAAATGCCTTGTTAGAAATTTTAGAGCATATTTTTATAATTCTGATAAAAGAAGAATTCAGCTATGAGGTTTGTAATAACTGCCTAGGTGCCTCAAAAGTAAAACTTACAAACTCTTTTGAATTGTGTCTCCACTTCTCAAAATAACCAATTTATAGTAACCCCTGCTTTTCCTAAATGGTATAAATGCAGAAAAACTTGGAATTACTAATGAGTATGGGATTGAACCTGTAGTGGAAGCTTTTGAAATTGTGACATGATTAAACTGCTAAAAGTTATCCGTCTTTGAAATATTTATTAACTTATTCTTTATTATAAAGAAGTTCTTTATTTCTGATTTGCGCTCACTGCCCTAGATTGATGGCCTTGGTTGAGTTGTGATAAAGATAAAAACTACTCAAAAATCATGATGAGAGTAAATAATAAAAATTGATAATAAAAGTTATCAATACTTCATTAAATAGAAAATATTTGCTTTACTCATACTACTAGTACAGAAACCAAATAAACATGGTGCAGATGATGTCGGAATAGAGAGTGAGTTTAAAATTTAGATTTGGATTTCTGCAAGCCATCAAAGCTTCCATGGCTAAATTGGTATAGCAGCTGGTGTGTTTGGCCAGGGTTCCCTCTGGTAGGAGGGACATACGTTTGTCTCAATAGGAGCTTATTCACAGCTGTAAATTGGTGTCTTGAATTGTGTTGAAAAAAAAAAAAAATCGGGGGGGGGGGAGAGGAAATAATAGTCAAAAATTAGTAATTATAACTCATTTACTTGTTTGATAGCTCTGTTTCCATTTTATTTTTTTTTTTCATTATTTTGTGGAGGCTTCTAAGATTGTTTTTCCATTGCAAGTTTCATTTTTGTTGTAGATGAAGGCTCGCCAAGGAATTAAGATGTCCTATAGATTACAGAGTATCATTCAAGACCCATCAGAGCCTGTTCGTGGCCTTAGAAACATGGATAATTCCTTTCAAAGTTTAAACGCATTCCTTTATACTGTTCTTAGAGGGAACAGATCACACAGAAGAGCACTTCTTACTTCATTGTTGAATTTGTTTGATGATTCTGCTGTAAGTGTACCAGATCAATGCTTTATTAATTTGTATGAAAATTGCAAAAGTTCTTTTTTATACTAAATCAACCACAGACTGGCTTTTGTAGTGATAATACATTTTGATCCTCAAGCAGTTATCAGTTATTTGGTCATTACAATACAATTATCTTGCTTTTGTATGTTTACCAAAATACATTTAGTCTGTACCAAGCAAATTGAAATATCATTGCTTGAAATTAATTAGTATTAAAAAAAATCTAATTCTTCAAATATCCTTAACTGATATATATCTTCAAATTCTACATGGATTTATATTGAGAATTGTTAAATCTAGTAACATTGAAAAAAGCCAGTTGGTTCGAAGCTGATTCCATTGTTTTAGTATAAACTATTTCAGCTTGTTTACACTTGATATCTTCGGAGAAATAACAATCATTTCAATAATTTTGTTTCCATCACTCCTACCTTCTATCCTGCCATAAATTACCAATTCATTGCAAGAAGAACCTGGCAATCTCCTCAAGTTTCTTTTTATTGGTTTTAGAGAAAACTCAGTGATTTTGTATTTCTTTTTTGCAGAGAGTGTCGTTAGAAGAACTTCTGTACGTAGCTGATAACCTGGCCTTTTTTCCCTACCAAACCCAAGATGAACCCTTATTTATCATTCATCAAATAGACATCATTGTATCAGTCTCAGGATCAAATTTGTTACAGTCTTTCAAAGAGGTAAGTCAGACCCCTTCTACAGTAACCAGTAATCATTTTCTTATTTTCTGTCTCGTAAAGAATGTGAGATTTCTTTCTAGTTTGCAGGTTTGTAAAAGAGATCTCTGAAGGATAATCTTTTTTTGTCTTCGTCTACGTGAATAAAACAAACTTTATCAGTGCAAAATATAAACTGATGTTTCATGATGTAGATGCTTGATATGTCTTCGAAGAAGTAGAAAAAAATTTTAAAAATATCCTTAACTTCAATTATTAGATTGTAGGTTTGATTCAGAAGTTAGGACCAACTCCCAGCACATAAGTTAATAGCTCTTTTATTACTATAAGGAGGAGAGAATTTTGTATCAAAGATAAGATGGCATTTTTATTTTATGAAAAATGTATAATGTGGTGCTCTTCAGATTAAATGTTATGTTAAAGAGCATATAGTGACACCAGCATTTTCATTATTTTACTATAAGTGCTCAGTCTAGTCTCTGAAATAGACATACTTAATTGGGTTCCTCTTCTTACTCTCTCTCTCTCTTTTCTTAAAATCTTCAAGTGAATCAAATTAAATTGAATGATTTAGAATATTTTTCTTTCTACATTTTTTTTCAGGGGATCTTTATGAAGAATACTGGCAACCAAAATGATATGGAGAGTGAAAGAAAAATGAATTTTGATGATGAAGAAGAAGAAGATATTGATATCTTGACAGGTATGTTTCGGATTTTTATCATATCAATAGTTTCTAAAGTTTTCCATTTATATCAAAGACATATCATAATTTGAACATCTTATCATGCATGCTTTTGTATCCAAGTTTAATTAATCCTCTGCAAGAATTGACTTCATGGATTCAGTTTTTTGTGTAACTATTTTACCATGTACTTTTACAATGTTTAAGCAAGTGTATTTGTTTACATCTTATTTTTTTTTCTTCTTTTTGAAATGTACTTTTTAAGTCCAGAGAACCATATAAAGTAAATTTTCATGATTAATGTTCATATTTTTTTAGTTCAATAAAAAAAGAAAAATTGAATGCTATCCCAAGTTTAACCTTTAGATATACGATTGGTGATATTCAAACTTTGACAATATACTTTTATTTTAGATCCCAAATATATGGGGTGAATGTATTAATATATAAAATCCTCAACTTTCATTTGTTTATTCCTTGATTTTATTTTTCATTCTTTCAGATAAGCTGTCTGAAAATATTGAACCTTTACAAGAAATCTGTAGGATCTCTCAGGGTTGTATTTTACTTCTGGTGTTGAAGCAGCATTTAAAAGATTTATATGGCTTTACTGATACGTAAGCAATCTCTCTCTTTTTAAAGAAAAAAATCATTTATTCAGACTAATGCAACTCATGGTAGCGGAGAAAAGAATTTGTTTTTATCTCCTAATAAGTATATTTTAATCAGTTGACAATTGAAAATAATTCATTTAATTCAGTCGTTGACCTCATCTATACTTAACTGAAGTGTTCAATTATTTTTCCTTAATCATTGGCAAAAACCCTACCAAGCGAATTGCACTAGTAATTTCGATAAGTGTTAGTACCAATGTTGGTCTGATACAACTTTCCCTTGGCTTTCTATCATCAGTGAATCTGCTTGGTTTTTCCAAAACATACTCAGTCTCTGATAATTCAGAATTTAGAGGACATGTATTAGATTGATTACTTGTGTTGTTGACAGAGATATTTGTAGGTCATGTGAGAACTATTTTTTTGTGCTTATATTATTGTTAGGGAAGATATACATATTAAGACAGGTATGTTTTTTCATGCGAAAATGCACCTACAACCTGGAAGAAACCCTCTATAATTTTATCAGGAAGGATTGAAGTGAAATTAAGATATATTTCCAGACTACTGAACAAATGGATGCATTCAATGAGAATAATGTGATATATTGGGATTGTGTTGAATTAGGATTGAATAGAAAAATGTTATGTTCATGTAGCAACAGTTACCAGCACCATAATATGCGGAGTTACTTACCTTTCTTTTTTATCATTCATTTGAAAACCTATTCTTTTGACCCTGTTGTATTGATAATCATAAGTATACCTTGCAGTGGCAAGAAAACTATGTAAATGTTATCTGTTGTGTATGGCAGACATTTTGTTGCAGCTTGTAATATCAAAAAAATGAAAGAAAAGGTTGACAGTGGTTGGGAGTGGGGGCAATGCTTTTTTAAAAGTTATTTCCTGCAAAGGTATTTTTAAAATATTTTCCGAGTTGATATCTATGATACTTTTTTGTATTTGTATGATTGTTACAAATATACTAATATATCTACGAATAGTTCTACTGGATGATATGTACAAGATGCATTTTATAAAGATTCTCTAAAATACTTCTAACATTGAATTACACTAATCGCATGAACTGAAAATTTTGGAGGGACTCACTGTTATCTTGATGCAGAAGCAAAGAACCTATTTTTGTCTTTAATCTTCTATGTTCATGTAAGAAAATAGCATTTTTCAAGAGTATATTTTTCATCCAGGTAGTTTTTCTAATTATTTAATAATTCATGATTAAGCATAAACCAGCTTCATAAGTAAAATTGCTTTGTCCTTTAGAGTTATAAGAAGGCAAAAAATAAATTAAGAAGGAACACTTGATTAATCTTATAAAATATTAATCAATACTACCTCCAGTACTTGCTTTTTTTTTGTTTTTTAAGTTATTCTGATTTTTTATGGATTTATTCTCTTTTTATTTTTTTCCAAACTTGAACTCTCCAGTAAAATTTACCGGTACTCACCAACAGAAGCAGCCAAAGTCTATGACAAAATTTTGTCTCGAAAATTTAATGTTGAGTTCACACCAACATCGACAATTGAATTATTAAAGAAGGGGCCACCTAAAAGTGATGACCATGAAGCGAGGAAAAAACTTATTGAAGAATACTTAGACGTAAGTCAAATCTGCTTTCTCATCTTTTCTTTTACCCCAATTCATTTCTCCTCGTCCTCATATCTATCTTCCTCTCTAAATCTTTCTTGCACTTTTACCCTTGACTCCTCCTCCCTTAAAATCAGGGAAAGAATTTTCTTTTCATTTCTTTTTATTAGAAGGATAACAACTATGTGGCTACCTAACAGGATAGAGATAATGAAATGATAATCACAATAGCAATTCCACATAACTCATACTTGTTTCATGAACTGATTGATGTTTTGTGTTGTTTATATTGGATAATCACTTGGTGTATCTTTTGTTTCAGTTCAAGCATTTAATGTTGAGCATCGATCCTCCCGATGACAATGATTCCGATGATAACAAGAGTACCGGTCGAGCATCACCAACTCCTAAAAAACAAGGAGAGGAAGGAACTGAGAAATCAATAGAAATTTTGGATAAAGATGGAAGCGACAGTGTCAAATCAAAGGTCGGCAATGATTATGATTTTGAATATGATTTTACTTTTCTTTTTTTGATGCACGTAAGAATATATATTAGAATTATTACAATATATTTCAGTCTGCAGTATTTGAATAAAGCTGGGATACTGTTTCAATGAGAACTGAATGAAATTAGCTAAAATATTTAGAATGAGGAACAGCTTGTGGTATAGAATTAGTTTTACATTCATTTTAACATGTAAAAACATGATTGTCATGTTAAAGTAATGATTATTATTAAGAAAATGGTACTTATGGGATACATAATACTTTTTTCCTGATTTAAAGAAATTGAGAGAAATTTCAGAAATATCCAGGAGTGTTGTACATCTGGGAGGATCTGAAAGAGGGATGAAAATGTTTAATTAACAAGAAAATGAATGGATACGTTTATCTCTGTGTTATATATATATATATATATATATATATATATATATATATATATACTTTGCAGATTGTTAAATTTTCAATTACTAGATTAGAATATGGTGGCTTGCAGTCATTTCAGATAACAAGAATTCGTCCATTGTGGCTGATTCATCTAGGCCTATTCTGTGATTATTGAGTCAAATTCAAGAACTATGTCAATGTTGAATTTTTTTTCAGCATATAAACCTTGTCCTTACTAATTTTTATATAGACCTCATTTCTGCCTCTCTTCAGAAGTATTCCTATACGGTTGGCTGAGGAGTTTTCTAAGAGCAAAAGTGACCAAAGCAGTAATGGACATCATTTTAGATTCCTTTGAAACTATCTGTCTGTTATATGCTCTGCATTACTCAGAATGGAGGGAAAAAAAACCATTAGTTGTATCATATATTAGCTCTGTACATTTTGATCACCCCCACCCCCACACAAAATTGGACCCCCCCCCCAAAAAAAAAACACAAACACACATACCATACACACACCAACGAATGCTCATTATATCTTGAGAACACTGACCAATAGTGAATTGTAGATTACTGAATATATCAATCACTTTATATTCAAGAAATCTTGTTATAATTTCTGAATTATTGCATTTTTAAACAATCTTGTTTTTTTAAATTTTGAAACATTCATTCTACTGGATGAAAATATCTTGATGTATTAAAGTTGTCTTTGATATTGATAAGTATTTCAACTGTGCTACTCTCTCCATCTTTTTCAGTCTTCTCACACACCTCATCAAACCACGAGAGCTCATAAATATGCAGTATTGCTGGAAAAGAAGAAGAAAGTGCGAATGACACCGACACCTAAACCAAAGCCGACTCCTCCACCAAAGAAGAAATTGACAAAGAAGAAACGTAAGCGACGATTGAGTGACAGTGAAGAAGACAGTGACAGTGAGGATGACCCTGACTTTGTGGCTTGAAAAATTATTCCGATGGTGGCAGGTCTATGATTCCTGCTTTGTTTGTTGGTTTTTATTTTTCATGTTTCTCTCTCAGAGACACTTTCTGGGAGGATAGAAATAACGATTACATTGGGGGATTTAAAAAAAAAAAAAGGACAAAATAAAAACATTTTAAACATCTGAATGATGAGAAGGAAGACTGAAAATTGAATGAAATTGGAAGAGGAGGAAAACAAATGGAAATATGATAACATGAAATCAAATGCCCACCTCATGTCCACACGCACACACACCAACACAGACAGACAGACACACACACACTCATGCACACAAAGTTTTTAGACGTTATAAAAGCTTGAAAAAAAAATTGAACAAACGATTTTAACACACACCCAAAAAAAAAACAAAACAAAAAAAAAACATCAAACAAAAAGTGGGTCATACAAAGTCAGAAAGAAAAGTAGTACTCTTCTTCGGAAAGTCAGAGGAGCCAGAAGACTCAAAACTCTACAGATATGGCAGATTCCAGGACTGCTGCTGTTGTTGCTGCCGCTGCTGCTGCCAATTGTCTGATGGTTAACAAAATTTTACCAATACCACTGATGGAACCCACAGGAGGAAAAAACCAAAAAATGCAGACTTTTCTTATCTATTATTATTTTTTATTATTATTGCTTTTTTTTTCCCTTCGTTGACCTGACAAATCAGGTTAGATTTACAAGAGAGACCTAACAATTTTAATTTTTAAAATAATACATAACTGTAATTATGAAAAAAATAATTTTCTTGTGCTAAAAAATTAGACACAAGATTCACATAAACATTGAATGATTTTCTCCTGAATTCGAAAAAAATATAATAGATTTTTAAAGAAAATGGTAAATTTTTAAACAACATTTAAAAAAAAAAAACAAAATGCAGAAAAATTATTAAAAACCCACAAAAACCAACCAAGCGACAAGACTTTGAAAAAAAAAAAAAAAAATGTGTGTGTGTTGTGACTGAGCTATAGGGCAGATGTGACTTGCGGAAAAAAATTAAGACATTACCAAAATTGAAAAATTGATGATGAAAACTTATGAAACGTACATGGATAATGCCAAAAAATTGCATAAATAAGGTAACGAGGAGGAGAATAGATGAAGATTACAAAAAGAAAAGATGAACAAATGTAGGTGAAGGCGAGAGGAAAGAAGACGGTGATGAAAGGAAGGGTGTGGTCCGAGTTGGCCGGTTTGTAGAAGGAGGAGAAAGAGACAGAAAGAAAAAACCAGCCCAAAATCTCATAGTTCCATCAATTCATTTTGCATTTCATCAGTCATCAAGTTGTAAAGTTTCATCCACTTTGTCATTTGTAAAGTTCTATGTATTTATTTGTGAATATGTTCATTTTTTTAGAGTCACTTGCAGCACATTATCAGAAGAAGGAATCGGAAACAAAAAAATACAAAGTTAAAAGAAAGTAACAAAAAAAAAAAAGAAAAGAAAGAAGGGGGAACGATATTATCAATTCCCTTTGTACACAAAAATGGAAATAAGTGAGTGAAAGGGGAGAAAAACTTACTCAGTTGGAAAATAAATCAACAAATTGCCTAACAACAACAACAATAATAACATTTACTACAACAACAACAACAACAACATTTCACAAACAAGAAAATAAGAACAAAAATAACCAAAAAGAATTACACAAAACCATGCAGGGCTGGGGGCAGAAAAAAAAACAAAACGTAAGAACAAGCTGTAAATGTTGAAATTGAATTTTCATACTGTATAGTTTACTGAAAAGGTGGGGGGGAAGCAGAAAGAATCGGCCCCCATCCCTCCCAAGTACTCCCCACAAAAAAAAAATAAAAACAATTTGAAGAATTCAAATTAGTATTAATTTGTAACAAATAAAAATTTTAAAGGAAAACATATCCATTTAAACTTTGTTTTTTATATTTTATCTACCAGCCAATTTATCTTGATGCAATTTCTTTTCCTTCCTCCCTCTAGCTCTCTCTTTCAGGTTTTTCTTTGTCTTGGAATCGAATGATTTTTTTTTCTTCTACTAAAGAATGTCTGGTATCCTAAGCAAACTTTCTTGGGAAAGCCATGGAATCTAGCTGATCGTTTGGCTTGCCAAGATGATGTAACTGAAGATGTTGGCCGTCCACTTCACATTCCTAACTAAGGAGATGCTATACTGATATTTGCTTATTCATTTTTCAGGGATAGCCTCACTTGTAGTTTCAATGTAAGCATGTTGCTGTGGTGTGTAACTGTGTGCATGTGCGTGCTTGCACGTAATTAATTATTTTCCAGAACATACTATTTTTGTCATTTTCTTGTATTCCTTCAGGGTCAGTAGGAATGAGATATGATTTTTTAATTGAATAGTTTTGAATACTGTTTTTTTTTCTTCTTTCTTTCCAACAAATTTTTACATTTTCTAATACCATCAACTAAAACTTTGTCCTGTGAATTATATTGTTTGAAATGCTAAGACTTTCATAACCGCTGTCTCAAGTGAAAAAACATGTATTCAAAGATAGGGTTTGAATGATTTAATACAAGTATAAGGAATGTTTTGTGAAATTAGCCGATGTATGCAGGTCACCTATCCTGTCTAATGCTTTGCTTGATTTGGGAAATTTACTGCCACTAAATCTATTTTCAATAATTTGAAAAGAGACATAAGAAAGTAATTCAAAACTAAGAAAAAAACCCAACAAACTATCATACAGCCCCAAAACTTGCTCATTTCATTATTTCTTAATGCCATTTAGGGCGGTTCGATTTGCTACTCAGTTAACACCAGTGCTGGACGAAATAAAGTTCCTCCTCGAAATGTCTTTATAATTATCACAGATATATGTGTATGGAAACAGTCTTCCATGGTGGCATCGACATTTTTCTGATGGGCAATGTGCCATGTCACACTGCACGAGTCGTACAGGAATAGTTTCAATAAATGACTTGCCTTGGCCACAAAACTCCCCAGATCTCAATCCCACTGAGTGCTCATGAGATGTATTAGAGCTATAAATTTGCTCCGCGGAAACTTCACCATAAAACTTTTATTGAAGGACCCACTGTTAACATCATGGCATCAGATCCCAGAGGGAAACTTGGGAGGTCTTAAAGATTCGGGTGAGAGCTCTTCTGTGGGCACATGGGAATAACATCTTATCAGGCAAGTAGTTATAATGTTATGGATCATAAGTGAACACAGCAGAAAGCTCTTCACAGTTATGTGGGTTCATAAGTATGAAAAAGGTTTTTAAAAAAAATCTTCAGTAACATCTTCACTAAGAATATTTGAGTAACTTTTAAAGCGTTTTAGTCTTTGCCAAAAGTGTATCTCTTGAAATTGAACAAGTACTTCACAGAACTTGAATCAAGCTAATTTCTAATGATAGCCATTGTAAGATGATTTTGAACAGCACAATTCAGAAAAAAGCTAATATGCTAAGAAATGTTTAATGTCACGTTCATACATACAGTTATTAACATTTTTGGTACTTCAGTTCTATTCATAGATATTATCTATAAGTCTGGCCTACTTATAGAAGTATTTATCTTACACAAATATTTTTTATTGAACATAATCTCCTTAATTGTCAATGCCCTTTGACTATCACTTCTCCAATACTTGCATAGATAAAGCATTATACAGTGGAAATTCCAGCCAACAGCTTCGTCGGGCTACAGGCTTAATAATAAGATGAAGTAGTCATGAAAGGATTTATTACATTTTACTTATTCTTGCTTGAAATTGTTTATACAAACTATGTTACCATCTTTAGGTTCTACGTATTTTTCTCACCAAATTTTCTTTGACACCCTCAATCATCCAACAGGCGAGGCTTCTTTGAATGAACAGTTGGTTATTTTGATCCTTGGTCATTGATCGAGCAAAGTATTTTTGAATAAACAGTTGGTTATTTTGATCTGCTGGTCATTTTACGAGCCAGGCTTCTTTGAATAAACAATTGGTTATTTTGATGTGCTGGTCATTTTACGAGCCAGGCTTCTTTGAATAAACAGTTGGTTATTTTGATGTGCTGGTCATTTTACGAGCCAGGCTTCTTTGAATAAACAGTTGGTTATTTTGATGTGCTGGTCATTTTACGAGCCAGGCTTCTTTGAATAAACAGTTGGTTATTTTGATGTGCTGGTTATCTTATGAGCCAGATTATTTTTGAATAAACAGTACAACTTACCTATCCCTTTAAGACAAAATCCACTGGGATCAAACATGGTGACACTGGTGGCCAAGAGATTGGTCCTCCTCTTTCAATCAGGCATTAATTAGCATGGAGGAACCAACTATGAGTAAAATAACAAAATGAACAATCTTGCTGGAACACTTAGTATTGACTGTCTAAGTTCAGTCATAAAGTAAACTCATCTTCTAAGGCTCTTCAATGCTCTTGACAGATTAATTTCATCGTATATGGAACTGAAGAAAGATTTATAACTGCATAGAAATGTTATAATGCCCCTGTGTAGTATTTTTTTATATTATTTTCTTAGTTTGGAATAACTTGAAAACAAGGAGTTATTCCCCTTGGATCGGACAGAATTTGATCGTTGAAAGAATAAGAATTCGTTGTTGTCTATGAAAAAACTACAAAAAAAAAACAAAAAAAACGAGACAAAACAAAACGACCCCCGAATAACTCAATATTTGTTGATATATCTTTTTTATGACATTTTAACTGGAGATGAATTTAATTTCTGGTGTAGAAAATAATGATGAAGAGATTTGGTTAAGTCCCTCAATAAATATCCTGTACATGACCAACCTCTCATGGCAGCAAGCCATCATGGGGATGACCAATTGAAATTTTGAAGAAAGGTGTGATCAGTGAATAAGTTACTTGTCTTGCATTTTGTTGGATCAGTTAAAAACCTAAATTAGCAAAAAAACCCCAAAACAAGCAAACGTGAATGCTGAAAAACTGAGATCTAATTTAGATTAAAATTACATTGTACCCCCCCCCCCCAAAAAAAAAACGAACAAAAGCAAAAACAGAAAACATGTACTAACAAGAAAAACCCAACCCAACTTTGGGGGAGGGAATTTTTAAAAAGCTGTTCTTGGCACGAAGAGGAGTACATGTTTGAATTTTCTGACCTTTAAAGCTCCATTGATGCAACCTGTACATGTGACATATACATGAATTGATAACAGGCCCAGTAGAATCACTTGAAAATCTGAGAAACTTCTATTCATTGTTTTGATAAGGGGTTTGTAATAATTGAATAATTATTTAATGGAATAGGCTGATCACGTTCCTCCTTAGGATGTAAGATGAAATACTTGCAAGTAGATTTTCCCTGAACCCCTCATTGCAGGTTTGTGTTTTTCAGGACACATCCATCTGATGCACCCGTGGATTGATTGGGACTAGTATACTTTGCCTTTTAGAGAATTCTGTCTTCCAGCTACCGTGCAGTCTTTTTTTTCTTCTTTTTATTTCTTTCTTTTGTATCAGTTCAAGTGTTTGCTTGTCAGGTCACAACTCCCAGAAGACAGGAAAACATGATTTTCAGAAGGAAGACAAAACTTATGGTTTTCTTCAGTTTCCATAAAAATGAACACTTGAAAATAACAAAACAAACTGTCTTTCAAGAATGAACCCTGACTTTTTAAAAATTGTTAAATCAATGAATTATATCAACATAGTTTTTTTTTTTTTGGGGGGGGGGGGTTAAAATCAATTTTCAGTATTTCAAAGTTCAGAAATCCGAACAGGTTTCTCAACCTACTGACAGATTGCTGACTTACAAGAATATATACGCTCACGACCTACGTACATGCACCTCATGCACATATACTGAGATAGGTGTATATATATCAGTATGTAAGAACAGTTGAAATTAGTAAAATAGAAGAAGCTACCTATACACTTATCTTCCCTATTATGAATAAAAACTAATACATAAGTATTGTTTGTATTTTTGAAAGTTATTCCATCAATTATTATGATTAATGTGAATTTTTAACGGTCCAGGAAGAATAGTAGTTGAAATGTGATTGAAAAATGAAGACTAGAATACCTATCCCAGTAATTTAAAAATAGTTGCTAAGTTTCAATCCAATAAAAAGGTAGGTAGCTCTAAGTGAAGTAATGAAAACATTTTCAGTTTCTGAATATATCCTGTATTCAACTTAGCTACTTGTGCCCCCCCCCCTGTCTGTCTGTCCCCCACCAGTTCTGTTTGCCATTTTTCTGACTACAACAATTGAAGAGGAAATAACTCTGCATTCTTGAAGGAAAATGTATGATAGTCAAAGGGAGAGCACTCAGACTCTCATAAATTATAGAATGTAACTCTGTTCAGTAAGCATACACTTGGCGATAATTAACTTTGGGAAAGACATGAATTAATCCTCCAACAACACGTCATGGGCCAGCCTGAGAAGGTAAGGCCCATCACCTCGCATGTCCTTAAGGAAGGCCTATGATCAACAACAGTCTATGAAAAGCTGATTATTAAACATCCCATATTAAGTTTCTTTGACTAGTTGAGAAACATTGTAGACCTCACATTTTTTAAAGGTACAATGGTTAGTAAAGGAGGTTTTTGAAAGTGACATTCAATTAAATATGATACAGATATTCTAATCAGCCAGCTTAGAATAAGCATCTTTGAAGTCTGTCAAATCAGATTATTTAAATAATTGATAATAATAGTGGTCAAGTCTCACTGGTTAGTGTAGTTTGTTCCTTTCCGCTTGGGTGGGTCACTCCTTGGATGAAAACACCGGTAATCTTGGCTTCAGGGTTATAATAAATAGCCAAATTCTTCGACAACGCATCCATCTCCTCCTTAAATATTTTCACACTTGGTGCAGTTACTATATCTTTTGGAAAGCCACCACAAATAGGTACTATGCACTGTGTGAGGCTGTTTTTTCTCAGCTCTGATTTACATCTTTCATCTTGAAGTGTTTTTTTCGTTTGTCCAAGTCCTTGTATGCTTTTCTTTTAGTTCCACCTTCAGTGTACATGCTGTTTCGTACATTTTGCTCATGATTTTGAATATTTCAGTCATGTTAATCCTCATTTTCCTCTATCTTGAAGAAGGTAAGTCCAGTGATGTATTTCTTTTTCTATGTTTTCTTTCAATGTCCCCGGATAATTTTTTTTGTCACTCTCTGTTCTATTTCAATTGCATTTTTCGTGTCCAGTAAATTGAGGCTCCTGAAACTTACCGGATGAGGATGAACCTTATACGACAACAGGAACACTTCATCATTTAAGAACTTGGAAGCCCTCCAGATTGCCCCCTCCATGCTGTCAGCCTTCTTCACTTGGTTCATCATATAAGTTTTAGAGTTCAACTTCTCATCTACAATCACTCCAATCTCTCTCTCTCCTCTTGACTCCTGACAGTACACAGTATTTTCTCCTTCATTGGACAATGTCACAGATTCAAGTTTGTCCGGTTTGAATCTCTGCTGCTATTTGTCAGTCCATGATGAAGTGGAGATCAGTTTGTAGTATAACCTGCTCATCTGATTCCCCAATTATTCTATATATTCTGGCATCATCTACGTATAGTAGTAGTCTTGAGAACAGTCATTGATAAATACGACTAACAATATAGGGCCCTAGACTGATCCCTTTGTCCATTCACTGCCACTCTCTGATTTTTGCTCATCAAGACTGATCCAATTTATAATCTGATAAGATACTCCATATTAAGTCAATAGTGATGCATATCAAAGGATTCCCAGGAGTTTGATACTTACAGGGTACACACTATTTGCAGTCCTGTGCCAGACTAAAGTAAGCTTAAATATCAGAATTAAATAAAAAAAGTTATCTGAATTAATAAAACGACTGCATCTGTGAATCTTAAGGAGACTTCCCAATTTCAGTGTGTAGTTCTCGTTCCCTCCCTTGGCAAAATTGCCATTCATTCACACTAGACTGAATATCCGTCCTGACAGAGGGGCTAATGCTGTCAAAAATAATGATAAATGAATAAAATAGATATGGATATCAGGTAATATTTAATTCAGTTTGTTTTACAAGAATGATATTTGTGACTTGCTGAGTTTTTTTTAATGATTTCGAAAAATGTTACATAGGCATAAATATTTGAGCAAAAGTACGTGAAAAGATTTTGAGAAATTATTTCTTCTATGCAGTATGAACTGTTTTGCTGAATCTGCCCTTCATTTCTTCCGAGATTTTTTTGTTTTTGAGAAAAATGTGACTTTTATAAATTACGCCAGTGAATTGGCTCTAGAATTGGTGACTGTTAAAAAAAAAATGCTTTTTTATAAAAGTGAGCAGATTAAAACCACTTTAATGCTAGCAATAATTTTTACTATTCGGTTAGTATTTAATTCGATCTAAAAAAAATTATATTTGTGACTTAACATTTTCTGAAATCTTTAAGAAAAAACTTAATATTTTTTTCAATTAATCATCTACACTGAATATCAGAATGTGGGAACAAACCTTACTTTTTATTTTTGATTTTCTGGTCATTTTGAACATCAATATATTTTTATGAAATTGAAAAATCAATACCCCCCCCCAAAAAAAAACCCCTGCAAAAAACCTCAAATAAAACAAACCCCGAATCTATTTCTTCTCCATCTCTGGTTTTGTTTACATAGCAACGTCAAGGGATCAAGCATTTTCCTTCTCCCCTTGAAGTCACTACGTAAGGGACGCTTCTTGAAAGGAGAGATCAGTTAAGCATTAATTTTTTTCATTATAAATCGACAAAACAAAAACAAAAACAAACAAAACACATTTTAGGGGGTTGATTTTCAAAAATCGAATCGCTGAAAATCTGCCTATTGGTACACACTGGAAATTTCATTTGGTCCTGTGCGTTTTTGTTTTTTTTCTTCTTCTTCTTCTTCTTCGGTCGGCTATCACATGGAGACAGGCACAGACAGACAGACAGACGAACTTTCGTTGAAACATAATAAATCTTAACAAAGTAAACAAAAAAAGGCAAAAAAGTCGGCCTCTACATGAACTTCAGTAAAATGAAAATCATGTGCAACAATCACATTGAGAATAAGAACACAACTGTCAAGATAGAAGATGCAAAACTCAGCAAGGTAGACAACTACATCTACTTAGGACAACGAATCTCCATGAGACCCTCTAAAGAGGGGGAAATCAAGCGGAGAATCACTCTTGGATGGCAAGCCTTCGGCAGAGCTAGCTCAACTTTCAAGAACCAGATGATCCCAATAATCCTAAAAAGAAGAGTATACAACTAATGCATTCTCCCGATAGTCATCTGTGGAGCTGAAACATGGAACCTAACCAAACTGAGAGTATGCAACGTGCGCATGAGAGAATCATGCTCATCCTTTCATGGAGAGATGACAAGACACTACAGTATATAAGCAAGAAAGCTGGTGTCCAAGACATCATAGAAACTATTAAAAAACTCAAATGGCAATGGGCAGGCCATGTTGCAAGAATGAAAGACAACCGATTGACATCACGTCTCACAACATGGATTCCCCGAGATCACAAAAGAAACCGAGGCCGACAGAACACAAGAGATGAACTGGACAGATATATATTCAGATACTGGCTCCGCGACGCCCATGATAGAGAATTGAGGTGAATCCAGGGGAAGGTCTATGTTCAACGACGGACATTAAAAAGACTGGCGATGATGATGAATAAAAGTGATAAAGTTATTTCAATATAAACAGATCAAAGAAAACAAAATTCTTTCATTATAGTGTGAGAAACCGATTTATTTCAACTATTAAATCATATGATATAGATTTTAATGAATAATTATTTTTGTATTTACTTGCTTAAACTAATTTGTTGCATTGAAGATAGGTTATAAAACTTGAAAAAACAAAAACAAAAAAGTCAATACATATCTAATTTCATGCCAAGATAAATGTTGAAAGTTTTCAAATCTAGAGTACTTCGATTCGGTTTCGAACCCTAATTAGGTTTTTACTCATTCATTTCGACGAGTCGATTAATGAACCGCTCAATTACGGTTCAAACCGTGTTTTGAACCTGAATCGAAAAACTGTGGTAATTGATTCTCAAACTAATGGCGGTAAATTCAAAACAAGCTGCGCTATAGGGGTTACCGGACCACAGAATGCCGGATTACAGATGTACAGCCTGTATTAATCAACTGAACTTCAGACAGAAGACGATGTTTACTAAGCTCAGCTGAGCATGGAAAATTCGTAAGTGGCATGGAGCTCACTATAGTACTAATGGTCTAGGAAACTAGCTTGTTTACTGCTTCTCTATGCCAGTCGCCAAGAGCGATTGGTTACAGCGCTTAGTAATATTATAATTAACGAAAACATTGACAACATTAAATCACTTTGACTTCTATTTACTTGTTTATTATCTAGTTATATTGAGTTGTTTTCTATCGCAATTTCAATCCAGTTCGTCGATTCTACAACAGCAAGCCAACAGCACAGATCGTGAGATTTGAACTCAAGTCCCTCTTGCCAAAGGAAAGTCTAGTTCACACCCAGCTGCTATAATCACTCCGCTACGAAAGCTTCTTGTTTAGCAGAAGTGGAATTTTATCTTCTAAACTTGGCTTCTATCCCGATTATCGGTGCCGTGTTCGTTATTCATGTTTTAGTACTAATGGTATTAACAACATTATCTAATTTCGGATAGAAGTAAGAGTATATACTCATAAGATGTGTATGTATTATAGGAACCTTTTGCCTCTGAACTCCCATGCCACCAGAAGGCCCGCTTTAATCAAGCTAGTCTTGGCATTTGCTATGGTAGCAAATTATGATTGAATCAAATGTCATCCCAGCAATGATATTCGAAACTAAAAACGACTATGAACAAATAAATTGACCTCACTATTAAAACAAACATACATGTGCTATGTTTTCACGTCCAGGAATCCGAAGGTAGTCGGAAGATTGCAATAAAACATTTCCGTTATTGAAGCTTGAAAAGCTGCTAAACAAGTTCTATGAATTTACACACGCACACACGCACATAAGTGAAAAGGGACGTAATTGTCCGAATAACGAAGTTCATTTTACCTTTTGCATGGTGCAAGTCCAGATGGATTTGGTTGTGTCAAAGTCGTCTTGAAGTGAAATTGTTATGAGAACAAGTTCCGAGGCGTGTAAGACGATTCGAATCCTTTGCCAATTTATCTTCGTACAAATAAAATTTCTATGCCAATTATTTGGCTTGTATTCTCACGAAGTTGAAGATTTATTTCTCCGTTTTCCAGTCCGCATTTTCAATGGTTTAAAATCAGGCTACCAGTGTGTGCTTACCCACTTCAACGATTTAGAGACGAGACAAATTAAATCTTCCTGGATAGAATTCCATTACTCTGTCTTTGTTATCGCCTCTTTAAGTGTATGAAAAAAAGTCTTCATAACAGCGGAAAGACGTTTCAAGTGTATCTTCACTTATTTTCAATGGGACATTTGTCCTTCTTGACTTGTTTTCATAATGTTTTTTTTTGGGGGGGGGGGCGCTACATTTCACATCCCGTCCTTAAAAGAAAATAATTATAGGAACTCGAAATCTCACATCTTGTTCTTTCAAAATCATCGCAGATACTGGCAAGTCGCACCAAAGCAGGTACAAATTCACCATTGTTGGTATCTGCTTGGTGTATTAAAAACTACAAGTCTTTTCATTCGCTGTGTTGTCACATGATTCGATCTCTGGGGGAAGCTAAAATGGCATCTTATCCATCAAATTAC
This sequence comes from Thysanoteuthis rhombus, assembly GCA_963457665.1. Classification (NCBI taxonomy): domain Eukaryota; kingdom Metazoa; phylum Mollusca; class Cephalopoda; order Oegopsida; family Thysanoteuthidae; genus Thysanoteuthis; species Thysanoteuthis major. The sequence goes on from OY735204.1 coordinate 62,247,525, forward strand.
ACATACAAGCAGAATTGTTACAAATTTCACCAGGCATAAGTGAGACCAATAAATCTTTTAAGATACAGTACAAATTTCAATCGTACTTGAATAATAACGTTGATAGCATGTCTAGTCAATAAACCTGTATATGCATGTAAATAGTGCATATGCAGTAATGTATAAATATCAATTTTACAATTGTACGAGGGTCTGGCAATAAGAACGTAGTCTGACAGGGATTAGCTTAATTTTTATTTGAAATTTTCAATGTGCAGAGTTCGCATTTATGCTATTAATATCAACCACTGAATTAAGTGCATCGACAAGGGGGGGTATGTAGAAAAGTAAACTATTGTTGTGTAAGATGAATGCTTTTTTCATCATCAACCAAGGGACTTATCGCTGCACCTATGTATGTTTTGCATTACACCTGCATGCATCAATCTCTTCATGTATTATGTGATTAGGAACAAGGCTAGAGTAATGGGGTATCCAGTCAAGTTCTCACCTACCACATTATTGGTTTCTGAGACTTACCATTGGCTTACCATTATCTCAAGACAGGCACACGCACGTACGCGCGCGCGCACACACACACACACACACACATATATATATATATATATATATATATATATATATATATATATATATATTGATATCTGAGCGTTTGTTTGTTCGTGTCTCTTCTCTGCAAAAACTACCAGACCTATTGACCTGATATTTGGCAAAGAGAATCAATAAAAATCGACTCTCCACATTGAATAGATGATCTCTGGTGACCTCTAAAGTTAGTCTTTCTTCGGTTCTAAACATCAGAAAAATAATTTTTATACCAATATTTTCCTCATTTATTCTCTTGACCGATGATACATATTATTTTTCTTGTAATAAAATCAATTATTAAACAAATTTTGGTGTTTTTTGTTGCCTTTTTTTAAAGCACTGAAACAGTTGATCGCATAAGTAGAAGTAGCACGTTGATGTTTTTGTTCCTCCCTCGAGTTCTTCTCTTCCTAATGACAGAAACATCACTGATGGTCCATTGCTTCTAAGAGTCACAGTGTGAAAAGATGTAAACTTTCTATTGGAACCTTGACTCTCAGATTCAGACAGTTTCAGACAGATTGAGAATTGTTCATTTGACTTGTGAGGCTGAAAACGAAATTTCTATCAGTCAATTTTTATGTAGTCCCGAAGTATCGATACCACGTACCCCAGACATCATTTTAAACCGATCAGTTCTGTTTCAACGAGTTATCTTATAACCGTTTGATTATTCAATTTCAGGATCTTGTTACCTGTAATTTAGTTATAGTTATATGTACATTTGTAATTTTTATTCTATTTTGTTTTCTTCCCCTGTGACTGGTATGACATTATTTTCTACTCAGAATAGATTTAGTTTATTGTGGAATTTACGTTTTTTTCATTGAATCGATCTGATGGATAGTATATTAATTTGAAAACTTTCGAAAATGTTCTACTTAGAGCGTTCTTGAGGCTATGATAAATCGAGCCCCGGTTGGTATTTTAAGTAATTTATGTATCCAATACATGATCGGTAGGCAGAGCAAGCTCAACCTTAAAAAATAAGAAGATCCCATTAATCCTAAAAAGAAGGGTGTATAACCAATGCATCCTCCCAATAGTCACTTATGGATCTGAAACATGGAACCTAACCGAGAGACAGATCCGCAAATTGAGAACCACGCAACGTGCATATAAAAGAATTATGCTGGGCCTCACATGGAGAGACCACGAGACAGCACAGTACATCCAGGAAAAGACAAGAGTCAGGGACATCATAGATCCACTAAAAATCTCTGATGGCAGTGGGGTGACCAAGTTGCAAGAATGGCGGACAACTGATGAACATCACGACTCACGACATGGATCCCCCGAGATCACATGCGCAACCGAGGCCGGTAAAGTATTAGATGGAGAGACGAGCTAGACAAATTCAGAAAGTACTGGCTCCGCAACGCCCATGATAGAGAAGTGTGGCAAATCCTAGAGAAGGTCTATGTCAAACGATGGATGTTAAAAGACTGATGATGATGATGATGATGAATATCCCTGACTTGTCTTCAATCTTCAACTTTTCATAGTTCAATGTTATTACATATAATTTCATACCGATGTTCTCTTAATCAATGTATACGTAGATGTTGTAGACCTAAGAATTCTTACTTCTAATAGTATTCGTTGGATATAGTATCTTTTGCATCTAAACACAACGTTATTTATGGCTTTGTCATTTGGGACTATTAAAAATTAAAAACAAATTCTTCTACGGATTCTAGTTTTCGAGGATCTCTAAATATTTGATTAGTTTATGTGGGTGTTTTGATTTCTTAGGTGTTGTATTCCATTTTCACTGTTTTAATTATCTTTTTTGTCCATTGAGCGAATCTGATACAGATATTCTATATTTGTTTGCCATTGACTGAATGCAATCATCTAGAGCTTCAGTAATTCTTTTTCTCTTTTACATTTATTTTAATTTATACTTTTTGGTTCTCAACAATTTGGTCGTTCAGTGAAGAGTTTTTTGAGTTTTGATTTTTTGTTATTTTTTTCGATTTTCCTATTACTATGTGATCTAGATGTTCATCACGTAAATTTGATATTCGGCATTCACAATCAGGGGGTTTATTGTACCGTCATTATTTATAATTATATCTTCTTTTTTATAGATGAATTTTTTTATGGTCTGTTGAAATTTATATGTTGTTATTGGAATATGCTCATCTAATGTCAATTCATTTAGAAGATTTTCTATTTCTTTATATTTCATTGTTTTTCAATAGATTTATATAGTCAAGTTCTTCTATATATAGAATAACTTATACATTCTTAGGAATCATAATTTCTTTCTTAGTTAGTGGATTTTATGATTTATACCTAGTATTTATTTGTACCATTGATTATATTTTCCCATCTTATATATTTGCTCTGTTTTAACCATTATTGTGTATGCTATGTCTTTCAGTATATTCTTTTTGGTGTTGTCAAGTAGTATTTTTATTCTATTGAAAGATCGTGAGAGATCTTCGTTAATATATATTATAACTTTTCTTCAGAAATCTTCAAATGATACCTTGTATTCTCTGTTATTCCTATTAGTACGTGAACGAACCGGTCTTCCTCCTATACGTGGTAAGGTAGGAAATAGCGTTCTAACACATTCCTTGTTATCTATTCAATTCATTTTCCTTGCTTTGCAATTTAATCAATATGGATATATTACTCGTATAGTCTTGGTGATCTCATCATCTCATACAAGTCGTTTTTCACACATTTTTTTAAACTTCTGCACCGAAATGGTTGTAATCGCTTAGTTTAATTCTTTCTATGATTTGTATGGAAATGATGCATTGGTAAAAAATCCTTTAAAACGTTCTATAATGTACTGACAGCCTTTTTTTAATACTGGTTTTGTGTTCATTTTTTTCATTTATTCAGGGGGCTTATCGTTTCACTCGCATATTGTAGATGATAGTTCTCACAAGATAATAGGTAAATCAGATTTATCGACTCGCATGGCAAATCCTCATTAGAATTATTCAAGTAAGGATAGTTTTGTTGGTAAAATTTTGTGGTGTATTCTTTGTTTGTGATCAGCATATCACATGTTTTGCACAGCAAGGTGCAATTATGAAAAAATGTAATTTTCGGTCGAGTTTACACCATTTGCCAGTTCGGAAGAAGAACAAGCGCCTAGTTCTGTGTTCCTATTGCCAGCAGTATTACTCTGTCTAGGTCTACTTGACCTCCTAAGGGAATTAGCCCTTAGGGAGGGGCTCACCGGATCTGAACACTGCCAAAACCCAGCTTACATTTCGGTAATTTTTTTTCAATATTTCATGATTCAACGATGTATTATTTGAGAAAAAAAAATCTTTGTTGAAAAAAAGTTGTGACATCTCTGATATCACGAAAAAAAATCACGAAAAATTTTCAAATATAAGGAAGGGATCATAGCTGTACAGATTTGAACATTCTATATATTATCATGTAAACTTTCCATTTTGTGATGCTGAAAATGAAAATTTTATTTGTCAATTTTATATACCCCCAAAATATACTCGACCATGTTCCACATAAATCATATTTTTATACAAATTATACACACACACACACACACACACACACACATATATATATATATATATATATATATATATATATATATATATATAAAAGAAAATGAGGCTGCTATGTACCATTGCTCTTACCGTTGAGCTAAACAGCCACCTGTAATGTGGGGGCCCAAATAACTGTTCCAATTCCAAATTCTCATTTCGCTTATTTACGGTCTATATCTGCTATATTTGTTTCTTTCAATGCGACAATTATATTATTAAGAAATGAATATATATATAGAGAGAAGTTGAGAGTATGGAAAAAGGAAAGAGACTTCAGACTACTCAGTACATATCAATTTTTTATTTCATTAAATAGAGTAATAACATACATACCTTTCACCCGTGGACCCCAGGTTTCGTCAGGGCTCGCAGAGCAAAAGTTATTTTGAGAAAAATGGTGAACATTACAGAAATGCCTAGATAAGAGTGGAGGCAGAGAAATTGTTGGGTGTGGTTAGAGAACAGGTTTTCTTTCATTACACCGTATCAGAGGGAAGGTTTTTTTTCCTTATGAAATCAAGTTTCGCCTCATGACAAGCAGATGTCCTTATTAATAGTTAAGATTGTTTTGGGGATGGAAGTCAGAGAGGCTTTGGTGATGTGGTAGATGTTGGAACATGTTTCTGAAAGACGCAGATGCAATGAATCTGCCTTAATTTTGGTCAGCGATACGATTATCCAACGTCCGGGTAATTTCCAATTTTGCACCACCACCAGCAAAATAAATCGTAAAATAACATAAAATAACATCTAATGTAAGTGACAACAACAAATTTAATGCTGGCTAAAGATATGATTTTTCTAAATCCTCTAATATACACATTTTAATTACAAAATTCCTTTCAACAAATAAAATCTTTGAATGAGTGTGGGAAACTGAGAAGAGCTGGCACTGAATCAATGTGAATGGAGTGCTCTTCAATTATAGATAACTCAACCCTCAAATATATATATATATATATATATGTGTGTGTGTGTGTGTATATATATATATATATAGCATCAGCATACGCTAATATTTTCATAAGTAAATTCGAAGAAACATACATATATGTAGACATTTTTAATGGCTGTCTCTTCCATACAAGATGCATTGACGACATATTCCGAAATAATAAATAAATGATAAATTCCAAATAATTATTGTCCACGGAGGGAGGACCACAAAATTGAATACATTTTTCTACATACTTCAACTCTCAACATATTTCGATTAAATTCGTCAACAGAATTTCGACACAGTCAATAGTATTCAAGATGCCCTGATTCACGTAAATGAAAATAGAAAATTACAAGCTACACGATAACCCAAAACCACTGACACACACACAACTATCTCCATTATAGATTCACACACCACAAACATCATGTAGAAAATATCCCGTACTAACTCACTCTCAGACTCAGACGGATGAGCTCAGACGATGAAAAACTAAATAAACGCAGAGATGAACTTATACAACATTTGATAAAATGTGATCTTACACCAAATTATGTCGGTTGTGGTAACTGACACAATTTTGCAAAAGATCTAATTAACAGAGCGAGCATAGTCCTTAGAAATGACACACTAAAACTGACTAACAAGGATAGATCTAATCATATACCTATTACAACTACATTTAATAACATTGTTCCTCCATTAACTCGAATAATTAAGCGCGGACATCCTGAAACTTAAACCAGAACCAAGTCCCCCAAGACTTGATAGGTAGCAACAGCATAATCAACAAGGTCATTAAAGAACACCTACGATAAACATTGACAAATTTTGTCAACCTTGCAACGAGAAGAACAATTTATATCGCAATTATATATAACGCACAATACGTGGGAAGGATGAATCACAATTTAATATTAGACTTAATAATTATAAACATAGAAGAGGAACATTAAACCACAATAAACTATTCTCGGTCGGACAACTCTTTCACTTAACTGGCCATGAATTTAGTACAGACGGTGAATTTATTATCCTAGAAAAATGGAGAAATACTTAACAAAAACAAAGCAATACTGGAAGCTTTCGAAGACAGATGGATGTTCCGCCCAGAGGCCCTAAAGAACTCAGAAGCAAATTCAACCACTCGAAAGATATCCAACTCAACTCTATAATTCGAAAAATAACGGATGGAAATATACCAGTGACCACTTCATTTAATATACAGTAAACAGACATACAATATGGTTTTTTGGTGACTTTACTCGAACAAAACCGCCTTAAAATTTCGATACGTATAGAAAAACAACCAAATAACTCCCCTACACTCCACTGAGGCATTGGAAACTATATGTACTTTTATTAAATCAACTGGATAGGCAGCTAACAAATGCTGATTGAATTTCAGTATTCAAACACCACTATTAATGATGATAATAATAATAATAATAATCGGTCATAGTGGGCGCACTAGGAACTGTCCCCAAAACGCTGAGGGTGAGACTGGAGGAGATCGGGATTAGGGGGAGGATAGAGACCGTACAGACCACAGCACTACTGGGAACTGCACGGATACTGAGGAAGGTGCTAGAGATATAAGGACTGCAACGAATCGTAGCTCTGTCATGATATGCGAAAGAGAGAGGAGACGTTAGCTGAAGACCTGAGGAGACTTATTGTCACTCAGCCTTCAGCGATAACCACTGGGCAACCGGTGTGAAACTGTAAATCGCAGAATTACTGCGACCTATGAGTACTAGGAGAGGAGGGCTGGAGACTTGAGGAGACTTGCTGTCACTCAAACTCCAGCGGTTACCACCAGGCAACTGGTGTGAGAAGAGAGAATACCTCAGAAGGATAAGGAAAATATTAGAAACCAAATTAAATAGCAGAAATCTAATAAAAGGAATGAACACCTGGGCTGTGTCAGTAGTTAGATATACAGGACCATTCCTAGGATGGACAAAGGAAGAGCTCCAATCAATGGATAGGCGAACAAGGAAACTTATGACGATGCATAAAGCATTACACCCTAGGGATGATACAGATAGACTATACGTTAAGAGAAAAGAAGGTGGTAGGGGGCTCATCAGCATAGAAGATTGTGTCCAGAGAGCTAAAGTAGTCCTAGATAGATATGTGCAAACAAATAGTGAAGAAATCATAAAGAGCGCGAGGGATAGTGCAACAAACAATAAAGTAGAAAACAATGGAACAGTACAGCAAACTAGAAAAGAAAAATGGGAAGGGAAAAAATTGTACGGCGAGTTTAAAAGACAGATAAAAGATATAGCAGACGAGAAATCATGGACATGGTTACGAAAGGGAAACCTTAAGAGAGAAACAGAATCGCTCATCATGGCAGCCCAAAACAAAAGCATAAGGACAAACTACATAAAAGCAAAAATCGACAGAACACAGACAAACAGCAAATGCCGCATGTGCAGTGAAAGAGATGAGACAGTAAACCACATAACTAGTGAATGTAGCCAACTCGCCCAGAAGGAGTATAAGCATAGACACGATAGAGTAGCAACGATGATACACTGGGAACTAAGTAAACAAATGGGATTCAACCATGGGGAAAAGTGGTATCAGCACAAGCCAGAGGCAGTTTTGGAGAATGACAACCACAAACTACTGTGGGACTTTGACATCCAAACTGACCACCTCATCCAGGCAAGAAGGCCGGACTTAGTAATAGTAGACAAAAAAAGGAAGGCCTGCCAAATAGTAGACGTTGCTGTACCTGCAGACCATAGAGTAAAAAAGAAGGAGGGTGAAAAAAGGGAAAAATACCAGGACCTAGCAAGGGAGTTAAAGAAAATGTGGAACATGAAAACCAGGGTAGTACCGGTCATAGTGGGAGCACTAGGAACTGTCCCCAAAACGCTGAGGGTGAGACTGGAGGAGATCGGGATTAGGAGGAGGATAGAGACCGTACAGACCACAGCACTGCTGGGAACTGCACGGATACTGAGGAAGGTGCTAGAGATATAAGGACTGCAACGAATCGTAGCTCTGTCATGATATGCGAAAGAGAGAGGAGACGTTAGCTGAAGACCTGAGGAGACTTATTGTCACTCAGCCTTCAGCGATAACCACTGGGCAACCGGTGTGAAACTGTAAATCGCAGAATTACTGCGACCTATGAGTACTAGGAGAGGAGGGCTGGAGACTTGAGGAGACTTGCTGTCACTCAAACTCCAGCGGTTACCGCCAGGCAACTGGTGTGAGATTCCAAATAATAATAATAATAATAATAATAATAATAATGATAATAATAATATGAAGAAGAGTACTGAAATCTTGACACAGAAAAAATAGTAAAAATGATGGATAATTCAGGTAATAAAAATGAAAAAGACGTTTAAATATCGAACTCGACCGATCAACTTGAGAGATAGATGTCTTGTTTACTGCTCTGTTTTTTTTAAATTTATTTTCATCCTCCTCCTCCTCCTCCTCCTCTTAGCGTCTGTCGTTGGACAGAGACCATTCCCAAGATCTGCCAGACTTCTCTATTATGGCTGTTGCAGAGCCAGTACTTTCTGAATTAGTCTAACTTGTCCCACCATCTTACTTTACACAGTTTCTCATATAATATCTGAGGATCCAGCGGTTGTCTGCCATTCTAGCAATATGACCAGCCCATTGCCATTTAAGTTTTCTAACTGTTCCCATGATATCTCGGACTTCTATCGTATCTCCAAATCTCTAATATACTGTGCTGTCTCTCCATGCAAGGTTGAGCATGGTTCTCCTGTGTGCACATTGCATGGTTCTCAGTTTAAGAGTCAATCTTTCGGTTAGGTTCCATGTTTCAGCTCCATGAGTGACTATCGTTAGGATGCATTGGTTGTATACAATTCTATTTAGGATTTGTAGGATTCTCTTGTCCTTGAAAGTCGAGCTTGCTCTACTGAAAGCTTGCTTACCCAACGTGATTCTTTACTTGATTTCTCCTCTTGGGATTTCATGGAGATTCATTGTCCCAGGTAGATGTAGTGGTCTACTTTCTTCAGCTCTGCGTTTTCGATTTTGATCCATATGTCCTCGTCTTCAACATCAACATATTTGTTATGCATAACGTTCGTTTTGCTGGAGTTCATGTCGAGACCAACTTTCTTGCTTTTTTCATTTAGTTCGTCTAGCATTGTTTGGAGATCGAGAAGGTTCTCAGCAAAGAGGATGATGTAGTCAGAAAATCTGAGGTTACATAGGTATTCGCTGTCTTTTCTGTTTTCTTTGTGTTCCAAGTCTAGGTTTCGGAAAATCATCTCAAGATAGGCTGTGAAAGGTTTGGTTGAGCTAGTATCACCTTGTATCACTCCCTTTTCTTGTTGAAAGGGTTCCATACCATACACAAATCAAAAACAACCAAAGAAAAGTATAAACACACTAACTACTCCGCACACACGCACATCCACTCTCGCGCACACACACATACATGCAAACACACGCATATACAAACAAAAACACGCGCATACAAACACACACATACATAAACAAACTTACACACATACAAACACACACACACACATGCACATTCAAGCACATACATGCACCCACCAACCAGTCGACATTAAATTGATAAGAACGTTTTGAACATGTAGACTATTTATTAAAGAATGACCTTATCCGGTAGAGACGCCAGCTATTAACAGGCAGTCAGGGAGGGGTAGATGAATTATTGCACCAACACCCACACACTACAAGTCCACAGTGAAATAAACACCAGAACAAACCTTTTTTTTTCACTCTAAAACATGCACTGATGAAGGCAGAATTACCGGAACAATAGTCCACAAACGAACGAAACAAATAATAAAATGAAAGAATAGAAAATAATGAATTCTTACATTGATATACTCCAGTTTTTTTTCATTTACTTGTATACTTTCAACATTATCAAACATATTATCTCGCTTTCTTACACTATTTTCTGTCATCTCTTATATTACTCCACAGAACCCTTTATCTTTCTCAGCAAACAATTGATCAAGATGCCTTTTGCAGGCTTCCTGGGAATTCAAATGTTCCATAAAAAAAATATCGGAATAGATCAGGAAAAAAATATCAGTGTATTTAGCCGCTGACTCGAGGGTGATGGTCTGATTATAGGCAGTATTAAGACCAAGTGATTGGTTCTCGAGTCATTTCGTGCGACTTTCAGTTGACAAGTGCTTGTTTATAAAAGTTATAATTGCGCCTTTCGAACTTTCATAAACAAGCTCCTGTCATTTCAAAGTTATACAGAGTTATATCACCCAGAAATGGGTGATATAAGTGAACCTTTTGAACTCTTATCATGCCAAGAGCATCGTTAGCTCAGTTAGTAAGAGTAGAGCCACGAATAGGTTGCTTCACGGTGGACGTAGGTTCCAGCCCCGTGCAAAGCTCATTTCTTCATTTATTTACGAAGCTGATCGATTTCATCATTCAAGAGTAGGTCGTTAGACATAGACCATTTGTTTGACTCCTCATCACAGAGTCACTCGTCATGCCATCTTAGTTTTCTGCCGGCCTCAATTTTGCATATGATCTCCTGGGATCCACGTTGTGAGTCGTGATGTCCAGCGGTTGTCGAACATTCTTGTAACATTTCTAGCAAATTTCCATTTGAGTCTTCTGATGGTTTTTATGATAACTCGGACTCCTGTCTTTTCTTTAATACACTGTGCTGTCTTATGATCTTCTGTATAACGATGCCGAGCAAAATGTTACTCCTACATAAATGTCTTACATAATTATCACACGCACACACACACACACACACATATATATATATATATATATATATATATATATATATATATTGTTGTTGTTGTGTCATCCACAGACAGCTGTTTCGTTGTATTACAACTCTTCAGTGTGGTTATAGACTATCCATTATCCCATCCAGTACAACGAGGCAGGATCGAAACCTTAGCTTCAGACCCAGAGGCTGGTATCCCTCCTCTACTCCACGGAACTGAACGGTCAGTGAGGTTGAATTAAAGCGATATATCTATTCATCGTATATATTTCTCATCCACCAGAGTGCTCCATTCCATGTTGGAAGAGCATTGCATAAGCTTACCATGAACGAGTTACCTCACTTAGAGAGTGCTCAACCCTGAATAAGGGAGCATTAATTATTGATGTATAAACACCATTATCACTAGAACACGTGATCCTGAGTAGAAGATAATTCTCGAAAAGGAGAATATCATCAAAGAGAATCTTTCCATCAAGTTTTAGCTAAATCTGATTCAAAACGGCCGAGAAAATCAATTTTAAAACTTGAAGTTGAAAACGCGATTATTGACAGATCACTTGACCCTAGGTAGAAGATAATTTTAGAAACATAAAAACACCTTTCCATCAAGTTTCAATCAAATCTGACGCAAAACAGCTGAGAAACATTAAGGGTACCGACCGACTCTCTTATAGAGAGGCGAGGAGGCCTCAAAAAATCTCCAACGTTGCAGCACTACATAAACAATGCATCGTATGAATAATGTGGTCTGCGTTATCTTTTGATCCATGTCTGTTCATACAATGGCCTTTAGTCCAGCGACAAATTTGTTCAGATTTGATTTTAAGCAGAGTTCATTCCCTTGGCTGGTAGTATCGACCCCAGTCATCGATCAATTAATGTTCCAATTCCTTTTGAATGGCACCAATAACCCAGACAGTATTTTGATCTTTGGGTAATCTGTTTACAATAAGTCCTCCGATGTGACTAGACGTATTGGGTGAAAGTTTTGTCTCCATCTTGAACGCCATTAGATTCTGTACTGAAGATGAAGGTAAAAAGTAGTTAACAATGATATAATATTGGTTAACAATATTTCATCTAATAATGAAAAGTAAATAATAAAATGACATGAGATTTGTTCATTGGAAATTCATTCATTGTGTCTATATAATTTATAGGCCAAAGTGTCCCTATTTCATGACTGGACTTGGGACCAGCTATGTGACTTGCCAACTTGTAGGGTTTTCTTTTGTCCGAGCTACTGTTCTAAAAGTTATTTACCCATAGTTCGGGGAGAAGTGGATTCATGCCTTTGCCAAGTGCGATGGGAACGTAAGCAACTTCGGCTGAATCTCGGTTCTCCGATTCAGTTTTCTGTGCCAGACTACTCCGTGAAGCCATAAATAAGCGTCTAAATTTCGCAGCAGAGCCAATTCGGTCAAATGCCAAGCCCTACCACTTCCCGTTTTTTCAATATTGTGATGTTTTCTGTGGTTTTTCCAACTTAAGCGAGGTATATGTATTCATTAGTGTCTGCCTATCCATATGTCCGTCTGCCTGTCCACACGATACCTCCAAAAGTTCTCCAGAAATTTCGACAAAATTAATTTGGAGCTATTGGCCATCGGCTACTGAACAAGCAATTCAATTTCGGTGCGGATCCAGGAAAATGTTTCCGTTGCAGATAATTTTTTAAATTATTCTTGTGGGAAAGCGGTTAAAAACGAACAGTTGATACAGGGGTTGAATTTCAGGGAAAGTAACTATATATATATATATATATATATATATATATATATATATATATACACAAAGTTCTGTCCACATTTTTTTCAAAAAATATTTCGATTCAGTTTTTACTTATTGTATTGATTGCTGGTAACCGCTACGCCACTCTGCACCTCCATAAAATAAAGCTTGAATGCTAATTAGGCCACCGGGGGTCGAAAGATCATAGAATTCAGTGTCGCCAGATGTAGGCGTCCTTTAAGTGCTCAACTGTTTATAATCAATCGTGGTCAGCGAAGTGATTGAACGACCTCCCAAGACGTACTAGGAAGTAGAGGGAGAATAGAGAGAGAAATACAGAAAGGGAAGGGTGAAATGGATAACGTGAAGGCCGTCCCGTCGCCAACTAATACCTTGAATTGTTTTCATTAAAGTACTCTACGAATTAAAATAGACGTTATGGAAATGGCTGAGCTAATTAGGTCGCTGGACGTCAAAACGTCATGAAACTCCGCTATAAATGACAATTTCATCTCTCATGAGAAAACGTACGGAAATCGAAGTTTTTTTTTTACATTTCTGGTGATACACGGAATGATTAGAAAAAAAATCCCATTCATGTTGATTTAAGACCTTTTCTGGACAGAATTCTGCACAAATAATCTTGAAATATGTTGCAGTTTTGAAACACAAACTTTTACAGCTCCGTACGCAGTAGGTTTGTATTGTTCAGAGTAAAAACACGTTTAGTCGATTCAAGAATGCATCGGCGAAGTTATTTTTTCGGGATTTCAGAACAATGTTGGTATTTGCCATCTGCAATGACAATATTATCAGTCGGATTCGAGACCAGCTAACACAAGGGCCACACATAATCTCTCGAAAGCGAAGCACATCACGAAATAGAAGTTCTTTAAAAATTATGTATATAAATATATGTGTGTGTATGTGTGTTCATACCAGTGTGTGTTCTGGATTTTAACCTTTTGTGCCCAGCAGATGCAAATTGACAAAATATCCTATCGGACAGCTGGTTAAATCTCCTTTACAACGATATATATATATATATATATATATATATATATATATATATGAATATTAAATCTACAATCCATATGCTTAGGACAACAAAGAATGCGTGAAATGTAAAATACCTAGCTTCACATTTTTAGCTGTTACTTTTCTATGCTCAGAATATACCCAGTTGGAAACCTGGTGTAATTCTCTTTCAAACGATAAGTATATGAATATATCATATTATGTATTATATTATATTATCTATCAAGAATTAAAACCACTATCCATAGACTTTAGACAATAAAGTGGTTGATTTTGAGGGAGACCAAATGAAAACACTTCTTTCTTCTTCAGAATTCCATGAGGATATGTCTATTTTTTAAAAAACGAATAATTGCTGAAGTCAACCTGTTATATATATATATATATATATATATATATATATATATATATATATATATATATATATATATATATATATATATATATATATATATGTGTATGTGTGTGTGTGTGTGAATGTATGTGTTAATGTATTCATATATATGTGTGTGCGTGCGCGTGTGTATTTGTTTACACACACACACACACATATATATATGTATGTATATATATATATATATGTATATATATATACATATATGTATATATATATATATGTTCATGCGTGTGTATATAAATATGTGTGTTTATGTTCATATCTGTGCGTGTTTCACGGACATATGATACTCTAAGTCTGTTGTGTTGGTTGTCTGTCAATGATTGAGTCTTGATCCCGACTGATAATATTGTCTTAACAATTAGCAGGTACCAATCCCACACGACCCGATTCTATGCACTAAAAACACCCTTTCCAAACTAACCAATGGGAGGTACCCAATATTGTTTACACACTCTCCTACATGTATGACAAAATAGTTTAAGAAACTAAAACACACAGTGCATTTTCCAGTGGGTCTGTTATTTCTTTGCTTCTGACGGAATCTGATCTTTCGACCTATTTACCTATTTATAAAAGGATCCAAGGTTTAGCTACGTTTATACTCAGAAGCCCCGAAAAATAACTTGGTTAATACATGCTTAAATTGACAAAATATATGCTTTTACTTGGTACAATATGAACTTCTTGCATTCGGAGCAGCGAAAGTACGAGAATTGAAACTGCACCGTATTTCTATGAATTATTTGTGCAGAATATCTCTTTAGGGGGATGTTTTCTAATCATTTCATGCATCAGTAATGAAGAAAATGTCCAAACATTTTCCCAAGGGAGATGAATTTTTCCCTTATAACAGGGTTCCATGATGTTTTGACCCCTGTTGACCCAATTAACATAATAATTTGCATTACATCAATTTTAATTTATAGACTACTTCAATGTAAATATATTATTTGTTGTTCTGTGATGTATACCGAAGATAATGAATTCTCTGTTTCACCTATCCTTAAATTCTGGGGCTCTCCAGACGGTGGCTTATGACGTCATTATTAGGGTTTAAAATGTTTTTTTTTTTTTGAGACCCTTATTTATCTTCATTTTGTTATGGAAATGAGCTAATTGACATAAAGATACTTAGAAGTGAAAAACAATGTTCCGTCTTCATCTGGTACAATTTTGGTTCTTTAATCACCAATGCAGAATTGTCTCTATTGTCCGATGTGTGCAGTTGCCATGGAAACAGTTGAATTACACACAGCGTGTTGATTCTCATTCAGTTGACACCACCACTCAATCTGGTCTCCATGAAAGAATTGTACCTCAGACGGTGAATAGTAGGGAGGCCCTGATGGCCCGATCTAAAATACATAGGACAGTTACAATGGCTGGATTCGAAAAATATGAAACGCTCTCATGGGGACTTATATAAATTTACAATTTAATACTATCACAAAAATTCAGGAAAAGCGGAGAATTCCCACAACTACTACTACAACTGCTACTATTGGGACGCTCTGCAGACCCTTTGAAATTTGAAGAGAACCAATAAATGCCATGAATACCATAAAGACCAGATATATACATGAAGTCGACGAAAAGACTGGCTGGAAGAATGTAAACAGATTTTATGACCGGAAAAAAAAACGGAGGCACAAAGGCTGTTTCTGATTTTTTTCCACTTCTCCAGGAAGCCTGATGAAATCACCTGGGAACATTTTCTGTGACCCCTTTATGCAAGGAAAATAGGTTCCAGTTTCTTCAGACAGACTTGCACTGACTTCTCAAAGAAGTGCTGGGGCACAACTGACGTATCCACTGGAAGGAACTTCTGTTCAATCAATTACTGTTTTGATGTTTATCTCCTCGAAAGTCTCACGACTAACTGAACCTTGATTTTCACGATACACCGAGGACAGGCTTTTTTTCTTCTTATCTCTAATGTACCAGCCGAAATAAATGTTTATTCTTGTTAAGATTTGAAATTCAATTTTTTCACCATCATCTGGCCTGGTTCTAAACTTCACACGATATAATTGAAAATAACGAATACTGTAATCTTATAATTCGGGTCCTACTAGCTCTAAATAAACTTTGGTCGTTTGATATAATACTCTGTAGATATAAAAGCCTGTGTCTGTTGTTTTGTAACGCATAGAACGTGCTACGCTATGTTTTTGTGCGTAACAGATACACCTTTCATGTTCTGAATACATAACTTCAAAACCCACCCGCAAAAAATCCCATGATTTATATCCTGTTTATCATAAGTAGGTAGGTAAAAGATACAACAATGCTTTTACACACATGATTGCTTGTTTAAATTTCGTTTACCTTCCCCAAACCTCATTGTCAACGAAAAGCCATCGAAATGGACTGGAAATGAAAATGTCTACCTTCAAGCATTAAGGCTGAGTTGGTAATATAACAACGGGTTTAAAAAAAACTGTTCAAACGTAATAAACGTTAAATTTATTTGTTAAGAATACAATCATCATCATTAACAATGACAAAAGTCTACTGTAAAACTAATTCTTTCATTTTCTTGTTAGAATGTTCCCTACTCATAAAACACAATGTACAAACGGAGCCAGTGAGAGGAAAACAAATGATAAAAATCTGACAACAAATCATAGTCCCCCAAACAAATAAAATAAAAAAATCTGCAAGCAATAAACAACAGCGAATAAATAGATAAATAACCATTAAAGAAAAAACGAAAAGAAAGGAGAAATATAAAATAAAAGCGTTGAAGTTTATTTACGTCATTGCAGATCGTTTTTGCCGAATGCTAATGGCTTCCATGTGACGCCAATTCTCGGCAGCCTTATTTTGTTGCCCAACCCTTGGCGCGTTGATCGCAGTAAATGCGCGGGAAAACAAACACGAAGCATTAAAAGCACGTTTTCTCAGAATATACACAATAACAATGAAAGAAAATAAACATCCACCCACTCTGTCATGGCAGAGTGAAGACAGATGGAGAGATAGAAAGTCATTCTAAAGAATACACGTGTGCTCGCGCGCACACACACACACACACACACACACACACACACATACACATTGTGAGTGCGTGGTAAACTATGTCCCAGAATGTATGCACATTTCCTCAACCAATGAACTGTAATGTCTTTCCATTTTGGGTCTTAAATATGACCTTAAACATAGATAATGTCAGGTTTACTTTTGAACAACGGAAATTTGCACCTGAAGTGGTACATAGGAAGCTGTTTATTGTGGTTACTCCGGGACAGAGTCTTTAAGATAACAATAACTGGCTGATAACATTAAACCAAAGATTTAGAAAATGGAACATTTTACATTCATTGTTATAAATTTACATTCGTTGCTGTAAATACATTGTTTTCCTATTAGATTAATTTCGTTGTAAACCACTCGACATTATGACAAATATAAAGAAATTGATATAAATTTTTGATTCGTTACAAATAAACTGTTGGGGACGTACTGATTTTGATAATAATAACCATGTGATAACATTATCCGTGATTACAATAAAACTTAGTAGGCTAAGATTAATGGCGAAGCCGAGAAAGGGGGATATTTTTTAAAGGAAAAACTCATGTGAATCTATGGAAAATTAAAGATACTTGAAAAAGTGTTTTTTATGAAATTTTTCGACCGAAACACCCTCTTCTTCCTTCAACTATATCCCATTCCCCTGCACTTTCCGTCACCCCACCCAACTTCATCACTATTTTGGGGGTCTGGAATCGCTCAAAATGTTTCCTGTATACATTCATAGTAATTGATTTTTCGCTTTACGCCATTTTAAAAGAAACGGTTTACTTTCGGATTGTGGGGGAAGTAATCCTTGGTAAAATTCACGTGTAATTTACATGTGACCTGTTGATATTAATCCAAATCCTCTCAAGGCTTAGAAAACGACATGAGGCTTTAAAGCCACCATTACGAAAGGTTGCCTCAGCTACTGGACACGTCTCAAAGATGTCGGATGCAAATCTCCCCTTCACCACCGCTTTCGGTGAAATAAAGTCTAGCAGGTGACCTGGAGTAAGCCCCCCCCCGACACCTCTGCAGTACAAAGCCCAAGTAGAGACCAATCGGAAAACAGAAATATACCTCAAAACCTGGGAAGAGGAAACAGGAAACAGGATTATCTGATGCGAACCAACAGAGAAGCCAGGGAAACTTTTGAGACGCAAACGAAAGCAGACTGGAGAGGAAAGACGTCAACAACGGAAGGTCTGCCAAATTCATCCATGGCATCCACCAACCCTGAATGGCTTGAGCAGCAGAGGTGACCACATGTTCAATACGAAGATCGGACTGCTGCCTCACGAGAGAAGCCATAAGAGGAGACGTGAATAACAATGACGAGTGCGAACGCTGACCCCCATATTCATTGCTGACTCTGATTGATCACATTTCAGAAAAACAGTCAACAACAAATGATGTTTTTAAAACAGATGACCTTGCCACGATTGAAGAAATCTGTGTGCATGTATGCGTGCATATGTGTGTGTGTGCACGCACACTGCAATCACACGACGATTCGCCATTGAACGAAGTTGATATTCGCCTGATATATCCAACACACAAGACGTCGCAGCATCGAATTTGAAGTTGTTTGGATCTGTGGTTCTCGAGATATCCAGTAGAAATAATTTTGCTTTTATCATGGCAGGCTGCTCCACGCATCCTTCCAGACATACATCTTTGGAACGTTTTAATAAGTTCAAACAAGTTAGATAATGGTTTCGAGTCAATAAATTTCATATGAAATTTTTCATGATGTTAAGTTGTTTATATCAATGAATTTAATAACACAACGATGAATTCATAACAATAAAGATGAATTGTTCCAAATTTTATTAATAATGTCACCAGTCGGTCATTATTATCTTCAGTTAATAAAATGACCGAGAAACTACCTGGTTATTAGTGGATATTCAATACCGTTTTTTCATTTTCAATTTTCTTGTCTTCTTCCACGAAGTTTAAACCCGTCAATTTTCAGGGTACTCTTCGAGATTTTATGAATAGAAGAAGACCAACAAAAGATTCTGCATCTTGTAAATCTATATTAAGAAGGCCAGAGAAAGTATCGCCCAAAACGTTCCAAAGATGTAGCAGAAAGAGAGCCCTTATATATCTGTATGTGTGAGTGAGTGAATAAGAGAGAGAGAGAGAGAGAGAGAGAGAGAGAGAGAGAGAGAGAGAGAGAGAGAGAGAGAGAGAGAGAGAGAAGGAGTGAGTCGTATTGGGATGAAAGCTGTCTTTGAAGAATATCTTGCCATTTTCATTATCTCGGGAACCGATTGTGTGACTTTGATGTAACTTGGTAACCTATCTGTACGTTCCAGCGCCGCCGGTTCAGTGTTGCCGATAAAGTTCCAGCGCCAGTCGTTCAAGACCTGAGACCTCCCAGCGCCGTTAGTATATAGTTTCACGTGAAAAATAACATGGCTATCCAAGACATAACCAGTCCATCCTTTGAGTACACTGTGGTTTAAGAAATTTGAGCTAATATTTTCTTCATTTAGCAGAATCGATAGCAAATTTTTGAAAATATTTTCCGAAAATTTATAAGAGAAAAATATTATTCATTCATTTGAATATTGAAAACATATACAGAATTGTCCTAAAATCTAGCTACGATAATTCAATTTCTGTAGTACATTGAAAATCTTTTAAATTTGATTTAAAAGAGAAGAACTGCTTCCTATAGGCATCACATTTAGAAAAATCGATAAGAAGTGATCGTGAGTGAATTTTGTTTTTCTTTCTTGAATGAATAAAAATGGATATATCTATAGTATTAGTCTTCAGGGCGAGCGAATCGAATAGTTGAGAGGGTTTCGTCACTCGTCCATGTCCATCAGGGCGGCTAAATGAATTGAAAAAGCAACTAAAAAAATTCAGCTAGAGGTAAAATGTAATCATGAATATTAATAATAATGATTTTGATACTTCAGCAACCAAGATTAAATGCATACCAGTGAGATAGTACGGAAAACAACAGTGGTTGTTGTAAAAAGGATCCACTCTTAGAATTTGATGTGGTGCGAGCTATTCCCGTTAAACGCAGTGTTTTTTCTTTGCTAATATTTTTTTCATTTTACCGAATCGATAGAAAATTTTCAGATTAATACTGCTGAGAACATTTATAAGGAAAAAAAAAAGGTTCTATTCATTTGAATATTAAACATATACGAAATTGTCCAAAAATCAAGCCGAAAAAATCACCGTTAGATTAAGAATATTGCGAAATTGAATTTAAAAAGACAAATCTAAAATAAAATCAACTGTAAGATAAAAAAAATAAACGACTTTTATTAATAATAAAAAACTTCTTTCAAGCGATATTAAGCAGAAGAAAACTATTTAACCCATCGTATCTGTAAATAATAGTGTTGATGAATGATTTAAAAAAAGAGATCGATTTATTTATTTGAATATCAAATATACACAGCATTGTCCAAAAATTTAGCTACACATATGTACCATCGTAATTCCTATAGACGTATCATTATTCTAAACGTTGATAAGAAAGATTATCGTAAGTGAATTTTGTTCTGTTTTTTGAATGAATGAAATATTAATATCAGCATCGCTAGAACGGCAGTGCTTGACCGGTCACTGTGCTTAAACAGCTGGGCTTTAACGGCAGCACTCGATTTGACCTTCCCCACCTATCAGAGGGGACCTTACTGCAGAGGCATGAAGAGAAACTCTCCAGTGGAGTTTCTCAATTGGCAGTTAGACACCATAGAGTGAGCTCACAAGTGTATAACCGTCACTTTTACAATAACAGAACCTGCTCATTCTTTATGTTGCGTGCAGTGTTTTTCGGCCGAGCGTTGCATCACCCAGGTCTGGCAGCTCCCCATAGTTCAAATTTGGCTACTCAGGACTTGTGACTTTACCCAAGTAGATTTCGGGCCTTGGACGAATTAAAGATAAACGTGCTGAGGCAGCTGATTGCGATCCTGCAAGAGAACTTTGGAAAGAAAGTAGAAGGAGATGTATGGAAAATCATATGGGATCTCAAGGGGGGTACTTTGAAGGGAACTAAGGCACCAATGCCTAAAGTATGCCTTTAAAAAATAGCTTGGACAGACCCCCGTATGTGTCAAGAAAAGAACCTTCGATGTTTTCGTCTGAATTTTTATGGTTGTTATATTAAATTCCACAAGATACAATAGGCGAAACATTCTGATAAAAACAATAAAGGCGAAAGAACTCACCAAAAAAACAACGAATAATAAGTGTATGGTGAGCCCCCCCCCTGCCCAAATATGCCCGCGAGATACAAGAAGGAATTTTCTTAGAGTAAAGTAGATAGTACCAGAAAGCGTGTATCTCTGTCAATGTCATTGTCAAGAGGAGTAAGTGTGTATGAATCCACTCCCAGATTTAATCAGTTCTTCCATCGCCTATTGTCCACCCTCCTACAAAATAACATTGGAATTCATTGATGACTTCTGGAGATATCTTGCATAGCCAAGAAAATTGACATTATTAGGCGGTTTTGACGTATAACTGGGGTGCGTAATTGTCCATGGATCGGCTCCAAGGTTTAATAAGTT
This sequence comes from Thysanoteuthis rhombus, assembly GCA_963457665.1. Classification (NCBI taxonomy): domain Eukaryota; kingdom Metazoa; phylum Mollusca; class Cephalopoda; order Oegopsida; family Thysanoteuthidae; genus Thysanoteuthis; species Thysanoteuthis major. Next base: position 62,269,099 of record OY735204.1, read on the forward strand.
CTTCCGTAGCATACTGCCCTCCCTTATGCGAAAATGTCATCGAAATTCATTGAGAGCTTTTGGAGATATTGTGTGACACGACACGGCATTTTGGCGAAACTATGTGGTTAGGAATATTACTACAACGCAGGGCAAGTGAGGGTGTATGGATCCGCTCAAATTCGTGATCAGTTCTTCGATAGCCTATTTTCGACCCCTCAACAAAATTTCATGGAAATTCATTGAGAACTTTCGTAGATATCATGTGGACAGTCATGAGCGTATACGTAATTTTGTAAAAAAAGGAAAGTATCTCTAGATCAAAATGAATTCCATGATCCGGTCAAAAATCTTATCACCACTTTTTACTGCATTGGCCATTCTTTCATCAAATTTCATTGAAATCCATTCAGTAAATTTGGAGATATCGTGTAGATAGCCAAACAAACCGATGCAACCGAATACATATGCCTCTTTTCAAATTCGTTGACGGGTAAATAACGATGTTGATATTGACTAAGACTAGCTCAGAACGGCACAAGGCCACGACAGTTGGGCATTCAGTGAGAATCGAAATCACTACAGTAGTTGGACTTCAAGACTAGCTCATTAACCATTATTTCACGGGGAGGTGCCAAACAGAAATAGAATAATGGCGTTTATTAAGCCTAATGGCAATGGGCTGGTCATGTCGCGAGAATGAAAGACAACCGATGGACATCACGACTCACAACATGGATCCCCAGGGACTGCATGCGAAACCGAGGCCGACAAAAACAAGATGGAGAGATGAAGTAGGAAAATTCAGAAAATGCTGGCTCCACGACGCCCATGATAGAGAATTAGGCGGATCCTGGGGAAGGTCTAAGCTCAACGACGGGCATTGAAAGACTGATGATGAAGCCTAATTTAATCTTACACAAAGCCACGAATATAGCCAATGAGGATAAAACTCACTACACAGTCGTAAACGTGTACTAGCCAATGGAGAAATAGCCAAGTTGGGGCCAAAAACTGGTCTACGAGTCTTGCTTGCTAGCCTCTGCTCCACGGCGAGGCACAAAGACAGGGGAGCACACTCTTCCTTAAATGAGATTTCGCACTCTTGTATTTGTTCCTTATTAACGAGTATTCAAGATCAAGACCTTTACGTGGGATTGAACACTAAACATTGGCACCTGTGGATAAAAAACACAACAGTCCTGTAAGGAGGTGGACATATATCTATGAAGCTTATCTGAGAACGAGAAAAGGTCAAAAGGGCAGAGCACTCAGTGAGGGCAGAACTCACTGCAGTAGTAACAGTCAGTGGGACTAGTTCACTAACCAATGCTCCATGGTAAGGAGCCAAGAGAAAAGCAGGATATTTGTATTTATTAAGGTTAGTCAGGCACAAAGTCAAGGGTGCTGAGTTCAGAGTAAGGACAAAAGTCACTACAATATTAATGGTGTGCGAAACTCTTGCTAACTATCACCCCAAGGCATCCAGAAAGAAACAGGCTACGGTAATATTCCCCGTTTGGTGCTGATTCTCTTGGCAGGTCACAGTGCCTAAACGGCAGCACTGGAAGGTAGCGTTCGATTTCATCTTCCCCACCTATCAGAGGGGACCTCACTGCGAAGGTATGAAGAGAAACTCTCCAGCGGAGTTTCTCAATCGGCAGTTTGACCCCATGAAATAAGCTCACTACTATATGACCGTCACTTTTAAAATGACTGAAACATTTCACTCTTCACGTTCAGAGCGGTCTTTTACTGATATTTTCTTAATGAATTTAGTAATGCTATATCAAGAAAAAAAAATACATGTAATGTATGACACAAGACAGCATCATAGATAGTCTCCAAAATAACCGTATATATATATATACACTCCGGCAATTATACGACATGTATGAAAATAAACACATACACATAGGCATATCCAATAATTCATCATACTGTGATATACATTGACATACAGAGATATTTCACCAGCTTCGAAGAGTAGCCGCCAGATGAGATAGGCCACACTAATCCAGCCACATCATATATTTTGAAATAATTAATGGTGTGTGTGATTAGCTTGCTAACTATTGCTCCACGGTGAAGCGCCCAGAAAGAAACAGACATTCGATATTTACTAAGCTTAGGTTGATATAATGAGGAAAAAAATAATAATTACAAGCCATCAAAAAATCTCTGTGAAATTAGAGAAAAAAAAGAAGAAAATGAAAAGTTTCGAATGACTTATCATCATCTTTTCTTTGGACTGAGACCAGGGGAAATCTAACACGATTCAAGACTTCATCCACCTACAAAGCGATACGTAACAAAAGGTGTATTAGTACCAATGAGTTGAGAGGATTGTTACAGTCAAGAAGTGGGTAGAAATGACGTCAGCAGTTCTGGAGTCTTTTTGACTAGGGTGGGAGGTCATCAGAGAGATTGACAGAGAAAGAAAGGAGAAGAAGGAAGAACAGTGAGGGGAGAGAGACAGGAAGAGTGGAGAAAGAGAGAGAGTGAGAGAGAGAGAGGGGGAAGAGAGAGAGAGATGAGCATAAAAAAAGGGGAAAAGAAAGCAGGAAGAAGTAACAAATGAAAAGACGAATATCTCTTTTCTGTACCGAAATCATCATACTTATACACACACACACATATACACATATATATATATATATATATATATATATATATATATATATATATATATATATATATATATATACATATATATATATATATATATATATATATATATATATATATATATATATATATTGATAAATATATCACATGAAGTTTCCATACAAGTTTACTCCCCAATGTGTCTCATTCACAATAGTTCATATGTATATACATATATAAGCATCACAGACACATGCACACACACATTCACACACATATACACACACATATTTATAATTAATATATATATATATATATATATATATATATATATATATATATCGTCCTTATGCATACATAGCAATTATTGGTTAGGATTGTTTGGTTTTCAAAAACAATTAAACTAAGTAAATACGTGTTATTCAAATGCAAATAAGGTTTTTGTTTAGATAATTACAGGGAAAAAATATTGCCGGTTGCTGATGAGTGTGCTATTTTATTTGGAGAGAGAGAGATTGAAAGAAAAAGTGAAGAATACACAGAAAAAAGATAGAAGGTCAAGAGAAGTAGAGAGAATAGAGATAGAAAGGAAAGAAAGAAGAAAAAGGGGGATGGAGAGAGAGAAATAGAGAGAAGAGAGTTTACCGTGAGGGAAGAAAGATAGGGAGATAAAAGAAAGGGAAGGAATGAAAATATAAGACATATATATAACTGTTTTTTTTTTTTAAATCACCGAGATTCTTTCATGAACAACTGATGTAAAACAAAGAACACTGAAGAAAGTTACATTAATTACAGTAACAGATATTGGGAAATATTTCAAAGTTTGAAAGAAGATATATTTAGTGTTTAAAGCTATAAGGCTTTCTAGCATATTATATATATATATATATATATATATATATATATATATATATATATATATAATGATCAGCCTGTATGAGTCCTGCTGGACGAAGGCCTTTCCCTTTTTAATCCATGACGAGAGAGAGAGAGAGAGAGAGAGAGAGAGAGAGAGAGAGAGAGAGAGAGAGAGAGAAAGAAGCCACCAAAGTAAATGTCTGCCCATTCAAAGTCGCGTCCGCCATTGCTTCTATCGTTCAGATCAACTTCCGTTTCGCCTCCATTTTGCAATTCACCGCCTCGGCCATTGAAAAAAAAAAATGTCGTTCATCTCCTCGAAATCTTCGTAACCTTCATACTCTTATTTTCGTTTGTTCTTCTTCTCCCACTATTTTCTGCTTCCTTTTTCCCTTTGTCCTCTCTCTCTCTCTCTTTTTCCCCTTTCACTCTCTTCCTGTTTTTGTACACATCTCTTTCTCTCTGGCGACGCAACATTGCCGGGGAAATACGTCAAACTAGTCGCAGACAATGAGAACCAAAATAAACAGATATTAATATTACGGTTGACGCAGATGAAAACGTTACGAGGGTTGAGTGGCCTATTCATCGAACATGAATAATAATAATAATAATAATAATAATAATAATAATAATAATAATAATAATAATAATAATAAAAATAGATAAAATCGTGATAACAAGGGCAAGGACAGTGGTGGGAACAGACAACGAAATATATTAAAAAAAACACACAAAAAAGGCTGAAGTAAATTGAAATAGGCAGACTGATAAGAGGCTGACGCGCACGCTTTCCCTGGCTCTGCGAAAAAAACAAGACAAAACAAAACAACAAAAACCAAAACAAAGGGAGACGGGAAAATAGTCTTACTCAGGCACCCTCTTCTAAAAGTGAGCCCTGAGTTTGTTTCTCAGTCCGAGAACAATGGACTTTTCCAATCAAAAGTAAAAAGATTTGCCGATGGAAACATTTTCTTCCCACCATTTGAAATTATGGGCTCCTCCACTCAAGTTGCTTTCCAATAAAACCTCAAATGAAATTGATAAGACGAAAACATTTATTTACACTATTGACAGCTTAGAAGTAATGATCTATCAAACAAGTCACTGTGAATAAACCTTTAGAACTCCATATATATATATATATATATATATATATATATATATATATATATGAGGACTGAGAGACATATTGAAAGATCCTTTCGAAGAAGTTATTTATTGTTGCTATTGATAAGATTGTAAAAACCTGCTTTTCGAATGAGCTTAATTGTGCTATGCTTATGTAACTTTTCGACCCGTAATGGAAAAAAAATTACACGTAAAAGTTTTATTTGCTAACTTATCAAGTAACTAACTACAGTGTATGTTTGTTGCTGATATAATAATAGTGATCGGAAAATAACTTCGAACCACTGTGATATTCTACTTAATGAAAAAATTGTTTTTCGTTTCTTTTGACTGAAATTTCGACTTTTTCCTTCTTGCAAAGCTTAGAAAAAACCCAAAAACTTATTTATTTGTGTTTCTCCGATTATTTGTAACATAACATTTTAACATAATATATGCTTTATCACCCTGCTCTTCCAATGTTGTTATTCGTGATGTGGAATAAAATCATTTCCCAGAAATTTCACTGTTTTATTTTTGTTTGTTTTCTACCCTCTAAACAGTACGAAAGAGCATTCGACGAAATGTCAGTCGGTGAAAAGCCAAGTTGGCAAAACATTACTTCGTCAAAAAGGTTGTCTTCGGATGGACCGGATGACGAAAGTCCTGTCGACTGACTGTGCGTCATTCGGCAGAAAATACCGAGAGCTGACAAAATATGAGAACTATTCTGTTTTTTGTCACCTTCTAGATATTCATCGGTCATATGGTAATACTGACATAGCTAGACGAAAAGCCGAAATGTTCCCAGTGTTGCACCAGCTGCCAGTCATGCAAGAACACTTCAAAGCGACTGCAGCCCTCTGACAACGAATTGCCATGATGAATACTGTATCTTTCTGCAGTTCCTTAACAACTAAGCCAGTCTAAGAGTATAATTTCGAGAGTTTTGAAATTGTATGATAAAACAAAATACTTTGTTTCGCCAAAACAAGCCTAACGACCACGTAGAACATGCTTTAGGAATGGTAGAGGAATTAGAAGTCGTGTCATGAATAATCGCTCCAATAATACAGCTGGAATTTCAAAGCAAATCAAAGCTAATCTTAGCAAGGAGACGGGCCAAAGTACAGTGTCCCGACAATTGTATGAATTTGGATTGAACTCCAGCTACGAAACCTATCATACGTAAAACGAATAGAAAGGATAGACTTGAATATGCAGAAGAACACGTTGTTTGGAATGATGAGAATTGGTATAAAGTTCATTTAAGCGATGAAAGCAAATTTCATTCAATTACATCCGACGGTAGACCGTATGTTTAACGTTGTACAGGCGACAGGCCTAAATCGAAGTGAGTCAGAAAGTCTTTCAAGTTTGATGGGTTTGCTGTATGGCCCCTGGTTAGTTACAATGGTCCGTTCACTCATGTATATATTCGTATTTTGTTATATTTACTATTCAGTCGCAGTTCTAATATTCATTATTGATTTAGACATCTTTCGTTTTGTGTGCTCTTTTGGAAGCAATATTGAAGATGATCTGCTCTTGAAGTGCAGAATGAGAATTAATGGGACGAAAAGCTAATGCGTATCTAAACTGAATGACACCACATGCCATTCCTCCTCTAGTATATATCCCTGTGTTTTGTTATATTAAACATTCAATTGCAGTTCTAAAATTTACAAGTAACCAAATTAAAAAAAATCTTTCGTTTTGAGTATTCTTTAGGCAACATTACTGCGACTGAATGCATGAAAAGGATTCATCAAAAGGGGTTTAAATTCACGTTCGATTGTCTTGGAGAAATACAAGAATTCTGGCAAGGATTTATATCGAAATTATATCGGTGAGAAAGGCGCCTAAACTGTAGCCAGCAGACTCGAGGGACCGGCTTTTGACGTGCAATTGAGATTAACCACTGACGATCGAAAGGAGATAGTGAAAGTGAAAGAACCCTCTAAAGAATTCGAATGAGGAAAAAAAAAAAACAAGGAAGAAACTCCTCAACAAATTATGGGCGCAGAGAAAACAGATGCGTGAATTAGCATGGGACTTTGCGAGCTAATTGAGAGAATCGGTCGAGCTTGCATATCCTAGATCTGAAAACAAAATACAACAAAATAATCGGGAAAGATTACTTCATGATTGAAATTTATACAGAAATGGAAGTAACCCCGAAATCTTTGGAAATTTGATGAAAAGAATTTGAATGAGATTGTAGGCGAAAGCACACGTCATGAATTAGCTAGAATTTGAGCCACACAAACATCAAGATCGGGTGTCAACACTGTAGACAATATTAACAAAGACACCAACAATAATAGGATTGAAGACACCATTGCTGATAAAGTAATCGAGAAATTACAAAGGGTTGAGCAAGGCGCTGTGTACAGCGGCGATTTCCAGGAAAATATCAAATTTTTCCACAAGGTGGAAAGAAAATCGCGCTGATCCGAGATTCACCTTTAATCGTTGATCAGGAAAAAGACCTTGACCTGAAACTACCCCAAGGGAAAATCTCAGATGCAGATCATGCAAAAGCAATTTGCACACGCACCGTTTTCGCCCACAACGTTTTTTCGAGGCTTGCAGCGACGGGGAACACGATGTTTTCAACAAAAATTGCTCTAATTACTTATGGCTAGATGAAGTCAACGGAAATGAAACCTAAATGGATATTAACATTTGCGAAAATAGTTGCACTTCATCAACGGTAGTTTCAAAAGCGGAAATTGATGAGACTCAGACAAACATTATTAAAAGAAGAAAACAATTACGTAAGAAATAATTTTATAACTTTCTACTTGTTGATGCAACAACAAGCACAAATATTATATTTGGTAGCGATGTGATGGAACTATTCAGGTCAATAACCTTCGATTTTGAAAGAAGCAAAGTAAAGTTAGAAAGCACGTGGCTTGCTTGTGTTGAAATTGATTTGAACCTCAGTCAATCAAGAGTTGTTGAAAACGTTATACTACTTGCGAGATCAGGAAAAAATATCGCCACTGGATGCAACCCACATATTGCTCTCATTGCTGGAGTTTTTGAACCATACCTCTCTAGCCGAGGATACTCAGGCCTTTACGTAGCTCGAACACGTTATGTACCTAATTCTGTAGGACTATCCAATGTCATGGTTGTGAACGTTACTCAACAAGATATTCAATTGAGCATAAGAATAATTAAAGATCGCTTATTCCAACTAGCGTCGAAGTCAATGTTACCAATTCAATGTTATCAGTACACTGAAAAATGATTTATCAACACAAAGTCTGCAAGCCCCTGATTTCATTATATCAGATCATCTTTTCAAAGAACAGAATGAAAGCAAGAATTTAATTAGTGAAAACAGGGATATTTCTGCAGTAGGGATATTTCTGCAGTTAATGCAAAATGTCGATTATGTTGAGAATTATTAATTATTACCGATAATACTCCACCAGTTTATCAGAAACCAAGACGAGTTTCAACCGCCCGGGAAAACGTAAATGAATTAGTGAAAGAAATGCTAACAAATAACATTATTAAATCTGATTCGTCCTGGAATAGTCCTATTATTTTAATGAAAGAATAAGATCGGTCTATGAGATTTCTGTCTGATTTTAAAGGATTGAATAATGTGACTAAGAATATCCTCTCCCCTACTTTAAAGACGTTTTCGACAAGATGGCCGGATCGGTTTATTGGTTCACGCTCGACAAAGCAGCGGCTCACTGGTCAACGCTTCAACAAGAAGAAGACTAAGAAAAAACTGCCTTTTCGATCGCATGAGGAAAATATGAATGTAATATAATGCCGCACAGATTGTGTAATGTAGACGAATGAAAAAACATCATATCAGCCTCTGATGGATTCATGCTTTTCAGGGCTTCCTACCGAAGGACTTCTAGCATACACGGACGATACAGAGTTTTTATTACGAGTTTTGACAACCATTTACATGATCTGACTTCAATTTTTCAACTTCATTCTGCAGGAATCACATTAAAGGCATCGAAATGTTGTATTGCCAGACGAATAGTATGATTTCTACGATACAAATTATCATCTGCACGAACTAAGCGATAAGAAAAACCGTCGTGAATTTTCCACACCAAACTGAAAAAAAAGTAACCAAAATGTTTCTTAGGGCTCGCAGGATTTTACAAAAAATTTCATCAAGGATTTTGCAAAGATTAACAAATCGTTGAATCGGCTCATCAGCAATTGAGTTGTATAGAAAATGGTATGAAATATGCGGCAAAGCATCCACTAATCTGACAGACTGTTTATACTCCAGACCCTTAATCGCCTTCCCACGATGGAGAGAAGTATTTACTGTCTAAGTAGATGCCATTAATTACGACGTAGGTGGAGTCTTATCTCAAAAACAGGAAGATAGGACACTCGACCCAGTCGCTCTTTTTTTTTTCTCCACTACGTTGATTAAATCGTAACAAAAGTGGTCTGCATACATCAAAGAAGCTTACGCCCTTTCAATGGCTGTTTATTATTGGCATGTATATTCAGCTGGTGCGTCGTTTATTCTAGATTCGGATAAGCTAACTGTTGGTATGTATTAGACAGATAAGGGATCTGCGAGGCAAGTTCGCGCGATGATTGTCCAGAAGAATACCTCTAGGCAATGAATTACCTGCCCGGACGACAAAGCACAAAAGGAGATTCTTTGTCACGGTCAAATTTCCAATCGCCAAGTAACACCAACGAGTAATTCGAGAATCTGTTCGACGAAAGGGTCTGTACCATAAGCACAAATGATTAACGATTTAGGGATCAGATTATCACTGACCAAGATAACAATCCAGCGATCAAAGCTGTTAATTGCAAAGGGAGGTAGCATTAAAAGTGGTAGATTTAGATACGTTTCCGAACAACTTTGTACAGAAAACGAAGTTGTCACAAATTGAGTCGTCCAATCTTGCCTGTATCTATGAGACAATCGATTGTTTCCAAGCTACACGAGATAGGACGTTTCGGCGAAGTTAAAATCCATTCACTCCTTAAGGATAGGTTTTACTGGCTTAACATGTTCGCGTCCATCCAGAAATTCGTACGAGCCTCTGCCGTATGTCAACGTACAAAAAGTGATAATTGATCCCTTGAAGCTCCCGAATTGCCACTGTTTGAGCCTGACGCTCCATTTCAACTCGGCTCTAGGGACATAGCTTCGTTACCAAAAGTTCATGCGGGTAAAAGTATTTAATACTAATAAGTGAAGTATTCTGAAAATTTAACTAAGGCATTCTGCTTCAAGATCAAACTCCGAAGACAGTTGCAGATGCGTTTTTTCGAACATGGATTTTAAGGCTCGGTCGCCCTTCGTATTTATTTTCTGATCAGGGATCAAATTTCGGTGGACTAATCATCCACGAGATATGACAGCATTTAACATAGAAAAAAAAACCCCAAAGATAGTCAGCTCACCACAACTAGGGAAATGGTCTTGCTGAGAGGAGAATACGGAACCTTCATGAAGTTCTCTGCGTGATCTTGTTGGATCGGGGAGTACCTCAGAATAAACTGGCGTTCAGAGTTAATAGAAATTGTTTTCTCCCTAAGTACAACAGAAAGTTTAGTAACGAAGTACCCATTGTCCCCATTCTAAATCCTATAGTATGCTACAGCGAGAAAAAATGTTTTTGCATTGAGATGTTGATTGAATTCAAAATATTCCGTTTTTCTTGAATGATATGATTTTTTATTTACTTTCAGATTTTTTTCCTTTATGCTTCATTTTCTGTTTTTTTAAAGATTTTTTTATTTGAGTTTTCATTGTTTATTTTATGTATTTGTATCTATATCTATTGAAAAAAAATGTGATTCGATGATATTTTGTATGCTTTGGTTGTTTTTGAGTTTTTAAATTTAGTTTTTGCTATATCTATGTTAAACTTGTGTGCCTAACTCAATATCACTTTCTTGGAGATTGAATTCAGTTGTGGGCCAAGCTGGTATGTGATTAACTAAATTTAGCTCAACCCCGGGGACTTCCCTACTCTATGATTATTCTTGTGAGTGGGTTTAATCTTGAGTCATCTTTTATGGGTTCGCACCCTCTTTAGTTGTAGTTACTACATGCAAGATTTGAAATTTGGGCCGACCGTAAAGTATGTAAAACATGTAAAGAATGTAATAATTTATTAGAAGTTAGTGAAGTAAGAGTTCATTTACCAACAACACCTGACCAAAACTATTTAGACCACTAGTATCTCACCTTGCAAATTTATGTACCATCATCGAAAGCTAATGAAGTAAAACTACAGCATCATAACCCACCCTAAGCGAATGCTATTCACAATTGAATTTTCACTTTGGATATTGTAGCAAAAATCATTTTTTAGGTCAACATTTCACATCTATTTCTGATCTAGAATTCAATTGCTTATTTCTATTATTTTCATTCTTCTTAAAGGCAAAGGTCACATCTCGAATTCAGACTCTTTCAACTTCTAATAGTGGATTGAGAGTACAGATTCCTTGCTCCTATAATCTTTTGTAAAAGAGGTTTTATGGTTTGCGAGTCTCGCCTTAAAATCTGGTTTAGAAATTCCTAAATACATTCTATAAACATCTTTCCAAAATCGTTTGTTCACCTGTTTATCGTGAGGTTAGGTGAACCATATAACATTTGTAGCCCCGTTTTCATAACTTTTATTTTTTCTATTCTATTTGTTTGAATTTGTCGCCGTTATCTTTGTTAAGGTATAAGTGTGTTTTCCATTTGATTCTGGCGACCAGATCCACAATTTTTCCTCTCATCTTCAATATACTTTTATTTAGATGAGATTGGGTTAACCCTCGAGGTGCGGCCGATGGCAAACTCGTCTATTTTCCCCGTATGATGGTTTTGCAGATGTGAAGAGTGTCCGTCCTAGTTGATGTCGTGGGAGCGGTACGAAATTACAACAGTATTAAATGTACAGCAATTGGATATTTAATAGATATATAATTCAAAGTAGTGCTCAATACCATCAGAAGAGCGGTTATAACACAAGTAAAGAGTTTTTCACTGATTCATTATAGATTGTATATTCTGTTCTGAGATTTTCAAATGAACAGTTAAAATATCTTTATTATCATTTTTACCCTTCAGGAATCCCAACTTCACTCATCTTTTTGGAGACTGACCCACGGTGTTACTGATCGGTCTAGCCTAGCTACCCTGGAGCATGCTATTGGATTTAGAATGTTTTATGTTCGACTCAAATTTAAAATCTTGCACATGGTAACTAAAACTAAAGAACCCCCCCCCTGAATAACCCACGGTTAAACCCACGCACACAGAGAACCGTAGAGTGCGGAAGTACTCAAGCTTGAGTTAAATTTAGTAGCACACATACCAGCAGGCGAGAAAAAGGACTCAGTCCTAAACTGATGTCGTATTTAGAGAAAGTGATACTGGGTTGAGCATTCAAGTTTAACTAACAAAACAATAGTAAAAGCTAAGTTTAGAAATGAGAAAGAACTGAAATATACAAAATAGAAACAAATTAAAAAATCATTTGATAAAAATAAAGATAAATGCAAATATATAAGATATTATAATTTGTCTTAAAAGAAATGAAAAAACAGAAAGAAGATATAATTGCTCACAGAGCAAAGATTTTCCATGAGACATCATATATATCTTTAAAAATACATCATTATCGTCATTGGCGGATCATATCATATCGTTTATCTTCTAATCCGTCGTTGATATCATTTCCAGGAAAAAGTGATTGAGGTTAGAATTTCTGCATGCTTATACTGAATTTGAAATGTTTGCATCAAAAATAAAAAGGCACCAAATATAAGATCGGACAGAGGCTGCATCTGGATGGATCTGATATCCTACAACAGAAAATCAACAGAACGCCATGGGTTGTCTCCGAACCATATCTGGCTCAAGGGTCATTATTAAATAACCACTTTGTTTGGGGAACTGAGTCTGTTTTTTTTTCCCAGCAGTTTATATATATATATATATATATGGACACTCAATAGGAGTGACACGAACATCTTTTGGTATACTTACTGATCCTTCACCGTTAAATACCTTTTTGGGGTGACCAAAGTAAGTCAGCCCTGTTTAAAAAAAAATGAGTAAGTATTGTATAAAATGATGTCCAAATACACTGCACATGATATCTTATATAAAATAACAAACTACGTATATGGCATAAGCTAAATCATAGCTAAAAAGGAGGTGGTGTTTAATCAACATTGCTGGGGTGTCATGTTGATATAACTGTTTTGTTTTTAAAATCCCCAAAACGGTTACATAGAAGACAATCGCTGATCCCGAAAAGAGAAAATTTATACATGGTGCCATAATAACAAAGTATATGTAAAACAGGGAAAAAATTACTTCAATTTCATCAATAGATATTGGGAAATAAGTGACTGAAGTGATACATTTTAATGTTTAAAGCTTTTTAGAATATATATATATATATATATATATATATATATATATATATATATATATATATATATATATATGTGTGTGTGTGATTGTCTTTAACATTGTTTGCATGCACACATGATAGAAATAGGAGCAAAGTCATATACAAAATTTGTTGTGACCATACTCGCATTTGAATGTGTGATTTACCTGCTGGCAGATTGACATTCAAACAAACGCACCACAGAGACGTCCTTGAAATATTTAATCTATATTTCGAACCACAAATTTGATATCGTCGTTAATAAAAAAAAACAGATCTTTTATTATAACCAACGAATTTTTCAGAAAATCAGTCTCACTAGAAACTTTTGCACATATTCATTTTTCTGAAAAATTAAAAATTACCGAAAAAATAATTGTCAGATTTCGTATCTAGATAAATTATTTTTTAAAATCCTTCAGAACGTGGTTGTATTTATATTGTAATTACTCTGCCAAACTGGATAATTACTTTTAACATCAAGTGAGTTACTTTACAATCGTTATTTAATACCATTAGTCATTTGTAGAATATCAGTCACTTTATTTTTACCTTTTCCTGCATTCGTTGTCTCAGTCGACAATCTATGTTTGCCTCTAAACGTTTACGAAGAATCGCCAAATATCGTTCAAGATTGAAAGAATTTTTCTATGAATTTCATATCATCGGGATCTTCAGCCCAACTCCTACTGTCAAAAATTTTAATAACGGTCACAGGAAAAGCCTTGCAGACTACGTTGACCTGTCCGGGGGTTTCAGGGGACCTAGATAGGTCTGCTCTGGAGTCTACTCGATAGCACGACCTGCTTCGTATTACACTTGATACTCTCAATCCATTTTTTAGGCTCACGCCAATCATAGTTGAATTTTGTGAAAAGACATACATTGAAGAACATGTTTTATTTCTGTATCTGTCAAATGTGTATGTATTTATGTATGTGCTTGCATGTGTATGTGTGTGTGTGTTTGCATATTCGTGTGAGATGGAATACATTAATCAATGCGAGATGACTGTGTGATCGATTGACAGATCGATCGTGAGATGAATCAGTGATAGATGGGAGTTTGATAGACAAGAAAGTCAAACATTGAAACTGATTCGAGTAAAGATAGATGAATGGATCAATTGGAACAGAGATGATTCTCACGATAGGAAGATCGATTGTTTTCAGAGAGAGAAGCTGTAAAAAAAAATAGATTTATGGATGAATGGATTGAGAGAGAGAGAGAGAGAGAGAGAGAGAGAGAGAGAGAGAGAGAGAGAGAGAGAGAGAGAGAGAGAGAGAGAGATGAAAAGAGACTGATGGGTCAAGAGTAAAAAAGAATGAATAAGATGAAAGGCAAAGATACTGACTCACAGACAGGCAGAGGGAGAGAGAGAGAGAGAGAGAGAGAGAAATAGAGAGAGAGAGAGAGATGAAAAGAGACTGATGGGTCAAGAGTAAAGAGGGAATGAATTAGACGCAAGGCTGAGATACTGACTCATAGACAGACAGACAGGCAGACAGACGGATAGAGAGAGAGAGGGGGGGGATTTACACCATGAGGCTATCGTAGATTTTCCAGATGTGTAGATGTACAAACTCCTCACGTTGGGAAAGTATCTGGTACCAATTCAGCCTCGAAAATCAGTACTTGTAATGTCATCTTTACTTGAACCCTGACCACTGAAAGACAGGAAGGGAACAAATAAAAGGTATTTTCTTTAAAAAAAAAGAGGTTATTCGAATTGGCGTTTTTATTTTGGTTTGTGCGGATACGCTTACCCAAGAGAGTCACCCGCTTCCTATTGTCCCTGTAGTCACAGTCATTCAATGGCGAAAATGAGTTTTAGATAAGTATTAACTAAAACATCATTTCTTCAAATGATGAAAGGAAATAAATAACACCAATGTGAAAGGGATAGAGAAAGTGAGAGACCTGTTAATTTTGTATAAATAAATTAATCCATGTCATTCGCAGACAAGAGGGTTCAGAGGGGCCTTTGGCTCGCATTAATGGGCGTTATGTATCGATAGGTTTCCTTGTTAGGTGGGTTAAGGGGATCGTCAAGTGAGGTTCTTTATATGATTCACAGCTGCTTACGGCGCCTGCTATTCTTCAGATAATCGCCCATCTAGGTGTTGAACAGGCCCGACGTTGCTTAACGTACGAGGGGTAGTGTGTCTGACGCGATCTGGTCGTAAAATAAATAATATTTGACATCACCTTTAAAGGTAAACCTTGATTATCCAGTCCCTTACTGACCAAAACTTGTGGAGGAGTTGGAAAAAACACGTTGATAATTTAGAATGAGCTTTTTCATAATATTCCCAGCCGAAACAAGGGAACTGAGCTGCTTCATTGTGTTGTTGCTGTCGTTATCAGGACTTTCCGATCGATTTATTCTCCAGCTTTCCTCAGGTATCCAATTCATGAGCGGAGAGAAGGACCATTTTTTTTTGTTTACCCCAACATGATGGCAACAAGTTGCCAGAACTGTCGGTATCTTGTTTGTAAAAACAATAACTCTCCTTTTTCCTTATGGGATGCCTTGTTCCCGGGGGACCATCTCCCAAGCAGCACTTTCCCACTGCACAAACAGAGTAGGGTCGGAACAGAGTAATTATTACATCTGGCTTACATGCAACTGTGTATGGGTTCCACGTTTAGAAAAAAGGATTTGTGTCTCAGCTCATCTGCACCTTATGAATCGTAGATTTGAAGAAAAGTGTATATCGAAATGGCCCAAACTACACCAATTATATACATATATATATATATAGATAGATTCAGAGAGAGAGAGAGAGAGAGAGAGAGAGAGAGAGAGAGAGAGAGAGAGAGAGAGAGAGAGAGAGAGAGAGATTAATTCACCCCAAGATGGTGCAAAAATATGGAGTGGCCTAATTGGTCGTAATTCAAAACCATTGGGACCATTGGCATAGGTTCTGTCCCTTCGATAGTTGTTGGAGAAGTCCGTTCGGATGGTGTAATGGGTAACACGACTGTCTCACACACAGAAGGTCCTGGGTTCGATTCCCAGCGTGAACAAAGAGTGTGGAAAACTCTTCATTAGGAAAAATTTCCATGTGCACTCAGCAGCTAATTGAGTACACTCTGAGCTGTATGATTAGGGCAGAGGTATCTCTTTGGTGGACTTGTATCCTACCAAGGGTGTGGTCGTAAAACTTGCAGATATAAAGTCCTAGTCTTGACCTGACGAGTATCATTAAGCTAACACATGCAACAGTAACCGGGACTTCATCACCGGCCGTCATACTCCATTGGAGTTGTCTCTTGAGAGACATGATGCTTTACCTTCGTTGGGAAAGGCATGAAACTAGAATATTGCAGGTACATAAGTACCAAGAATATGAACTATCGGTACAATTCAAATATGGGAGGTTGCCAACACTGAGAACCACCAGGCTGTTATGATAAGCTCATTTTATGTAACTGAACCTTTTTGCAGGCTTCAGTTGTCATGCACCAACGGCCTTCTGATAACTGAAGCGGAATTAAATGTATGCGAGCAATCTGAATTCGTCAATATTTTGTGTCTATATTCCACCTACTTGAAGATAGATATAAGAGCGGGAAAGAAAAATGTTCACAGGCCCTGCTCGATAGATCTAGAGATAGAAAGACAAACAAATGTATAGATAGACCAATAGATAAGTAGGCGTGTATCTGTATGATGAACAATCCGAGACCCAGGCTCGCATTGGAGAGTATCGTGGTGTGTAGTTCTATGCCAAAGCTTGTCAGCCTCCGTTTGTAAACTTATTGAAATTTGTTGATCTTGATCTAGCAAGGTGCAAGGCAAAATAAGGAGAAAGCGAGTGAAAAACCGTGTTACGCTAATCCCCCAAGAGGGGGGGGGGGAGAGCGTACATGCCTGTCTACCTTGTAAATCAGCATTCAAAACTCTGGGTTTTGCAGCTTAGCTAGAACACCAACCCGTGAAGCCTGTAGGGAATACTTAACGCACTCCGTTTGGAAACAGAAATAGAATAAAAAAATTTCATTGCAAGATAAAGACAGAAAGAGCCTGAAGTGGACATTTACTTCTTCGTAAGCCTTGATAAGAGCCAGGATTTCGAATGAGATTGCCAAAAATAGTGTGTGTGAAAGTGAGGGACTGAAATGGGTATGTATGTGAAGTTCCTTGTTTATATATACATATATATATGAGAACAATAATTCGATATTCAACGAATGTTTGTATATTTGTACTAATGCATTAAGTGAATCTTAGTTTTAAAAAGTGCTCAATACCATTAGCAGAGCAGTTATAAAATGAATAAATATTTTTTCGATGGCCAATTACAGATCGTACATCCTGTTCATGTATATACAATCTGTAATGGGCCATTAGAAAAACCCTTTACTCATTTCATTACACAGACACACATACACAAACACACACATACACACACACACACACACACACACATATATATATATATATATATATGTGTGTGTGTGTGTGTGTGTACATGTGTGTGTGTGTCCTGCAACTGTTGACTTCCACTCAAGGATGAAGATTTCGATGATAAGAATAACTACTATCCACCATTTCAAACTATATACATCCTGGTAAACGAATTCAGTATTTTTTCTAAAAAGAAAAAAAAAGGTCAAGTCAGGTTTGTCACTCAATAGAAACCGTAATGTGTCCAATATCTTTTGGGTGCTCGCAGTGTTGGGGGTAAACAATTAGAAAATGGGAAACGATGGTGATCACTGAATACCTCACCCTTCTTGCTCTCTGTTGGGGAGTGATCACAGAAAGAGTTTGAATCGGAAAAAGAACAAAAAACTAGCATGTACGCTGCCAGACACAAGCTAAGGGACCAATTCAGCATAAACTTACATTACAAATCGAACTCGTTACAAAAAAAAACTATTTTGGGAAAATTAAAAAAAAACTAAAAAGTTTCTTTGCAGACGTAATAAGGAGTAGATTTTTATCCCTCTAGCTCCAGTAATGCGGCTTGTACGCATGATGCTTAGATAGCCAGCCAACCAGATTAATAAGTATATATATAGAGACAGACTGGGAGACAGATTAACAAATATATGTATAAATATATATATATTTATATATATATATTTGAATTTTGGAATTTAATACCCTCAAACAACCAGATGAATGAGTATATATATATAGACAGACTGAAAGACAGATTAATAAGTATATACATATATATTCATATTAATGCGTTACATCACTTCGAAAATCTATTTGAAATGACCTCCCATTATTTTATGGTGAATGCATAATTTGGCCCAGATAGAACAAACAGTTGAAGAAAATGGGGCTAGAGTTTCAAAGTAATACGCTGCATTTAGGATTATTTCTGTCGGATTATATATCCATTTCGTATATATATATATATATGTATCTCTCTCTCTCTCTCTCTCTCTCTCTCTCTCTCTATATATATATATATATATATATATGTATTGAAAGGAAAAGGCAGGGGCAGGCTTGTTGGATTTTTTTTTACATCTATAAACTTATTCTCTCTTTCTCTCCCTATCCTATACTTTTTCCGATGCAGAAGTTATTTTCTAGGCTGGCACAAGGCCACAGCATGGGGCATTCGGAGACTACTCACTATACTAGTCAAATGGTCTGCCAAACGACTCACTAAAATAAATAGATAGTTGGACAGATGTTCAACCTGAGCAAAAGCCAGGAATTTGAATGCCGATTTTCTAAATTGACAAACAGACCCTTTTCACTCGGTTTACCGTGAAACACATTTTCTCACCCCTGTATCTCACAATGTAACCATGTGCCCTTCTAAGCGAAACTTGGTAAAGATAATTGATAAAATATGAAAAAAAAATAGACGGTTTGTTTATGTTTTTATTGATTCCCATAATACCATCTTTATATCTCTGATGGATAAAGAGAGGAGAGATGTGAGATGAAGAATGAGAGCAATGAGAAGATAGAGAGAGAGGGGGAGAGAGGAGGGAGATAGATAGAGAGAGAGAGAGAAAGAGAGAGAGAGAGAGAAAGAGAGAGAGAGAGAAAGAGAGAGAGAGAGAGAGATTATATATGAGAACAGGTACTGCCTGAAGTGAATTTGTTTACGTACCTGTTCCCTCTTCCCTTTTTCTCTTCCTCCTCTCGCTTCATGCCTGTGCACATTCGTGTGTGTATGTATGTGTGTGTGTGTGTGCGTGTGTGTGTGTGTGAAAATTTGCGCGGGCGCGCATCCCTGTCCATGTAATGCTACGCGTGGGCAGTGTACTGACGTCAATAACCTCATTCAGCCGCCTGGGAGGTTGCAACTGATGACGTATCTGCTGTTGCTGACACCATCTCAACCTGTAGTCGTAGCCGTAGCCGTGGTCGTGGTGGTAGTCACAGCAATGATGATAGCATTCATTTTCCTTGTAAGACAATAATAGAAGGAGGGGAGGTAAAAAAAAAGGAACACAGCTCATCCGATAAAGATGTCGATACTTTCTTATTTTTTCATCTCCACTTATGCCGATATCATGGTGGTTTGAGAACTCGTTTCCAACTTGTTTGCTGCTCGCACCGACAATGAATAAGTAATTTATCTGATCTGTTATCAAATAGCGGTAGTGTGGAGGTTCATACAATAAATGCGTTCATCATTTAGTTGGTCGTAAAACGTTTCGGGTTTGGGCCAGCAAACAGGAGCCAATTTTTAACTGAAGGAATCTGCCGTGGACAGTTTATGATACTCAAAAAAAATAAAATCGTATTTTTATACACAGAGTGAAAATAAATAGCAGAGCTCATTCCTCACCAAACGTTTTCTTTTTCTATCCCCGAAAGCGAAAGTATAGATATCATTGGTTTGAGTTCAAAGAAAATGTTTAGGACCCCAGATCAGCATTGTACCGAGCACATCCAGACCTTTTTTTTTTTGAGAAAGAATCAAGATATATCAGTTTATTGTAAATCTTAGTGTGTTTTGTGCATAGCTAGGTGTCTTTGAAAATCTTTCTGTTGGCTTCTCACGCAGATACCGCTTCTACTAAACCAGCAAAATCTCCAGAATTGATAATCATTTAGGACAGAAAACTTGTATGGGTGGCAACTGAAAGATATGAAATAATGATAACGATAATTTCGAAATGGCCCAACAATCTTAGATATTAAAATGCCTCAAGATATTAAACATTTCAAAATAGGCAATGAAGTTCATTACAAATGCAATGGAGATTGGAGCATAGAACTAACTGCACGAAAACAATCCTTGACCGATGTTATCGGAGGAAGAGGTACCTCCTGGGGATATTTCCAATCTGCATCTCTGTTCGTCATAGAAATGATAACGCACAGGTATATCTAACGGAGTGTATAGATTTACAAAATCAAATGAAAAAAAACTCATCCTCCTTGAATTCACGGATTATATAAATCTTTTTTGTCAACAATAATAAAAAAGAATTGCAAATCTTAATAATTAAAATGGTCAGAATATTAATCAGGACATTGGAATGGAGTTCAGAATCGAAATGTGCTATATCGGTGAGGCACAGAGAGAAAAGTGAAACAACAAAAGGAATTGAAATGCCCAATCGAGAAATCCTCAGGGTGTACAACGGAAAGGAAACTTAGATATATCAAGGAATTTCGGACGTATTTTATCAATCAGAATAACATGGAAGAAAAGGGTTGCAAAGAATGACCAAGAAAATGGAAAGATATCAGAAACTAAACCCAGTTGTAGAAACATGACCTAAGGAATAAATACAAGAGTAGTTTCTATTTTGAGCACACCCTCAAACTTGACAGAAGAACCGGGACATTTGTATTACAAAACAAGGAAGTTTCTCGAGCGATCCAGGAAGCTTCGATCATGGTAGCAACTGTAGGTTTTCATGGGGGCAGGGTGCTATTCTTCCTTACAAGACTAAAGGGTTCCAATTGCCCAGCTATTTACCCATATAGCTATGAGTGGGGTGTGGAAGTTGATTCTTGCTTTCCCAAAAGGCATTAATTCGAAGTGAACGCAAACTGCTCCATCTTGGTTTGCCAATTCCAGGATTCGTCTCGTCATTACTTGAGCTACCCTAAACACGGTCAAAAGAAATTCAGTCTAGTTTGGTTCGCAGGCAAAAATGTTACATTTAGTGCCAGTACACCTACTTCAATAAACGAGTGAAGATATCAAAATAATGATGTCAGACCGATAAGTTTTAATGAGGTCGTACTTGTGCATACATGTCATTATATTAGATAATGTTATTTGTGTGTACAAATCTTTCTATTTGTGCATCGTAAGTTAGACATCGCGGAGCATTACATATAAAACTGGCTTATTTTGTTGAATCATTGCCATAGTTGAATATCAATTCGTCACCACTTGAGGGTGTAGTGGTTAACAAGCTTGTCTAGCAGGTCAATGAGCTTTTTGGGGGGTGGGGAGTTCAAGACACACTGGATACCTTACGACTCAAGCTTTATGTGAAGCAGATAAGAAAAAAAGACAAATAGAAAAAGAAGTCTAAAATTGACAATGACAATTCTTCGCTTAAGAAACTCTGACAACTTTAGATCAATTCGTCTAATACTATCACTAGGCGTAAACAAACAATATGGCTGGAATGAAAATTGGTTAAGAATGAAGCTCTATTCCTAAATTTGAAATTCACCTGCTGATGGACCTGCGTGGCCTTATCCATGGGGTGCTGTTCGTATCAGACACGCTTCCAATGATACAGAATGCTAGTTCAAATCTTGTCTGAGGTTGATTCTTTAATTCCGACTCATGCTGCTTACTTAACGGCAGCAGAATGTAAGAACAACTTGTGTATTGCGGTAAAAATAGCAAGGATGGAAGAAATACTTGTAGGAATAAGCTTGGCTGCGCTAAGGCCGAACTCCCTTGCTTCATAAAAATCTACAAAAGTAAACAAAACAGAATTCATTTCTCCAAACAATATTATTCCGGAGCTAAGTGTCCATTTCAGTTCCTTCATTAGTTTCAGTTAATGGGATTAGCAAACTTTAGCAAAACAAATCGACCTGTGTTGAGAGAAAGGATTCTTCATCAGTTCTTGCGTTCATGACGTCACTGGTTTTTGGTGTCGTCATTGTCTTTGTTGTGATAAGCGAAAATAAAGTCAAAACTCAGATACTAGGAAGCTGGGAAATTGAGATAAAATCCTGCTTACCGTAGTGTGCTCGTCGTTAAGACCAAGTCCCTTGTGTAGTGAATTTGATCGTCACTAGGTGCCCATCTACTAGAGTCATATTCTAAAATAAGTTGAGCCTAGTAAATAACGGATGGCCTATTGGTGATATCTGATAAATGGGAATTCTTTCTAACGACACGATAATATCACACGTTTAGTATTCAATAAACACGTGAGGGTTTAGGTTGTTAGTGCTCTTGCGCTAGCCACGGATTCAGCCATCCCCGTCGGGGCTTCCCAGATTTTCTGTATCAGCTTCAGTTTACTTGTGGAATATACTTAGTGGCAACAAGCACCTGAAGTATTTCCTAGCTCTTTACTCTGTGCTATTTTACTCATAGTAGAGAGGTGAGATTGCTTCGTCCCTTTCCCAAGTCTAAGTCGTATTTAGAACTCGGCTCGCCGGGTCTATTCTCTGTGCCATAGACCCTTCAGCCACACCTGCACCTTTAAGTCATCATCATCATCATCATCATCATCATCATCATCATCATTAGTCTTTTATCGGCACTCATTTGACATAGACCTTCCTTAGGATTCGCAACACTTCTATATCATGAGCGTCACAAACCTGTCCAGTTCGTCTCACCATCTCATATTCTGCCGGCTTCGATTCTGCATTTGATCTCTCAGGATCCATGTTGAGAGTCGCGATGCCCATCGGTTGTCTGCCATTCTTACAACATGAGCATCCCGATGTCATTTTGGTTTCCTTATAATTCCTATGGTGCCTTAGACTCCTGTTTTTCCCACAATATACTGTGCTGTCTTGTGGTCGCTCAATGTTATGCTGAGCATGATTCTCTCATGTACACGTTGCATGCTTCTCAGTTTTCGGGTCAGTCTATTGGTTGGGTTCCATGTTTCAGCTCCACAGGTGACTATCGGGAAGGTGCATTGGTTATTTACTCTTCTTTCCAGGATTAATGGGATTTCCTTGCAAGTGATGATGTCTAAATAACGAAGCTGGCAGGTCGCAAATGTGCATAACTCTATTGGACAATTACACCCTATTTACACACGTTTACTTACAAATACAGATAAACATATTTGCTTACGCACACACACACACACACACATACACACGCTAGTTGTTGATTTGTTATTTGTCCATTTGTACTACTTAAATTGTGTGTTTACTGAGAACGTCCCAATTCACCGTGAAAGCCTTCTTCGCGATGATTGGTTTACAGTAAGAATAGAAGCCATGTTTATTTTCTCCAATTCTCTTCCTATTTTTTCTTTCTTTCTTTTTTCATTTTTCTTCATTTCCTTCGGCAGATCGCGTATGCGATTATTGTATTGGATAGCTTTATTCTTTGGAATGCTGATTATTCAATGTCAAAGGAAACCCAAACTAGAGGTTCGGGTTTCGTTCGACATTGACTACTTGTGCGAAAAAAATTCGCCACGTCCCAAGATTCCTTTCTCCCTCATTGTACCATTTGCTTTCGACACCAAAGGAATTGAAGAAGGAATGTGCTTATTTAAACGTAAATAGAAAAAATCAAATAAAAATTATTTAAGGAATGAATGAAAGTAGAAATAATACTAGGATAGAAACATTTAATCACAAACACACGCACCATAAAAGGCAGATTATAGTAACCAGAAAGCAATAGTTAAGCTGGCTTTGTAGACTATTTCTAGTGTATTAATTTCGATCCAAATTAGATGCTCGATATGTGTGGCCTTGTGGATTTGATGCCTATTTGTGGATTAGTGATTAACGAGCTGGTATCGTAGACCATTTCTATTGTGGAGAGTTTGGCCCTCACTGAAAACTTCACACTTGTGGTTTTGAGCCAAGCTATGCTGAACTTGGGCGTCTTGCCGACGAGCTAGTCTGGCAGACCATTTCTATTTTAGTGAATTCGGTCCTCACCAGATTAAGTCAGTTTAATACAATAACACAACAGAAATTTGAAAATAATGGTTATGTAACACCTACGGCGCTCACCAACGATGATGATATCTTCCTTTGTCACAGGGGATTCTGCTATTACGTCCTTGTGCCAGACTAAGTTGTGCATAATAAATAGATATTTGTTGGACAAAAATGCGCAAGGAATGTAATTACATGCCCACAATTTATAAAACCAATAGGACTTCATTCATTTGAAACTGTACGTAGATAACAGAATCTTAATAAGGACAGTCAAGTTCATGCTCTGAATGTGAGCCCAAGATTCATTGAAATAACGATTCATATGAGCGTATACAGTTTTCACAATCCCGACTTCCGGTACGAGGAGGTTACTTGTAACCGGAAGTTGAGATGTAACTCTCAACAAGGAGTATCCAGTGAAGAACGAACTTGAAATAACTTCTGAGATAAACCCGTTAACCATCGCCCTTCTGTAGACACGTTATTCACGATTGAAAACATATTTGAAAACTTTGCTTACTTTTTTGTTGTTTTTGTTTGATTGTTATCTTTTGATTCGCTTATGTCAATATTTGTAAAGTAAACTGAACATTCAGCTTCAAAAGAACTTTTATTTAGCACACAAACGGCGCTAGTCACTCACAATTTTCCTGTTAAAAGTACACACTTCTGTGTAAACGTTTGTGTATTGTTATTTCTTCCACAAAGTATCAATTAATTTATTCTCTGGCCTCGTTCAGGGGATACCCCCTCCAGCACGAAGTCTGCAGCAGGTCTATTGAGATGCTGTTCTGTTACAAGAGTCTTTAATCCCCCATCCCCAACATATGTTCAGTGGTGGCGATCCGCTTCTATCACATTGGGCTTGGGTTTGTCACACTTATTTCACACTTGTTTCTTTGTCTAAAACCCACTATCCCTTCCCTGGTAGGTCACAGAAAGTAAAGGTTCATGGCTCAGCACACACTCGGAAGTCAGTTAAAGGAATTCATTATCTAACATCAGTCGTCGTCTCAATCCCTGAAACTTTAGAGTTAAGGGTCTTGAGTATAGATCCATGATTTCAGTTGCTCTTACGTCTTCCCACGCAATGTCTCTAAGAGTTCGCTGTATTTTCTCGCCTATATATTTATAAGGTTGCTTCCTGTATATACTTTTGGCATTGTCGTCTGTATATATTATAGCTTATTGTGAATGCAGTTATCGTTATGTGTAGGCGACAATTGGTTTTGTCTGTAATGTTTTCATTGCCCTTCATCCACAGTTCTGTGCTTTTTCTTATTAAAATATTGGTTAATATGTAGTAATAATTTCTATATTTGCCTTACCCACGGCGTTTTCGTAATTTTCAAATAGACTGATTTCTGAAAAAATGTATTTTACAAAGGTTTCGAAGAAAATGGATAGTCTGAAAATTCATGGAACATTTTGAACATGTTATTTCATAGTTGAATAATTATAATAAAAAGTACTTAATACACACACACACACACATATATATATATATATACATATATAGTCCTCTTTATTATATATATATATATATATATACATATATATATATATATATATATATATATATATATAAATAGTGTCATCCAGAGACAGTTGTACTACAACTCTTCAGTGTGGCTATAGACAATCCGTTTCCCCATCCAGTGCCACGAGGTAGTATGGAAACCTCCGCCCCAGACCCAGACGCTGCCATCTTACCTCTGCCCCACGGAACTGGACGGTAAGTAAGGTTGAATTTAAGCGATATATTCACTCACGCATATATTCCCCATCCACCAGAGTGCTGTATTTCTACGTTGGAAGAGCATTGCACATTTGAATCCATTATTGTTCGCTTTAGCATGTGATATGGATCGGCGTTCAGCACACTGGCTGATCAAGCCAGTGGTAGGGAGTTCGTACTCTGAGATGATTCATCAGGTTTGTTTTTCATCTAACTTGGCTTAACCCAGCAATAATATGAACGCGTCTGAAAGTGTGCCTCGTGATTGAGGTAGGTACGTATTTACCATGGATGCAAGAGGTCATATTTCTCCAGTCTCCATAACAAAGCACTTTGATAACTATCGTATCGGATTTAATTATTATGGCTAATTCATATTCAAGCAGAGTAGCAAATCAATGTTTGGTCCACCCAAATATGGCATGTAAATATCGAACAGCCACCAAAGAATAAACACAGAGGAAGCGATTAATTTCGATGAATATTTGTGGGGCAATCGATATTAAATTAATCTGAGAAGCAATGTATTGACCAATAAAGAAATGGTGCCCATCAACGATCAATATCATGAAAAATTCTGACACGATTTCCCTGTTTCTTCGAACAAATAATAAATCTATCTATATACAGATATATATCATATGAAAATTACGCATGTTCTGAAGATTCATACATACCCCACGAATATATGTATTTACCTTTTCAATATTAAAATGGATGTATAACCGTAGCCATCACATATGGCAAAGGGTTCTATCCCTTTACCTTATATCTGCGCATGTTTACGTCTTTGATTGTTTTGTTGTTTGTCAATTCCAGCGCTCCAGGCTATACCGGATGTAAACTGCTCACAATATCAACAAAATATTTAAATGAACATACAACTCAACATTGGACCCAAGAATTTGAAACGGAGACGAGAGTCTTGGAGTCGTGGGCATCTTTCTGTGATTGACGACATCCAATTGAGGACTATTTTCGATGCAGATCCACGCAAAACACATCGAGAGGTTGCAGAAGGACTAAACAATGGTCATTCAATAGTTGTGCGACATTTGCACCAAATTGAAGAAGCAAAGAGCTCGACTCATCGTGCAAATAACTCTGAACTGAAAGCAAAAAAAAGCTTGAATGTCGCATGAATGACCCCGCAGAAATTGAACGAACTTGGCTACGAAATTCTACCACATCCACCTTACTCACCAGACCTCTCCCCGATCGTCAACCACACTTTAAAACAGTTCGACCACTCCCTGCATGGGAATGTTGTCAATAAACAAGCAGCAAGTCGAAACGCCTTCGAAGTATTCAAGGGTCCCAGGACTTCAGAATTCTATGCTTCCGAAATAAATGGACTCGTTTCTTTTGTAAAAATGTGCAGATTCAGAAGGTTCTTCTTTAGATTGATTATTTTATTCTAAGCTGAGAATAGCTTTAAAGATGATTGTTAAAAACTGCAATTATTATTGCACCAACCTAATACTTTTAATATCAGAATGAACTGAATCTTTTTTATTCATACATATGCAATGCATAAAAATGTGAAAAATGGTGCTTTATATATATATATATATATATATATATATATATATATATATATATATCACGCATTGACGTTTCGACCGATCCATTCTCCAGCCTTCTTCAGATGTACTATCCGAATGTGTTTTTTCTCGGATAAATACAGGGAAAGCATACATGAACATGTTGACTAAGTGTATGTCAGATGAGTACAGTGCGACTACTGCTACTCAACAAGGTCATGGTATGGAAATTGCAGTCTAAAAAGACAAGGAAACGGAAGAAATAAAAGGATCTTACGTTATAAACGTTTCTATCATGGGAAAAAAAATCATGTTTAACCAAGATTAAATTCGGATAGTGGACCTGAAAAAGGCCAGAGAATGGATCAGCCGAAATGTTGTGATAGCAACACAAACAGCAAGGAGGAGTTCAATCGTCTGAAAGACTCTCTGAATGTTAAGGCCTCTTCGCAAAACTATAGACTGTATGTTATGCATGTTGATTTACTTTCAATATTTCTATGAATCGAAGTTTGTTTTTTTTATTCATGAATACGTTTCGCCTTTTTGTTTTTGGAAACACTACGTATAGATATTTATTCCTTTTTTTGAATGATCTTAAAAAATCTCTTTATATATGCTAGAGCCATCTGCATCATAACACACTTGCAGATCCGAGGAGAAGCTACAGTGATTTAAACAGTTTGTTGAGGTCACAAGATCAGTCCTCGAAAATTAAGGATGAAATCAACACGCGAAAACAAAAAACAGACAAAAATTTGAGCGAGAAAACATTTAAACAAAAGTAGAAACGTTGAAAGGAGAATTTACAAAAAACAAAGAACAAACAAACGAACAAACTTACAAACAAAAAAACTACAGATATTACCATCGTATACCTAGTCCCTACCATCGTTCATAGTTGATCGTTCAGTCTTCCATTCCATATGGGGCCCTAACCTGCTCGCTACTCGCTATATATATATGTGCGTATATATATATATATATACTTGGAATATTCATACGAATATTGAAAATAAAAAAAATATGCATATAGCGTAAACGTTATTTTATTTTTACATTTTTCTTTTCGATTTGCAAAGTTGTCTCACGCTCAATTGTATCTACGCTCATTTATTCTCAGCTCAATTGTCACTGTTCAACTTTCTCACGCACAATCGTTGCCTCACGATAAACAGTGGACATTTGAGCAGAAATACATATTTTTTGTACGAGGTATTTGAACTGAATCCGTTCAATCTGCAAACACGCACCCATACACAAGATGCTAAACAAAAGTTCAGGATATTCTAAAAGTTTGGACAACTCAAATATAGTACGGACTTTTACAGTTGCCTTTTGTGAGTAGAACTCTTTGTGAGATGACTGTTTACATACCCAAGGTGGATACTTCGAAGAAGACGGTAGTAACTAAGTGTTAAGTGAGTCATTTTCTTCATAGTAGATATCCTGATTTTTAGGGTAGTGTCTTGTATATTAGGAGTGACTCTCCTCTCTCCATATATATATGTATGTGTGTGTGTGCGTACGTGTGAAGATGAAAATTGCGAAACGAAGGTCAGACATTATCATAAATCAAATCTCTACTTGTAATCGATGTATATATATATATATATATATATATATATATATATATATATATATATATATATATATATCTCGATGTATCGATATATCGATATTATATTTATCATAATAAATTTTAACTTGAATATAAATATGAAACATCAACAATATGGATATTTCATATAGAGATTCTGTACAAATCGAACACATATTCGAACTAAATCAATTCGAAAAATCAAACGTTTTAACAAATGAAATTGCTGTAGAAAATCAGGC
>OY735204.1:62300773-62325773 GCA_963457665.1 Thysanoteuthis rhombus
ACTTTGTGCCAAACTAAGTTTGATATACTTTCACTCGCTCCACATCTCTATATCTTTCTTGAATGCTCGCATAGTCTCTCTTTCCAAGCTGACTTCTTTTTATACCTATCTCTCTCTCTCTGTTTCTCTCCGTCTGTCACTCTCTCTCTCTCTTTCTTGGACGCCATTTTTATCTGTTTTTTATTTTCCTTCTTCTCTCCTTCTGTCTGTCTGTCTGCCCCTCTCTCTCTCTCACACACTCTATTCCTACCAGTTCATTCTTTTTCTTCTCCTCTTTGTCTGTCTCTCACTGTTTCTCTCTCTCTCACGCATACTCCTTTTCTCTTACTTGAAAACTATTCCTGCCGCTTCATTCTTTTCCTGATTGCCCTTTCCCCCTCTGTCTCCGTCTCTCCCTGTCTCTCTCTCTCTCTCTTTCTCTGTCTCTCTGTCTGTCTCTCTCTCTCTCTCTCAAACAAAATCTTTATTTGAGCGCTATTTCTATCGGCTTATTCTTTTTTCACTTCTTATCTTCCTTCGAGTCTTTGAGTTTCTCTCATGGGCCGTTCACTTAATCTTTGGTGACATCTCAGTCATCTTTTCTTTCGCCCACAACCGAGACAGAACCGCTTGAACGTCCCAATTTTCACACCTGCAAAAGAGCACTTGTCTGGCTACTATATCATCTGAGCCGACATCTGCCAGTAGGCAAGGTGACCTAATTAGCTCTTAGTTGGGTGATTAAGCACAATAGAGGCCCTTAAACAATTCCAGTTCATCTATGATATGATAAAAAAACGACGTTACATGAACAATTAGACAAGTAGCATTGCCTTTTGTTATGTATTGGTCGACAGCCTTGCATATATAACAACATTAAAGATACGCCCACCATCTTCGGGCGTCTGCTGCAGAGCGATAAATAGTGAATTAGTCAGTTATGCTTGCGAA
Source organism: Thysanoteuthis rhombus (assembly GCA_963457665.1). Classification (NCBI taxonomy): domain Eukaryota; kingdom Metazoa; phylum Mollusca; class Cephalopoda; order Oegopsida; family Thysanoteuthidae; genus Thysanoteuthis; species Thysanoteuthis major. The sequence goes on from OY735204.1 coordinate 62,301,704, forward strand.
GAGAAGTAAGTTCGATTCTGACTGAGTGCTTCAGCATTGTGGTTCGTGGCTGATCAAGATAAACTTGGTAAATATCTATGCCATTATTTTCACAAAATCGTTGTACCTATGTCGTTAATATGACGAAGGTACCGTGGCAAGTGAGTTCAGCAAACACCCAGATAGATTGATCACAGTATATTTGGGGTACCCGTAGAGGCTCAGAGGCCTACAACTGACTTTCTGGAGAACAAAATTCTTGATCTTGAGTAGACTCGCCATCACAGACAATAATTGTGCAACCGTAGCATAAAAATTTGAAGTCACGTAAAAAGATTCCATTGAAGAATAAATATGTCCTGAACAAATTCTTTTTATGGCATCCCTGACGTTTTCCTCCTGGGAAACATCTCTGTGAAAACATCTAGAAATATCTAGATTCTGGAGATCTAGACGTTATTAATGAAACCGTCAGAACAAAGTAAAAAAAAAAAAGCCAGAAGAGCTTTTTTCTGCGAAAAACTAAAAATTCCATCTTTAGAAAGGGTCTAATGAAGTTCCGATGATGATTATCAAGTCTATAATCAAAACGGTATGGCCAGGAGCGCTAGAACACACACACACACACACACACACACTTAAAAAAACGTACAAACAAATGCACATGCATGAAAAAAGATAAAACCTGTCGCCATCTTTAATGGCTAGGTCGTTCAATAATCAAAGTAACGAGTATATCTGAGTTCGAATTGAACAAAGGACCAAATATAGGCTCACGGGGAAGACTGAACACAACGAATTAACTCGCTGACGATCACCTTACGTCGAGACGCCATATCTATCAATCATAGGTTTATGAGGAAATTCAACATCTAATGCTCATTCACAGATGGCCATCGGAACCCACTCAGAATAGGTAAGTTGACTTTTTCCTCCCACAGTGACTGTTGGAGAACATCTGTCAATGTATACTGATGATCGAACCAGCGCGTGTATTAGAAACTAAAATCATGTTCTTAATAGACACACCGATAGATATTAATTGACAATTTCAGGGAATGCGTTTTTTTTTCAAGATTTGCCTGACTGAGAAAAGAATATGGCAACCATGTCAACATTGACGAAATGTTGCAGCACGGTCTTTCAGAATTAAGAGAAAGATATAAGTTTGTGTTGGACAATCGTTGCACTCAATTAATACCCAAGTATCAGATTCATTCTGAGGCCGCCTACGCTGTACGCGACAAAACGATAAAATAGCAAAATATGGTGCTGAATAAAAGTGACCCGGGGTGAGTTACGCCTGACACTTCGATTGATTTGGTAGTTCTCTTTGTTTTGAGACCGAGAAAGACATTATTGATCTTGGAGCCTGTCGATACATTTAGACAACTATTGTGTCTCATTGAAGGTCATTTCTTCCGGTAAAAGATGTGGGAGGGAACCCATAGTCTCATTTGGCACTCAAATCGCTGAGAGGCAATTACAATGAACACGTACACTCACTCTAACCCCATCTCTCCCACTTTCTCTCCTTTTCCTTCTCTCTCTCTCTCCTCCCTCTCTCCTCTTCCTCTCCCCATCTCTCTCAGACACACATACACACACGCGCGAGCTCTGTCTACTCAGGAACAGTTGTGTATACTGACTAATCCGATTCCAATCCATCCATCCGTTGGCATTGAGCGCCTGTTATTGTGGAGTGGTCAGCGAGTCACTCTCGCCTCCACAACCGAGCTCGATCCGCACTGAGGGCTCGATTATCATTACATCGTGCTAGGCTAAGACGATCTTCGTAATTACTTCAGTCTGAAAGTATCTGCTCCCAACTGAGTGTACGTATATCTATCAATGATCCTCTATTTATTCACTAAGCTCAACTAAGCCTGACATTGGACAACAGCAGTGGGACAATAAGCAGGGATCAAATTCAATACTCTTATGGATTGGTCAGTGAGATTAACTTGCTAATCATCGGACTACGGTAGAAGCGTATCTATCTATCTTTGTTCATATCTATCTATCTATCTATCTATCTATCTATCTATCTATCTAAGTAACTTTACTGGTAAATCCACTAGGCGCCATAACCAAACTTGATTATTATTGTATCGGATTTAATTATAATGGTCAGTTCATCTTAATGTCGAGCAGCAAATCAATGTCTGGCCCATCTGAGTATGGCGCGTAAATATCAGATCCTGACCCACGAATAAATAGAGAAGCGATTGATTTTCACAAATATTTATGAGACAATTGATAATCAATTAATCCGAGGAGCGACGTGCTGACTAATAAAAAAAAAGAAATAATGCCCATCAGCGAACAATATTGACGAAATCTGGGGTGATTTTCCCATTTCTTTGAACGGGGAATGTATCAATACCTTATGCACAGTAGATATTGTTCAAGTCAACGCTTATGATAAGAAAATGTATAGTTATGTTTTCTTCTTTCTTAATTGAACAAAGCATTTAGACCAAATCCTTCACACACATGTACACATATACACACACGCACACATACACACAAATCATAATCATCAAACCATTTCGTGTCATGACGAGCGTGATTGTGTTGATATTCGCCATGCCCTACCAGTAATTTTTTCAACCCCAACTCTCTATCTTTTTCGATCTCTCTGCGTTTACTGTCGCACGGGCACGAATGGCGTAGCCTCTCGCTCCTACTGTCCTTCCTCCTCGCAACGTTCCCTGCCCATCTCCATTTTTACTGTTTAATTACGTGTACGATATCATTCACCCTGGTTCTATCTTCGATCTATGCTGATCTTTTTTTCTATCGGTGAGAGCTATTCCTTGCATTGTTCTTCCCGTTGCTCTCTATGCAGTTCTGAGTTTATTCTAGAGTGGTTTTGTAAGTTTCCAGGTTTAGCACCCGTACGTCATAGCTGGTATTATTCATTAATTGTATACTTACCGTTTTCAGCATATGGCGATTTGCTTTTCAGTATGTCTCTCTATATTTACCAAATGCTTTCCAACCAATCGTTATGCGCCATTTTATCTAATTTCTGTTGCCTTTCTCAAACGTGTTCGCCCACTGCCGATTGTTCCAATCAATCAAGGGTTGTTTTCTATTGAAAAATACTTTGGTTTAACAAAACACATAACAGTCTTCAACTCAAAGCAAGAACGAGGTATAAACGAGAATCATGCGAAAGTAATTGAAAATATTTACAAAATGTCGCAGCAATAATTAGACTTCATTAAGACACTATCAAAGAATCAGAAGAAGAAGTAAAAAAAGGAATAATGTCTTCACAGTGGGACTTGGAAGTAACTTTTGGAAAACAGTCTGCAAAAACTTGGGAGTAAACATTGATAGAGAAAATTTGAAAAATATAAGGTAGTGTTATGATATTGCATTATCATCAGGAACCAAGGGAGATTTACAAAACATGTAAAGGGATCTTGACAAAAATAGAATTGAAGATAAGCCGAACGAGGACAAACCTAATATTCAATAATAAAGTCCCGAAAATAATAATAGTGGTGGTGAAGCAAATATATATGTACTTATCTCTCTGCATAAAAAACAAACAAACACTGAACACCAGTTCACATCAGTTAGTTTAGCGGACACCATCAGATACACATGACACGTGACACTGCATCAGCTAAGCTTGCCCCATCCACTTTCTGATAAACGATATGAGGTTGCCTGACCTCAATATTTTTCTGCTTATCTCAAACTCTTGTTTATCTCTTTTGATCTAACATACACACCACACCGAAAACCTCACACACATACCAAGAAGATAACTTGATTCACTGCCCAGGGACCAACGCATACGGGTCATCTGATGATCAAAATCACTGCCCTAACTTTTCGGGACATTTGAAATCAACATGGTTCAATGAAGAATCACAACTTTGCCCTCATCTGGAAAAAAAATCAACTCTATTGAACAGACACTTTTTATGTCTTAATAGTTTTTCTAGAGAAGCTAGGTAGGAAGTAGCAGAAGGTCAAGAATATATAAATTGATTTGATTTAACTCGACATGGTCTTCCTATTTGTCTTCTTACTTTAATACAATCAGATGAAATACAATCCTCATCAATGCACTGGTTGTATATGTATATATATATATATATATATATATATATATATATACATATATATATATATATATATATATATATATATGTATATATGTGTGTGTGTGTGTGTGTGCGTGCGTGCGTGTTTCTTATTCTATGTTCCATACTAACAGAACAGGCGAGATAGTATATTTTCTAAAATAATCAATTTTCGTCGATCTTTCATATGGCAGACATAAACAAATTCACAGCACCAATTCCAAAATTCTATCAAATTGCTTGATGTTGAATTATTGATATGGGAGGTCTTAACTGCCAAAATTAGTTTTTCTTATCACCAGTTTCTATATCCACGTATTGCATGAATCAACTTCTTTCTCCGTTATGGGTAAACATCAGAGCAGTTCATGCCTTTCAATCCTGTGTAACAGTTTATCTCAGGCGTCGGGCTAGCATTGCAGTCATGTAAAAATCCTCAATAGTCGTAAACAATGTCTGCGACTCTTTGAATCATTAAGGGAATAGAGACAGAATAATTGTCTCATGTGTGGCACGACATAAGAGAAACTGCGTCTTCGCCTGAAATTCTCCATGGTGTTAAGAAATCTACACTAAGTATATTTCTATATCAATTTTTTGACCCACCCATATATGCGTCTACTTTTGCTTTACAAACATTGTATTGTGGTTCTCTGTCTACAATATGATCTCATTCTGAATGAGGCAGTATGTCCCTTTTTCTTACCTCGCATATTCCATACTTGGTCTTATTCTGTGAGTCAGTTTGTCCTCTGCTTTTTTTATCACGCATACTCCTCACTAGATTTTATTCTAAACGAGGCGTTATGTCCATTTTCTTGTCACAGATATTCCACACCTAATTTATAATGGCTTATCCATGTTTCCCAATCTGATTTTCAAGCGGGAAGATATTTGTACATCCTCCCACTGGGTTCGGATGTGACACAAGGTCATTTTTAACTTTTGAATTCACTGGGTGATAATAAAAGTTGTCAGGGCAACAATCCTTACAGTGGTATAGAGCTCTCATATTAGTCTGTATGTTGATCGTTCAGAACAATAATATAACAGCTTGAGTAACATTTTTCGTAAAATGGTAAAGGGACTTCCAATACTAGCGGGTCAAAATTGTGAAAAAAGTTCCAAGGAGTCAAATCAATTCGAAACGTTTATTAACCTCACTTTAAAAATGTTTATAACATAGAATTTCTGGAAAAATGTTTCCCCAAAAATTAAAGCGAAAAACAATAGCGTTGCCCTCTTTTTATTTTTCTTTAAGATCTAACTCTTCTTCTCCTTCTGATTTGTTGAAAAATAATGACTGGGTATTCCGTGATAAGATTGATCTAACCATTTCAAAAAAGGAAGGATACATCACACTGATGGAGAAGGAAAACAATGAATTCACAAAAAACAAAGAAGATCCAAATGCTTAAAACCTAATTGCATTTCGATTATTATCGTATTTTTTTACGCTTTGTAGTCAAATAAATTGAAAAAGCCAACGGAAGTTAATCGTCAGCCATCTTGAAAATGTCAGTTTAATGGTATGCGTCTGGAAGCGGAAACAACGATTTCCTTTTATTTCCCCGATCGATCAGTAATGTCGATATTTTATGGTAGGAGATTTGAACAATTAGAAAATATGTTTATCCCGCGTATTGACTTTGTGCAAATTTTATGACGCGTACCTTCATTCAGCTACCAACGAATCTACTGTTCATCCTGCGCTGAGGCACGTAATTATAAAGCCTGCGATACCCACGTGTTCCATCTATCTGAACTGAAACATGTAAACTATAAAATATGCAAATCTTGGTATCATAAATATTTGTCTACTCCACGTCAAAATAACTGCTAAGTATGTAAATAAGTACCAATAAAAATCTTCAATACTAAATTACCAGTCGTGGAAACTGTAGTACTCATGGGATCAATCAATATATTGGATTCCTTCTACGTCAGGATTTCGAATGCTGGTTTCAAAGAGTAAATTGAGAAGAGCTTTCTTCTCTAGAGATTGACTCTACAGGCTATTTTTACTTCCTCAGCTGTCAGGACATGAATGTATTTGTAAAAACTGCAAAACCTAAATGGTGTGAATAACATGAAGATTTATATACATGTGCAACTTGAATAAGCATAGAAAGAAACTTATTCAAATTCCTAGCGCACTGAATATATATATATATATATATATATATATATATATATATATATATATATATATATACACACAAACATACAACTTATATATACGTATGAAATTGCTTGATAGCTGAGGTAGCTGTGTATGTTCTTCTGGTGCCAGTGATCGATTTTCGACCACAGATTAATTCTACCTACAAAATCCCAGTTTATGATTGGGAGACTCAAGAGATTGGCTGTTATTCTCGGCCGATACTTATCAATCGGGGAAAAGATGCCTTTTAAAGAATCTCGCATTAAACATGAAATATTGAGAAGAAAGGATCTGACTTTGAACTCTTCCCTCACAAAGGTGACCGCCAAGAACTAACTTACATCTGTGGGAGGGTCTGCCTCAGTAAAGATGGAAAGAAAAGTCATCCACGAAGCCACTGAAACAGACAACAGGTGAACTATCATATAGCCACTGATCAAAACTATCATATAGCTACAGATCAAAACACCTGTCACGCCTGTGGAAAGGAATGAAAGTCAGCAGGGGGACTGAAAAGACATGCTCGAGTACATGGTAATTGTGCACCGGGTATCCGCACCATGAATTCTCTTGGATGCCAATTTTGCACCAGAGATTTAAAATCCATGGCTAGGATAAAAAGCTACACCCATTCTTGGCATGGTTGAGTGATCCCTTGGAATGACATAATGTGATGACCATGATTAAAATCGAGTTGGAAGCCATTATATGAATATACATATGTAGAGATATGCGATATTTGGGATAAATATATACATATACATGTGTTTTACCATTTTACCGACAGTTTATATATCATAAGGTTGAACAGTTTATGTCTGACAGAATGTGATAATTGTAGAGACATTTTATCACGAAGTATATTTCGTCCAGCACCGAAATTAACCGAGTATCGAATTCAACAGTTGACCGCGTAAATAAATAGATAAATGAGCTTCTTGCAGGACTCGAACCTTTGTCGACCAGTAAACAATCCTAACTCGACTCTTCTATACCGATCTCCTGCTTACCAAACTCAGTCGGTAGAGCAGAGTCGCGACAAGACTTTATCCCAAGGGACTCGGGTTCGAGTCCTGCACAATGCTCATTTCGTTATTCTTCAGCTGTTTGATTTGTTATTCGTTTTAATTCCGTTGCCAGACGGAGTATGTTTTCCAATGTCTCTACAATTATCACACACACACGAACACACACATATAACTGGAAAATGTGTGTATGAATTTCGATGAGTGCTAATATTGTGTTGGGTTGTCCAACGTAAAAGGTGAGAGCAGTCTAATGCAAATGCCCAAATAACTGCTTTAACTATAAATTCTCATTTTGTTCGTTCCCTGTCTTCATCGGTTCTCTTTGTTTCTCAACGCGGACAATTATCACATTACTGGTAAGAGCAATGCTACGTCGAAGCAGCAATCTCATCGATCACATGTTCGATTCCTGCAGCAGCCCAATTTTCTTTAATTGTTTATTCGATTTACGCTGTCATTTACCGTGTGATAATGAGAGATCGATTCAAATAGAGTTTCAAAGTAATATAACGCATTTATAATTATAAATCTATCTGTATATATATATATATATATATATATATATATATATATATATATATATTGTTTTCATCAGCTGTTCTGGAGAGAAAGGGGAAAAAGAGAGGAAGGTGGAGAGAGATAGAGGAAAAGGTTGAGAGAGGGGAAGAATAAGATAGAGTGAGAGGTTTACCATTAGTATCTAATTCTTCAACTTTTGAGAGTTTCACAGGAGTTAATCAGAGAGATCGTCAGACTCCTCTCCTCGATCGATTATCTTCTTACCCCACCCCCAACACTTTGTCACACTTGTCGAAATTTAACTTTAAATAAACGAGTTTCAACAATTTTCTTTACGCTGGATTAGCTGTCTTTTGGTATTTCATCGAACAATCAAAAACACCATGAAATCTCTCTCTTTATTTCTCTTTTTTCCATATCTCTCTTTATCTCTCTTTATCTCTCTTTATATCTCTCTTTATCTCTCTCTTTAGCTCTTTCTCTCTTTAGATCTCTCTCTCTCTAGCTCTTTTCTCTCTCTCTCTCTTCATCTATCTCTCTCTTCATCTCTCTCTCTAAACCAAGTTGAGATAGAAAATATTAGTTCGACGTTTCCAATGTCCCAAAGTTCGCCAGAGTTCCATTCTGGAGATTCCACTATGACGGCATAATTCTTCCTACCTCCTGGTTACGCGTAAATATTGGATTTACATGCCACACTGCGTGGGTAAATTTGACCCAACGTCTGTTTAACGCTGGGGATCAACACCCGTACGTGAGAACCATGACAAATGTTGCTCAGTCCTTCAACTACAGTCATTAACGTGTCAGTGCGAGCCCGACCCCCCACCTTTTAGTGAAACGGGGCAACTGATCCACGCGAGACTGAGCATATTTTACCTTTTTTTTTTAAAAAACACAAAACGAATCCTACGCCAGGTGAATAAGGTCACAAGCAAGCATGCCTACTGAGAGATTATGTTAAAAGCCCGGATTAGACAGCAGTTTCTTGACCATTTGTCGTCAAGTAACAGATGTGCCGCGTGTATAGTCGTATGAGTATCATTTTCCAAAGATCTTCTGATTCAACAATCCGATTCTGGCTCAAAACAAGCCCGGAAGCCAGACCATGGATGCGCAAGTTCTCCCCCTTGCCCTTTCAGACGGATACAGAAGGTGGGAGCGGTGACGGTCATCGATACTGGAGATGCTAACGCTTCTAAAAATCGTGTGCGTGTCTCCGTATAATCACTTTCACCCTTGTGCACAAGTATCAGCATGAGCGTAAGCATCCGTGGGTGATTGTGTGCGTATTCGTGTGGGTGTCCTGTGAGCAGTTCACTCAGTGAAACCCAACTTAATGGGTGTTAATGAGTGTATTTTAGTGTGCTCCTATGCCAACGGAACGGAAGTCGCATCTTCTAAAGCATTCATTTCTTTCTTTCTTACTTCCTTTTCACTTTTCTGTATTGTTTATCTGCAATACGAAATTTGCTTCTTCAAATTTTTTCTTTTTTTTTTTGTTGCTTTGCCAGATTCTAAAGAGAAACGAGTGAAGAGCTGAAAATACCATTAACCAATCAATGCCCGACTAGTGAAGTTCGTAAACTACAAATCTTTGATTTTTACATCTTTAGGTAAAGAAGAAAAGCAAAAATAGATTTTCGTTGGTAAAAACATCTCTTCACCAATTCATCCGTTGAGCCTGACTTTTGTTACGATTGTTAGTTTTATCTTGATTCATTTTTTGACATACATAACATTGTCGAACATTGTTCATTTTTTCCCCACTGGTAGAGGGTAGGCGAGATTCAACTCCATATTGGAAATTGGTTTGTCCTTCCTTATCTGGAATTGAAAAACGTTTGCAATAAAATAAATTGGATCCTGCAGATTCACCGATGACGATTCAACGACAACACTTTGCCAATAACAATCGTCCAATAACAACTTACTGATCCGTACAATACATGGAGATATACAGATTAAAATAAAACATAATAAATTTCACAAGCAAACGCTTTTGTTTTTGTTTTTTTAATTTTTATTTACGCAAACCAAAATATCATGATCTGAAATTTAAGAGGCAGTATATGTTTATTTAAAAAGCAATGTTATGAGCAAGCGTGCACAAATATTCACTTTCATTCTCAGAAGAATATCCGAATAGGCTGCGAATCTTTCCAGTAATTGCAGACCTCGTTATAATTTCATTTTTCTTGCAGGCATTGTAAATTAAAAGATGAAGTATTAAGATATTCATCTTTTGACATTTAAGGATATGCATCCAATTACTCCACTCATTTTTCTCAACGAATGGAATAAATATTTAAAAACATTTATCCAAATCTTCCAATCATTTCCCTAACGAAACGAGCCCCTCAGCCGAACGATTGCTAAATATTTTGATATATTTCTGTTCCAGTGAATTCTTTCAATTCATAACCTTTTTTGTAATTCTGAGGATCTCGGTAAATTATATATCTTGGTAAATTGTATCCCGATGAATATCGGTAATCTGCTGTTGATAACTTGTCGGGGAATCGTTGTCGGTAAAACTTCCGCAGAAAAAATTACGACATCCGTTTAACTTTAACGGAATGGTTACTACTGTTGAACTTTTTTTTATGTTTGTGGTCACAATAATATATTGTTTAGTGTCATAGGCAGCTAAGGTTATGATTTTTTATTACAAAAGATTTAGTTTTAAAGGAGCAAGGCAAAACCACCAAACAAACAAACAAAGAAGAAACAATGCAATTTATTTTAATTATATAATTCAGCTAAAATTAGTGATTTTTTTTCTCATTCTATCATTGTGCGAGGAGCAAAAGAAATATAAAATATATATGGATGCACCGAAAGAGTAAATTCAAATGACTGTGTACCGAAAAAATCTATCTGAAGTCAAAGGAGAAACAGCGTAATTTAATTCAATTTATTTCAATTATGTAACGAAAATATTAAGTAGTGCTAATGGTTCTAAACCAATATATCGATTGGCTTTCAAAGTTTTAACATAATTAAAAGTTTCGTATTTTGGTGTAATGCTTTTTATCACTCAAGTCAAACGGAAGTGGTTATATTGCTAAAGTTGGCCATTTTATAGCTAACGCTTTTACAGTCGCCGATGAGCAAAGATTTACTTGAAATTATATATACAATACAAAAGAGATACAAGTCTGAAAACTCTTGAGAAATGTTGTATATAGGGAATTTCTCATAACCCACTCTCTGTATCTTCCATCTTGATTTTAGTCACTCACTTGGTAGAGTGGAAGTCGTACAAAGGGAGCTTCCCGAGATAGAATGGAGGCGAGGTCGAGTCTCGCCCGGAGCTTATTCTTTATTTCTGTTCTATCCTATTTATCCACAGACAGTCTTAGTAGTTCTGACGTAGAGCAAATAATGTTAAGATGAAAATAAATTCTAATGAAAAAATATAATCAGGGTTGACTACTAGTTGTGTTTCCAAACATATAAAACCGTGACTATAGCGTGTGTTAGAGAGAGAGAGATAGAGAGAGAGAGAGAGAGAGAGAGAGAGAGACAGAGAGAGAGAGAGACAGAGAGAGAGAGAGATGTTCAGCGTATTCCTTTGAGAACTACAGTTAGTGATAGATTGAAATTGTTTGAATTTCTGTGAATTGTAATTAATTTAAAAAAAAAGTATTTTTCATTTCATCTTGATTTTGTTGTATTATATCACAACGTTCTGGTGTTTTGCTTTTTTTACAAATATTCTTATATAAAAAATATTTTTTCGTTTCACAACCGTTAAGTCTTCTAGTTGGCCTTCATAACTTTCAAAAATAGGAAGATCCCATCAATCCTAAAAAGAAGGGTGTATAACCAATGCATCCTCCCAAGGGTCACTTATGGAGCTGAAACATGGAACCTAACCAAGAGACAGATCTGCAAATTGAGAACTATGCAACGTGCACATGAAAGAATTATGTTAGGCCTCACATGGAGAGATCACAAGACAGCACAGTGTATCTAGGAAAAGACAGGAGGCAGGGACATCATAGAATCCATTAAAAATCTCTAATAGCAGTGGGCTGGCCATGTTGCACGAATCGCAGACAACCGATGGACATCACGACTCACGACATGGATCACATCCGGAACCGTGGCCGGCAGAATATTAGATGGAGAGACAAGCAAGACATATTCAGAAAGTACTGGCTCTGCGACGCCGATGATAGAGAAGTGTGGCGAATCCTGGGGAAGGTCTATGTCCAACGACGGACGTTGAAAGACTGATGATGATGATGATGATGTTGATGATGATAATGATGATGATGATGATAGTGCTGTCTATATCACGTACGCTCCCAAGAATACAAGATGTGAGTTCGAATCATGACGGTGGCCAATTCTTCATTCCTGATCCAAGCAGCTGACATAACGGTTGTAGAATTTCCAATTAAAAGACCAGAGTTTTGTGATCGCCATTATCATTCCTTTAGCGTCCGTTGTTTGCCAAACCTCTCTATCATGGACGCCACGGAGCAAATACTTCCTGAACTTGTCTAGTTCGTCATGCTATCTCATATTTCATCGACCACAGATTCGCAAGTGATCTCTAGGGTCCACATGGTGAGTCATGATGTACAGCAGTTATCTCCCATTGCCAGATCTCGCCACTTGAGGTTGAGCGTAATTCTCTTTTGTGCACGTTGCATGGTTCTCAGTTTGTGGGTCAATCTGTCAGGTTAGGTTCCATGTTTCAGCTATATAGATGAATATAAAGAAGAATGCATCGGTTGCATACCCATTTTCTTGTTCCTGAAGGTTGAGATTGCTCTACCGAGCTTGCCATCCTAGGGTGATTCTTTGCAAGATTTCTTCTTTTGGGGATTTCATAGAAATTAGTTGTCCAAAATAGTGGTCTACTTCCTACAGCTGCGCGTTGTTGATTTTGATTGCTGTGTCCTTTTCCTTATCATGTTCGTGAAAATACGACGAAAGAAAAATAGTCAAAAATCGATAATCGCATCGCTTGTGAGTCTTATCATCAATGTATTCCCTCCTTTAATAGTGCCTCTGTGGTTCAACGGTTAGCAAGTAAGTCACACATTTATTATTATAGCGAGGTTGATCCTCACTGGATTCCATACCTTCCTAGTAGATTACGTTAAGTTTCACATTTTGAAGTCTTTTCTGGACGTGTTCATGTGGAGCCCGTTTTCCTAACTCCTGAAATTGTTACAAGACTTAGAAACGACGTGATACAGCTGACTGATTACATAAGCAATATAAAGCTGGGTAAACGTTAAAGACACTTCTAGAATTTCTCTAGGATTGTACAAAATGTGGCACAGTTAACGTCTATATCAGTTTGATTATACAAACGAACACATAAGATCGAATGATAGGCCGATGAGAAAAACTGAAAAAACTTGAAGAGAGATGAGTGGTGAAGGAAAAAGAAATATAAGCCGATAGAAATAGCGCCCAAGTAAGAAAAAGATGGATAGATAGATAGATAGATAGATAGATAGATAGATAGATAGAGAGAGAGAGAGAGAGAGAGAGAGAGAGAGAGAGAGAGAAGGGGGAAAGAGGGATTGTGCGTGTATGAGAGAGACATAGAAAGAGAGAGAGATCTTTAATAAGAATTAGCAAACTGAAATATTACAACGACACAACAAATGCAAGTGCTTAAACACACAAAAACACCCACAATCGTTCCAGGATTTCTAAAACGTTGTAAAGCAATTTGAAGAGTTACAGGAAGGAGAAAAAAACAAATACGTAAAATGTATTAAGAAGGACGATTAAAATTTCCTTCGTGACAATTTATTAAAAAAATCACAAGAAAAGAAATAAAACGAAATCGAATGGAATAAAATCACATTTTGCTAATGAACAACATACTTGCACTTGCGTTCTCGTCTATCAACATGTGCGCATGCGTGGTTTTGTTCAAAACCTCGAGGTAAAGACAAGCACATTTTCAAAGGCCCCAAGGAAAATAATCTTGAACAATTTCCTCTAGAACTTCTCCCGTGAAGCTCCTGTTCGTTTGTTTTTAATCTCTGGGGGAGAGGGAAACGAAAGAGAAATGCCTCTGACTCCAAATAGGGGCTTCTCTCTCTCTCTCTTTTTCTCTCTCTCTCTCTCTCAGTTCTTCTATTTGTCTTCTCCTGAATTCTTTGTCTCAGAAAACAAGGCGTTTCTCTCTAGGTTGATTAACTTCTGGGTATGATTTTGGCTCAGGCACAAAAACACACAAGGTCACGAACAAAGCATGCGAACGCATGAAGCCGGGAGGTGCATTGGAAAGTCGGGGGGGGGGCTAAAAACATGTTTCCTCTGGGAGAGCGGATGCGAATGCAAAATATCGTACAGAACGATAAAGAGTGACACTATTATAAATAGAATTTATTTTTCAAAAGTTGTTTATTTCATCTGCGGTAAGATTGATGATAGATCAAGTACTAGGTAGGGAATAACACACCTCTCTCTTCCTGCCTATCGGTCTGTCTACCTCCCTCCCTCTCTCTCACACAATATATATATAAGGAAAAAGAGGTAGTAGTAGGAGAGATAGATAGAGAGAGAGAGAGAGAGAGAGAGAGAGAGAGAGAGAAAGAGAAGAATAATAAAGAAATAAATGATTGTTCGATTGATGTTTTTACTTGCACGAATAACACTCGTGTACCCTATTTACACATACACACACACATACATACACACACACACACACACACACACACACACACACACACATATATATATATATATATATATATATATATATATATATATATATATATATATATATATATATATAAAAGGTGCCCTGTGTTATCCGAAAAAAATTGTCACAACATAGGAAAGCAATTGGTGTTTTATAAGATTTCATACAAGTAAATAAGTGTCGGTCTCGTATGTACTAAGTTGTGGACAAAAAATGACCAGTAAAGACGTCCGGTGACATTGAATGAACCCATAGATGAATTTCTCTTTGCTTATGATCTTGGCCATGAAAAGATTCCCACCATGCCCAATTCCAGTGCTGTAGGTGCATCATCGTGACCAACAACTTTGAAAATCAGGTTTTAGTGTTAGCGTGAGAGGGGCACAGACAAATAAACAAACAAATGAATAAACAGCGGGCTCGAAGAGAGCTTAGCCTAGTAGGTCACTAGGTCACAAGTGTGAGGCACCCAGTGAGAAATGGACTCGCTTTACTGTTGTGAATGGTCTCAGAGACGAAATTTTTAACTTATACTCCACGATAAGAATGAAAAATGTGTTGCATCGGGCAAAACTCATCTCTGCACCGGTTGATTTTTTGAACACACACACACACACACACACACACACACACACACACACACACACACACACACACACACACACACATATATATATATATATATATATATATATATATATATATATGCATATATATATATATATAGAGAGAGAGAGAGGGTGATGATCTTCAAACAGGAGGTGCTAGGCTCTGTTCTTATCTGACTGCCTCTCAGATCATATCACAGTCTATTTATATCGCTCTATATCATATCGTACTTATCTATCTCTGTTAAAATCTATCGCCATCTAAACATAATCTATCTATCTATCTATCTATCTATTTATCTATCTATCTATGTCTGTTCATATCTATCTTGCTCAGTCCATTTATGACCTAACAGTCCATTGATATCTATCTATATCAGCCTGTTCTTGATCTTTCTCTCTCTCTCTCCCCCTCTCTCGCTATCTATCGCTCTATCTAGCTATCTATGCATGTGTTCAAATCTATATTCATCTTAACGTATCTATATATCCTTCATACTGAATTATTTGAGTCTGATCCATCTAAAACACATACGCAAACCTGCAAATCCACACAGAGTACGTAAGTTTGATGTATTTGGATTTTACAACAACTTCAATCAAATCTACCCATCGTTGCAGTCCGTGGCAACTACAGCAATGGTAAAATTAAGGGTGGGGTTTGGGAATGACAACATGGTAGTCATTTGTATTCGATCTATGTCCCCCAAAATGACTTCAATCAAAAATAGGTAATCTTAGACCAATTTCTCTTTCTTTCTGTTTTTGCAAAGACCTATCTTGTTCGGATATTAATCATTCTTGTTTTAGATTAAATATCTGGCACAGGCCTATATTAATCGAGCACTGCGTATTGAATCTAAATTTTAATTTGAGGCTCTTTTCCCAATTCACAGTATCGGAGTTCAGAACTGTATGTTTTTGGTTGACTTGGATCTGGTACGATGTTACATCTATTGAGCTTCCACCGCAAAGAAACGGAAACTGTTTCATGTGACCACCATTTCTATGAATGTTTACTTCTATTCACGGTGACCTATGCAGGCGAAAGTTAGCATGTCATTTACTGGTTTAGGGGGACATATATCCAATTAAATATACCTATCTGTTCTTGGCACGCATTGAAAAGTGTTCCATTATATACTTTATTTTTTGTTGTGTTTTTTAAGATTTATCTACAGTTGAACCAATTGACAAGAATCTGCACTGGACAGTGAAAGAAATCACGTGAAGCAGAGAAAGAATCCGTCAAAACGCCGTAAAACTTTTTTAGAAATATTGTCAACAAAAGAAAAATATTCTCAAGAATAATCTGAGAAATATTTGGATTATTGAACTAATTCCTTATGTTGGTTTTGTTGCAATGTTTCAGTCGTACAATCTATAAGACAAAGTTGGACTGCTTTTATTCTAGTGATAGGTGTGTAATGTATAAGCAAATAGGAAAATTATATTCCTTGCGGATTGTAAACCTGAAGAAAGCCGTAGGAAAGTTGGAGTCACGCCTAAAGCATTATAAAGCATGAGTCCAGTAATCTGGATAGCTCTTGGAATGATAGTGACCCTTTTAAAAAAACCATGCACTGGAAAGACAACACATTTCAAAATCACGGATGAAAGGGGATTTACATGATCTAAACAATCAACTACCGGAGTGATTCTCTCGTAAAGGAAAATTATCTTCTACGTTGTCTTCGTCACAAAATCGCCAGTGTTTGAGTCTATCTACGATCAATTCTGTTGTGTCTACCGTGGCTATTCTATTCGCATCTTCATGTTGTTTGAGATGGTTTTCATAACCTCTTTTCGCTTTACACGGGACGTATATCAAGTTATATAGAACTTTCAACAATCTTCACACACTGCCCCTTTTCATTTAGTGATAGATTTTCATAATATCTTGTAAATACTGGAATTCGTCTTCTTTCGAGAAAACTTGGGACTGACAGATAAAACCCAATTTTATTGTTATTAGTAACTGATGAGCAGTTACTCCTCGATTTGAAATCTAGACTTCTTTTAATAATATCTATGTTAGTTAGCACGGCATCATGTAAAAATGATGTTCGGGACATTGGTTCAATTTTTTACGAGAAAGTGAGTTCGTTTAGATGTTGCACATCCACGCTTCCCTGAGTAAAGTTTTGGTCTTGGCGTAGACATAGAAACTTGTTGGTGCTGTTAAATAATGTTAAAGGGTTAGAAAGTCTTGGCTCTCATATCCGGTCGTTTTTTTACTTCTTCGATTTTAGCTTTTGTTACGCCTATTAACGATATATTGCGATTTTGATTTTGTTGGAATACAGTCATGGCTTATGATGGGATCCCATCGTTTACTCTGTAGCGTATTCGGAATGACTGTGTGATTCTCTCTATTGTCATAAAATTGATATTATTGGGATAGAAAAAAGCTCATCAAATGATTATGATTGATATGAGTTGTGATACTACCAAGCTAGCCTTAGTGCTGCAGGCTACAAAATTTTGTTCCAATTCCTACCTTATTCCAACACCCTAACGTTGACACTGAGAGACGTGAAATCAAACGAAACATAAGCAAGAAATCAAATGTTGTGAACGTACTGTTCAAATATTCATTTAGCATTCAGTATTCCTCGGATTACGATAAATGTTCAACATGTCACGAGCTTTCTGGTGAACAAGGATATTTTCCATGATGTACAAATAAAGAAAGGAACGAACTGAATAAATGGAGAATTTCGTCATCAAATACTGGGCAATTTATCTCGCTAATAGTGCTGTTGGGGTAATTTTTTCTTCCCTCCAGCGGAAAAAAATGATTATTCCCGTACGTTGGTACATTTTACGTTAAAGATCAAAAGCCCCACAAGTACAGTACTCATCGACTATGAGAATAGTAGTTAGGGGGTTCTCACAAAACATTGGTTCCCTGCAAACTATAACTAAACCATTTCGACCTATGCTCCGATGAGGGAACTTATGGTGATTCCAACATTATATTTTATCTGGAAAAATAAATTCGTATTAGATATTATCCCGTTTCATCTCTTTATATTTTGTCCCGATTTTCAGGCCACACAGACTTATAATGTGACAAAGTCTTCAAGACGAATATATTGATGAAATGCGATTGACAGAGATCACTAGACGAACATTGAAAGGCGTTGCAACAGTGCAATTTATAAATCACGTAAACCAATACGAAACTAGGATGTGAAGAGATTGATGATAAAAGTGACATCATCATCAGCCTTTTAGCATCCGTAGTTGGACATGAATCGTCCCCAAGATTTGAAAGACCTCTTCATCACTGACATGACCAGCCCATTGCCATTTGGGTTTTCTCATGGATTCTATTATTTCTCAGACTCCTGTTTTTCCTCTAGTATAATGACACTGTCTTGTGATCTCTCCATGTTAGTTTGAGCATGATTCTATTTCAGCAATAGTTCTCAGGTCGTGGGTCAGTCCATGGTTATTTTCCGTGTTTCAGCTCCGTGGGTGACTATCAGAAGGATGTATTGGTTGTATACCCTTCTATTTAACACAAGCAGGATTTTCTTGTTCTTGAAAGTTGAGCTTGCTCTACCAAAGGTTTGCAAACCTAGAATGTTTCTTCGCTTGATTTCCTTTTCTTTTGTGGGTTTTGGAGGTTCGTTGTCCTAAGTAGATGTAGTGGTCTGCTTTCTCCAGTTCTAGAAACATCTAGATTCTCCAGGATTTAGATATTATTAATGAACCTGTCAAACTAAGGACAGAAAAGTTTTAAAAAGATACGTTGAATATTTTTTCAGGAATGGTTTGATGTCACTTTTCAAGTTTATAGACAAAACGGTGTCGCTGGTAGCACTGGGAAACACGAACACACAAACACACAAATATATATATGAAAAAAGGATAAAACCATCACCATCTTTGATGGCTACGGTTATTCAACTATATTGTTAGATGAAACATCGTTAATTAGTATTTTTTTGAAAAACAGTTACGATGGGGGAAAAATGAATTTCAGACAAAAGAATTAGTAGTGATGCATTCATATGGTCTCCAAGGACGTTAAAGCAAAGTGAACTTGAATTACTTGATTCGTGAATCACCGTTTCCACGCTGTTAACCGTTGAACCGTTGGATCAATCTCACAAGACTGTTTTTCACGAACCATTGAGTATATGAATACGTTACATGAAAAAAATTCACTAATAAAGTTATTGATAACACAATCTCTTTCTGTATCATTTTAATAAATGTATATATTTGGTTTCTATTTCTGGATCATGAAGATACGCCGTTGAATTCCCAAGATCCGAGTTGATCTATCATTGCATTATACAAATAGTTGCGGTTACCATTAGTTTGATACTGGGAATCAGATCTTGCGGACACAATTCTGCCGGGCTGATTACTTTGGCATGGCTGCAACTTCCGATTGGAGTTCGTTGGTGATGATTGCGCAACTCGTTTCCAGTTGAAGTAAGGTATTTATCTTTCTTTCGTCAGTGAATATCTTAACCGAAAAACTGGAAGAATTCAACTCTACCTCGTGACTGTGCGCATGCGCGTGCATGTGTGTCAATGTATGCTAACTTGTGTTTGTGACACTATGTGAGGAGGCGCCTTTGATGCGGGTATGTTTCAAATGGGGACAGGAAATCGATAAACCTTATAGGTTGGAATAGTCGGATGATGAACATAATTCACACACGATCTGCCACGCCCGACTTGCTATCTTCCTCTCTCTCTCTCTCTCACACACAAACGTACTCCTATACATGCACACACGCGTAAATATATAGTGCAAAGTATAGCTATACGCATGTGAGAATATTTCTGTCTCTCTCTATATATGTTAAGACGTGTTGAGAATATTTGTTTGATATCTAAGTATTCATATAAAGATAACTAACATTTCAGATATTTTGACCATGTATCACACCTAGTTTTCACAGCATCTTTCGAAGTGCTCCTCTGGTGAGCCGGTGTGCAGGATCACAAAAAAGTACTGCTTGCAAAAGGTAGCGGCTAAAATCCGCTGTTTTATTCACGTATGTTGATTAAATTCCTTGAAGTGTACATACAAACATGCATATTTAGGTATAGATATATACATGCATGAATACAAATGTATGAATATATATTTTGATACATAAAAATAAGAACAGGCTATTCTTTGCACACACACACACACACACACACACACATATATGATTATAAATTGAGTTATTTTATATACAAACTTATCTGAAATGATCTCCCGTCATTACACGGTTTATCGCCTTAGACAACATAAATAGAATAAACCATTAAGGAAAATAGGGCTACCGCAGGAATCGAACCTGCAACTGATAGGATAATGGCAAAGGTCCAAATAACTGTTTTCACATTAAATTTTCATCTCGTTTATTCTTGGTCTATTCGCTTCTTTCACCGCAACAGTTGTGTATTAAGAAACGAATATTTGTGATCCGACAGGATTAGTTCCTTAACTAAATTGTTACCAAATTGCTGTTATGACATCTTTTGCTTTAGTCAGCTGTAGGATGTTGACATTTTTCTATCCGTCAGAGCTATTCTCATCATTGTTCTTTCCATTGATTTCTGTATGATTCTGGGTTTATTTTCAAATATTTTCGTTATTGTCCATGTTTCACTCGCGCGTGCACACACACATACACACACACAAACACACACACACACACACACACACACACATATATATATATATATATATATATATATATATATATGTATGTATGTATGTATGTATGTATATGTATAGTACTACCGAAATATAGATAAGGTAAAACTGTTGATTAAGCCAATAATTGAAAGTAAAATTGGAAGTATGATTAAAAGCAGAACTAAATTACATCAGTATTCTAAAATAATTAATAAAATAGTTATAGAATGACACGTTGAAATAACGCTAATTAATTAAAGTACGTAGTTGCGGATATTTTGGTACTATACGAAATTTTCTTTTCAGCGATAAAAAATGAATATATATATATATATATATATATATATATATATATATATATATATATATATATATGTGTGTATGTATGTATGTATATATATATATATATATATATATATATATATATATATATATATATACATGTGTGTGTGTGTGTGCGTGTGCGTTTGTATGTACGTGTGTGTGTGCGTACATATGACTATTCGTGACAGGATAGTGCTGAACCTGCTGGTATCACAAGCCAGTAATTGTGAACACAATGTTTTCTGATCGTTCTAGAGAGTAGCCTTGCGCCAGAATCTACCAAGCCCATCATTTATTCATATATCTCTGTACATATACCTATAACGCAAAACCTTATGACCACTTGTCTTATAAAATATTGTTCCTCTACATGCCCACAAAAACAACTCTTACCCGATCAGGCATGGACTCTGCAAGTTATGGGAAGGTTCCGCTTAACGAAGTTTTTGGTCCAAAATATTTCATAATTACTAAATGGGATTGAGACCTGGGGAGTTCGGTGTCCAGGGTAATACAATGAAGTTCTCTTCATGTTCCGAAACCATTATTGCACAATTAGTGCAGTGTAACGGGGTGAATTATCTTTTCGAAAAACGCCACTGTAAACGTAGAATGTTGCCTTTGAGGGGCCTGCCTGGTGTTTGATGATGCTGTGATCTAGTCTTCAGGCAATAACGGTTTGGACTTTGTCTATTCATGTTTTTTCCCCATTTTTCCCCCGTAACAGCGGCATTAGACACATCAGAATGCTGTACTGGAGGCTAGTTTACCTTCCCGAATACCTCTGAACTCAACATGTCCAATTGTTACAAACATTCTTGCTATATGTCGCTGGTGATAATATTTTGATTCATCCGTGCATATTTATGTGTAAAAGAACTTATACTATTAGACTTACACATGCAATATCAGACAGTATAATCCATGTAGATTGTCATTATTACAAGAAACCGAAGACAGAAATAAGTTGATATAATTGATGTATAATGAATACAAGGTATTGATGTGAATGGACGTACAATGTGTGTATGTATATATATATAAATATATATATATATATATATATATATATATATATATATATATATATATAGTGATATATTGGCGATATTATCATATAACAACATGTTCTGCAAATGATGTAAACAAACATCGAAATAATGACATGAGAATTGTCTTGTTTGCTAATCAAATATTGAATTACATATATATATATATATATATATATGAATTTCATATTAATTGGTTATTTTTTCAGAATTGTATTCACTCTTTATATCCATTAATATGAAGCTGGCAATTGCTTTCTTGGTTGGTTCCATGCGAATTATCGAAGATGGGACCGGTGTGTGTGTGTGGGGGGCGTGTGCTGAAAATTGGTCTGTAAAGGTAACTTGACCCATGGATAAATACAAGAAAGGTGGAATTGACTCCCAACGTCATTATAAATTATCACAGGTCAATTTAGCATTACAACTTCTATTTCCAATCGAACTGTAAGATTTATTTCCTCACACTAGAATCCCTACTTTATGAACTCAGTGAGCTGTTTGGTTATCTTGGATTTTGGGCTACTTCCTATGTTGATCTCTAGACCTTTATACAAGCATGTAACCTACAAGTAAAAACTAACTTAGCTAAAATATTCATCCAATTAATAGAAAAACACTTCCCCTGAACAACCCACTAAGTAAAATATTCAACAAAAACAAACTGAAAATTAGCTTTAGTTATACAGTAAATTTTAATACACTCATAACGGAACATAACTATAGAGTAATTAGAATGAATAACAACGAAAAAAGCATGAATAAACTCGACTGCAATTGTACTAACAAAAATAAATGTCCTCCACAAAACAAATGACTCAAATCAAATATCATATACCAAGCCAAAATACCAACCTATGAAAAAACCCTATAAGTACAATCAATATCATAGAGAAATATCGAAAATACCCAGTAAAGTTGGATTATCCCACCATATATCGTCCTTTCCAAATGAAAAATATAGAAATAGTACATCATATTACACATATTACTGCAAGACGTGAAATAAGAAATTCAAAACAACTGTAAAATGAGAAATATCAAAACAGATTCACATATCCAAAAATATTGAAACTCAATGCCATTCATGCTTAAATGAGAAATTTGAAATATTTAGTTTTGCCAGAAAACAAAAAAAAAAAAAAACCCATAAAACTGATTCATCAA
The DNA here is from genome assembly GCA_963457665.1 of Thysanoteuthis rhombus. Taxonomy (NCBI): domain Eukaryota; kingdom Metazoa; phylum Mollusca; class Cephalopoda; order Oegopsida; family Thysanoteuthidae; genus Thysanoteuthis; species Thysanoteuthis major. The sequence goes on from OY735204.1 coordinate 62,324,995, forward strand.
ACAGAAAAAAATGGAAATGCCAGCACCGCTCAAAATTTCGATTAACAAACATAATTCAATAACCCACTCATAGATACACTAACAATGACCAACATAGATATTTTGTTCACAAAGTCATCGGAGAGAACTACCTGACCGTGAAAATTATCTTGAACAAGAGGAAGTAAACCAAAATCCAAGATAACCACACAACCCACTGAGGTCATATAGAAGGGACCCTAACATGGGGAAAAATAAAGCATTCTGATAAAGGACAAACAAGCTTCTTATTACTGATGATATCAACATTTATACCATATTACCCAGCATGTAATTCATAACCACAAGCAGAAATACACGTGCTACAAATCTAACAAATCAAATAAAACAAAAGAGAAAACTCCTCCCTCCTAGAAACACCAATAAACATTTCCCCAAATTTCTCGAACAGGAATCTAAAATATACTTAATCATTCGTCTGAAGAAGCTCGGACAGGGCCGAAACATAAACGTGTTTGTGTAGCGAATACCCATTCTCCTATATATATATATATATATATATATATATATATATATATATAGTAAGAGCAATTATTCTTTTTTTGTGTCAGTTCTTATACTTGCAAGATATTGCCTTATGGAAATATACTGCATGTATTATTTTCAATGAAATTCATAAAAGGCCATTTCAGCTTTTATGCAGACTCCAGATATTCTATCATGACATCATCAATTGCTGTTTAAAGAAATGATCGACTAAAAATGTTACACCATCAAATGACGTCACGACTTATAATGAC
>OY735204.1:62328273-62333273 GCA_963457665.1 Thysanoteuthis rhombus
AATCTAAAACAAGCAATGGGAGGGATAATTGACGGGGTTTGGTGTCAGAAAATGATATAAGTACAGTTGTCCCCCTAATTTTGCAGGCTTGAAACTCTCAGATTAGATTTTCATTAGAAAATTTGAGCCCGATTTGAAGGGATTTGCTAAGAAAATCAGTATTGGAGACAAAAAGATTCTCTTACATCAGGAAAACGTGTATTTTGATCATTACATAGAAAAAAATGTTTACAGAGCAAAGGGACATGAGATATTTGATGAACAGGGAAGGGTGGTAATAAGGTCTTGGGTAGAAACAAATTGAATACCAAATGGGGTTGGGGTACATTTATTTGGCTCTTAAGAGTACAGATATATGGGTAAATAATTCAACCCGCTCGCCCGGATCTGAGAGTACGAACAACTTTACGCGATTGTCTAAATACAGCTACTTATGAATGGCTAGTAATGGTATATACGCCCCTCTCTTAAGGAACACTGTCGTTTGACAACCTGTATTCGCTTGTGCTCTTCCTACTTGAAAATTTCATCGTCTTCCTGCACGTTTGAAAAATCCGGAGAGAGAGAGAGAGAGAGAGAGAGAGAGAGAGAGAGAGAGAGAGAGAGAGAGATGGATAGGTGATATGTTGTGTAAAAGTAAATTGTATGTGTGTATATATATATATATATATATTTATATATATGTATATGAAGATTTTTTAATAGAGATGTAATGCCATTGAAATTTAAAAATTCAATGACCGTTATCAAATAAAAAATGCTCAATATATCATTAATACAAGAGGGAGCAATATTTACTTGAGATTAGATGGAAAAAACACTCAACACGTCTTTAATGATTGATCCATTTATCGAGGATCTCTTGATGTGATGAATGAATCAACCATGAAACAGGTGTCAGGTGTTTTCTCCCCCTAATCTTTATATATATATATATATATATATATATATATATATATATATATATATATATATAGGTCGTAGGTTCGATTCCCGCAGCAGCCCAATTTTCTTCAATTGTTCAGTCTATTTACGTTGTCTAGGCCGAGTGATACATTTATTATGTAATAACGGAAGATCATTTGAAATATTATGATAAAACAATTTGTAATTATTCTGTGGGACCATATATCCATTTCTTAATGACACGCATGTCGACCATGAGTGTGCCAACATCTGCCTTGAAATTACCTGCTCGCCTTTCGATATCATCTCTCCATCTTATGTCTGGTCTTATTCTACTGCTTTTGCTATCTTCAGAACATCAGTCTGTTGACTTTTTGCATCCTTTTTTTATCATTATTTGTGGCTAGGTGTCCAGCCCATCGCAATTTTTCCATTTTCAAATAAGATTATGAGAATCAAGGGTAAATTAAGGGTATAGAGAAAGACCATGGAATATCTAATGATTATAAAGACATACTGAAAAGCACTGCGTCAATATGCTTGGAACGAAAAGCGGAGAATGAATGTATGATACCCACTATGACGTGCAGACGTGAAACATGGAAACTATCTTGATCATTTGTAAACAAACTTAGAATAGCACAAGGAGCGATGGAAAGAGCAATGAACGATACAAAGAGATAGAAACGAACCGTTGTAAAAGATATCATAGAAACAATATATATATATATATATATATATATGTATATATATATGTATATATATATATATATATATATATATATATATATATATATATATATATATATATATATACGGGAGTTGTTCAATAGCTCCGTTGCTGAACCTTGAACTCAGAAATTTCAACTGTATAATGCTGGATCTGCAAGATAAATATTTGAATCAAGTGCATTGACAAGGGAAGATATCATACACACACCCACACTTATATATATATATATATATATATATATATGTGTGTGTGTGTGTGTGTGTGTGTATGCGTGTATTTGTATATGTGTGGGTGTGGGTGAACGAAATTAAATCAATAAGTTCGTAGCTTGTTAAGCTTCCAGCTGAATTTCGATCCGAAATTTCACCGTATAATCTATATTATATACGTTGGATTAAGAGCATTGAAAGGGAGGTGATTATGTTGAAAAATCAACGAATCCTCCTTTTCAAAACTAGGCTATTGATGTACACACGTCTATGTTAAATAGATTCTGTCGTAGTGTTTTTGGCGACTTTTTCAAAAATAGATGTAAGTAAAAATCAGCGAACTTGAAACATCTGATTTCTTCTTTTAAACCGACGGACAAATCCCACCAATCTTTTTTTCATTTTTATCTCAATTAAATTTGCCTGGCGCAAGGTATTTGAAAAAAAAAAAGTATTGTTTCTTCAAATTTGTATTTGTAGGTGTAAGTACGTTCGAGTATGGTTGTACGCGTGATATATTTTCACGTAGGAGAATTCTGATGGGAGGAGCTCACAGTGTCACATGACGTGCATATATGATGAGACATTACGTCATTGGTACTCCGATTTGGCTTTGTGAATGGAGGCATAATTACAGCAGGTGTTCAGATGACGGAGGCTGGTTGGTTGGCGGTGTTCGGTGGGAACAGGTGTTTGGCTCAGGTCGGCCGGGACTTCGAGGAGAGCGCATGCGTGAACTTTTGCACACTCTTCCTGTACGCACACCTCACGCTTGCACATACGCGTACACACACATATACACACACACACTGGTTGTATTTTTACTCCCTGGCTCTATCTTGCACCTAAACACGCATGTGCAAGCATTCGGACTTTTATTTATCTATTCACTTTTGATGGTAGACCGATGTAGATACTCTGAGAAAGAACTGTCTTTACCTATCTCTCAACATCCGTTCGTCTGTCGTTCTCTCTCTCATTCTGACTACACGAAGCTCCTCGTATCTATCTATCCCTCCATCCATCTATCTATCTATCTATCTATCTATCTATCTATCTATCTATCAATAGAACGACCGTAGCCATCAAAGACTGCAAAGGGTTCTATCTCTCCTTATATGCGCTAGTGCTTGATTGTTCGTTTGTTTGTATGTTCCAGCGCTCCTGGCCATATCGTTTTATCCGCAGACTTGGAAATTGGTATCAACACTCCACGACGCCACTTTCATTTTTGGAAAGAAGCTTTATGGACTTGGGGGGGGGGCTTATTTTGACAAGTTTATCAGTAAGATCTTTTTTCATGTTTTTTCCCATTCTATGTTCGATGTTCTCCCGTGGAAAACGCCAGTGATGTCATGAATAGAATTTTTTTCGACCATATTTATTCTTCAACAGAATTTTTTTTACCTGAATTCAAATCTTGACGTTAGGGCTCGGTCTGTTTTGTGACTGAGATAGCACTGGGATTTTGAAAACTGATCCTCAAGTCAAGCTACTAGACCTTACCTCAATGCATACTATCTTCATAACGGCCAGTACATTTATCTACTATTAAAATCTGCAATATCCATACGGTATGAAACTCAGTTCACCATGTCTATCTTTTAGTTGCATATCTGCTTCAACCGTCTTTTGTAGTAAAAACTGCAGATCCTATCAACATAGGAGTTTGTCTCTGTAGCAATCTTTCGATCTGTATATCTGCCAGTACATTTACGGATCTGTAAAATCTTCAATAACCCATTCTATAAGTATCACCATGCCTTCATTGAGTTCAAGGGTCTAACTAATCTTGAAGACCATAGTATAGTGAATTAGATCCATACTCGATGCCCAACACTTGTGATCTTGTGCTAAACTAAATTTATACTTATGAATAGTTCAACCTAGGTTTACTCGTAAAGTTTTGTGAAAAATGAGAAAATCTTTCGACGTCCACGTGTATCAGCCACCAACCTTGTAAGGCAGTCCATTTTCAATTGAAAATTCTCCCTTTAATATTCATTCAGAAAGAATCTTGAGAGAAAAACAAACACTTACAACAATATATATTTTCCCTGCAATAAAGAATCGGATTAACCATATTTGCCCAAATGTCAATACATTATTTATCTCTATTTCAAATCCTGCACACTGATTATATAATTTGAAATTTCAGGACAGGGGACATTCTTCTCGCTAGTTCATTTACTTAGAGAGCTCCCCGTCTATTTACACCCCATACGACCTAAACCATTTTGTTCTCTTAAAAAGAAAAAGTTACGTAATTTCTATTTATCATTGTCATTAGTATTGTAGTTTATAATCCATTATTGCATTATACGTGAGGGAATTCGAATGAATAAAAAAAAGGGAGCATCGGGCTAGCATCCCGGCCTCGTAAAGACCCATCATTTCTATTGAAACAATGATTGGATCTTCATCTTGTCGTTCAGGAAAATGGAGACCGAATCATTGACTCGTATGTCACGTGACACAGAAGCAACCAAGCCGGGCTGAGAACCTATCATATAACGATACCAAGCATGCTAATTTCTCGGATCAATTGCTGATGTATTTGACTCCTACTACTGCCCTGAGTCAGATTTGTTTGAGTTAGATGGGTATTTTCATTTAGCAGTTGACACTACTACATCACTACAACTCACTGGGATAACGGATCTCCATAAAAATCAACCGAAGAAAACCCTCAGGTTGGCAAGCTTCCAGTAGAGCAAGCTCAACATCCAAAAAGAAAAAGATCCCAATAATTTTGAAAAGAAGGGTCTACAACCATTTTTTTTTTCAAAAAATGAAAGAAACTTTCAAAACCTTTCCAAACTCACCAAAGGAGATATCCAATATTGTTTACTTTACGCACTCACTTATATGGATGATAAAAGAGTTCAAGAGATAAATATATATATAGTCTACTCACCAATTCTGATGTTATTTCTTTGCTCTCAGCAAAATCTGATCCTTTGATCTCTAGTGATATATTTACTAAAATCTCATCAATCCTAGAAAGAAGGGTATACAATCAATGCATCCTCTCGATAGGAACCTATGGAGCTGAATTATGGAACCCTGCAACGAGCACAAGAGCGTATCATGCTTAACATGGAGATATCACAAGACAGCACAGCGAATAAATGAAAAAACAGGAGTCAGAT
>OY735204.1:62338273-62500773 GCA_963457665.1 Thysanoteuthis rhombus
CAGAAATCTCCCCCTCGACCTCCCCCCAAAGCGTACTTACTGCCAAATACAAACTAAGGCACCGATTAAGCATGAAGGTACATGGTAAATTGACACCACTCTCAAAACCTATTTTTGGGGTGGGAGGTATTTTTCAAAAAACAAAACAAAAGTTTTTTTCTACACGCAATAAGGAGTAAATGTTATAAATTTCCAGCCCCTAGTAGGTTTCACACATAGTAAGCCAGCCAAGCAGGACAACCTAAAAACTGAAGAAATTGTGCCTATGTTATATATATATATATATGTGTGTGTGTGTGTAGTAGTAGTAGTACAAAATAACTTCCGTATCAATACATTACTTATACCATATATAAAATAACAAACTACAGGTAGGATGACATAAGCTAGATATTAAAATCATTGCTGAAGGGGGTGGGGTATTTGAAGGGGAGCCATGTTAATATAACTGCTTTGTTTTTAAATCCCCAAAACGGTTACATTGCAAGGAACTGGTGATCCCTACACAAAAAATCACTCATACAACCAATATCAAATTCTGTGTAAAACAATAAAGTCAGAATAAAATTGCATAAATTACATTTAAAAATAATGGGAAACAATTGACTGAAATGATATAAAATTTTTGGAAAAAAAATGTAGTGTTTTAAACCGTAAAGCTTCGTAGAATATATATATATATATATATATATATATATATATATATATATATGTATATATATATATATATATATATATATATATATATATATATATATATATATATATAAGGGTTTTTTAATGGATTGATCTGTGATCGATGGATAAAAAGTACATTATGATTGATTGATGAAGTATAGAGTGGAAGATGTTGGTTAAGTGAACGTAAACACAATTTACATACATGAAGAACGAGAGAAGACGAAAAGAAAACAAGGAAGTATATTTTAATCGACAAGGACATCCTTATCGAATGACGACATCGTGAAATCTATAACAATGATGTCATCTACGTAATGCACAAGCACCGCCTATTCTTCTGACTGGCTTTACCTCTCCGGTCGCCGTGTGAAAAAAATGGATTCTTCCGAAGACGCAGAAATATATGAATGGGAGCGAGAAAGTCGATGTCATGTGATCCAGTTCCCGGTAATATGGATTATCTAACGAACATTACTATAACAATGACGTAGTTGGTTGTAAGAAGATGACGGGAGAAAGGTCATAGAATTAAGATGAAGTCACATGTTGCCAGTTGAGAGATGGGTTCTTGGATTCACGTGAAGTCCTTATGCTGTGTGTACGCGTGTTTGTTACTTTACTTACTTCTCTGAATCGTCGATGTGGTTGTGTACATTTGAATGTGTATGTGTGTGCGTTCAGGTGTGAGTATATCTATGTGGATACCTGCTTAGTGCGCCAAGTTAACTTTAAGCTGCGTTAAGGTTCTAGAGTCTATTCGAATGAAATGGAGAACTCGTTTCATGCCAGTTATAAAGGTAAGAGGGAATCTCAAGTGATCCCCAACGATCGACAAGCCATTATTATGCATGCAATTATATATATATATATATATATATATATATATATATATATATATATATATATATATATATATATGTATATATATATATATATTGTAAAACTAGCATAGTCTGGCACAAGGACTTATTATTCGGATACCCTACTTGAGCAAATGTTATTTTTTTTCGATTCGATCAGGTTAGGGTAGGCACCCAAGTTTGTTTTCCCGGGTCGGGAATAACCGTTTCCATTACATTTTATCGAATGACGTATAATCGAAAAAATACACACACACATACATGCCACAAATGCAAACATACGCACATACACACACGTAACACATACATGCATAACACATACGCACGCACATACGCACAAGCTACATACTCAGACACACACACACGTGCACTTGTAAGCCACATACGCAGGCAGATACACTTACGCACATATATCACATTTACACACATTCATATGTGCATGTGAGTGACATGCACACACTTATCACATATACAAATGTGCACATGTGAACATATACACATGTGTGTACGTGTGCATTTGAGGCCTTATATGTATTTTCCAATGAAACGTCGTTTGATGAATAGTCGTAACACAGGGATAACCACTCCAGTCTCAAATTGTTCAGAACTCGGTGTTATCTATCCCGGATTTGAAATGAATCGATATATTAGTTGTTTTTGAGATGCGAGATGATTCAATTAGATTGAAGAGTACCTAGTGAAATTCTTTATTCGGTCGAAATCAAGGTTTCACTCTTGATCATTGATTCGATACCAGTGTGGATCGAACCTACAACCAAGAATATAACCTAACGTAATTTTCCAACCCTCATACTCTATAGAGGGGCATACATGATATCTTAGGTGGTGGGCTACGCTTGCTGGTGGGGTAAACATGCAATAAAGAAACAAAGAGCATTTGAAAATTTAAGTGTGGACAATCGGGGGAGAAAAAACTACGAGTGATGGTTTAAATACCAAATTCTGTATCAATTACTTATGATTAACTAGCGCTTCAGTTGGTGAAAAGTGATAAAAAAAAATCCCTGTCTGTACCTGAAATGTAATTTTATCGAAGTGTGTATGTCTGTCACAAACACGAAGGGAATCAATTAGTCCATAACCTAATTCAGTTATTATCTGGATTTTGATCATGGAATTTTCACTGCAGAATGCTTGTTGTAAATGGGAAAGTGTAGGATTAAGTGCTTTGACAATGAAGGAGATTATGTAGATAAAAAAATATTTGTTATGTTGAATGAATTCTTTTGTTATCATTAGCCACCTGACACACTGAGACACACACACACACACACACACACACACACACACACACACATACACACACACATACATTTATGTATATTTTACACTTAATCCTTGAAATAATTTCCTGAAATTCCTAGTTCCACAATCTATTTAGTAAAGTAAATGGTTAACAAGCTTGTGATGCTGATCGTTACAAGTGTAATAAGTTTGATCCTGACTGGGTGTCCAACTACTAAGCTAGAGTAGTTGGTCACCTAGTGAGTATCGAACTCATTACAGGATTAATGGTCAGCATCACAGGCCTGCTAACAATTACTACACTGATTGTGAAACTAGGGATTTGATGAAATTTCTGGAATGTTCCGGGATTTCACAAATTCCTTCAGGATCTCACGATTTCAGATTTACCGCGTAATTTTTGATGATTGGACAATAACGAACTTGGTCTTATCCCAGTTTAGTTGTCCAGCCAAGGCTATTGATCATCGAGGACCCCATTATAAAATTAAACTTTGGGATTGGTTCAGGAAGTGGGATTTCAAACATATTTAACAACTGATACATAAATTTGGCCCAGTGATGGATTCCCTTGTGCACACGTGCATAACATTATCGTAAAACACCAATAAAAAATTGAAAAAAAAAAAAAAAAAAAGAATAGTTTAACAAATCCTATTTTACTATAGGATTTGTTGCCTAACCATTAATGTAACTCTTTATAAGCAGGATTAACGAAACTCTTTATTTTCAAAAGCCTTTTGTCAGTCTTGATATTTTAGTTAAAGGAAAAACAGGAGTCTGAGACATCATAGAAACCATTTGGAAACTCAAATGGCTATAGGCTAGCCATGTTACAAGAATGACAGACAACTGATGGACATCACAACTCAAAACATGGACCTCCGAAATCAAATGCGGAACTGAGGTCGGTAGAATATAAGATGGTGAGACGAACTGAACAGGTTCAGAGAATATTGGCTCCACGTCGCCCACGATTGAGAGAGGTGGCAAATCCTGGGGAAGATCGATGTCCAACGACGGACGATGGAAGATTGATGATGATGATGAGGATGATGACGACGTAAAATATGCGCTTGTGCTCTCAGAAAGCCGACAAGTAGGCTGCAACATTGAAAGTGAAATTAAAATTTCACACAATGCACACCCTAACACTTTAAACACTTCAGCTGTTTACATATGAAAAAAATTAATCGAGATTTAGCTGGAGTGCATTTCTCTGATATGCAAGTTCAATCTTTCATCTTTTTCATTTCACTCATCAGTCTCCTCCCTTCTTATATCAATCTCCCAAACTGATGATATCAAAGCCTACCTTCACTCCCTACTAAATCCTGGAGGTTGCACCAAGGACTGCAATATAACTTTTAGTAAATGTACCAAAAGTTTAGGCCAAAACGTGCCAAATTGTCCATAAAGGTACGGCATAAAAAACTATTCATTGTATTTTTTAGCATTATCAGATAAAGTTATGTAAATAGTAGTCGAAATTAATACAAATAAAAAAACAATACTAATAAATTCAAAAAAATAATCTAATCATCAATGTAACTCAAATAGTAGTATTGACAGTGATAGAGGTCCCCCTGCCCGCTCCATACGAGGGGGGCTGAAATATCACCTTACCGACCTCTAAATATTGGTGAAGTTTATAAGGGACCTTGCAATAAGTGAAACGAAATGTGTCTTAATATTTTGCTCGAACATTATATTAAATATAGATAAGAAAGGAAATTGCTAAAACGTACCGAATTTCCCGGGTGCAGTACCAAATGGGGCAATAGGAGTTAAAAGTAACTATTTGATACGAATGTACCAAAAGTGGCAGCCCTGTTTTCCACCACACCCCATACCCCAGCATTAGCTTTTCATGACTCAGACTTGTCACAAATTATGACTCAGTCTTTGAAACGTCTTTGCATTCTCCTCATGTTTCGAACCACAAAGAAGAAATAGAAAAAAAAAGGGAAAAAGACAACTAAGTTGCGTTTCCCGTTTTCCATCGTTCTACTGCTGCTTGTCAGAAGTAGCAGCAATCATTGCAGGTGCAGCTGTAACAGTCAAGTTACTTTCCTTAGACAAGCTTTCTTTTTGTACTTTCACTTTCACTTTCACTTTGATAGTCTTTCCATTGTCATTTTCGATTCCACAGCGTTTTTTTTTGCTTTCCATTATCATTTTTTTTAACGTTTTTAGTCTATCTCTACTTTTCTTCTACCCGGTTCTTGCAACTTAACATACTAACCTGGTAAATCTTCATTTAAATAAAATTCTCTTTTGTTCGCGCCCGGGTGCCTGCTGTCTCGTTTGAATATAAAGCGGGGAAACGCGATTTTTGTCTTACAATTAGCCAATGAAAACACATTTCTACGGTTGCATTTGTGAATCTGTCCATGCGTGTATTCGTTCGTACGTATAATATGATCGATAGACGTTTCCTGTTCGCACTGGCACAACAATTGTGGAAAGGTTTACTAAAGCGTGCATTTAAAAAATATATATAAATAAATAGGATTCAAAATTATCTCGTACAAATGAGAACTTTTAGACAATGAGACTTTATATTTCATTCTCTATCCGTCACTGTTTTTACATGTATTCCTTCTCATTATATTTCAAACTTCTTCAGTCTTTTTTCCTCTTTGAAGCAGCCAACACATCATCATCATCATCATCAGCAGCAGCAGAAGCAACCTTTTAGGATCTGTCATTGGATATGGGCTTTCTGCATCATGTGCATCGCGGAGCTTGATATTCTGAGCTTGACCAGTTCGTCACGCTATCTTATATTTTGTCGGCTGCAGTTTCGCATGTGATTTCTGGGGGTTCACTTTGTGAGTTGTGATGACCAGTGGTTGTCTGAAATGGACATTTATGTAACCAATTTATATGATAGCATAGGTAGGATTGATGAACTGTTATGTAACAGAAATAATCTCATCATCACCAGCCTGTTAGCATCCATCGTTGGAGATAAGCCATCTCCAAGAATCGCCCAAACCATCTATCGTTGGCGCCACGGAGCCAGTATTTTCCAAACTTGACTAGTTCGTCAGACCATCTAATTTTCTGGCGGACACAGTTTTGCATATGATCCATGGGGATCCACATGTTGGACGTGACATCCAGTCGTTGTCTGCCCTTCTTACAACATGAACAGTCCCTTTTCATATAAGTTTTCTAATGGATTCTTTGTTATCCCAGGTTCCTCTTTCTTGTGATCTCTCCACGTGATGTATAGCATGATTCTCTCCTGTGCACGTTACATAGCCCTAAGCTTGAGAGCTAATCTTTTGATTAGGTTCCATTTTTCATCTCTATACGTGACTATCGGGAGGATTCATTGGCTGCATACACTCATTTTCAGGACTTATGGGGTTTTCTTCTTCTTATCTGTAAACGTCAAAATCTTCATTCACTAAGTCCTTATACTGTGACACAGTAAATCCTAAGAGGTTACACGAAAAGAAACATGTAGATATCAAAATTTCTATAAAGCATTTAGCATGCATATAGAGCACTAAAGGCACATTGCCCCCCCCCCTCACTAAGGAATTCGTAACAGGGCACTCATTTTGAGAGTTGCTTTTGGTGCAAGAAGTTTAAAGGGTCATTCACGGAGCAATAAATGAATAAATGAAACACCACAGTAACATTAGCAGTTAAAAACCGGTATTTGGTGACTTCACGTCCGTTTTCGACTTGAATTTGAGAAAGTTGTTGCGCCCAAACTGTATGCTGTGTTGAATATGTGGACAAGAGATGATTTTCAGTAGTTAAGAATCAAGACAAAAGTTACCGAGGAAATAGAAATATCAAATGTGTACCAGTAAATGCTTTGCAAAGGGGTTCAATGTAGAAATGAATTGCAAATCAGGAAGGAAGAGATTGTCAGTCGTTAGAAATAAGTGCAGGTATTATTGACTCAATAGAGGCATTATATCCATAGTGAAAATGCATTCCTAATGATTTTACTATAGAAACGCATTGGAATTGGGAAGAAATAGATTGCTGGTGATCAGGGATTAATTCAAGCGTTACTGACAAAATAGGGCTATTATACGTATAATGCTACACCCACGCACGTAAATACACACGTGCATGTGCACACATGTACTGACAAAATGTATGCGAATCGGCTGATTTATTTCCTTTCCTTTGATTGGAGCGTAGATATTTTGAGTGCGTGCCGATTTACTGTAGGAAATGACTTATGTGATTGACTCCGGCAAGGGTAACTGATCAAACGTTTTCAGTACTGCTTAATTATCAGTTGGTACGAGCCATACAGACGCCATTTTCACCGGAAAATCGACATGTGAGGAATTTTAAAAATCTGGCAAAAATCAGCATATTGTCTGATTTTGATGAAATTTTCGATACTTATTTATCAAAGGGAGACTTAATAAAAGAATTAATTCCAAGTATCAAAAGAAATTTTTCTCTATGGTTCCTATACAATCTTTTATCATTCATCATGAAATAAATAAGTTCAGAACATTTTATTAAAATCGAATAATATTCTGAAAAATTTCTCAGGTGACGATTTTCTGTTGGAATAGCGGCCATATTGTTCACACCTACAAATCAATAATCTCAATTCATTCAAGTAACACTGGAACCATAATTTTTTTTCTTTTGACCTATCAAATCATCAAGTGCAGTGGTTTTGAAACCTTGAAAACACGAGGACCCTTTCTGTAAAAGAAATATTCAGGCGGACCCCTATTTTTAGCACTTGGTTTTTATACTAATCAATGAGCTACAATGAAGAAGCAATTTTGAACCTTTCCAATCATATTTATAAAAAATGGGTAACATTTATTCAAATTCTAATGAAGGTGACACCAGTTTGGAAACCGCTGATTTATCATGTTATCATTCTCCTGAAAAACAGTCGAAATAAAGACAACTGAAAGGTCAAAATTCGGGTTTTGAAAGAGCGGTCGAGATGAGATAATGTTATAATTTGAGAATCTTGAAGTCTTTCATTAGCTTTCACAAAGCGAGATATCGATATAGATTTAGAACAGAAGTATGCTGATTTAGAGATTTATGTCGTTATGCCGGTTGTGGGTTGAGATAATTATTAACATCCATAGAAATAAAGATTCTCCTCTCATGTAAAATCACATGACCTTGATAACCAATGATTGGGATCACTTGAGATTGTCAATTAGACGGTCATCGCGTGCAGAGCGCTATATTCAATTATGATGGAATCGATCGATAGAATCGTGCACAACCTGATCGATTCTAATGTCAATTAAATGAGTATACATTGTATGATGTGAATGAGATACATACGTTGCTATCTACGTTTGAATAGACCGGCATATAAACACACGCACCTCTCCATATATATATATATATATATATATATATATATATATATATATATATATGTGTGTGTGTGTGTGTGTGTATGTATAGATAGGTGTATGTTGGAAAATCAGTGTTTCGTAGTGTCTCTGAGTTACCACGAAGCCCTGAATTTTCTATTTACACCAAATTACATATGCTCTACTTATCAATATAGAGCCCACTTCATTCATAGACAACTCAACCCTCAAAAATTATATATATATATATATATATATATATATATATATATATATATATATATATATATATATATTTATATATATGCTGAAATAGCAAAAAATTAGCGACAGCTACCCAATAACGTGTACTTCGCCTGAATAGCGACGGGGCATAGATTCTTCATGCACGTTTCAGGGCATAACTGAATTGTGCTTTACGAGTGTGGACACAGGGAATTTAGTGACGTCAGTAACAAGTACCATCGTTATTCAATGGAGTTTAGATCTAGCGGACGCGGTGCCAATTCAGCACCTGGAAAACAACTTGGAGTTCCTGGAACCAGTTTTCTGTCACTCATGCACGATGAGGGCTTCCATTATCTTGCAGGAACAAACCATTACCACCGAGTAACATGACGAGCATGAAAGGTGCAAATGATATGCAACAAGATCTGTGTATGTCACACCTGTCAAGACGGACACCAGTGTCACTAGCGCTCCTTTGTAAACTCTAATAGAACACATCCTTACAGAGCCACCATCAGCTTGCTCAACGTTCTGCTGTCAGGTTGGTTCTATAGCCTCGAGCTGGAAACCTGACTCGACTGAGCAGGCAATAATGCTCCAGCCTCAAGCGGAAGCCGGATTTTATTTATTCATTTTAACACGTTTGAACTATTGGGTGAACAAAAGGTAATTCGAGTTAAAATAAAAGACAGATATTTTTCGACAATTCGCAATACCTTCTTCATTGATTGGACAATAATTTTCAATGTGTTTGATTCACATTTTTACCCTTCTTCATAAAAAGTGTAACATAGCGGAAATGTTGCTCATTTTCTTCCATTGTCAAGCTGAAAAAAACAAAAATACGACAAATTTACTTAAAAAATCTAGATGGTATGACAGTTGTCACAAAACAATGAAAAGTTATCTTTTTCGATGGAGTGAATGATAGCTAATCGCTCATAATACCATCTAGCAAAAAAAAAAAAAAAGAAAGAAAGAAGAACAAACGTTTGAAGCCAACCAATAAAAAATGCGCGCAGATATGACTTGTTTGATCCTATTGAATGGAGTCAATAAAAACAAAACGCTTCTAATGCCACACAAACAACAAAACTGAACGAACCTCTCGGATAACACTTATTTTATGAAGCTATTCAAAGAATCGTCTCCTCAGCGTATTGAAACTATCTCTATCTGTGAACTTATTATATTTGATGTGGACTGTCCATCATTTTTCTAAAACCCCAATTGTCTCCAGAAAACCTTCTTTTTGCCTTCTACCCATCTTCGTTTAGGCTTGATATTTTTTTTATTTTTGTAAATGGCATTCCATGTTCGTACAATAAAATGTCAAATGATCGTCCAGCACGATTTTGTCTTTTTGCGTTGATATTACATATTATGAAGTTGACATTTGAAAATTTAATCAGCGTTTTGCAAATGCATTTTTGCCGGACAAATTTAAATACAAGGTGTCCCAGAAACGTTCCTTGTTTATTTATTTTTTTTGTATATGACCCTAAAACTCATCGGTCGAACTTAATACATGTCAAGCTTTTATATGCAATTTTGAAAACCGTCTGCCAAAACTGTCAATATTGGTTTCTTCAGTTCTGAAGCTGGCCTGGATGGCTGGCAGGTTATGTATGTATATATATACAGGCCGCATCTATGAAGCTAGAAGGCGGGAAGATTCAAAGTTTACTCCTTATTATGTCAATACAAACTCTTCTTTTCCTAAATACCCACTCGAAATAAGTTTTTTAAGGGGATTCAGTTTACGATGTGAATTTATGCTAAATTAATCCCATAGTTTGTGTCACAAGTTTCCCTGAAAATTCGGCCCTTTTTAAAAAAAACAACCTTTTGTGATAACCTGACATCAAAAGGCGAGAGTAATAAGTCATTTATTGATCAGCCATTTCCGAACGAGGCATTCGACGTAAATGTGTTGAACAGTCTCTATTGAGTGACTAACCAGACCTCTTTACATTAATCTTTATTGTTAATTAATCATTTTTGAGCTCGATATCAAGTAACTTCCTGTTTGTAGAATTTGTATCAGAGTTATTTACTTATTCCTCTTATTTTCTTAAAAAAAACTGTAATTTTTCTCAGTTTATGTTTAATTGCAACAACTACAGTAACTGATGATCAAATTGGACATGGATTGTGTTATTCTCCATGATGGAGAATTTTACAGTATTGCAATAACATATATGTGCATAGATAAGTCGTTCTCGTTGTGTTATGGTAAGAAAAGCTTGAATAACGAAAATCAGATCACTATGATATCAACAACATTATCAAATTGAAGAAAAGAGGCACACACATACATACATACATATATGTGTGTGTATATCTGTAAGTGGTTGATGCAAGAATTCCCAACTTTTCTGACAAAATCTTTCATTCATATTAATACAAAGCATTATTATTCGCCAATCAAACACAAATGCATACATATACACTCATATATATATATATATATATATATATACGTATAGATCCTGACGTATGGGTATTTTTGTGTGTGTGCTTGTGCAACCAGTGTGTTTGTTTGCCATATATGTTTCCTTCTGGATGTCAGCGTATTGTAAAGAAGACACACATGGAAAACATACATACTGGTCATACATACACACAAACGCACATACGAAAGAAAAAAGAAAACACATAGACAGAAAAAAAGACATAGTAATCTCTGGTCACACGAATATACATTGATCCTTGAAGAAGAAAACACACATGGACAAACAAATATACTGGTCACACGCACACACGCGTGCAAACACACACACATGCACACATACACTCACAAAAGAAAGAAGAACACACCACAGACAAACATGCTAATCACACACGGTTGTCAAGTGGTCAGCTTAACAGAGGAGGGAATCGAGCTCGAACTACGAGATTTGCATTCACTTCACACTGATGCCCCTTTTTTATGCCACTTGTCACCTCTTGCTCAATTTCACTTATCACAATCCTCGAAGTCTGGCTGTGACTTGACATTTGTGGAGTCCTGGCAGGGACGGCCTGTGTAAAGGCAATACTTTACTTATCTTTAAAAACACTTAAAAGGATCTTGAACCGAATACGTGTCTCAACCGGTTGAAGGGGTAATAATTAATCAAATTGAGTCTTTTTCAAAAAGCTTTGAAAATCAATTTGTCGCTATCATAAATTAAATTCCTTAGATTATTATGTATCAAGTTAAACACATATTTTTCTTTGAAAGCTTCTTTTAAAAATACCAAATTCCAACATTGCAAGGCGCGGCTCGGACAAGTCTGACATGACAATGTCTCCACAAATACTTTTCCAATCACAAACAGCGTGGAGCTGGGTTATGTTTGTTATGATGTTAAAACATGCTATGGGCTGATGGATGTCAACAACAACGCGTGCATCAGCAGTCGTCCAAATGAAAATCTGTTTAATCTGAAGCGACATGTGGTGCACACTAAGACTACAACACAGCTGGTCAGAGAGCTTTTATTCGCTGATGACGTGATGATGAGTCAGTCTTACAACAGGCACCACCCTGATTTGCCAAGGTCCGACATCTCTTTTCCTAGGAAGTCAGTCTGAAGAAAACGGTAATCTTACACCAACCAGCACCTCAACAGGATAATTCCCAGTCTCCCATCTCCATCAGCAAAGATGTAAACAATCTAGAACTCTCCATCTCCGGCTAGAGTTAGAAGAAGAACTTGCAATCATGTTAAGCGAAATAGAAAAGAGGCAGATCCTTAATGGTCTTCACAGTTATGTTGATGGAAATCTTCGACTTTTCTGCTTTCCTATTAAACCTGAACCCGCCTGTCAGATTTTTGTTCAGGACTTGTGTGTTTTGTTTTCGTCCTTGTTTTCGATAGCTGCCCTTGTAAACTTCAACGAGGTCGATTGAAACACAACGGCTTTCTAGCGCCCATGCAACTCCGTTTGCATGTCACACAAAAGGATCGACAGCAGACAGGCGAGTGCAAACAAAATCTCTACAGACGTGTCTAGGAAAATAGGAACCCCAGGAATGACACAAAAATCAAAGGCAGTGTTCCGTATACCTTTCTTTAGTGAGCCGAATCTTGGGTCATTCACCAGTCACATTGTGCACTTTCTCGAATGCTTCTATCAGTGCTGAACCCACATCATTCTCAATGTGTATTAGACGTGACTTTCAAAATGTTTCTGCCATGAATACTTTTTTTCATACAACGAAGCTGGAAAATGGAGAAGTAGCAGTAAAGACAGTGGGCAGAGATGGAAAAAAGTCGAAACTTAAACTCTGGGTTTAAATGCAGTTGGTGCTAAAATACAACCGAGATTATTATTCTCCTGTAGTCAGAATTGGCTGTTTCACTATGCAGCCTTTGAAGTGAGAGAAAGTTTTGACGTAATTGTTTTTCGAATCTTACCCGGTCATTATTGCATCATAACGGTTTGGGTTCGCAAACAAAGATTTTTGAGTATTTTTCACGTTTATTATAGGTTTTCTGGTAGCCAGTCAGAGCATGTAGGGGAGGCCAGCCATTTCACAGCAGTTGCAGGTGATGCATGCCGGAGCTCCTGCCGTGTTTCCATTTTTGCTCTGTGGTCAGGTTAAAGCATTTTGAACCGAATACAAGTTGAAGGGGGAGTAATCACTTAAATTGAGCCTTTTTTTTAAAAAAGCTTTTAAAATCAATTTTTAGCTATCATACGTCTATTATCATACTATTAAATTCCTTGGATTATTATGTATCAAGTCAAACATATACAATTTTCTTGAAAAAATTCTTAGGAAATTGAACATTAGTAGCCATCAAAGAGGGCGGGGGTTAATATCCTTTTTTTCATACATGAGCGAGTGTTTGTTTATGTTTCTGTTCCTGTGTTCATATGTTCCAGCGCTCATGGTCATACCGTTTTGACTATAGACTTGAACATTGGCATCAGTTCTCCATTAAACCCCTTCTCAAAATGTTCCTTCTTTTTGAAAAAAAGAAGGGCTTTTTGTCCGTTCTGGCTTTCTATTCTAACAGATTTATCAATAGCATCAACATTCTCCAGAATCTAGATATTTACAGACGTTTTATCTTAAATTTTAGACTTTTTCCTGTGTCGTCATAAATAGAACTTATTCTGGCTATATTTATCCTTCAACGGGATTTTTCTTCAACATGACTTTAGATTTTGACGCTACGTTTGTTCAATTATTGACTGTGATGGCAAGTTTCTTTTATTTTCGTAAATGTTTGCTAAAAATTCCCAGAGTCAAAAGAGTGGGTAGCGTGAGAGCAAAGGCGGAAAAACAAAAAAAGAAAAAAAAAAAGAAAAAAACAAAAACAAAAACAAAATACAAATTTCTACCAAGCACAGCGAACACAGATTCCCTCTTAGTGTGGCCTCACCATGATCAATCATATCTAGCCAAACGCAAATCTCAACCGAGTGACAAGAAAGGGGAAGAATTAATCAAAATGGGTCTCGTTTCGGAATTATTTTTTTACTCATGATATAAAAGATTATATAAACAGCTAGTATTTAGAGAATATCCGAAAGAAATCTATAAGAAGTGGTAAGTGTTGGTATAAATGGACATCACAATATTCCTAAGATATTTCCTAATTCGATCGTACCAAATTTCTTTCTCTCAGTTCCTTGCAATGACGACTGGGCTGATTTGCACTGTCTGTTGATACATGATGCAATAGATTCACACAATGTTATCAATGTTCGAATGTCCTAAATTGAAAAGTTTGTGCACACATCTAAAAAACAGGTCTGGTTATTTACTCAATAGAAACCGTCACGTGACCAACGTCTTTGGGCAGCACGCTGAGTTGGAGGTGATCAATTAAAAAATTGGAAGAAAAAGGCTGAGTAATAAAAAAAAAAGGCTACTTTACCCGCTTTTTATTGAACCACTGAAAAGTCTTAATTTTTTTTCTCCAAAAACAAGCGTGATCACTGTCAGGCACAAACGAAGAGACCAAATTAGCTTGAATTTACATTGTAAATTGACCCTCTAAAAACTATTTTTTCTGGCAGGGATTCTGAATAAACAAAACAAAAATGTTTTGTTTTCTTTTAGATATAAATGTAAATGTCTAAATTTCCAACCTTCTTGGTGCGACCCGTACGCGTTATACATACGTACATAAAAACAGACCAAGCCAGAAAGAATCACTTAAAAACTGTAGAAACCTATCTTGACTGCTATGATTGATGGTTCCTGAAAATATGCAGGGTGATTTTTTTCTGTTCCTCAGTCCGTAATGATATGTTTTTGCACTGAAAGGTAGCAATTGTGCTGATTTGAAATGATAAGCTCAGTTCAGTAGTTTCTTTCCTAAATAAAAAAAATCATCTCATAAAAATTCCAATATATCCTTGATTTTTTAAAATAATAGCGATTAACTAGTCCTGGAAATAAATACATCCAACCTCCGACACTAACCGTATATAGTTCCAACTATCTCCAACCCGAGGTAGGGAAGATGTAAGATAAATGAATATCTTGTCTCCCTGTTTTATTTAATCACTTGGTCTGAGTGTGTGGGACACTTAACTTCATTTAATCCGACGCTCACAAGAAGTTAATATCTTGTCAATCAGGTAAAAAAAATCACATCTTTTTATTCTCAACACTAGCTTTTGTTCTTGAAAGGTTCACATTGGCAAGCGTCATCCTGCTTATCGTTCAAAGTTAAAAAAAAAATGAAAAATCAATGTTTAAACATTTAAATGTTTTTTATAAACATTCAATTATAAGGGAACGGTTTTAATTTGCGAACATATCATTATATATCTAATTGAGAATCACACATAGACACACACACGCACTAACACAAACTCAGACACACGCACACACAGACACACACACACATATATTTGCATAATTGATACAGATAATGACGTGTAAAAATAGATTCTTCGATCTATCATCTTTAAGAAAAAGCCGAAGTTCAACGAAGTCAGTCTTATTCCAACATGGGATTTTTTTCTCTATCAAATCTCTCTCTCTCTCTCTCTCTCTCTCTCTCTCTCACACACACACACACACATACGTATAAATACAGCGAATGTCTGTGTGTTAGTTGTAGCCGAAGCCAGCTCGGATAACGTGATCCAGACTCTTGGCCGGGCCTCGGTAACCATCTATTTCCTGACTCAAAAATGACGTTAATCACCGTCGCCAGGGTGATTGATCCAGGCCGTTTTTCTATGACAACAGAAACTAACAATTTCAGTCTGAAACATTAACAACAGACCTCATTGAAGGGGTTCATAGGGTTGTATATGGTTAGATGTGTATGTGAGGAGCCGTGTGTGTTTCAATATGAATACGTTAGCATGTATGTGTATCTCTGTAGATATCTATTAGCTTTAACTTGATTAGGTTTAGCTAAGAGACACAAATCGTGAAAATTGAACTCACTATACCCAAAAAACGCACATCTATCTGTATATATGTATGTATCTATACATATACAAAGACACGTATATGTATATACATCCCAAACTGTAGCATATTTAGCATGTAGACATAGTGAGACCTAAAGCTATGTCAAAGCTTGTTGAGAATTTCGCCAGAAGGTCACATAAAACTTGAAAACACACACGTATATATATATATATATATATATATATATATATATATATATATATATATATATATATATATTCTAATAATGATAATAATAATAATAATGATAATAATAATAATACTTTTTAAATGTGTTGGGGATATAATATATATAAAATTGGGAAATGGATACACAATCCGACAGCAATAATTATAAATGCGTTGCATTAATTTGAAAGTGTACTTGGAATGATCTCCCGTTATTACACGGTGAGTTTATCATTTGGCCTTGACTGCGTAAATATAATTTACGATTAAAGAAAATGAGGCTGCTGTAACTGAATCGTAAGAGCAACACTACGTTAAAGCAGCTACATATCGGTCGCAGGTTCGATTCCGGAAGAAAACTACTTTGGAGACACTATCCATACCCTTTTCAAACACAAAGCTCGAATAAAAGCGTACAAGTTCACTACTCTTGCAAAAGTAACAAACACGACATTACAATATCACCTACCAGATGCATCTCAGTATCTGTTAATTTATAATCCATTATAATCAATTTGAGACCCAATCATACGCATCACCGCAAGCACATCGAAGACAATCAAAAGTCTCATCGAGAAAAATCACAAAAAGAAAATAACTCTGGGGCAAGGATATATGAAAATCCTTGTCAGTTTAAGGACAGGAATTCGTTTATGACTGCCCAAACCTGGATTCTGATGTCCCCGGGGATTTGACCTATCCCTGCTCAGCCATCTACTAAATTAACTCCTTCATCACCAACTACAAGTCACAGACCACTTATAGATGGACCAGTTTCTTATAAAACCCACCTCTCTTGACGAAGCCGTGTTGGGCAAAACGGCAAAATAAAAGAAACATTGGTACAGCAGGCTTTCTGATATTGTTATTCCGCTGTTATATTGTCGGATTTACAATAATCCATACAAACACACTACTGTATACACATATATGTGTCCGTACGTGTGTATATTGTGTGTGTGTAGTAGATCAATCGTGAACCTAGCCTCATTAGTCTTTATTAAGCATAGCTTTTTTTCTGCGACAATTACACATTAGTTGAGTACCAGTAGGGTTCAGTATACAAACGAATTGGTCTTCAAGACAAGCTTGGTAATCATTGCACAATAGTAAGCGCGAAGCAACATTATCTACACACATGCACGCACGTATGCACACACAAACACAGAAACTCACACATACACCCATGCACTGTGCCCGAGTATATGTGTGTATGTGTGTGTGTGTGTGTATGTGTGTGTGTGTGTGTGTTTTACCTGCTTTTTTTAATGTTAGTGATCAGTATTGTTTGTCAGAGTCAGTCTTAGAATCGGGGGTCGTAATGAGCATAGATAAGTACTTTTTGAAAGATCCTAAGATTTTGGCAGACTTTTTGAAACATTGCCCTTGGAGCGAAACCACAAGCCATTAAGCCGCCAGACTTTATCTCTGATCATGAATACCAGTGAAACAAACCCTTTTGTAATCATAATTATTAATGTGTGTGTTTATTCACGCGTTGTGTGGGTGTTGGTTATCAGCAGCTAATAATACCTGTTTCGACCAAAACTGTTCGTCGAGAGCTTCATGGAATTGAAATTTAATGGAAACAGTTGCTATTGTCAAAACTTTCGCAAATCGACACGGAGCGTTGTTGAAAGTTGTGTGATGACCATAAAAATTGGACAATGGACCAATGATCGAATCTTCTTTTATATCATCCCAATATTCTGGTCGAGTTTACGTCAGAAGGCAGCCTATAGAAGTTTATGGTCCTGACTGTCTCACTTCAATGGTCAAGCTTGGATGTAGATATGGGATGATTTGGGCGGCAATATCATAAAAAATCCTCTTTGTCCTGCATGGCAGGGTGAACTCCCAGGACTATTTATCAATTTTGGTTGACCTCTAGCATCCCATGGTGCGAAATCTCTCTCCCGATGGTGGTACCGTCTTTCAGGAAAATAATGCACCCATTCACACCGGTACAGTTGCAAAAAAGTGAACTCCAACTCTTGGATTGCCCCCCCCTGCAATCTCAGGATCTTAACATAATTGAGCATTGGATCAAAAACCAAGTATCAAGTTCCCTGTATCAATGTCCCTGAATGATCTGGAGTAGATTTTGGCTCAAAATTCATCTAGATTCCTCTTTCTTCATACTTGATCATTTTCTCTGTTGTCAAACTTCACCCAAGACGGAGGCTCGAGTTGACTTCGTTTTTCTAACATAACAAAAATCATCATCATCATCATCATCATCACCACCACCACCACCACCACCACCACCACCACCACCATCATCATCATCATCATCATCATCATCATCATCATCATCATCATCAATAACAACAGCAACAACAACAACAATCTTCTCCAAATTTAGGGGCAGTAAACACTCCAGTGTTTGTCTGACCCGTCACAATACATCAAACCAATGTATAAAATTAGTATCCCCCAACCGTGATTCAAAATCACGACCAAGTGATCGATAGGTCTCTCTCTCTCTCTCTCTCTCTCTCTCTCTCTCTTACCGATTGAGCCAAACATAGATTACTTACACATCTTCGAAAACTTAGCTATGGCTTATTCTATTCTAATAAATAAATAAATGCATTTATACTGAACATATGTATATATTCCTTTCATAATTTTTTATTTATTATATACACATTACGAAAATTGCAGTAATCATCTCCAGTCGTAATAGAAGGAGGAGTTGAGTTTGACCTTGCAGCAGCCTATTTTTTATTTTTGCTTTGTCATTCCCCATTCTCTATTTTCTACCTCTCGTCTTTATTCTTACTCCTTTTTTTCTCTTTGCCTCCTGCTCACCTTTTTACCTTCTTTTTTTCTTCTTTTCGTTTCTCCATTCTTCCATCCTTTCCTTCTTTCCTTGAGAATAACACCAACCGCTGAGCAACTCGACCTTCAAGAAAGCTCAAAGCCATTGGTTTTCTTTAGTCCCATAGCAACATACATACAGAGAGAGAGAGAGAGAGAGTGTGTGTGTGTGTGTGTGAGAGAGAGAGAGAGAGAGAGAGAGAGAGAGGGGGTGAAAGAGAGTGTTGGGGATCTGCTATTTGCCAAACTCAAGTAGAGAAAAACTGAGACAGCAGCAAACCGGATGGCCGAAATAGTTTTTTTTTCTAAGTTCATGAACACCTACGCATCATCAGAGTCAGGGACAGAGAGAATAACACTACGCGTCTCTCGCTGTGTCTTTCTCTCATTTTATCTCTCACAATTTCCTGCATCTAATATGAAAACGACTGGCATAGTACCCATAAAAAATGACGCGATTGTTTTATGTACAGATCGGCATTTCTATCCAGGATCAGAGCAGAAGCCGCCTCGCCCTTTAGACCATCGACCCCTTTTACGGACCCCTTGATCCCTTACCGACCCTCAGACGAGTCTGCCAAAAGAAATTTATCAAACGTACCAATACCACAACCTAAAACGTACCAAATCTCCCCCAAACGTACCATATTCAGGGTATATAAGTATATATGAACTGTTATGATAATTTTGATGTCAATGTTTTACATTTATTGCTGGGCACTTATATCAATTAGTATGTTCCAGTAAACAGAATAAGAAATTAGTACACAATAAAAACTTATCATTTATAAATCTGAAATATGTACCAGCAAGTGGTATTGAACAACCGTAGATAGCAAAGGGTTCAATCCTTTTTATATGTTTGTTTCTTATGTTCTAGCACTCCTGGCCATTGCGTTTTGTCGACAGACATAAAAACTGGTGTCAATAGAAACCCCTTTTGAAAAATTTTTACTCATTATTTTTTCAAAAAAGCTTTTTTGAAATTATTCTGACAGGTTTATTAATAGCACCTAGATTTTCCAGAATCTAAATATTTATAGATTAAAAAAAATCTATGTTAGATGTTTTTCAGTGGAAAATGCCTGATTGATTCATGATTATTTTTCGTTGGAATTTTTTCTAATACGACTCCAAATGTTGACGCTATGGTTCTTCAATCATTGACGAGGTGGCGAGCATAATTATACATCAATTGTTATGATAATTATGATAAGTCAGTACATCAAATTTATCAGAAAAACTGTTGGGTTTTCGAAAGTTTGTTATATTAGTAAGTATGTTTCAGTAAACACAATATGAATTAAATAGACAATGAAAACTACTTATGCATGAACCAGAAATGCGTACTTGATGACTCCTCTATTTTGTGTTAAGTCAGTGTTTGTGTATAAATCTTGCTGTGATGCATGTAAGTAGTAGATATGGAAAAAGAGTGTTAATAAAATATCAACAGATGTGTGAACACAAACAATAATATATATATATATATATATATATATATATATATATATATATATATATATATATACATGGCAGCAGAAACTCCTGGCTATTTTATCAAATATCCTTCAGTATTTTCCACTCGACTTTGGCCGGGTTAACCTTTTCCTTCTGATTATGCCGTTCTAAAATAGAAATGAATTAATATATATTATAATCCAACACACACACACGCGCACATGAGATGTTGTTACTTTCATGAATTGCATCTTCTTAGCCATTTTCCTTGTTTTTGTTGTCTATATTACAATGTTACTGTTGCTGCAACAACCAACGCTCATTTTGTTTGAATTTCTTAGACAAGATGACACTAACATAAATGATTACTATAATACATAACTATTACAATTTCTGTCGAAGTTGTGGTTGTGTTGCTATTGGAACATCTATTTTTTCTGATGACTTTTCTTGAAATTATTTTATATCCATTACGCTTCGACTGATTGGATGGAAGCGCTGGAGAAATCAGTTTGGTTTCCCAGGATGTTTTGAGCCCCAGTCCTCAGTATTGCAGAAAAGAGCTCAGTGGAACGTCAATTTGGCATTCTAATGAAGAATTGACGATTACGAATTGTGAAATTCTCTTGGAAGATCAGTGGAAGTTACTTTTAAGGGAATGAGAACAATATACTCCCATGGATCAATGGGGGAAAGGTCGAGAAAAATGCGTTTTAGTCAAAGTTGGTGTGACGACGAATGATATAGATTTGATATTGTTGCCCCGAAACGCCCCGCTCTCTCGGAAATGGATTCTTGTTTAGACAAGTTCTATGTGCCGTGGATTTCTTCTATCCTCGTGAGATATACTACTTTAGCAACCTTGAAAAATAACAAATCAATAACTATGGAACTCTTAATTGTATAAAAATCTAATACAGTTTTTGTTTGACATTACTCAATCTAGATTTATTCTCACCACTTTTTTTCTAATACAAGCCCAAGTATCGTGGTATGAAATGTGTGATTTTCAGTTCCGGTATGTGGTAAATATTGTTATATCCCCCTACACACACACATTCACACGCATATATATATATATATATATATATATAGAGAGAGAGAGAGAGAGATAGAGAGAGAGAGGGAGGGAGGGAGGGGGAGTGAGAGTGAGAGAAAGACAGACTGAGTGAGAGAGACGCATTATAGGGAATGTTGAAGCAATGCTATGCAATTTTGCAATGCAAAAAGAACTCACTTTCCCGTTGAAGTATTTTTGTGTACCGTGAATTTTTGTCGTTCACTTGAGAGAAATACTACTTACAC
Organism: Thysanoteuthis rhombus; assembly: GCA_963457665.1. Taxonomy (NCBI): domain Eukaryota; kingdom Metazoa; phylum Mollusca; class Cephalopoda; order Oegopsida; family Thysanoteuthidae; genus Thysanoteuthis; species Thysanoteuthis major. The sequence continues at coordinate 62,359,846 of OY735204.1, forward strand.
GACCTTAAACAAATCAAATTTCTCTTAAAAAGAAATATTCGGTGAGTTCATCAATGGTTACACATAGAACAAGTAGGAATGCCCGAAATCAATGATATAGTGAAACCACTGAGCAGTGAATTGGGAAATGCAAGTAACGATGGAACTGCAGGATAGAAATTCTGAAATGCTGAATCTGATTTTTCCCAACCGATCTTAGCCCTTGGTATATTGTGTGGTTGTTTTGAAAAAAAAAACGAAAACTTTTCTCTCTTAAACCAGGTAATCAAGGATTAAGTGCTCACGTATGTAGTTAATAAGTCTTAACGATGGAAAAAGCATTTATTTTACCAAGCAATTTCCTTGCCAATGCTATCAATTGGTGAATATCAATCACAACGATTGAACATTATCCCGTGAAAGTTTCGGATCAAAATTTAGCCAATGACTATATGTCTAGCTGAGAGCTTATTGATGCATTCTTGTTTTTCTAGGTATTTTCTGTTTTCGCTTTCAGTTTTAATATATTTGATAACTTGGAAGTTCTGTAATCGTTTATATAAATTCTTGGCAGGCAAAGACCAGAGCGTAGGATGTTTCTATCCGCCCATCAATAACAACCTAACTCTAGCGCCATTCAGTTAAACAACTCTATAGCAATCCCATACTGTTATGAGAGGGGATACTTCCTCGGCATTTATTCGCCAAATACCTGGTCATTCGTGGTGAGTGATCAATAAGTATATTTGTTTCTCGTGAATGTATTTGTATCAGATTAACACTGAAACAAAAACTGCTTACCTGAACCGTAGCATCAGTATTCCACTATGCATCACTCACAACGACATCGACATCGACTTGACAAATGGAGCATTACTGATGTCACTCAACTGCCGACCATTTATACATCCTAGGCAACCAGAAAGTGACAGGAACTGATATCACATCAACGCTGAGAGCAGTCTTCAGTCAATTATTCCACAATATGTCGTTCTTAGGGATTCATATCCTTGACAAGATCTCTCCATTGCACTAAAAAGGGTCGGGTTAGAGCTGATCTCTGATGCTTGTAGCAATAATGGATTATTTCAGGTGAGAAATTTGGATATGATATTTCTCGAGCAGCTGATAACGTCAATACAGTATTTAGAATGAACTCTACCACGGTGCAAACTGTTCAGCGTTGGTTGAATAGATATAGGTCTGAACATTCTGGTCCAAACCTGTTTTTAATGATAGAAAATTATCGACAGCAGAGGCCAACGACTCACAAAGGATCGAGCACTTTTTAGAGACTTTAGAAATTAAATAGTAACCATATCACGTCAGCTCAAAGCAATAAGAAAGTTGGAAGGATGGGCCCCACATGATCTGAATAAGGTGTTTCAAATGAGGCCAAACCCTACATCTCTCAACTGACTGAGTATGAGCTTGGAGAATTGGGATATGAAATCTTGCAGTATCCTCCATACTCACCTGACATTTCTCCAGCAGATTATCCTCTTTTCAACCATTTTGAACCTCATATTCTTTATATAAGGTAGGGAACCCATAATTCGTGCTTTCAACTAATTATGACCATTAAACACAATTCTCTTCATAGAGTTGGCATATTATTATTAGAAGATCATTGGGAAAAGATTATTGCTTCATATGGTTCATATTTTGATTGAATATTTATCGTTTTTTTTCTTGTTGTTCATATCATCCTTCACCTTATAGTTAAAAACAGCATTTCATATGCAACTATCTTATACCCTTTTTCTCTTCTTATCTTTTTGCCTTTTCTTTCTTTTTTCTATGTGCTTTTTGTTCGTCCCTTTCATATTTTATCTTCTCATTCCCGTTTAATTCTCTTCTGATCCCAGTCGCAGTCACTTACGTCTTTTTTGTCCTTCTCCCGCGAAAATGTATTGATTACCCGCCAATAATATGAGGAAATAGCGGCTAAGTGACGTTAACGGTTGGCAAGATATTTACTCGAAAGCGACTCAGGCAAGCAAATTTATGATCAACGATCAATTCGAAGACACTTTTTTATTTCTTTTTCATCTCATAAACTTTTCATTTTCTCCATTTTTGTATAGCTTGTGCATTCATACGCTTTGATTGTTGCAAACTTTCAGATTTCTTCTCTTCAAAATTATTATGCGTTTTACTTTGAAAGCAAAAAGCCACAAACAACGTTCACTCTCACAGACAGAGATAATAGCAAGGCAATTAAAAGATAAATGTAATTCCGAATAAATGTTCATACAATAATCGCTTGATCGATATTAACGTTTATTAATGGAATAAAGATAGAAATATCAACCAAAATACTTTCTTTCTTCGTCAGTAGAGAATTCGTGACCAACAATGCTTCCTAGTACTACAACGATAAAATTGTGTAATTGAGTAAGGTGTACTGTTCCATACATAAATAGGTATACGATACATTTATTTGTGTGTATGTGTGTTTATGTGTGTGTGTGTGTGTGAGTGTGTGTGTGAATGTTTTAATGAATTGATTAGTGTGTACATATGTGTATATGCATCTGTGCCGTAGTGTTGAAGGCAGAAAACTAGTTTCGCAAATGTTAGTGAGGTTGATCTTAGCTGGCCGTTCGATGATTATAGACTTGTGCCGAAGTTAATAAAACCCATCCAATAATTCTGTCTTTCTACCCCTCTCTCTCTCTCTTCTCTCTCTCTCTCTCTTTCTCTCTCTCTCTCTCTCTCTCTATATATATATATCTATATGCTTATGAACGATTAATAATAACAATATTTCTTTCTTACAGTGGCATCATAAAATTCGAACGAGCGCTACCTAATTGAGCTGGACTTGACTTGTTTATGGTTACAACGAAGAACGTGGAATGATACAGTGAGGAGTCGAGAACCACCTCTGCACCCTCATAAAAAAGTGTAGCTTGTTCCAGCAGGACAGTATATACACACTCAAGTAAAGTCAATATGTTGCTAGGGGACGACGGCATTTAAATCTTGGCCTGGCCTGGTAACAGTCCAGATCTAAAAACCAAGCGAGAAAACGAGGATAATTTTGAAGAGGATAATTACCGAGCGACGCTGCATTAGCATCGAAGAGCCGAAGAAGACTTTGAAGAAGACAGGATTACCGAAATGACTCCCCAACTGTCTTCGTACCTGACGACCTCCAAGCCTCGCAGAATTGAATCAGTGACGAAGAGCAATAGTTACATTTCTGAATACTGGATAATTCCATTGACTTTACTTTGTAAAGTGTATTGCTTTATGTTTGATAAATATTCCAATTCATTGTTTTTATCATCGTCCTTGCTTTTGGGTATTCATTATGATTTTAGGTAGATATCGAAAACTTTTTACCTCCAGTGTATTTGATGACCTTTTTTGTTACTTTAAATCCTATATTTTGCAGGCTAATGTCTCTATAAAAAAGCAGTATTTAAGCGTGTCTGGTAATTCAAATTTGGTTGAAATTTATATTTTAAGACTTGTTCATTGTCGTAGCCGTGAGATGATATTTCCCTGTGAATATAATCATGGGCAGATCCGGTATTAGTAGGGTAACTAATAAAAAAAAAAGTTTTATGGAGGAATGTAGAGATTCACCAGACCTCTCTATCATGGGCATCGCAGAGTCAAAACTTTCTGAGCTTATCTTGTTTGTCATGCCATCTCATGTTTTATAGGTCACAGTTTCACATATGATCCCTAGGGATCCACGTTGTGAATTGATATGTCCAGTGGTTTTAAGACATTCTTGCAACATTACCAGCCCATTGCCATTTGAGTTTTCTAATATTTTCTATGTCTCAGAACCTATTTGTTTTCTAATATAATGTGCTGTCTTGCAAACTCTCCTTGTGATGTATGAATTTAAAGTTTTGGACGATAGTATGTGAGTTTTATAATTTTCACATTTGCAAAAACAAACTCTTATTTTGTTCATAAATAAATATACCTCTAAGTTTAAGCGCTTAAGTTTTACAGCTACTTGAGAGAATAATTATGTCGCATGAAAGTACAGCAGTCTTCTTTATCTGCGGTGGATATGTTCTAAGACCAAACGGGTGCCTAAAACAACGGATATTGCAAAACCCTACACAACAATTTCAACTAAAGAAAACGAGAATTCACACGCGTACATACACACATTAAACAAAATAAACGCCAATAGAAAATGAGTAACAAAACTCCACACGACACGACAAGCAATGATTTCAAAGCCAGGCGAGGTGATCCAATTTATTGGGTCAATTCAAAAATGAAGGAGAGGGAAAGCAAAAATAAATATATTCTTTTGTATGGGACAGAAAGACAATTTCAAAATAGTTAATGTAATGCATAATCTCCTTATTATATTTATATATATATATATATATATATATATATATATATATATATATATATATATATATATAGATAGATATATATAGATATATATATACAGTAAATGTGGTACAGATCATGCTAGCTGTATAACATAATATAATAATATATCTATGATACAAAGCCACTTCTGAAATGTAATGGATTTATTTCATAGATTGCTCGATACAATATTTTACTCATGAAGTTGAGTTGTTTTAGAGTAGAGCTGATGAGGCCCGAAGAGGGCAGAAACAAGAGCTAGTTTGTGTAGCGAATCCACAATCTACTATATATATATATATATATATATATATATATATATATATATATATATATATATATATATAATTGTGTAGAATTTTGTTGAGTAAGACAACCATCTCATTCGGGTACTGAAGCCAGGGGTTAGATAAGATTATTGATAAAAAAAAGGATATACACAGGATATCCCTCAACTGGAGGCACTAGTCACTTTGTGGCCGATATCACTTTATTTATTTTTTGGGAAGATGAATTGTCAGATGCCTATAAGTGAAATTTATTTCGTGGGTAAAGACCCTTACATCGTCAATAAAATGTGGGGAAAAATGGGAAATTTTTCTTCCCATCTCGATGTTGATGTTGGGGTCACTCCCTATGAAATCATCATCATCAGTCTTTTATCGTCCGTCGTTCGACATAGACCTTCCCCAGGATCTGCCACATTTCTCTGTCATGGGTGTCGTTCGACCAGTATTTTCTAAATTAGTCTACTTCATCTCTCAAACGTGTATTTTGTCAGCCTCGGTTTTGCATGTGATCTCTTGGGATCCATGTTGTGAGTCGTGATTCCCATCGATTGTCTGCCACTATTGCAAGATTACCTGCCCATTGCCATTTAAGTTTTCTGGCAGATTCTATGATATCTCGGACTCCCATTTTCTTCTTGATGTGCTGTGCTGTCTTGTGATCTCTCGATATGAGGTTGAACATGATTCTCTCATGCGTGCGTTGCATGCTTCTCGGTTTGCAGGTCTATCTCTTGGTTAAGTTCCAAATTTCAGCTCCATATGTGACTATCGGGAGAATAAATTGGTTGTGTACTCTTATTTTTAAGATTATTGGGATCGTCTTGTTTTTGATGGTTGAGCTTGCCCAGCCGATGGCTTGCCACCCTAGGATGATTATTCGCTTGATTTCTTCTTCTTTTGTGGGTTTCATAGAAATTTGTTGTCCTGGGTAGTTATAGTGATCTCCTTTCCCAAGTTTTGCATCTTCGATTTTGACTGTTATGCCCTTATTCTCGATGTGTTGTTGCACATAACTTTCGTTTTTCTGAAGTTCATGCGTAGGTCAACTTTTTGTTTTCTTCGTTCAGTCCGTGTAGCATTAGTTGGAGGCCGTGTAGGTTCTCTGCAAAAAGGACGATGTCGTCTCCAAATCTGAGGTTGCTCAGATATTTGACATCTACTTTGATTCCTCTATCCTCCTCGTCCAGATTTTCAAAGATTATCTCAAGGCAGGCTGTGAAGAGTTGGGTGAGCTGGTATCACCTTGAATTACCCCTTTTTGGAGCTAAAAGGGTTCAGAGTCTTTATGTAGCCTGATAAAGGAGTTGCTGTGATTGTATATATGTTGCAGTACTTTGAGCTACACAGGGTCTAAACCTTGTAGGGTGATGGCCATCATGACCATGGGAATTTCTACAGAGTTGAATGCCTTCTTGGAGTCTATAAATGCTACAGCGAGTGGCATTTTATATTCTGCTACTTCTTCTTTCAGCTGATTTATTGAATGGAAATAGTCCATGATCGAGTAGCTTCTTTTAAATCTAGCCTGTTCCCGTGGTTGGTTTTCATGTAATGTTTTAGTGATCTGGTTGGTGATAATTTTTGTGAAAAGTTCATTGATGCAGTTGAGTGGGCTTATGGGCCTGTTGTTGTTGAGTTCTTTGGGTTTCCTTTTTCATGTAGTAGTATTGTGATAGCTGTGTTCCAGTCTTTCGGGGACTCTGTTTTAGACACAAGTTGAATAGATTAGCTAGTTTTTTCGTTGGCGAGCTTTTTTGAGTAGATCGATAGTAATGTTGTCTGGTCCAGGGGCTTGTCCTTTTTTTGTTTGCTTGATGGTTCGTTTTACTCCCCATGGCGTAACCTCGGAGAAGTCCTAGAACTGATTGTCAGCGTCTTGCATATCCTGGTCGTTGCTTAGTTGCCCATGTCTTGAAGAGTAGAGTTCTTGGTAGAATTCTAGGGCGCGTTGAACAATTCTGTCTCTGTCTGTTGTTATGTCTCCGTTTTCTTCGAATATGCTCGTTATTTATTTCTGTCCTATACCGTGAGCTTTGTTTATAGCTCTGAAACCGTGACGTTTTTCGAGAGTGGTTTCAGTGATAATTGCTGTATACTTTTTTGGTCTTGTTTAGTTCGGTCTCTCTTTGTTGTTGGTGGTTTGAGGTTTCCGCGCTTTTCTATGAGTTTCCGGGTTCTATCCGAGATCTTGCTAATAGTCAGTGTGTTTCTTGCTTTAAACATAGTGGCAGACTTTATTTGAGAGGTTGTTAGTTTGCTGTGGAGTTCGTTGATGTTGGTGCCGTTTTTATCGGTAATGATTTTATATCTGATTTCCAATTTTAGCTTGAAGTGTTGGATGAGTTCATTACAAAATGCCTGTGTATAAATACCTATCCAATTAACATGTATGAATGCACAATTATCTATCAAGCATTAACGATCTTGGGTCTTAGCTGAGCTCGAACACCAATGACTGTGCCCTCTTTTGATGGTTGGGGTAGCTGGATTTCCCTTACAGTGCCGGTAGTCGTTGTTCGAGCACAGGTAAAAAGCCATGATTTCAAATGCTGATTTTCTCGGTAGGTAGGCCAATGCTGCAATTTTTCTTTCCTGCTTTATTTTAACTAAACACACACACACACACACACACACACGCACACACACGCACGTACGTACGTATGTAAATGGTTATGTATGAATCCACAGTCTCTGTCACAGTGAACACTCTACTTATATAAACATTGAGAACTAATCAATCAGTAGATCAAGTCAGATTGTTCATTAAGGGGTAGGTCTATCGTGCAGTCTACCGCTCAAATAAGAACATCTATTTTTTTCGTGTATGTAAGTGTGTATGCGTAAAATGTTGTATGTACTTTTATATATGATTCTGCTAGTCCCCATTTATATCTGCGTCTAATGTGTATAAGTTGTTGCTCAGCTAATTCTATGGGCATCAACCTATGTGATCATGGGTGCGCTGAGAACGGTCAATGAGAAAACAACCTTTACGGTGGAAATCGAACGAATGACATTTATCAATTCGTGGCTGGAAATAAACTCTAGAAACATTCATTAAGTAGATTTTCATTTCCCGGAGAGACTGGTTCATATATATATTTATATATATATATATATATATATATATATATATATAATCCTATAGAAATAATTATAAATGCGTTCTATTACTTTGAAACTCTATTTGAAATGATATTCCGGCATTACGCAGTGAACATAACATTTTTACTGCGTAGATAGAATGAACAATTAAAGAAAATGGAGCTGCTGCAGGAATCAGCCACCGGTAATCAAAAAACTTCCTAAATTGTAATTTTGTTCACTCAATGTTCATATATGCTCTATTTGTTTCTCAACGCAGACGGTTATATTATGAAAAAAAGGATATAAAATCCGACGGAAATAATTATAAATGCGTTATATTATTTTGAAATTCATTTTGAAAGGACAATTTACCGTGCACTGACTGTAGATAATTTCAAATAGAGTTTCAAAATAATATATATATATATATATATATATATATATATATATATATATATATATATATATATATATATACATATATATATATATATATATATATATATATATATATACTCAATTATATATATAAATATATACACATATATATATATATATACTCAATCATATATATATATATATATATATATACATACATATATATATATACATACAAATTTATATATATATATATATATATATATATATATATATATATATATTGCCTTTTGGGAAGCCTGAATCCCAGTCTTAGGGTCATGTCCTAACATCTGTAATCGACGTACACAGAAAACAATATTACATAGACCAACTTGAATAATTTATTGGTTTGTCTCAAAATATATTTACTAGACAAACAAGTTGTTTTGCATAATATTCCCCTATGTATATTGATGTTTTACGGTGAGACAAAGGAAAAGAGAATAAACTTGGGCTTGTGCAGTCCACTCTCAGCATACTCCTACACACAATGATAGCAATTAGCTGCTAAATCCATTGCCGTTCATGACAGATTGAGGCTTATTCTGTATGCTGGGTGACCATTGCTTATCCAACCACATGTAATCTGAATCGTCAGCTTATCTGAACATAATTTCAGCTTGCGTCACTTCAAATTTTTCATTTTGTCAAACCAAGATGGCGCTAGTTTTATTGACGACTCAAAACACTATCCAGCCATTTTGTTTGGTTTTATTTTCTTGTAATTTAATATTCATCTCCACATTAAGTCCAGTCGTTTTTTCCTGTGGATTAAAGAGAGTTTCATGTTGTATAAAACGGAATAAAAATATTTATAACTTGCATTTCAAGTGAAATTATGAATCACAAACACTTATACATGTTGCTTTTTACCACGTGAATTAAGATGTGGAGGTAGGGAAATTAAGTTATCTTGATGGAAGTATCACCAGGTTAGTTTGAACGATACATTTATGATTAAAAAGCAGGTCAGAACATGGACATGGAAAGACTAATTAGGAAAAAAAACTTTCATCGTAAATTGGACCCCCAAATGAAAGTTCATTCAGGTTGAGAGTTTTCAAAAACAAAAACAAAAAACAACAAAAAATAAAACAGAAAACTTCTTGCATCATCATTGAGAGGAGTTTGTGTACAAAATTTCAAGTTTCTGCTATGAACAGTAAGGGCTTGGTTAAGTCTGGATAGATAGATACATATAAATGTCTGTACACATGAATGATATTAACCCAACAACTGCGGATAAATTGTTCTGTTTTGGGTAGCGGTGATTAATTATGCAACCTAGTATTTGACAAGAACTTGACGTGTATAGTTACCTTTTATTTTGCTCAAACTTTATCAAAATCCGTTTTGAATACTTTTCAGTTATTAATTTAAGTTTCCCTTGTTCATTACTTCATTTTCCAATCATACCGTTCAGGTTATTATATTCCTCGACCGTTAAAGTAAACACAAACAATCGAAAAAAGAAGTAGCCTCTGATGAGGTTTGAACGAGCATTCAATATCATGGAATGCCGTCTGACATATACGTCAACTATACCCATCTAGCCATCGGGTTTAACGGCCTGGTAGAGTAGAGTCATTTAACTACAGCTTCGTAATTTGTTACCCAACCCCCACGTCCAAATCAACAAAGACAACGTCCATATCAGACGTTTTTCGAGGATATGGATGGCAAATTCAATTATTGTCGGAAGCTAACAGTCTAATGAAATGGTCAGAACCTTGTTTTAACAAAGCAACAATACACAGTGGGGCACGATGTCTGGACACAGAGGCGAATATGTGCAACTTTATAGTCAAACTCTAAAGTTGACCTTGTTTTCGCAGAGTATCAATATTACCTCACCAAAAACTGATGAGTCATTACACAAAATGATGAAGTATACAAAAACTGATGACGAGTCAAACGACAACAACAACAACAACAACAACAACAACAACAACAACAACAACAACAACAACTACAACAACAAAATGGCATCGTCAGATTTCTTCGAATATATTTCATTTCACCAAACAAACAATAACAAATTAGTTTTCACCTCTCTACTCCTAGGTAAGAAATTTGATAGACTTAGGAAATAGACGATTAATTAGAAAACTATCTTTCGTGTAGTATTTTGATACTTTGATATGGAATGTACATGCTTTAGAACATTTTGACTAAGGTTAACTTTTTCTGTAGAATTCAAAAATCTAGTCCCATGTACTTTTCCTCTTACAAGGCTATGGAAAGGGCAGAAAATCTCATACGTAAAAAGACGAAATCCACTTTGAGAGCTTTTCATTCAGACAGTATGCTAGATAATTGTTTTCCACTGTCATTTATGAAATATTGGGCCAAGTGTATGCAGTAAATACATATATTACTGTAAGAAGAGTGTTGGAATGATTGTTTGAAATGTGCTCGATTTTAGGGTGTCCTCAAAATTTCCTATTTTCATGTCCTCATTGGGCAGTTGACCATCATTTTCATATTTTTATCATACATTTTTATATATCTGATATTGTTGAGCTTCCCCCAGTGGCACAAGATTGCTAAAATCTAAATGGAAAGTTTTCACCTAACTACCTGCTTTTTTTCTAGAAAGTTACGATTCTTGTGTCACATTGATAACATATAAACAAAAGTTGACCAATGTGTGTATGGGTCTTATCTTCAAATATACGACAATGGATGGATCAGTCAGTAGCCCGACACAAGTATTAGCCGAAATCTTCATTGTTGGATCTACAAGATTTTGATTAGTCACTGGATTAAGTGCATTAACAAGGAGGAGATTATGTTGGAAAATAGATATTTGTTGCGAAAGAAAATCATTTCCTCATTGGTCCACAGACATATTGATGTAATTACGTATGTGTATATAGCTGAGTTCATCAATAAGTCAATGAATACACTCGTAGTTACTAGCTGAAATCTGAAATTTTCAGTATATGATGCGATCTATGTGATAAATAGAGAAGTGTTCGGATTATGTAAAAATATCTGTTGTGTGGAGTAAATGCTTTTTTCGCCATTAGTCCATGAAGTTATTGACGCACCCACGTCTGAATCTTTGTTTAGATACTTACTAAGCTTACCCTAGCAATAGGTCAAATGTTAGGGAGAATTGTGGAGGTGAAGATATTTAGTTGAAGTGGGGAGGGCTTGCTTGTTTGCCTGCTTAAAAAAATCAACATTGTAAATCCTAGTTATCACCTGGTCCCAAACCCTAACCACCGGTGAGGAATAGGCAGCTGCTTTAACCGTCAGGGCCAACAACGAAATCTCATCATGTGATTACGTACATAATCTTAAGTCTATTTTGTATACGTTCAATGGTTGTTGTCTTTTCCCAAATAAAGATTTCTCCTGCTTGATTCCCCCTGCAAAGTGTTCCTACGAAAACCTTTCGTAACCCGAAATATCGCAAAGCGAAGAAGCAATTACCATTAATTTGAATTAAGTTGGAAAAATGTCAAGAGTTCCCAGACACAGAGCCGTGAAAAGCAAAGGAGACTGGAGTGTAAGAGGAAGAGAAATAGGGTTTCCGCTGCCCCTATAATAGCTTGCTGCAAACAAACGTTGAACTCTATTTTTGCTGGTGGTCCTTTTTTTTCTTGGAGAAGCAGGAAGTGGCGTAAAGCAATCTTTCAAAAAGCGATGATACCTGTATCGCAAGAACTGACGGCTCATTTCAATTTTTCATGTTGAAGGGCATTCGTATTTATTGCTACAAGCTACTCAAGTAGCAGTGGACTGGATTTGTTGCTCGAATGGCAGACAAACGATAGACATCACGACTGGCAATATAGATCCACAGAGATCATATGCGAAATCGTGGCGGGTAGAAAAAAAAGATGGCTTGACAAACTTGACAAGTTCAGAAAGTATTGACTCCGCGACGCCCATGACGAATTTCAGGGGAGGTCTATATCCAACGACAAACGTAAAAGGCTGATGATAAATATGATGATGATGATGGTGATGAATCAACGATGGGTTAATCATTTCCATCAGGGTGACCGAGAAACGATGGAATGGAGTCTAAAACGCGCGCCAATAATCGTAAAGATGGCAGACACAAAGTTATTCCCACTGTTTCCTCTTCACCAATTCGTTTGAAAGAAAGTGACAAGATAACAAAAAAGATATAGAAAAGAAAATTGCTACGAAGAAGTGGAAAAAGAAAAACAATACAGAGAAGAAAAAAAAAAAGGAGAAAAATGCTACGATCAGTTGAATCAAGCCGCAATAAAGGACGGGTAAATAACCTTTACATGATAAATAAAACCTTTATATGTAAATAAGATACGAAGGACAAATAACGGAAAGATTGAATTGTGAACCACACTCACTTGAGGCTACCTCATAACATATGAAACTATCAACATACAAAAAGACTGAATACATGCATGTGTACAAACTAACTAATATCTACGTGTACTTACACAACACTATCATGTCTGAACTCATCCTGCTTTGGGAACTTTATCTTTCGGTATGATACTTTTGGTCGGTCTCCCAGCTAATTAAATTGCGCGTGAAGATATATATATATATATATATATATATATATATATATATATATATATATATATATATATATATATATATAGCGAAAGTAGCCCAACACATTTATTCCATGAATTTTGATCTGAATGTATAATGTTCGAACGGTGTGATTAATGCAGAAGACTTGGGTTTAGTGCATCGGTGAGTAAGGAGATTATGTTGGAAAATAAATATTTGTTATATATATATAAATGCCTTTTCACCTTTACGTTACCGACTTATTGATTACGTACGTTTATGTATCTATCCATCTGCCTGCCTGCCTGTCTGCCTGCCTGTCAGTCTGCCTGCCTGTATATATAATGTTATCTTCTAGGATTGAGATGTCTATGTCTGAAGTGTGGTCGATATCATTGTTAGAGCATATGCAAATAGATATAGACAGATTTATCAGCGCTTCATTGTGATTTTCGTATTGATATGAATTTATGCATGTAGATAGATGTATACATCAAGATATAAATATGTCGATATTCAAAAGTAGAGATGATGAATACATAAAAAAAGGATTCATACATTTAGAAAAAAAAATTCATTCTCCAATATCTTTTTTGCTGTTTTTGTTTTTCCCTCCTCAACCGGAGGATCTTAACCTCGGTCGGAAAATAGAAAATTGGCATTTTGGAAAGAATCGATATTCTCCGGAATTTGATGGAATTTCCTGTTGGCAGAGGCAGCAGGAGGAAGGCAATCAAATTGATGGTCAATTTGAGATTTCAGTCGGTCTGTTGGCTTCGTCGACTGACCGTTCAGGCGGCTTCATTAATCGATCGGAACAGGCAAACAAGTCCAGTCAATTCAGGAGCCAGCATTCTGAGACTGAAAATATCCTTTTAGGTAAAAACAAAACAAAATAAAACAAAAACGATTTCCAAACTTTGTTCTCATTCTTTGTCCCGTACGCAGCTTGTTCATTTCCATCTTGAATGTCTACCTACAAAATGACTACTTAAAACACCGGTTTTCAAGATAAACAAATAAAGATAAGAGAAAAAGGCAAAGAATTACAAACCAGACTGATGCAGGGTCAAACTCTACTTCTACGTCCATTCCGACGGAAGATGATTACCGCAACTTTTGTATTGTTTCTCATAAACAATAAATAAATTTGCGGATACACGAAGCTGGTTTATTTCGCTTAGTTGGTAAGACAGTCGCTTCCCGATCACATGGGTGTGGATTTCAAGTCACGGATTGTTACAGGTGAAAATAAAGTCAAACTAAGACAGGACTTTGACGAAATCGTGCGCGAATTGATGCTCAGTTTGATAGTTTTTTTGTGAAGTTTAATTTGTTAGAATTGACGAATTAGATACGTTTACATCAACTAATCAAAATTTAGCTTAGCTTGTAAAAAATTTCTGACGTGCTGAATTGTTGACCGCACATCAATAAGCTTTGACTCATCGTTGAGTTGCAATAACTGAATCCGACTATGGTAACAAAAACGAGGTGTCACTTCCGGTAAAAAAAGAGCTTCAATGATTAAAAAAATAGTTGATTTATGCCAATGTCGATGCATACGGGTTCACGCTTTTATGGCTTTTTGTAAAATTTATAGTCATTATTTATATATACATGAATATCTATCTACTGAAATAATGATCAGTGAGTTTTTTGTCTGTAACAATGGACACTTCCATTTTGAGCTAACAATTTTTCTAAGAAGAATATCTCTTATCCACCATTTGAAACTATGAACTCTTCCACTGGAATGAGCCAATAAATTAATAAACCTATCAAAATAAGGTCAGCAAAAGGTCAAAGAAGCCTTTTTTCCTTGAAAGAAAAATGACAAAAACATTTTCAGAAAAGTCCTAGTGGAGTACTGATGCCACGTTTCAACATGACAAAACGCTATTGCCAAGAGTGTTGGAACACACAGACATATGAAAAAACGAAAAACAAAACGAAAACAAACACATACAACACACGCAAATATAGCTAAGGATATAATCCGTCTTCATCTCTGGTTATATACAAAAGTTATTACCTGCGTATTAGCTAATAGCAGTGGGCTAGCCATGTTGCAAGAATGGTGGACAACCGATGGACATCGCGATTCATGACATGGATCCCCTGTGATCACATGCGAAACTGAGGCCCGCAGAATATAAGATGGAGGGACGAGCTTGACAAATTAAGAAAGTACTGGCTCTGCGACGCTCATGATAGAGAAGTGTGGCACATCCTGGGGAAGGTCTGTATCCAACAACGGACGTTAAAAGAATGATGATGATGATTATGATGATGAAAGTCACAGGAGTTAGGCACCCGGTGAGGATCAAACTCTTTACATTAATAATAGTGTGCAAAAGTAGATTGCTGGTAATTGCTCTACTTGGTAAGCTTAGCTCGGAATGGCACAAGGTCACAAGAGTGGATTATCCAGTGTGTGTGGGGAAGCTAACACCTTACAATACAGATGGTCACCGAGACTTGCTCTGTAAATTCCATCCCAATGATATATCATTTACATACTTTGTATGAAAAGCTAAATATTGTCACAGAAGCTAATTCCACTTTGTCATTAAATAACATCAACAAAGTAAAAATAGTCTTCGTGAAAAGAGTCTCGCTATGTGAGCCAACACATTAACCTATTTCCATTGTTGCATCCTACTTATTTCTACTTCTGTGGCATTGCCCACGGGAGAAATTTAGATTTTTGACACTGTTTTTATTGCAGAAGAAATCTCAGGTGATGTTCGTGGTGAGTGAGTGTCACCGTCACCATTGTTGCCGTCTAAACAGTCTTCGTTTTGAAATATTTGGCTCTTGCAGTGCACACACACACACACACACACTCACACACACACACACACACACACACATATATATATATATATATATATATATATATATATATATATATGGATATTTATAATTTTGGTTGTAACTGGTCAGTTTCACAGTCATTCCGATCAACAGATATTTGTTGTTTTTTTCAATTATTTTCTTGTCTTTATATACCACTGGGGTTTTGCTTTTATGATTATGTTGTTAGTTGGGTAGGGATTGTGGTCTTCTGCCATGGTGGTTGGAAGAAAGAGCACCAGTTGTCAGTTGATCACAATGACTACGTGAAACTGATCAGTTGCAATAGAAATTGTAAATATCCATTCATCTATTTACGCTCTCTCAAAATATTGAGCACTATCACAATACATGAAACAACACCTAAAACGATATATATATATATATATATATATATATATATTGTTGAAAGTAGATTCTCTTCACAAACACGTTTCTGTTTCAGCCCCGTTTGGGCCTCTTCGGGCAAATAATAATGTCCGTTTTAGATTCCTGTTTGGGGAATTCGGGGCGAGTCTTGTGGGTGTTGCTATAGGAGTCTTTATTTTCCTTTTATTGTTGTTTTTGTAGTGTGTTTGTTTTGTTGATGGTTATTAGTTATATGTCGAGGGATGTAGACTAGGTGAAGGAATTATCTATCAGTGGATACTGAATTATGTTCAAAGGGATGTCCTGATCTTAACCTTGATTTTTGCATCAGGTTTATGGCCTATGTTAGTGTTTCTTTATGACCATGATCGATTGAATTGTTCTTAATTTACTTAAACAGGGGGAAGTAGATAATGTTGATAAGATGTTTCTTTGCGATGATGAGTATGTGGTTAAACTGTCTGTATTAACTTTAGCATACTAATGTATCGATTGTTCAATTATATTTGTTAAGAAGAATTTTGAGCGATGTCTGCATTTTAGTGCTATTTCATTTTTCCTGTTTGATAAATCAACTTCAGTTTTTTTTGTCTTTTTAGCAAGATTGAGTATTTCAAATTTCCCATTTGGACAGAAGTAATATGGATGTTCCATATTTTGGCTTTTATAGATTTGTCTGAAATATTTTCCATTTTACAGTTGGTTTGTAATTCATTTTGCACATTTTCCAGTAGATAATGATGTATTATTTTCATATTTTTCGTTCGTAAAGGATGATGTATGGTTGGCTAATCTAAGTTTAAATGACGTCAGATATTCCGATTTTATATTTTACTTCTAAGGGCCTTTTCTGATTTTATATTTCTGTTTGGTATACTATATCTGATCTCAGACATTTGTTTTGTACAGGGCAACCATTCTTATTGGAACAAATACAGCCTCTTGTTTCTTTATGTTTATAATCTCCTTATTAGTATTGTTTACAATAGTTTTATCGTTATGTTTCGTAATGAGTGTATTGAAATTTTCTTAGAACTAAAGCTGATTTTCAGTTTGTTTCTGTTAAATATTTTGCTTAATGGGTGGTTTGGGGGAAGTGTTTTTCTATTGATTGAACAAATATTTTTCCCCAGTTACTTCTTACTTGTAAGTTGAATGGTGGTGTATACGAGATGATTTTTCTATTTTTGTTTCATTTTATTGTTTCTCTGTTTCTTGCATTTGGAGCTCACTCTTTTGTCGGATTTAAAGTTCGCTTTAGTGAAACCACTATCTTTCAGGGCTTTGACATGGTTATTTTTAAAAACCTTATTGAATATAGTTCTGTTGGAGGAGTTATATGTCAATCTAGTTTCTATGTATTTGAGGATCTTTTATTTGATTTTATTTCAGTTGTTTGAACTAATGTTGATATATATAATCACAAAGTTTTCTATATTGTTCATAAGTGTTGTTTTTCAAGTTAAAAGTAATGTCTAGGAAGTATAAATTTTTTTATAATAGCTTCGATTTCTCGTTTACAATTTTGTTTTTTCATTTCTTTCACGATATATATTTTTTTAATGTTTTTGCATTTTTGTGCATTACTTTTTTCTACAATTAGTGGGCCATCATTCCGGTGTAATCCTATATTTTCAGAATCTGATTTACGTGTAAGGTTGTACAAAATATACAGACCAATTAAGTCTGACATCTCGATCGAATCGAAGCTGCCAATAGAGACATCGAAACCACAAACGTCAGTTTTTTTTCGTCGATTGTCATTGGTTGAGGAAAAGTACCGTACATCTGCAGTGTTTAATCATTTCAATATTGTTGATGTTGGTATATGTTTTGGCAAATTTCATGGCTTCCTCGACTATGCTTTTGGATATGGAGGAGTAAGAGCCTATGATGTCAAACTGCATTAAGCTGCACGTATGTTTCTATATAAATATATATATATATATATATATATATATATATATATATATATATATATATATATATATGTGTGTGTGTGTGTGTGTGTGAGTGAACAATAGGGAATGAGACAAACCTGAGAGTAAAAGTACGTAGAGACTCTATTTGTCAACTAATAATTTTATAAATGAATTAATTAGTATGCTATAGATGTTTCGGAAGGGTTTCCTTTCTTCAGTAGCATGTGTGTACTTTTTAGTGGTTAAACAATTAGGTTTCAAAGCAAATTTAGCATCTGAGTCCAGACCGTTTTATGTCTGTGAAGGAATCTGTGGTGGTTTGGTTTGATATTCTGTTAGATGTAGTAGCGGTAGTTATGGATATTTTATTGGTTGTGCAAGTCAGAGGAGCTAGGCAAGCTTAAGAAGCAGTTGTCATAGATATTGGGGAGCCGGTTGATAGTTTAGTTTTCAGCTATCTGGGTACTTAGTAAGTAATGATCAGGGTCGGAGGACATCGGTGTACTTTTTTCTATTTTCTCAATGATAGTGAATCTAGCGTCTGTGCCGAAATTGCAGCCGGCGTGCGGAAGTGCAGTCCTCCTGGGAGTAGGTTTGGATGATTGGGTGATTTAATTTAGTGTCTGAAGTTATTGCTGTTTGAGTTTATTACATTCGAGGTGGTAGATGACATTCTTGCTTCGGCAGTTAGAATTACAGCAAATGTAGAAAGTCTTGTGAGTAGTACAGCAAGTGAAAGGCTGCTTACGGTGGTTGCAATAAAGACTATTTCTTTTGTTGCAGGGTTGGAAGAAATTCATGGTTTCAGGGATGGTGTCATATGGGACTTGATTATTCATTATATGTTTCTGCTAATCATGTCTCAAATGTTTTGGAGTCTGCAGTAGGCAGAAACGCATTGCTCTTGGAATATTTCTTTGAGTTCAGTTTTGAGTTCAAGTATATTCCATCTACTAATAATTATATGTGACAGAGGTGGCAGTGTGTTGTGGAAGGTTGTGATGAATAGTGTGAGCTTGGATTAGAGAATGTGAGAGCTTCTTCTCTGAGTCTTGTAGCGACCTTCTCATTTGGTCATTTGTATCTTGTTGTAGCAAGTTATAATCATGTTTGTTGAATTCACTATAAGTAGAGCAAATTCTGCTAATTCTAGTTTCTTGTGAAAATGTTATTTTTTCCACGTGTTTGGATGGGCCGATTTAAAGTGAGGGTAGTTGCAGGTATCTGTGGACTTAGCATAGAAGGTGGTTGAAAGCTTTCTATTCTTATTTATATACATGCAGGTGTCTACTAAGACCATGGAGTCAGGGGATTTTTTCATAGTTAAATCTAATAGAATCAAGTGTAGAGTTTATTTCTCTAGAATTTTGCTAGTTTGGCTTCAACTCATACATACACACACACACACATACACACACACACACACACATACACACACACACACACACACACACACACACACACACACACACACATATATATATATATATATATGAAATAGATATATGTGAAATATCATACATATATATATATATATATATATATATATATATATATATATATATATATATATATATATATATATATATATATATATATATATATATATATATATATATAACATAATGCAGTCTTTGTCAATCTCTGGGTAGATGTGTATCTCTTCGAATTCACCCATGAAGATGTTGGCATAATAGGGACCGTAAATGGTACAGCCTTTCATCTGGAGGAAGCGTCTATTATCAAAATTGAAACTATCGAGGATGAAGATTTGTTGCATAAGGGTGCTTATCGTATCTGTTTTGGGTTCTTCAGTGGTTCTACTAGTAAGGGCTTCATTGAGGGCTAGAATGCATTCTCCAAGTTTTATA
The DNA here is from genome assembly GCA_963457665.1 of Thysanoteuthis rhombus. Taxonomy (NCBI): domain Eukaryota; kingdom Metazoa; phylum Mollusca; class Cephalopoda; order Oegopsida; family Thysanoteuthidae; genus Thysanoteuthis; species Thysanoteuthis major. The sequence goes on from OY735204.1 coordinate 62,379,526, forward strand.
TCAGAATATTGTGATTTGCAGTTCACATTGAATATATATATATATATATATATATATATATATATATATATATATATATATATAGCTCTATGCATCATCATGCACTTCAATACCTTTGTGGAAAAAATTCTTTCAAAGTCACCTCAGAAGAAAAATAGTTTGTGATATATCGAGATTTATTTTGATTGTACGAATATACCTTGAACGGTCAATCGTACCACTGAGTGTTGAAGCTGGATTGGAAGATTTTTTCAATCATTTTTTTTTGTCTAGGAATAGGAGATTGCTTTTCAACAATTCAATTCTTACTTATCTCGGTGGTGAAAGAAAGGAAATAGTTTTTTTTTCCAGAAGTGAAGAAAGTCGTTTTTCATCGATTTGACGAGAAAAAGAACAGAAACTGTTCAAAACCTGCAATATTCATGTACAATTTTCGGTGGCATTTGGCAACATTTGTTTCTATGATGAAAATATTAACAATATTGAAAAAAATTATTTCCAATCGATTTTTCGAATTAATCCTTGTTGAAACGCCCGAAGCAAAAATTAAATAATCATTGCATCAATAATTAAAGGAAAAATATAGTCCAAAATGCAATATAATTCATTGGCAATGGAAAGAGTTATATATATATATATATATATATATATATATATATATATATATATATATATATATATATATATATATATATATATATATATATATATCGATTGTATCCATTAGTTATAAACACTGCTCAGTCTGCTTTTTTCTTACATTCTTTCTTTCTTTCTTTTATTCTATCTTTTTATCCCATGAATTGATTTAAAAAAAAAGAAAGAAACGATATAACGTTTTGCGACTTAAAAAAAGGAATAATTTCTTTTTCCTCCTCTTCCTTATTATCTCCCCTTTAATCAAAGTAACATCTCTCTTTCTTTGTTAGAAACGCTGTTTGTCTTTCTTTGACCACTCTCTCTTTGGGTCATTTAATTCCTTACGAGCACTATTATCCTATACAAATCTGGTCTTGACCTGAAAACTTTTTGCCACTCTCAGAGCTAATGACTTACGTCGCTGTTCAAAACATTGTGGTGAAAGTACAAAAAACACATTAAACAATATAACTGAACAAATCACGCACACACACTTTTCAGTTCTGTTGATTTTTATATCTTTTAACGCACACGAATGTGTACACACGTGCATACGCAGCAACAAGTGCACACACACTCTCTCACACACACAACACTCACACACAGTTATCTCTATTCTGTGGTTCTGTATCTGTATTCTTCTACGCACACTCTATTTTTTCTCTGCTGGCCTCGGCTCTTCTTCAGGCCCTGTTGGCAATGGTCCTAGAAAGCTACCACAAATATTATGCAGCAAGAATATAAAGTAGTTTGCAGTTTTATCTTTGTCGGCAGCACTTCATTTGTTCTTATCTAGTGAGGGAATTGCTTTTGCAATTCAAATACGATCGAGTCCTGTTTTGTTTATCGTCTGGTGTGGCATTTATTGGTGACTGGACTAAAATACAACCAATCAATCTCTAACATGGCGATAAACAAAGTAAGATTGGATAGTTCGCTTCCCTCCTTTTTTTCCCTCTCTTTCCTTCATATTTTATCTAATTTTTTTCGCTTTCTTCTATTTTTATTACCTTCCTACCTAATCCCTTATTTATCGCTTCGATTTCTGATTCCTCAGTAACTTTTCTATTGCATTCCTTTTTTTGTCCTTTTTTTTCGATCGTACTTCTTTAACTCATTTCTCTTTTTCCTCTTATTACCTTTATTCTTCCGTACATTTCTCTCCATCATTCTTTCTATTGTTTATTAGACTATGTTATGGCCATGAAAAAATTTTTCTTTTCTTTTTTGGTATACTTCGAAAGCTGCAAGGTTGAACCTGTTAATGTTAATAAGGCTAGCAGGCCGATTCTTTTTTTTTCCAGACTATGTAAGCATTTTTAAAACTATTAGTTTATAAGATTCCTGCATTACAATTTAAACTATTTTCTCGCTACAAGGAGAAAGTTCCCTATTTCCAGTGAGCCCCGAAGAACGAAACGTCGTTTACGCATGCCCCTCTTCTTTAATGTAACAATTACCCGCAGAGCGAAGATCGCCTGAAAGTATGCAAGTCAAACAATTGTGAAACAAAGGGTTAGACATAATTTGAAAGAAAAACTGCTTACCAGTCGCATCCCTTGAATCAACAATCAATTGACTGGCTGATGCTCTCAGTTAAGAATATAGCTAAACGTAATAACCAATCAGCTGATGTTTTTAAAGAAGTCTCTTTTAAAGAGTTATTTCCCTTCTTATGTACAGTTTTATTTTTACAAATACCCCCTCTCTCTCTCTCGTTACATATGTATATATATATATATATATATATATATATATATATATATATATATATATATATATATATATATATATATGCTGCCATCCAAAAAATAAATTTTATTGCACTTGGAATGACATCTTCTGAGAAATTATTAAAATCTTGGATTATTTTACCAAGTTGAGAATCTAAATAAATAGTATTTTGTAGTTATTCTTATGTTCACACTAAGACCAACAAGAAGTATTTGTCTCGCTTGCTCGATGTGTATAGAACAATACATCATTTTGAAAATTATTAACAATTATGTGCATCCTTGGAATTCTACAATATCGCCAGCCTAGTGATATTCACATTTCTATTTTCTTCTTCTCAGAGTCGCAATTGCTGGAGGTTTCCCTTTCGTGATCGCGTGCTAGACGATACTATGATTATTTAATACAAACAAAGATTCCAAGAGTTGCCCGGGAAATATTTTTCGTGGCCCAACCCAGGCTGGAACGTGCGCATCGTAAATAGACACCGTCATTTCACTAGAGTTAGAATTAGAATATAACCGTTCTCAAAACTCACTAATTACGTTGAATACTGGATCCTCCAGTCTCCAGGCGTTGGAATAAGCCGTCTACAGTGCCAAAGCGCCAAATTTAGCACGTTTTTGTGGCTAGACGTTGGAATTTTAAATATTTCCTGATCAAGGAAAAACTGCTCAACCCCTGGGCAGGTCCAGGCTCATGTACGGTCCCGGGCAGTGATGAGCAGCCTTGGACAGTTTTTAGTGTTACCCAATAATATTCACATTAAATACTGTGTGTTAAAAATCACTTTTAATGTGACATGTCAATAAATATCCAATCAAAACTAAAGTACTGAAATATGAAAACGACTGAAACTTGAAGATTTAAAATCAAACTAAAAATAGTACGATATTTATCAATACGAATAAACAAACGTTGGATTTAAATCACAATATCAATTAATCTATTCATCTTTTCTTTTATAAAAAAAACCCCGAATGTCGAACAACCGTAGACATCAAAGATGTCGAAGGGTTTAATCCATTTTAAAAAATCTATTCATATGTGCGTGTGTTTCTTTATTTATGCGTTCGTTTGGGTGTTCAAGCGCTCCTGGTCATACTGTTTTGTCTATAGACTTAAAAATTGGTACGAGCATTTCATTAGACCCTATTTCAAAAAAGTTTCACTTATTTTTTGGTGAGGGTCTTGTCTTACCTTTTTGGGGACTTATTTGACTAGTCTATCAATAACATTAAGACTTTCCAGAATCTAGATATTTCTAGATAATTTATTTGTGTCCTTCTGAAAGCTTATTCTTGATGTTTTCCAGTGGAAAACGCCAGTGATGTTATAAATGGGATTCATTCTTACCATATTTATTCTTCGACTGAATTTTTTAAACAAAATTTGACTCGATGATTGTTTAATTATATAAACTGCTACACTAAACTACTGTACACCTTTGAATACACATCGTGTCTTTGTTATTTACCAAAAAAGTAGCTTAGAATTAACACCTAGGAAGTTACGTTAGTCATGAAGAAAGGACAAAACTATCAAAGAGAAAACAAATTCTATGTGAAAGCAGGCCCCCAGGGCCGCAATGATAATTCACCCACCCCCACCCAAACAAAAACTGCCAACTTTGAAAGACAAAGATTTAGATGAAAAATGACAATTGACAACATTGGCGTATTATTGACCATTGGGAGTGAGAAAAAGAAAAGAAAACACAACAACAAAAAACAAAATCGGCTATCATCGGAGCCTAGCATGAAAAATATAAAAGTGATTTGAACTAAGAGACTAGGCAGCAGTTAACATACCTTGTGTACCCAATGCGCAAGTCTGTTCAACACAATCCGTTGCAAGTAACTAGAACGACAGTTACTGTTCATTCATTCAAAATTGAACCTCGCATCTCTTGCTTCTCTCCTGAATTCTTCACTCCTTCGCCTTACATCCCTCACAACAGCAACTACAGCGGGACTCAACGAAATCCCAATATTGCCAGGTCAGGTTGAATGTGAAGACGTACGCAAATGAACACAACGATAACAGCAAATATTTAGTCAGTAAAAAAATATAGAACAAACTCGTGAATTTCTCATTGCTTTGCTTTTTCTTGCTAAGGGGAAATAATCAAATACCTTTGTTATGGTTTTGGGCTCGACATATGTGAGTCTTCCGATTCACTTGTTTTACTACTCTGATTCTACCTCGACTTATACTCACGATTGATTTATATTCAGGGATATGCGATACTTGAATTCAGAAAAAATTACAAGAGATTGACAGCGAATGTCAACATTCTATATATTAGCAACTATCAAAGCTATTTATAAATTTACTGAAACTGTAAAATCGCCATTTCTCATTTAGTCTCGTTTGCCCATGTCTCGGTCAATTTTTCTCAAATTCCCAACATTCTCTTACATTATTCCCTTAAAATTGTATTCAGACTTGTATTATATCAAATTATCTTTGTAAACTGATATCTCAAGTGACATAAATTATTATTATAACTGTTTCTTAAGTGGTTTAAATCATTTCCTATGTATATGTTTATTACCATTCTCCCTCAGTCAGTTTTTCTGGAAGATGATTTCAAAGCTCTTCTTTTTCATTTTATTCATATCTTGATGTTGTCTAATTATTGCAGCTCTATCTATCTATCTATCTATCTATCTATCTATCTATCTATATATATATATATATATATGTAAAACTTGCATGTAATACTTGTTAACACCACAGGCCAAACCAAGTGGTTTGTTGTACTCTATTGACTATTTGATTCTTTGATTAGTGCACGGATACGAACCAACAGCCAGACAACTATATATATATATATATATATATATATATATATATATATATATATATATATATATATATATATATATATATATATATATATATATATTGTTTAGATTGAGTGATATATTAACCGTGTAACGACGGGATATCATTTCAAATAAGCTTTTGTATAATATAATGCAATTTATGATTCATTCTGTCGAACCAAAAACGTCCATTTCCTAAACACACATACACACACACACACACACACACACACGCACACATATATATATATACATATGTGTGTGTGAGTGTATGTAACATTATCTATATCCGTCTTTATATATATATATATTTTTTAAAGATTCCTTTTTCCGTGGTCCATCGAGAACACTTGCACTGAGCCCTGCTGATTAGTGTATACAACTGGTGGGAACTATATATATATATATATATATATATATATATATATATAACAAACAGTGTAGATATACATATGAGAGAGAGAGAGAGAGAGAGAGAGAGAGAGAGAGAGAGAGAGAGAGAGAGAGATGGGAAGACAGATAAGCGAAGAATGTCGCCGCCACCCGTGCGTCATGCCATCATAACGTACAAACACTAAATGCCGAACACAAAAAAAAAATTTAAAATGTCCAACATCCATGACTTCATGTCATTTAATTTCAAGGTCTGTGACGTTGATAATGACCAGAAGTACGACCGGAAAGCCTCAGATCTCAAATATTTGGACAATACTCATTAAATCGAGTCATGCGTTTTCTGGTTCGTAAACAGGAAAGTCTTATCAAACAAACCTTTGTCTATGTTCTTCAAGACATACAAAGGATTATTGCACACTCAATCACAAACAAAGAAACAAACAAACATATAGTCGTTGTAATCCCTCAAGGTCAAGGGTAATGTTCAACGTTACACAAAACGAAGACGCCCGTGCGTGTATTTGATCAATGCTTCCTAGTTGCACTGAGTGAAGCACCCGATACTCACCCGACTGTTTCCAAAGGCAAAGACACTAAGACGACTTGAGATGATGGATCTATTATATAGACTTTACCCCATAGAAAGAAATACTTCTATTGATGATGTGTAACTTGCAATAGTTGAAACTTGTTCTTGTAGAAGAAAAATTGCTGATAGCGTTCAAGGTTATTTCTTCCTACCATCTGCTCTTCCCCGCGGTTGGCCGGGATATAGTTAATATTTTTCGCCTTGAAATCCCCTCATAAATAAAGAAAACAATCCAACTTGACTGAAGGAATACGGAAATAAATAAAACCGGAACGAGTATGATAGAATCAGAGGGGAAGTAGGTGGGTATTACTGTTGATTTGAAATCAAGGATCGTAAGAAAGAAATGGAAAACGAAGGAAGAGAGAATTTAAGATGAATTGGAAGATAATGACAGTCGTTGTTGGGAAAGAAAGAAACGAAAATGACATCCGGGAAATTGCACTGAAGTCTATAAAAAAAAGAGGGGTATCGAAATGAAAAAATAGAAAAAAAAGGGGGGGCAATAAAGAGGGGAGTGCAGTGATGTGCGTTTTGAGCACTTAGGCGAGAGTTGATAACAATCTTGGTTGTTAGTACAAAAGAAGAACAAAAATTGGAAATTGGAGAAGAAAAAAAAACGAGAATGAGGAAGTGGGGATATCTAGATTGGGAAATGATATCGAAAGAAAAACAATGAATGAGAGGGATAAGAAAGAGAGAAAGAAAGAAAGCAGTGAATGAAAAAAAAACGAAATGAGAAATATAAAAAAAAAGAGAAAAAGAAATAGAAGAGAAAGGAAATGAAGAGAAAAGGAAAGAAAGAAAGAAAGAACGAAAAGAGACAGAAGTTAAAAAAGGAAGAAGAAATTAGAGAATCAAAGAAGAAATAGAAAAAAGAAAGATGGAAGTGAAGAGCAGAGAACAAGAGGTAAGAAAAAGACACCTTAGAGAATGAAGTGAATGATAATGAATGAAGGAAATGAAGAAAAAGAAGACGAAAAGAAGAAACTAGATGCCTGAAATAGAAAGATGGGGAACTGAAAATCGAAAGAAAATGAAGGGTAGAGAAGGAAAAGACATTGTTGAAAAGGAAAGACCGAATAAAAAAAAAAGAGGGACGAAAGAAAGTGGATAAGCGAGAAATACCGAGAAATAGCGAGAAAAGGACTCAAATAAACATGTCACAAAAGACGGAAGTAGTAAAAAAGAAAAGGCACGATGGAATTCAAAGCATTTTGTTGAGAATCGATAAATCAAGACATTCGATTCAAGAGAGAAGAAAAATACGTTCGCGATGAATTATGGATGAAAGAGGGGGAAAGATACAATAGATGTTAAAAGGCAAGAGGGATAAATCAATTGAAAAGAAAGATAATAGGAGAAATATAAAACGGTGAATGAAGAGACGAAAGAGAAGAGGAGGAGAGTGAAGAGAGATGGGAAAAGTCGTCGAAGAGAGAAATAAAGGGATCGGAAGTAAAGACAGGCGTAAACAGAGGAACAAAAAAAAGAAAAAACGAAAAACGAAACATGGAAGATGATTTGAAGGAAACAAGAGAAAAAATATCAATGGAAGAAAGTAAAACAAAGAGACAAGCGAATGGAAGAAAGAGAGGAAGAAAACCAGACGGAAGAAGTATAGAAAGACAAAAAAAAAGAAAGAAATGAAAGAAGGAAATTGGACTGAAACCACAGGAGTATTTTGCGAGTTGAAACGATGTACATATTTGTGCTTGTATCTCGCCTCTTAGTATGAGTTATTTTCATCAAAGATTTTTTCAAATTTTTTTTTCTTTGTCGTATACTTGTCGTATTTGTTCTTGAAGTTATTCAATGCTTTCGTTTTAAGTATATTTGGATCGTGCTGTACTACTTGGTTCCAGTTGTTTATAATTCTTTGAGATAAGTTTTTTTTTTATTTGGAAAGAAGTTTTTTTGTTTTGTTTTTTTTTTACAAATGTTGTTGTTTCATTTGTTCTTTGTGAAAAACTTTTTAGCTGGGATATTACTTGAGAACAAGCTAAAGGAAACAAAAAAAATATGATGTATTGATATACGAAACGAAATACAATACAAAAAAATTAAGGTCAAGATAGATAGATAGATAGATAGATAAAAAGATAGATAGATAAGGAGGAAAAAAAGGAAGCGAGAAAGAGATAGGGAAGAAGATGACGGCAAAAAGAAAGAAATATCAAGAAAGTCATTTAGAGACGGACAGCAAGGCAAGCAGAAAGAGAGACAAACAAAAGGAGAGCAATGCAGTGGTAAAGAGAGAGAGAGAGAGAGAGAGAGAGAGAGAGGGGGGGGGGTGCAGATGATGAGAAAATGGTCGTGGAAAAATATAACTATCAATGAAATAAACGAATGAAAATTGATAGAGAGAAGCAGGTATCAGAAGAAAGAGATTGTGAGACAGAGGAAGAGATAGAGAGAAAGAGATAGATGTATAAATTGAGAGAGGCAGTGAGAGATAAAGAAAGAAAGATGAGAATGGAGTAGCAGTAAAGAAACGGTAATGTATCAAGAAAATAAACGAAAATGAATGAATGTATAGAAAGAGGTTGAAAAGTGAGAAAAAAGGCGCGTGTGTGTGTGTGAAAGAGAGAGAGAGAGAGAGAGAGAGAGAGAGAGAGAGAATGGGTGAGAGGGAAGGCGAGTGAGAAATACATGAGAGAGACGAGAGAAAGGCAACGATAAAGGAAGAAATATTAAGGAAGTCTTCAGGAGTGGGGGGGTTGAGAGAGAGAGAGAGAGAGAGAGAGGGGGGATGAAGAACGGCAGAAAAAAATGTAGGTAGAGATAATGCTCAAAGAACGAACAAAAGTAAAAGATTTACCAATTCTTATACTCTAAAAGAAGGAAAAAACGAACCCATTGGGAAATGCTGGAATGAATATATCTTTCACTTTTCTAGCGTTGTTTTCTTGGAGGACCAACGCATTACTGAATAGAAGAAGATTCTGGCTCGTTAAAAACGAAACGAGAATTGGTATACCAGAATGAGTAGCGAAAGGATGAAAGGACAGCGTTCCATCGGGAAAAAACCCAAAAACAAAACAAATGATAACGTTCGTTTGCCAAGAATTGAACTCAGATGATTTGAAAGGAAGCAGATGAGAAATGGCCCATGATTAAGGCTGATTGGGTACCTAAAATGAACGAACTGGGGAATTAAAAAAAAAAGAAGATAAATGAAGGAAATCTAGAAAAAAAAAGGAAACAAGACAAGAATAACGTATGGATTAACGAAGGAAAAGATAATAAAAAAAGGGAATGGGAGAATGGAGAGGGAAAGAAAAATGCTGGCCTAATGAGAAATCAAGCCAAAAGACGAGCAAATTTAACAGAAAAAAAAAGAATGGGCGACCGACAAAAACATTACAAGAAAGAAAGTCATGTAAATTGATTGTGTAAATATTTATAGATAAATAGTCTCTACAGCCAACAAAAAAGGGATAAATGTCCATAAAGGAGAGAATTAAATGAGGCTAATCTTTCTCGACAGAAAAAGAGTCTCGTCATCACAGCCAATAATTGAACATCAAAAATAGATTAAAAAAACATCCAGAAACATCTAGATTCTCCAGAATCTAGATGTTATTAATAAACCCGTCAAAATAAGTGCCAAGGAAAGTCAGAAAAGCTTTGTTATGCCTCAAATAAAAAATGCTATTCCTAGAAAGTGCCTTCTGGAGTATTGATGGCAATTGTCCAGTCGTAGTCGTAGATAGAACGTTATGACCAGAAGCGCTGAAATGAACACACACTCATATAAAAAAGGCTAGAACAGAAAATGTGACCAGCGAATTGAATGAAAAAGAAAAGAAAAAGAGAGAAAAATTAGCCTTCTCCTAGATTAAAATAAAGAATGCGAACAAAAACAAGGAAGAATAAGTGTACGAATGAAAGACAGAGAAAAAAAGAAAGAACACTAAGTCTAAATATTGGAGTCTTGTATACGAATCTTACCGAGAAAGACTTGAGCGGCATCATCCCTAATTTCCCTTGCTACTTTCAAAAGTGATTCACCAAACCTAGCCGTCTTGCACAAGAGCACATAACTGTTGTACTCAGTTGGGATTAGATTAAGCTTGCTTGCAAATCGGTCTACGAAAGAAGCTTGTTAACCAACTACCAACGGTTGGCGCTCGACTGTTATGGTTTAGTCTCATAAAAAGCCATATTTGTAAGGCACCCACTGAGGAGCAAACTCTTCCAATTCCTAATTGAAAAAAATCATCATCATCATCATCATCATCATCATCATCATTCTTTTAACTTCCGTCGTTGGACATAGACCTTCCCCAGGATTCGCCCTCTATCACGGGTGTCATTTCCTGAATTTGTCTAAGTCTGACCAAAAAGAGAAGTGATGAATGAAGATAGTTGTAAAACTAAAAAAAGTGCAAAAGAGTACAGTATTGTTCATAAATGAGTACACTTCGTACCACTTATTAAAAAAAAAATATAGAAAATCAATTTTCCTTTAAACTGGGCACAGCGGGATTTTGATATTTCTTGTGGAACATTTCACAATGAAAAATATGAATACGATACTGTCCAAAAAAATGGGTACATCCCGACGAAAAAAAGTTCATTTCATTCTCTAGCGATTATATTTGTTTGGTTGAGAAGAAAAAGAACTTTCTATGAAGAAATTGGTGATACTTCCAATAGGATATCCACATACTCGGGCATGCGCATGCACGTGCGCACGCGCACAGAATTATGATCAGAAAATGATGGTTAGACATGAGTGGATCAGCAAACGAAAGAAGCAAAGAGAAATCAAAAGTCGATTCGTTTTATATTTAAAGGCTCCCCAGATCGTAAGTTTATGGTTTACAAAAAGTTGTGGAAGAATCTGGGGAAGAATAAGGAAAGAGAAGGCGAAAACAAAGAAAGGAATTCGACGAATAAGGTTGATGAGGAGCAGAGCGAGGCTCCCGCAGATGAAGGAAGGAATAAGAGGAAATGAAAAAGGAAGGAAATGAAAAGGAAGGGAAGGAAAGGGAAGGGAAGGGAAATGAGAGATTTAAGGCAAGAAGAAATAAGGAAACGAAGCTGGGCAAATAAGAAATTGGAAGGAAGGAAGAGGCGAATATGTCAAAAGCAAAGCCGATCAATATTACCTAACTAAAGAAAAAAAACAAGACAAGCAAAACTATTTTGAAGAAAAAACAAACCGTATTCGTCCTATCATGCCTCGGTCATTGTTCTTTTGTCGTCTGCTGAATGTGAACTGCACAAACGCAATGGGAATAATCGGCAAGCAGAAGCGGTTAACCTGCCATCTAAAATGGCGCAGATGGGTATGACAGTTGCCGAAGATTCAAATGGGAAATACGTTTCCGAAGGAGATATTTACTGATGAGTCTTCTCAGCTATCTACAATACTTATAGTTCTCCAAAAGCTAAAAATAAGAATTCATATTCATATATATATATATATATTTATATATATATATATATATATATATATATATATATATATATATATATATATATAAAAGCCCAAACAGTTATATGGCAAACAACTCATGATCCCAACAAGAGACAATTTATACCTTGTACTATAGTAACAAAGTATAGGGGAGACTGGAAAAAAAAAACACTGATGAAAATTACATAAATTGCATTGACAAATATTGGGAAATAAGAGATTGAAGTGACACAAAGAAATCTCTTGAAAGGGTTTTTAACGCTTAGTACTTGAGGCTTTAAAGCTTTCTACACTCTCTCTCTCTCTCTTTCTCTCTCTCTCTTTCTATATATATATAGTCTAGAAAAGTTGCTCGACTATACACACACACACACATAAACACATACATAGTTTAGAAAGCTTTAGAGCTTCAGACATTGAATGTATAAAAAAAAATTCTGCAAGAAAATTATGTTATTTCCCAGAGTCAGTAAATGTAATTTATTTCGTTTTTCTTCAGTGTGTGTTATGTCTTACTTATAATTAGATATTATGGCACTATATGGGTTTTTTTCTTGTTGAGATCGTCAGTTGTTCATCATGTAACCGTTTCGGGGATTTAAAAACAATTAATCTACATGGCTTCCCAGTGGTGTAGATCAAACACTACCTCTCCTCAAGCTATTTTTTCGATATATAGCTTTATTTTATTGTTTTTAAGGCCATATCAAAATACATGTAGTTTCCTATTATGTAAAATCACGAGTAGATATTCCATATTTTATAAGTACGTGAATGCATTGACTGTAGTTTTTAAAACATGCGGCATCAAAGCTCAACCATAATTATCGTTTCGTTTTTCCGTAATTGATAAATCCTCTCAGCTATGTAGAGTATTTATAGATCTTCAAAATCCCAAAATAGAATATAAATAAAGATATATATATATATATATATATATATATATATATATATATATATATATATATATATATATATATATTATTGTCTGGAAAGTTTTACAGCTTCCACCGTTACATATATATATATATATATATATATATATATATATATATATATATGTGTGTGTGTATGTGTATATATATATATAAAGGTGTTTTTACAAAAGATACATGTAATTTCTCAATATCTGTTGATGTAATTCATGTTGTGTCATTTTATATGTAATCATGTGTAAGTTAAAACTTAGAGGTATTTGTTGACTGAATCCTACCCTTGATATCACAAGTTACATAGACAGCGGGTAGTAACTTAGTTTCAGCTCAAAAGTATTACATCTTGAGAGAGCGTTTTTATTATTCCCTTCAGTCCACATCTTGGATATATTTACATCTCAAAGAAAATTTAATGTTCTAACATCACTCCTATCTTGTCAGTCGAGCAAATGTACTACGCTGCAATTTTTATAGAATGCACAAAAAGATGCTGCGTAGTAATTCTCGTAACATAGAATAAAGTTTAAAGAAAATACATATAAAAGCTAGTATGGAAGCATTCCCAAAAAAGAACACGGCAATTGTGTCCTACGCCTTCGTTTAATAAATAGCAGATAGAGATATCATTGAATAAATATTTTGGTTGACAGACCTGTGGAACTGTCGAATCAACAAACTGTTATTGGTGTTTACAATGCTCATCAAAGCACGTTACAAGTGAAGTACTAAACAACAAATCAGTATCGATATTACTGCAGGAGCAATGGTGTGCGCAGTTGGCAATTATACCTTGATGAGACATCTAGTTGTTATACAATAAGCTCAGCTCAGCCTGGTTCAAAACTATACATGATTCAAGTCTTTTGCTTGTTTGTCCGTGCCTCTCTAAAGCTAAAACTATTTGGTCCACTGATCTAATATTTGAGACGTACTTTCACAGAACATCGATTTGTGACATAGACTGTGTTAGATTGACCTCAACGGTCATTCCAGGTTAAAAGTGGTCATTTTATCCAATCTCAGGTCTTGAAATTTAGATCATTATTCTTGCGAATGATACAAAGATTTCTCAGAAAAAAAAAGATTTTTGCACAAGTTTTCCCTTTTTTTTCGTTACATATTTTTGACGACAAAGGCGTTATAAAACAGTAATAACGATAGATGTAACACACCCCAGGTGTTGATCAGGCCAGAAGGCGTTCACACTTACTCAGCCTCTTCTAAACGTATCAACAGGCAAAAAACCTTTTTGCACAACTCTTGTTTCCGGACTAGAGCTCTGACTATTCCAGACCAGACGCACACGGGATTGGTGCTATGGCTAATGGGGTTTTACCCCATACGGCGTGGTCCTGTTTTATGAAGTCAAGTCCAAGGGGCTCTGCATTCGTCTTGGGTCCCAAAGACCACTGCTCATATATTCTGGTGAAAATAATTGCTACAACTAAAGAGAATTTTTCTCACTCACACGTACGCGAGTGTGGTACCCCCACATAAAACCAACCTTGTGTCACATCCTACAAAAGTGAATAAAAACAGCAGATCGGGAGTAGAAATAAACTGTTGATATGAATAATCTTTTTTTTTCTATCTGTAGTGTAGTAAAAGAGCGAATGTATTGAAGAACATATTTTTCGACTCTATATGTTAATATATATACTAGCTCGGGGGCGGGGATGATTTCAAATTTGACAAAATTCGAGACATTCTTTTCTTTCCAATCAATCTAAGTTTGCATGGATAATTTCTTGGCGACACTCCATTCACCTGTTCAAATAGAACCTTGCTCTAATCATTCATACATAGGGTTTGTTATCAATCATTCCGTTTATATCTTCTATCAATCTAACTGTTTGTTCATCCATTACCCTCTATGTATGCTTTTTTAGCTCTCTCAATCAATCTTACACACACGTTTTTGGAAACAAAAATGTGTACATAAAGAGATAGATAGAGGAAGAGAGAGCAAAAGGGTCATATATATATATATATATATATATATATATATATATATATATATATATATATATATATTATTGTGTCATCCACAGACACACAGACACACACACACACGCACACACACACACACATATATATATATATATATATATATATATATATATATATATATATATGCAATGCTCTTCCATATGAATAGAGTACTCTTGTGGATGAGGAATTTCTGTGTAAATAGATAAATCGCATAAATTAAGCCTTACTGACCATCAAGTTCCGCACACACACACACACACACACACACACACACACACACACACACACACACACACATATATATATATATATATATATATATATATATATATATATATATATATATATATATATAAAACGAATAAAGTGTTTTTCCAATGGTTTATTACAGATTGTACATTCTGTTTCACTTTATTTTCAAATAAACCTTGTTTTTTAGAAATTGAAACAGAATGTAGCATCTGTGATGAAACGATGGGAAAATCTTTGCTCATTTTATAATCGCTCTACTGTTGGTACTGAGCACTTTTAGAAAGAGCTAAGACTTCCTTAATACATTATTCCATGTACGCACGCTTGTATATTTCATTATTGCTCTCTTATAAGAGTGTGTGTGTGTGCGTTTACGCATTACATTAGCACTGTAAAAATAAGTGAGTCTATCCCCCCCTCTCTCCTCTCTCTCTCTCTCTCTCTATATATATATGTATATACATATATCTCACCTTTTAACCTCTCTATGTATATTCATTCATTTTCATTATTTTCTTGATACGTTACCGTATTATTTACTGCTACCCCATTCTCTCTCTGTCTCTGTCTCCCTCCTGATATCTGCCTCTCTTCATTGATTTTCATTCTCTTATTTCATTGATAGTTCTCTTTTCTCACAACCATTTTCTTATCTTTCGCTATTCCCCCCCTCTCTCTTTACACACACACACACACACACACACACAGACATATATATGTATATATATAAATTCGTTTATAATCTTGACCCTCTCTTTACCACTGCATTGTTCTCCTTTTGTCCGTCTCTTTTTTCTGCTTGCCTCGCTGTCCATCTTTAAATTATACATATATATATATATATATATATATATATATATATATATATATATATATATATGTAAATATGTATATATATATATATATATATGTATATATATATATAAATATATATATATATATGTGTGTGTGTGTGTGTGTTTGTATGTGTGTGTGTGTGAGAGAGAGATAGAGGAACTGCGTTTGCGTGCATGCATTGCGTTAGCACGGTGAAAACAATTAAATCTTTCTAAATGGATGTAAAAATAAAATGAGATCCAACGTTTTCAGTTACGTGTTAGTTAATTTCAGAAACTTAAAGAAATGATAAGAGTATTTTGATTCTATGGAATCCTATTACGAGGCTCTTAATTTGAGAACTAATTCTTGAATTAAAACTGGGAGATTTGACCTTTTTTTCCAGATCTGACCGATGAAAAGCATTCAGCCATTGTTGTGTCCCATTTTTCAAAACGTTTATTAAACCTCCTGGCAATCAGATCACGGTCCTTTTGAGAACAAAATGGCCGTCTTCGAGAGCAGAAATAACACCAAGGCCAAGTTTTCTAAACATTCAGTGAGAAACAAAAGCAGTTTCTAAGACTAAAACGCTGATTATGGGAGCACAGGAGAAGCAAATATCTGGTACCAATATTGTTCAGATTTGCTTCGTGGTTGAAATAGTTACATGTACTTCTCAACGGTGCCACGTAAAAAAAACAAAAACAGGACTGCTGATCTTCTAGGCCGACGTATCCTCCTCACTGGAAATATTAGTGTAACACATTCTTCCCTACACGCGTTTCCATGAGTATCTTGGTGTATAGTATAAGCAAGGTAATTTCGCGGACTATTACTACTAGTCGATCCGAACCGAGTGCGACCGAGTGCAACACTACAGTGAGCTTATGCCGCACAAAGTTAAGCTAAGCAGACACAGCACTTACCACTAAGCCTTTTTGTTAAAGCCATTTGACACACATCTGTTCCTGATAAATATCTTGAACGAAATGAATTTTTAACGTATCAAATGCCAGTCAGATTGCAGATGAAAACATCATGTAAAAAGCTTGCTTGGCGCCTTGCCGCGAGGTTATCATTAGAGGGTGTTACTGTAGAGCATTACTGTTCAGTAATACTACAAAGTGAATCCGATCTTGAGTGCTCCATACTTTTAGCCTTGTGTCAGACTGAAAGAACCTCAGTAGAATGGGCAATTGATTGTGGAGATAGTTTTTCAGGCCGTTACTACTGAAATAAGTTCAATATTCAGTGGGTGCCCGATACTTAGGGCCTACTGACAAAACTAGGCAAGAAGTAATGTACCCCACTCTCAATAACCAACCCTTTAACTGTGACCCAATACCAAACCGCAGACTCAATTTCTGACCATGGATCCTCACTGATATGTTGGGCACGTACTTACAAACCAGAAGTATCCTGCACAAAACGAGTTTTTACGTACTTAAAGAAATCTACCTTGCCTATTACCCGCATTGGGACCAGTTGTCGGTGTTCAGTCTTATCTTGATGATGGCCAGGGTTTTGAATGCTGATATTCAAGGCAGGCAGATTCTCCCTCGCTTCGGGAAGATTGACACAAAGCAAAGTGCGTGACACCTCATTTTCCGATTCAGATTTATGCCAAACGAAGCTAAGCTCAATGAATACAAGGTCTATCCGAAAGGTATCCAGACATTTCGTATATCTCGAGAACCGTTTGCGCTGTCTTGATTTGTAATTAGGAGAACAATCAGAGGGAAACCATTGATCCAGCTTTTGTACTGTGTGACCTTTGTATTTACAATGCAAATCATTATTCATGTTCAGAGCTCTTTGGCACAACATCACGTCACTCCGTCTATCAGCCTCCCTTACAATATTGATTTAGTCCCGTGTTACTTTTGGATGTTCCCAAAGAGATTTCAGACTACGGATGAGACCAAGGAGAACGCAACGAGGCTGACGATAGTGACCCCGAAAGAGGACTTTGCATACTGTTTTTGAAAGTAAAAGGGATGCTGGAATAAGTTTGTGTGGTTTTGAGTGGAGTGAAGGGTTCTAAGGCACCATTGCCATGTATTGCCCATTTTTGTGAACGTTAACTTTCCAGACCGATCTCTTACCAACATTCACGTACCCTGTAGAGACGATGACGTACTGCGGCAGAATAATGCTTAGCAAACTAGTTCCCAAACCATTATAACTGAAGTGAGTTTGATCCTCACTAGCTGTCCCACATTCTTGGCCTTATGCCAGACTAAGCTAATTTTTGCAATCTTTAATAACAGCTCCGGTAAGCCTGATACAGGATGATCATTTGCCCCAGTTGTTGCTTAACATTGGTCAGACACAGCAATTTTTCTTTTCTTTTCTTCGCCCAAAACATCCTCTTTACAATTTTACGTGTTAATTCTATCGTCTGGCATCTCTCAGAGCTGACTTCGGCAAATCTAACCAGGGGAATAAATAAATATTCAATTTCTTTTTCTCTATCTGGTTGTTGTTTCCTGGAAAGCTACGCTAATTGGCTTTCAACACCCACAACATTCAACTAATGTAAGAGGCACGGGTGTGTCATAAAACCAAAAGAGGCTTCCTACTTCTGCTCTGTGTTTGGTGTATGTTTTTTGTGATATTCGTTGGAGTAGGCCAACTTTGGCACAAGGCCAGATTTTGGGGAGCACTCAAAGAAGAATCAACACGCGAAAATAGCTTGTTACATTGGCATGCTAACTCTTGTTCTACAGCGACCGTTCTCTGGACTGACCCAAATTTGGACACAAGGTCGTATTTTGAGGGGCGTTCAAGGACGAACAACAAACAAAAATAACTTGCAAGATTAGCATACTAATCATCAACCTACGGAAGGTGCTGTCGTGTAGATATTTAGACTTACCCTAATTTGGCACAAGGACAGATCTTGGAGAGCTTCTAAGAAGGGGCGAACTCAAAAAACATAGCTTGCAACATTGGCACGCTAACAATTGCTCCACAGGAAGTGCTCACTGAATTAACCCTAATTGGGCACAGGGCCAAATTGTGGGGAGCAACTAAGGTAGAACGATCTTAATGGTAATAGCTTGCGATACTTACGCACTAATCATGTCGTCCTATAACTTCTCTTTTTTATTCGTTCGTTATATTCTGCTCTGTATTCATCGATACCTTTTGAACGTCTTACTTTTATACTTCTCCAAAGATGATGACAAAATACATAAAATATTAATAACGCCAATAGTATTTCTGGGTTCCTAATCATTATCGACTTCCTTTTTCTAAAATTACCTACGGTAGTAGTGAAACTACAGGTCGGATTCGAACCCACACCATTCTTTTGACTTTTGACTTGAGAACAATATTATACGTAAAGTACATAATAAGTACAAGTAGTTCAAAGACGAAAAGAACACAAAAAATAGCCTGCGATTTGGATGAATAATTTAGATTAGTATTTATACCTCTGCTCACCGTAGGGGTCCCGGAAGCTTAAGCACACCTATGCAAAATAGGCACTCCTAAGGGAGAGAGTGTGGGATCGAATCCCACCTTGGGTTTATTTCTTTACTTTTCGATCAACGCTGTTGTCTCGCCCACTACCGTAAATAATTCGGTCCGAGCTAAAATTAAGTTCCTAAACTGTACTTCTTTATTCGTTTTGTTGGATACTGATGTCCATTACTTATCATAGTGTTGTACATGGAAATACATGTCTCCATGAGTTTGCTTGTTGGTTGAGACGGTAGCGATTTTGACTCTCTGCACCATTAGTCAGTATTATTATGAGTCCACAGCTGGATGATGATATTTCCCATTTCCTTCTACGACGACTACGATTGTGCTGACCTCTACAAATTGTTGGACTGGGAAAATGAAGGGCATGGCAGGTAAAATATGGCCCGGAAAATGCGACGGAGAAATTGTCACCATTGAACAATTAATAGATACAAAATGCCGCGTGAAGAGTCTCTTGTGTATATCGTGTTATATGTTACGTCATCGCAACTCACAGATAACAAATGTTATAATACCGAGTTTAAAATTATCAAAAAATAGAAAAACAAATGACATACACAGTTTTTCTCAATCTTGATAATGGTCAGAAGTATAGTCGAAAGCGCTTGTTCACAATAGTCTGGATAAAATTCACAATCATTCGACCCAGACATGTATTCTCTGGTAGGTGAACAAGAACAGAAGAAAAAATAACTAAAAAATTTAAAAGATCCCCCACAACGATATTTACTAAGACTTTTATCAATACACACACGCATGCACACACACACACACACACACATAAACTCTCATACATATATGTGTGTGTAAAACATTCTTATATATACATATATATTTAGAATATGTATATATAAAACATTCATATATATATATATGTAATATATGCATATAATATTCATATACTATTTGATTACATCTACAATATCATTTTCTGTGTATATATAGAAATGTACGTATGTGGGAGTATGCAGGTGTGTGTGTGAAGTGAGGGGATAGGCGAACAAACATTGTCTAGTAGAAACATACAGAGAGCTATTACTCTTCATGTATATATTTATGTATATTTATGTATATGAGTATATTACATATATGTCTTCATATCAACGTATGCGACTGACGTTAAGAAGTATTTTTATGTCTCACGTACGAATAAATATCATCGAACAAATCTGTTCCGCCTCAAAAAGAAAGATCGCGAACAGAAATCGATACCCTTCTTTTTTTTTGTTGAAAATTGATCCAAACCAAAGAATTCTTGCACCAGCTTTCCAACTGATGTGTATCGTTATTTCAAAGGATGTGGATTAACTGAAAATAATTGATATTCTGTAATGATTTTTCCTTATCGATTCAAGTGATTAAATTATCGGAACTGTTATACTCGATACCATATCGATTATCAGGAATAACGAAGCAGGGGTTATTTATTTACAATATTTCACCGCATTGTTTCGTATGACTTGGTAAAGGTTACCCGGCGTTACTCGGGTAAGTTTTGTTGTACGAATTCAAATTGGGATGTAAAACAGCGAAAACTAGATGTAATATCCACCAGATGTACGGCCAACGAAAGCACAGCTCAACATTGGTTCCCGAAGTTTCAGAAGGGATACATACAAGAGCCTTTTGTATGGAATATACAATCTAGGGCCATTATTGGGGTGGTCCCACACAGAACGACTCGAGAGGTTCCATAGTAACTAAAGGCGGATCATTCAACTGTTATTCGACATTTACACAAAGTTGGCAAAGCAAAAAAAGCTCCATAAGTGGATGTAAGTCTGCTGTGCACAACAAAAACGGTCCGCTTCTTGATTGCTTTGACATATGTGAGTTTGATGATAACATCTCCTGCAGCTCAGAAGTTGGAGCATAGTTTCACAATTTGAGTGGATTGTATTACAGATACTGGGTTGGCAACATTTTATTTTTTTACCAAAACATCATATATAGTGAATGAAAAGCTTTATTTCAAGATTGAGTTGAACTTGAGGTACTCAGAATCACTTGACCTTTTAAAATTTCCAGCAAGAGGAATGGAAAATATCTGAATGATGATTGCGATAAAAATATCAAGCTGTCATAGGGAATTTGAGTATTTAAGAATTGAAATATGATAATATCAAAAATCACATCAACTGCAGCAATAATGAAAATAATCATAAACAAGTAGACAGGATTATGCTGTCTTCTGGTTGGTTTCGATTCTTCCTTGAATGCCAAGTTCTTTGGGATTTCGAAATTCAAACAATCACCCAATCCTGGCCAGGAGATAAGATCTAGTCATCGTAAACAAAGAAATGGTGATCTGTTGGACAAAGAATGTCACCATTGGAGCAGATTGCAGGGTGAAATCGAAAAAGCGAACTGTTCAGGCTAAATCCTGAACCGTATGGTCTGCATAAGAAAGACCGTTATTTTTACCTGTAAATATATGTTAAAAAAAGTTTGCTGGTCTTAAAATTGTGAGTGCCGGAAACCTTAAACCATGATATATTAAGAATGAAGAATAAAAATGACTAAACTAGCTATAAGAGAGTTAAAGTGACTTAAGAGAGTACGAAACACTAAAATGAATAGCAGTAAGAGATTTAAAAAATGACCAACATCGGGTGAGTCACTTGTTCACCTTGGATTTAAAAATATCAAAATTTTACTTATCGGACAAAAACAAACAAATATTCATACGGGAATTATAGCAGATACATGTTCTTAAGAAGAAGCTATGTTAGGACTAGTTGGTGATGGACTATTCGAGATAGGGTTGATCCAGTCACAAAGTGAATTCGCGAGATGAACCGTTCGAGATAGGGTTGATTCAGTCACAAAGTGAATTAGGTAGATGAACTATTCGAGATAGGGTTGATCCAGTCTCAAAGTGAATTCGCGAGATGAACCGTTCGAGAGAGGGTTGTTTCAGTCAAAAAGTGAATTAGCTAGATGAACCGTTCAAGATAGGGTTGATCCAGTTTATAAAGTGAATTCGCTAGATGAACCGTTCAAGATAGGATTGATCCAGTCCCAAAGTGAATTAATTAAATGACCTGTTCGAGATTGGGTTGATCCAGTCCCAAAGTGAATTAGTTAGATGAACCGTTCGAGATAGGGTTGATCTATTCACAAAGTGAATTCGCTAAATATCTTTTTGTTTTGACGAATGAAGAGGAACGCTCATTTATAAGTTGATAGTAACAGAAGCGTCTTGTCGAAGAATAGCAAAAATCATGAAAGATGAATATGAAAGCTGTACTCATTATTATCATTGATGTCTCGGACTTTGTCAGAGAACTGGAAGATCGTTCAACATGAGGGTGGCGGTTGTACCCATCCATACTGGTACTGGCAGAACAGTCCTGGAGTGTCTTGCAAAGAGATTGAGCAAACAGTAAATCTGTAGATTTGGACCTGAAAACTGAAAGAAAAAAAAATTGGAATACGAAGGTTATAATTGCATTCATCATTATCGGCAGTCGATGTGATTTTATCATTTTAACATTCCAATTATATTATTATTATTATTATTATGATGAATCTCACACCAGTTGCCTGGTGGTATTATTATGTGCAATTTCATACCAGTTGTCTGGTGTTTACTGCTGGGGGTTGAGTGACAGCAAGTCTCTTTAATTCTCCAGCCCTCCTCTCCACACTCTTATAGTCCACGGCAATACTGTGGTTTACAGTTTCACACCAGTTACCCGGTGCTTATTACTGAAGGCTGAGAGACAGTGAGTCTCCTCAGGTCTTCAGCCCTTCTCTTATCTCATCTCTCCCTCACCTAACATAGTAGTGTTGTGGTTTGTACATCCACTATCATTTGAGTGTGTTATTTTTCTTCCTCTGTTAAGCCACTGCTAACAGCTGGGATCGTAGATCTCATATTTCTAGCAGTTTCTAGCTGTGGTCTGCACAGTCTCAATCCTTCCTCTTATCCCTAGTTCTTCCAATCTCTCTTTCACAGTCTTTGGTACGGTTACGAGTTATTACTGGCACTACCCTAACTTGTTCATGTTCCACACCTTACTTCAGTTCTCTTGCCAGATCCGGGTATTTTCCCAGTTTTTTTTTCACTCACTTTCCTCTTTATTCTATGATCTATAAGTATGGCCACGTCTTTTATTCGGCAGGGTTTCCTTCTCTTGCCCACGATTTCTAGGCCCAGTCTTTTCGCTAGGACGGGGTGGTCCGTTTGGATGTCAAAGTCGTCGTCGTCGTCGTCTATTATTATTATTATTATTATTATTATTATTATTATTATTATTATTGTTGTTGTTGTTGTTGTTGTTGTTGTTGTTGTTGCTGTTGTTGTTATTATTATCATTATTTGCAATCTCACACCAGTCTCCTCAGGTCTTCAGCCAACGTCTCTTCTCTCTTTCGCCGATCAAAGCAGTGCTGCGGTTTGCATTTCCTCTTTCATTTCCCTTCCTCTGTTGGGTCACTGTTGACAATTAACGTTGCAGTCTTTATATTTCTAGCACTTTCCTCAGCATCTGTGCGATTCCTAGCAGTGCTGTGGTCTGTACAGTCTCAATCCTTCCTCTTATCCCGATCTCCTCCAGTCTCGCCCTCAGTGTCTTTGGGACAGTCATTATTATTATTATTATTATTATTATTATTTGGAATCTCACACCAGTTGCCTGGTGGTAACCGCTGGAGTTTGAGTGACAGCAAGTCTCCTCAAGTCTCCAGCCCTCCTCTCCTAGTACTAGCAGGTCGCAGTAATTCTGCGATTTACAGTTTCACACCGGTTGCCCAGTGGTTATCGCTGAGGGCTGAGTGACAATAAGTCTCCTCAGGTCTTCAGCTAACGTCTCCTCCCTCTTTCGCATATCATGACAGAGCTACAATTCGTTGCAGTCCTTATATCTCTAGCACCTTCCTCAGTACCCGTGCAGTTCCCAGTAGTGCTGTGGTCTGTACGGTCTCTATCCTCCCCCTAATCCCGATCTCCTCCAGTCTCTCCCTCAGCGTTTTGGGGACAGTTCCTAGTGCTCCCACTATGACCGGTACTACCCTGGTTTTCATGTTCCACATTTTCTTTAACTCCCTTGCTAGGTCCTGGTATTTTTCCCTTTTTTCAGCCTCCTTCTTTTTTACTCTATGGTCTGCAGGCACAGCCACGTCTACTATTTGGCAGGCCTTCCTTTTTTTGTCTACTATTACTAAGTCCGGCCTTCTTGCCTGGATGAGGTGGTCAGTTTGGATGTCAAAGTCCCACAGTAGTTTGTGGTTGTCATTCTCCAAAACTGCCTCTGGCTTGTGCTGATACCACTTTTCCCCATGGTTGAATCCCATTTGTTTACTTAGTTCCCAGTGTATCATCGTTGCTACTCTATCGTGTCTATGCTTATACTCCTTCTGGGCGAGTTGACTACATTCACTAGTTATGTGGTTTACTGTCTCATCTCTTTCACCGCACATGCGGCATTTGCTGTTTGCCTGTGTTCTGTCGATTTTAGCTTTTATGTAGTTTGTCCTTATGCTTTTGTTTTGGGCTGCCATGATGAGCGATTCTGTTTCTCTCTTAAGGTTTCCCTTTCGTAACCACGTCCATGATTTCTCGTCTGCTATATCTTTTATCTGTCTTTTAAACTCGCCGTACAATTTTTTCCCTTCCCACTTTTCTTTTCTAGTTTGCTGTACCGTTCCATTGCTTTCTACTTTGTTTGTTGCACTATCCCTCGCGCTCTTTATGATTTCTTCACTATTTGTTTGCACATATTTATCTAGGACTACTTTAGCTCTCTGGACACAATCTTCTATGCTGATGAGCCCCCTACCACCTTCTTTTCTCTTAACGTATAGTCTATCTGTATCATCCCTAGGGTGTAATGCTTTATGCATCGTCATAAGTTTCCTTGTTCGCCTATCCATTGATTGGAGCTCTTCCTTTGTCCATCCTAGGAATGGTCCTGTATACCTAACTACTGACACAGCCCAGGTGTTCATTCCTTTTATTAGATTTCTGCTATTTAATTTGGTTTCTAATATTTTCCTTATCCTTCTAAGGTATTCCCTCCTAATTTTCTCCTTCATCTCTTCCCGTTTTATCGTGTCACATTCAAGGACACCTAGGTACTTGTATCGGTCTTGTGCAGTCAATGCCCTAATCTTGTTGTTGTCCGGAAGTTCAATTCCCTCAGTCATTGAAAGCCTTCCTTTGTGCATTACCATGATTGCGCATTTTTCTATCCCAAACTCCATTCCTATGTCCTCACTATATTCCCTTACTTCGTTGAACAGAGTCTCAAGCTCTCCCCTGTTTTTCGCAAACAATTTAATATCGTCCATGTACATTAAGTGATTGACCTTTCCTTTTGTTTTAGAGAAGTGGTATCCTTTGCTGTTTTTCAGGATTCTGTTAAGCGGTATCATTGTTAGAACAAATAATAGTGGGGACAACGAGTCCCCTTGGAAGATCCCCCTTTTTATCCCTACCTCGGCTAGTTTGTCCCCTGCGGCTGTCAAATCTACTTTCCAGTCTTCCATTGAATTACCAATGAATTTAACCACCGGTTCGCTAATTTTGAACATTCTAAGGCATTCGAGTATCCAGCTATGTGGAATCATATCGTATGCCTTTTTGTAATCTATCCATCCCATTGCGATATTCTTTCTCCTTTTCCTTACTTCTTTTAAGATCATCTGGTCTATGTAGAGTAAATCGTTTGCCCCTTTGGTTCCTATCCTACACCCTTTCTGTTCTTCTGGTAGTAGCCCCCTTCTATCCATTGACATGTATATTCTCTCTGCTATTTGCCCGGTCAGGATTTTCCACATAAGTGGTAGGCAAGTGATTGGTCTATAGTTGCTTGCTATGTTCCCCTTTCCCGGGTCTTTTTGGATAAGGGTGGTTCTGCCTTTAGTCATCCATTCTGGTGCTTTGCCTTCATTCAGACAATTTTGGAGTAGGTGAGTGAGTCTGCCGTGTAACGTGGTAAATTTTTTGAACCAATACCCATGGATCCCGTCGGGACCCGGTGCTTTCCAGTTGGCTACTTTCCTAAGAGTATGTTTTAATGTGGTTTCATTCAGTACTATTGGTTCTCCCTTGTCTATATCTCCTAGTTCTTTTCTCATGTTTCCTAACCATTGCGGTGTTACGTTATGTCTTTTTGGGTGCCCCCATATGCTATTCCAATAGTTCTTGGCCTCTGTGGCATCTGGTTTCATGTCCTGCCTTTCCCCATTTAAATCTCGGTAAAACTTTTTCTCATTGTTTTGGAATGTGCGGTTTTGTGTGTATTGGGCCGTTCTTAGTCTGTATCTTTTTAGTCTTGCCTCTTTAGCTAGTCTTTTCTGGTGTAACTCTTCGACTACAGTTGCGATGCCTTTTTGCGTTACCTTGTATTTGTTATAAAGTCTTACTCGTGGTCTGTCTGTGTGTGGTGTATTTCTAAGCAGTGCTTCATCTCTCTGTAGTTGGGAGATCTGCCTTTGTAACCTTCTCTCCCAGTTGGGTTTCCCTTCCCTATTATTGCTCGGGTTCCTATCTTGTGTTGTAAAGCTTTGTGCTACCATTTTCGCCCCTGCGTAAATTAGGTTGTTGAGTTCTAGGAGGGTGTTTGTTTCTATGTGCTGTAAGAGGCAGTTGACCTGCTCGGTCACTTCTCCGACTTTCTTTCTGTCTTTGTCTCTTAGGGAGGGGAGTGTTGTTTTCTCTCCTCGCATGATCTCTTTCAAAGCTTGTATTTTGGTGTTCTCTTCTTCCGTTGGTGCCTCGTCATCACCCTCTGATACATAGCTTACTGTGGGGGTCTCATGGGGAGTTATTCTAGTTTTGTTATTGGTACTAATTGTGCTGGGGGGGCATTCTTCAGATGTGTCACCTGAACCTCTCTCTACATTAATGCGAATCTCTAGTAGTTCAGTCTCAGACAGCCATTTCTTCTTTTGAATTTGCTTTACTTGGTCAGCAAGGCGTTGGTTCGATACTTCCACATCAGATTTTTCCCTCCATATTTGGAGCATACGCTCCCTATAAGATCGCACTGAAGGCTTGCTTTTAAAGTAACAATACATAACTAGCCTATTCTCCTCCCTTGTCCATCTCTTTCTCTTGTTTTTTATAGCAGTCACTCCGAGAGGACCGCGCCTTCCCTGGGTGTCGTTAGTGGTATATGAGTCTTGGCCAACAGTAGCTATGTGACGACTGTGTCCCTCCTGAAGGCCATTAAGGGTACACGAGCCGGAGTTTTGGCCAGCAGTCACAGGATGACGACCGGGTCCCTCCTGGTGGCTAACAAGGGAACACCTGCCGGTTACGACACACAGGTCTTGGATCTGTGCCCCGTTTTTTGCGGTAAAATGGTTTGGTTGTACTGTCATGATAGGGGTTTTTGGTTCTTTGAGGTAGCGCCAGACCTTGGTGGGTTGGTTAAGACCGATGTGGTTCAGAAATAACCAAAGAGCCCCACCAGCTCTTTTTGGTTCTTTTAAGGTAGCACCAGACCTTGGTGGGTTCGTTGAGGGCAATGAGCTCAGTGGCATTCTCAAAGTTCCACCAGTTCTTACAACCCATGGTACGAACTTACATGGATAGGCCATTCTGCTGCTCAGATATATCTATTTGGTGGTATGACCATCCCCTCCTAAATTCAGGCCTAAAAATTAGCACTAACCTTCGTCTGGGTGAAATTAACAACCTTGGGGATCATACGTCTCCCTTAAATCTTCTAAGTCTTGACTTAGTAGAAGTTTCGCAATCTGTGTTCTTCCCCCACGGTGGATTTCCCCCTGCTAGCTTATATCTACTGAGGGGTCCTAACGGTCAGTGGTGGACAGACTCCATTCATTCATACTCGGGGGAGGGGTAGCTAGGCATTACTTTCCCATAAGACACCTCTTATCTCGGTGGGGGGGGGGTGGAGAGTTATTAATTTTAAATTATAAATTATAAATTTAATTCCACTTACCCACGTGCAGCTCCAAGAAACAACAGACCACTCTCTCAACTTTTTTTTTTTTTGTCTTTTTCATTAGGTAGAATTTGGCAGTGGGCAATTCATCCAGGTGAAAACTTATCGGAATCGCAAAGAAAACCTTCTCAGAAGTAGAAATATCAATATGTCAAGAATAATCATTCTTAAAGGCTAAATTAAATATCTTTTGAACCTTCGAAAATCATCAAAATATCAAGAATAGTCACTTAAAGCCTAAAGTAAAATATCTTTTGAACCTTCGAAAATCATCAAAATATCAAGAATAGTCACTTAAAGCCTAAAGTAAAATATCTTTTGAACCTTCGAAAATCATCACAGGGCTCATTCAGGGTAGGGGCCTGCGGTCCAAATGTTACAACTACCACTTATAATTATAATTAAAATTATTATTGTTATAATTATAAGTGGTAGTTGTAACATTTGGACCGCAGGCCCCTACCCTGAATGAGCCCTGTGATGATTTTCGAAGGTTCAAAAGATTAGATATCAAAACGCGTAACTATGAGTAACTTACCAACCTCTCAAGTCGTAATATATCGGTGGCACGATAGACTAGAAGTAGCAGAAATAAACAGAATATGAATTATGATATAAAAGGAACAGGGGAAGGCAAAATTACTGAGAAAGAGGGAGGAGAAGAAATGCTGGTCAGAGCTTTATCATAGGCGTTGTCGTTTGGTTCTGTGAAATGGAAAGGAAAGATAGAAAAGGAAAAGAAGAAAACAAAGATATATATATATATATATATATATATATATATATATATATATATATATATATATATAAAGAGAGGGAGAGAGAGAGGGGGAGAAAGGGTTAAAAGAGAATAGGAGTGAAGATAGAGGGCGGAAGTTACGTCAGGTGTTATTGGTTATGGAGAGAAAGAACGAAAGACAGAAAGGGGGGGTGAAGATAAAGTGAGAGAGAAAAGAAGGAAGAAAAGGGAGAAAAAAGAAAGAAAAAAAAAAAGAAAGGAAGTGATGAATATAAAACATCTGAAATCGTAGGATGTTTTGATTTGCACGCTTCTAATATTTTCATCATTCGGGCGGACGAAGATGTTTTATTTTACAAATAATTAAATTATGATCGAAATTTGTAAAAATTTACTGCAATATTTACATATTTATTTGTTGCGTTAATATAATCATAAAAAGTTTATTTGTGAATTCCATTGCGTAATTTTATATTGAAACTTGACCAGATTGGGATGGGCTTGATTGGTATTCACGCAATCGAAAATAAAAAGTACCTTTCAAAAGATAAAGTCAAACTCTTTTACACTGATTTCAAGATTGAATTTTTATTTTTTTTTTTAGTTGAATGTACAAAGAAAAACATGATTTATAAAATCCTGACACTTTTAAAAATATATGAATTATATTAGAGTTTTTCAATCTGTTAAAGTGAAAATATAGATTAATCACTTTTTTGTAAAATTATTTTTTTCGTAGAAATTAAAATTTTAATTTCAGATTGCCTTTATGATTTTTTTCAACTTACTTACGAGTAATTCAAATAATTAAAAAACGTATGTAACCTCCACAAATTCAAGTTAAATAGTAAAACTCATGATAGCATTATCAGAGCAACAGAATCTTGATCTAATGCGTCTTTTGCAGTCTTCAGTTCAAGATCAGGGTGTAGTATCAGTTCTTATAGTATCAACTTCCTGTTTGCAATTTTAAACGTTATCATAATTGTATTTTGACTGTTTCCTTCAAGAATTTTAGAATAATTTTTATTCTTTTTTTCAATTTACAACAAATCATCATGAATGTTAGTTATTGGTAAGGTGTTCTTCAATATGTGCCTATTTATACCACACGATATCAAGCCAACCGTTATACATCATTTTGATTCGCTTCTATGTTCTTTCTGGAACTTGTGAAGCATCGCCCTCTATTCTTAGGGAACTTGATTCTTGAACAATACTCTTTTATTCGTTCATTTCGTCGTTAGGTCTTTTTTTTTACATTCCCTATTGAGATCAATCAACATGTTTGTAGTTCTTCTGATGCTTCTGACGCCATGGAAACGTCATCGACAAATATAAAGCCGTTTAAATCGACTATGTTTATTCCCATTCCCCCCTCCCAGTCAGTTTTCCAGAAGATACTTTCAAGGCTCACAGTAGATAAATTTATTCATTCGTTAATTCGATTCTCATTCAGAACTTGTTTTTTTTTCGATCCATGTTGTTAATAAAATGAATAAATAAATTGGATCACCGATCCTGAACTACAACTTAATTATAACCATGGCATAGAAGAAATCGGAATAAGGGATGAGTCTGAATGTTTGAATTAAACCTGTTACTGATTCCTGGAGCAGTCGGGCGTTAATTGAGCCTTCCTCGGTATAGAATGTCGTGAGTTCAGTTATCACCTTAAGATTATTTTCTAGAGCAATCCCTGCCGTTATCTATTTCCTCACTGCTGAAGGGAAACCGTAGTATGAGTTTAGTTGCGAGAAAGAGGAACAAAAATGAATTTATGGTAAATAGTAGCGAAAGATTATTAATAACAATTGACAATATGAATGAAATGAATCAATTTGATTACCGATACTGAACGATTAGTTATTTACAAATAAGGCATAGAAGAGCTCAGGATACGGGATGAGTTCACCTGTTTTATTGGGACTCGCTTTTGCCACTGTTCTTGTAGCTCACTGACAAGTGCGATCGGGCATTAGCTGAGCCACACTCCAGCATGAAAGGTCGTGATTTCGATTATGATCTGGAACTTATTCTTTATTGCGATCTGTGCTATTAATTTATCCCCTCTCTGTCGAAGGAGAAACCTGCTTGAGCAATAATAAGCAACAAAAATCGAGATGAAAGTAAATAGTGGCGATGGATTACTAATAGTAAAGTACAATTCTTCATCTAATAAAATAAATCAATGAATATAAGATATGTATTTTGATCTATTTGATGTATTTTAAAACACTTGATTATAATTTGGTATTGAGGCTGCCCAATTTGAACCCAATAGTATACAAATGATTGTATTTCCCGACTGATAGTTTTTCTGCATCTATGTATCAATGTCCCCTTAATCCAGCAAAAACGGCAGATTGTACCTAGATTTCTTAGCCCTGCATCTGTGGGGTGGTTCAACCTGGAGGGCAAAATAAATCTGTGTGGTTTCCAAGAATTACGTTATGTTTTAGTGTGTGTTGGGAGATGGGGGTCGATTCACTATATAATTACAATGCAAAGGTGGAACCTTACTTTATGTCATGTGAATTATCAATTTCATGTCTGTTCACACGATGTTCCCATAAGTTCTCAATGAATTTCAATGACATTCCGTCGGTGGAGGGGCGGGAAATAGGTTACGAAAGAACTGATTAAATTTTGAAGCGGATCAATGCATAATTACCCCCCTTTTGTCGTAATTATATTACCAAACCACATAATATCGCTAAAATGTCATGTTTGTCCACGTGAAAACTCCAAAAGTTCTCACAGAATTTCAATGATTGTCAGAGGCTTAGTGGACAATAGGCTACGAAAGAACCGATTAAATTTTAGAGTGGATCCATGCACAATTATCTCCCTTGTATCATAGTCTTATGTCCAAAACTCAGAATACTGCCGAAATTCTATGTTTGTCCGCACGATATCTCCAGAAGTTCCCCATGGATTGTGACAAAATTTTGTTGAAGGTTGGAAAATAGACTATGGACAGATTGACAATGACGTTGCCCAAAGTATGGACTCACTGGCGTCTTTCCATTCCCTATATTAATGATAATAACGATAAGAAATACATTATCATTATTGATATTATTATCATTATTATTATAATCATTATTATTATTATTATTATCATTATTATTGTTGTTGTTGTTGTTGTGCGAATGTGAGCACTGAGAGATTGTAAATGTAGCCAGTGGCCCAAAAGCATTCAGGCCGACCTCAGCATCCACCCACGTCAACCCTGTTATGGACTCCTCTAAGATTGCCGAACTGTTTGCTTTGTGTCTCCCAAGAAGTGAAGCAATCTCAAGTATCATTTGATAAAACTAACAGACGATTCCTGTCCTCCAGACTACTTTGTCAATTGAGTCTCTTTTATTCACACCATTGTCTCCTGATCATTTCAGAAAGAATACTCGAATTCCGCCGACAGTTTCCAAATAATTGGACGACAATCAAGTTCGGCTGGCATTGTGAGTATACAAAATGGGGGCGTCTATGTTTTCATTTGTCTTTCTTCTCATCTGCCTCTCTCAGGCTTCCAATTATTTCTCTCCATCAAGATTCTTTGTTTCTTTGCTTTCTTGTCCAATGGTCTTCTTTGTTTCTTCCTCCCTTTGTCCAATGGTCTCCTCACTTTCTTTCTTTCTTTGTCCAACGGTATTTTTACTTTCTGTCTTTCTTTTGCAATGGACTTCTTTCTTTCCTTGTCCAGTGATTTTCTCACTTTCTTATTTTCTTTGTCCAATGATCTTCTCACTTTCTCTCTCTCTTCGTCCTATGGTCTTCTCACTTTCTTTTTTTCTTTCTTCGTGTAATGGTCTTCTTTCCTACTTTCTTTCTATCTCCAATTGTCTTCTTTCTCGCCTTTTTTCTCGTCCTTTTCCTTTCTATATTTCCTCCTTTCTGTTTTTTTCTTTCTTTCTTTCTCTAAGGATCTTTTTTTCTCCCTAATACTAGGCCTCGTCTTCTTCCCTTTTTTTCTTCCTCTAAACTTTATTTCCTTCTTTGTTTACCTACTTTTCTTCATCATTTGCTGGTCTTCCTTCCTTCCTCCCTTCCTTTATTTTTGTTCGTTTATTTCTTTCCACTTTATTTTTGAAATGCCAGATGTAGGATTCATACTGTAGAGCGATTGTTAGAAAGCGAGAATCTCATGCCAATTTGCAGTGATAGTGAGTTCGATTCTGTCAGTACCCTAGCAGTGTGGACTTGGGCCAGATAAACTGAGCAACGTTACAATAAAAAGACATCTATCGCGGTGCAATGTTTAGCAACCGTATCTCGCAAATCCAATTCGCTAGTATAGTGAAATCCTCATTGGATGTTCCCCTACTGTTCCACACGAAGTAGAACTTGGTGAATAATATACAAGACGTTCTATCTGTCTCCCGGCCAGTGTATTTCCGATCGCTCTTGGGGGAGGGGGTTGCTTGCCATGGGGCGTTGGTTGACAAACAAGTTTCACTAAATTATTCGCTACTTTAGTGAATTTGATCCTCACGGAGACCACCATATTGTAGCCATGTACCAAGGTATGCTAAATTTCCTTATTTGACAACTTGGGATCGGCATATTTTAATGTGACTTCATATCAGCGAAATATCTCGTCAACTGCTTCAGAACAATAATTGCTTTAACTACCTTGACCACCATCTACAAATTGCCAACAATCACTTTCGAATTTATTGCCTCAAATAAACTCCCGAGGGAAAAGAACCCAAACTAAGTACTTCTCACCCAAGAAGGGAGTCAGACAGTCAGAGACGATATGTGGTGAAGCTGTCAGTAGAGCGTTATAACAACAACAAAAAAACACCCAAACCTGTGAAATATTGCATACATCAAGGTATGTGAATTGTGTGAAGCACCATTGTCCCCAGAATTATCCCCTTTATGACACGGGGCACATTAAGGGAGGCTTGATGGACCACAAAAATTAGATCAAACATCTGGTAAGGCGAAGTTTCACCACATGGGACATCCTCCAGGATGGAGAGGAGCTATACCGTGAGTTATCTTGTCAGAAATTTAGGACTAAAAGTCAGAGATCCTACATGGAGAAGCTGAGGAGCCAAAATACGAAAATCCCCCTCTATGGCGCTTCAGCAGGCATTGTCCAAGACTATGTCGGAGTCTTCTTCACAAAGTACGCAAGCATCAAAGTGATCAGATATATAGGAGTGGTTACTGGAGATTGAATAATCTATATCCCCGCTAGAACAAAAAGACCCTGATGCTAACCCAGATGTGCTCATTTGATGAGGAAGAAAGCTACCAGTGATCGTCGAAAGTTTACTTTCTCGTTGATAGCTTTGTCGACATCTTGGTCACTTGTCAGTGCCATACTCGTAGGGCTCGAGACGAGACCATCCCCCGACTCAATTCTCCTTCCCGAAGACAGGTCTGGAACAAAGTGTCTAAGAGAAGCGTATCGGTAGGCAAGTGTCAACACCAGCGCCTCGGTCTATGCCGTGGATCAGATACTACACTTCAATCCATGCCGAAAGGCCACAAAAAATGTGGGGCTGCAACGGTACAGTCTGCAGGAATATGCCATGAGAACTGAACTTTTTCTGAATCTTGAATCGATTTCCGCACAGGGTAGCAAGATGTATAATCGCCACCTGATAAATATCTTGAAATGTTTTGCTTTCGTGGAACCACAGTTAGATAATATAGAAAATGAAATTCTCCAGTTGCATTACCGATTCCTTCCTGTTCCCAAACAGATTGTGCACTTGAGTAAGGCCGTAGAATGGATCGACTGGAACGTTGCAGTAACAACAAAAGCAACAAGAAAGGAATGTGATCAATGATTCGATGAACACTTGCAGAAAGTGTAAGATTTCGGTATTTGATCCAATTTTTACCATCAGTTACGTAGACAATATCAGTGTGCAATCTCAGTCATTTGTTATTCCATTTAATTTTTCCATTTGAAGATCGACCTTGACTAAAAACGTCCCCATTTGCCTTCTACTGTCTTGAAAAATATATCCATTTATAGCCCCGTTTATTTTGGGACGTAAACAAGAAAGGCTATTTTCAACAAGAATTATGGCTTTTCTTCTTGGTCGCCATAATTTCTATTTTTACTCTTTTTTTTTTTTTTGGAATTCTGTCTTGCGTCCTTTCTTTGGCTTTAACGCCTTTTTTCAACGTGATTTATTTCTCTAGGCTTATTTCTTTTTTTTTCATATCTTCTTCTCCTCTTTAACATTTACCCTTCTCCATTATTAATTATCTTTCGCTTTTTCATTACATCTCAACAGTTTTCATTTTCCTTCCTTTTTTTTTCATTTCTAACCTCTGTCTTTACATTCATTCTCGTTTTTTTTCTTTCTTTCTGTACTTCTTTTCACACTTTTGTTCTATTTTCATTCTCTTTTCATTCTCACTTTTCAATGTTTTTTTTCTTCCCTTTTACAATCGTTTCTGATATAAATATTCCTCTGTGCTTTCTTCGCTGCTCCTTCTTACTTTCCTTCTTTCTTTTCAATTTCTGTTCAGTCATGATTAACCGAATTCATTAACCCTAAAGAAATATGCCCATACGATGACGAAAGAAGTAAGAAAAGAGAAGAACAAAGAATAGAGATATAAAATGATAACTAAGACAAGAAACATAATTAAATATAAATAACATACGTAGAAAAATACACAAACAGAACCCCCCCATCAAAAAACACACAAAAAAAACTAACAAAACAAACAAATAAACAAAGTGAAAGAAGCAACAGCAACAACAATATGACGCCCAGCATTGGAACACTGGTTAGCAAGTGGGTATAACAGACTATTGGTAGGGTAACGAGTTCAATTCTTTTTGGATGCTTCACATAAGTGGCCGTGTGCTGTGCTAACCTAACTCTACTAAATATCCCAGCGCATGTAGAGCAGTGATTAAAGCTATAGAGAGTTTGATTCTCACCGGGCGCTCGACACATGTTGATTTCTGCCAGACTTATCTAAGCTTAATGAAGAAAGGCCGTCACCCGTTGGGGCAATGGTCAGTCAAATGCTCTTGCAGACGATTAATATTGCAGAGAGTTCGATTCATACTGCGTGTCCCACTTCTTTGGTTTTGTTGTACACTACTCATTGTACTCATTAAATATAAAAAAGGGAGACAACCCAACAATCAGATTGAAGGAGCGAGCGAGAATGAGAATGTTAGGAAGAGAGAGAGAGAGCAAGAAATATAGAATGATGAAGAAAATCGAAATGAAACTCAAGAGAGAGAGAGAGAGAGAGGAGATTGAGAGAGAGAGAGAGAGAGAGAGAGGAGATTGAGAGAGAGAGAGGGAAAGGGTAGGAGAAAAAAAGAAAGAAAAGGGAAGGCAGATAGCGTCATGAGAAATGACATGAAAACGAGAAAAAGAGAAAGAAAGAAAGTAACCAGAGAGTTAATAACTGGAATGAATGTAAAAGGTCAAAAACAAGAAGACTCGATAATTTGAGAATCTAACATAGTTACAAGATGCCTGTCTGTCCGAGAGCTGACGTCAGCAAGAAATAATGTCGGATCGTATTTCGGAATACAATGGTTCCGGACGAATTGTAACAAGGATAAACGGTCGCCATCTCGCACAAAATGAAACGAGTGAAAGGAAGCGATATGTCGACATATTTCATTACGAAAAACTATGCACAAATCAGGGCAATTTAAATAAAATGGGCTCGCCAACGCTCAGAAATAGAATCGAGAAAAAAAAATCGAATAATTAGAAAACAACACAAACAAAACAAGTTCACCTATGAAAGGTTTTTTTACGCCGTGACTCATTAATGTGATCGCTAAATCAAACACGCCACTGTTATTCTCTGTCTATATTTCCATCATTTTATTTTTGTATTTGAGTGATCTTCATTTTTTTTTTGTCCGTAGAAACTACATTCAGTGATTTTAAAAATATCTAGACAACCTGAAACATTATTTTCACTCGATATATTTTAATACCAGTATTATCTGATGGCTTCCAACTACGTGAGATCTATAGTGCATTTCGTTTTCTTTTAATAGAGAACTAGCAGGGGTACCTAGCGTTTCCTGGGAAATAAAACTTATGATATAATAACATGTGAAACCAGATGATATGTTTGTGATTTGCGAAAAAAAAAATGTTGTTTTTTTGGGTGTTGCCTCTATTTACAATCTAAATCTGACTCTCACTTTCTACCCGTCGCCCGACTGTCTGTCGTGAAAAAGTACGGCTTTGAAGTATCTCGCTTACTTCCGTTGTGAAACATTTTTTTTTTTTTTTTTTGGCGGGACCGGGGTAGATTTGTCATTTGTAATTATGTTCAGATAGAGTTTCGTGGTTTAGAAAAATGGTTGCGGATAGTCGTATTACGGACGGAAAGCAATTACCTGTCCAGCGTTATGGCTACACAGTTAACAGAACTTCCATCCTCAACCCGAATCTAAAAAAAAAAAAAAAGGAAATGGAGGTCTGATTGAAAGAAAGGAAAAGTTTATTCGGGAAAAATTATTAATATATTTTTCCCACTTGTAAAACGAAGTTTAACATAAAACAATTGAATGAAATTATCTGAAGGTAAATGTCAGAAATGTATAATAATGGCCGGTAATATTTCTTCCAAGAAAATATAGTGAATTATAGCCGGCTCTCCAATTTCAGAGCACGAAACCCCGAACTACATACATTGTAGATGGTTATCTGTGGATATGAAAAGAAAATGTTGAGAATTAATTTTATAGTGAGGAATTTTTCTGTCATTCAAACGAAGAATGATTGACGAAGATACTAGAATAAAGATTATTTGTTCGCAATGTTTACAATTGATTATTGGTTAGAGAATGACCTTTGGTGACCTCGAATGACTCCCAAATTTAGCCTTTGTGAGGATTCGATTTTTATTGATTCTACATACCAAATATTTGATCAATAAGCGTTGTAGTTCAAGCGCAAAAAGACACAGACAAACAAACAAAAGGCTAAAATATTATCATACATTGTGTTTTGTGAGTTCACAAAGAGAATATTATTTCCATTGGTGGGTTGATATCATAATAAGAAGCGTAATGCGAAAGTATTCTTGGTCTGGTTAAGAAAAGACCTTTCAAACACAGAAAAGAAACTCACAAAGAAAGAAGGTCATAAAAGAAACAAATAAAAGAAAAAGAAAGAAGGAAAATGGGATGGTTGAAGACAGGGAGATAGAAAATGGATGGGTTGGGAAAATGGAAAGAAAGACAATGAAAGAAAAGAAGAAAGGGAGAGAATGGAAAAAAAGGAAAGAAAAGAGGGAAGAGAAAGGAAAGAAAGAGAGAGAGAGAATGGAAAAAAAGAAAGAGAGAGAATGAAGGAAAGGAGAAAGGAGGAGAATGGCAAAAAGGAAAAAGAATGAAAAAAAAAGAGAATTGGAAAAAAGAAAATCAATGAGAAGAAAAGCAGAGAATGGAAAAAAGACAGAGAGAAAGAAAGAGGATGGGGAAAAGGAAGAAAGGAAGAGAATGGAAGAAAGAAAGAGATTGGCTGGAAAAAGAAAGAAAGATAATGAAAAAGGAAAGAAAGAAAGAAAGAAAGAAAGAAAGAAATGGATAAGAAAGAAGAAGGGAAGACGATATATAAGGCAGAGAGAGTCCGGAAAAAAGAAAGAAAGAAAGAGAATAGAAGAAAGAAAAGGAGGGGATGGAACAGAAAGACAATGAGAAAAGAAAGAAAAGTAGAGAATGGAAAAAAAGAAAGAAAGAAAGAAAGGAAGGAAGAAAGAAAGAGTGAATGGGAAAAAGAAAGAAAGAAAGAAAGAAAGAGAATAGGGAAAAGGAAGAAAGGGAGATAATGGAAGAAAAAAAGAGAGGAGTTGAAAAAAAGAATGAAAATGGAAGGAGCAAGTAAACAAAAATATATAAAGATTTTAAAATTATAAGTAATTCACCGTTTAATGTTGGGTGTTCATGATGATAATCTATCCCTGCAAAGAAAATATATTGGAGAAAATATTATCCTGTCAAAGCCCAGAGTTGATTGTTTTGTCTTCTTCTGTACCAACACCAACATGAACAATCCTCATCAAATTTAGGGGAGTAAAAGCTGATGTTCTACCACCGGGATTTGAAATCATGACTAATTGGTTAGTTAACAGTACTGTTGGCGACTGTTCTAAATTGACAACTCATACATACTTTACATACGAAAATGTATGCTAAAATACGCCTTACATACGAAAATTTATGCTAAAATACGCCAGGGCTTATTATACAAATTAACATTCCCCAACCATGTTGAAAGCAAGTCACAAGCAAGTGGTTGGTACATGGCTTACTTACTGATTGAATCAAACAGACAAGTCTTTCACATCAACGAATTTCATCTTACTGATACACAAGACATTATTTCATTCTTACAAATATATTTATATACAAAAATATACATATTTCAAAACAATTATATATACAATACAAAAGTTACAGTAATCATGTTCAGTCGTAATAGATATAAGAGTTAATTTTGAATCTGCAGCAGCCAGGCTTGTAATGTCTTGTTATGACTAAATTTTTCTCCGATACCTGGTAAGAGTAGACTGTTGCTAATCTACGGTCGTCTGCTTTCCCATACCCTAACAACACTGCCGATCGCATTTACTTTTATCTCTAAATTCATCCAGTGTTTCTGCTGCTCTTATATAATTCTCTTTACTAGATGACTTGCTCTCAACCATCAACAGTCTTCACTCGATAAAGGGTATCTGGATGTAATTTGGCAAAATAAGGATGTATATAATTATTTATAATTTTTTACAAGGCTCCTACCACCTATACCGTTACACATTTTGATGCGTATAAAAGCAAGTTGTAACATGTTTATCTTATCAGTTTCTATAGGGATTAAAATTAAAGTCTCACGACATTTGCAAGTAAAACATTGATAACCGTAACCTTGAGATTAAGTTGATATCAAGAACGTGTAGTGAACTAAACTGTTATACCACAATATTGATCTTATTCAATCAGTGTAAGTCTCAGCTGCTTGCGTTGAGTGTTGAACAGCTAAATAAGAAAGTATTGTGAGGTAGCAGGGTTTAGCAATACTGATTAAGAAGGCGTGTAATTGTTGTTGTTTTTTTTTTAATGAAGTACGGGTTTCTTGCTGATCTGGCAACTCTTAGCAGCCAACATTAATGCAACCTTTTTTAATGCTTAATCCTACTCCAACCGAACTCACATGTCTTGGTATTTGTTCGTCCTCCCACGCATAAGAGAAGCGGCTCAAATCCTTGTTTCAACGTAGGAACTCACACTGACTAGCAAAAATTACCCAAATCTATTTGCATATTTTTGCAGACATCAGGGGCGCTACCTGGGAGACGGGTCCCAAGATACAAAGCATCCTGTAAGGAGAGAAAGGGGCCTCACACATGTCTCTGCTACATCGTTGATGTTGGCAAGTTCAATCTTCCTTGCTTGGGCTCCACATGTCACATAACAAGTGAAATGAACTTTGAGGAGACAAGCACACGAAGTGGCGTCGCTCTCTTCATCTATAGATAGATAACTTTTCACAAGTCAATAAAAAAATCAATAAAGAAACTTAAAACTTGTTCTGAAATGATAGAAATGAAAAGAAGCGATAAACCTTTTAGATTTTATATTAATAACATCCTAATCAATTATTCATCAATAAAAGTTACATACATCAACCGGGACAACACAATACCGACCCACCACCATCAATGCAATACACAGTAAAATCCCGGTATTACGGCACCCTCAGTAAATGCTGTTATAACGAATTTTCTATCATAAAGTGGGAAATTTTGTACGGGATGTATGAATAATGAGAAACCATAAGATACAGACAGAAGAGACTTTCTATTACCTTTTCACAGTATAATGCCGTATGTCACATGAGGCAGCATTGTTTCAAGGGTTTACTAATTTTAGTTTTCGAAATAATACAGTTGAATCTTCATGTGCTGTTGCTACAAACTAATGACCGATAATAGTCTTGCGAGAATACAAAGAAATACGAGCCAATAGAGCGCATGTATCATCAAATAGTGCCGTTAGAACGAGAGTGTTCTTACAACGTGATCTTACTGCACCATGTTTTGATGAATGCAATATGGCGACCGAATATAGAAGAGTGGTTTAAAACTGAAAAAATGTCCTTTTATTCCCTCGAGGCGTGTAGACAGTTCATCGAACTTCTATTTCTAAATTATTTATACTGATTCAGGAAAAGGAACTCCTTGGTACTAGGTGTGATTAACAATTAACAATGGTCAAGAAATCTGGATATTGATGGAGAGGAAATTATGCTGTAAGGTTAACAATCGATCAGTTATCAGCCAACAGATTTATCTATTTACCCATCCGTAAATCCGCAGTCTCACAGCATTACTTCGTTTTTTCCTTGGTCTGTATGTGTTTCAGTAATATTAACTCTAATTTTGGAGTTTGCTACATGACAAACCGTTACGTATATACAATCGGCATCAGTAGTTAGCGTTCGAGCACAGGTGAAGGCCAGGATTTCAAGTGCTGATTATTCTAGATAAACAGAATTTGAAAGACTGACGCAACATAGTCTTCCAACCTCTATCCCAGGAGTTCTTGACCTTTTTTGCGATTCCACATCCCCGGTGTACCGTCCATTATGTGTCCATACCCCTTCATCATCGTCATCATCGTCATAATTTAAGAGTCGTCAATTCAGTTGGTAAGAGACACCACTACTAATC
Source organism: Thysanoteuthis rhombus (assembly GCA_963457665.1). Classification (NCBI taxonomy): domain Eukaryota; kingdom Metazoa; phylum Mollusca; class Cephalopoda; order Oegopsida; family Thysanoteuthidae; genus Thysanoteuthis; species Thysanoteuthis major. The sequence continues at coordinate 62,421,001 of OY735204.1, forward strand.
AGTTGGTTGTGATTTCAAATTACGGTAGGGGAATGTTAATTCAACTTTCGCAAACTTAGTGAGGATTGTTCTTGTTGTTCATGTCATTCTTGCAAAAAAAAAAAAAAAAAAGATCAACTCCGGGTTTGGATATGGCAATACTTATATTCAATATCATCAGTGTGTATGCATATTTCATAATAGCAATTTTTCGATTTTCGTCCATCGTATCCCATATCCCCAGAATCTGCCATCCTTACCCCAGAGGGTATGGATACCTCAGGGTAAGACCCCACCTTTCTCTATCTCCAGTTTGGCCTCATGTTAAGCTTCGTAAATATTTCAAGGCATCTGTATTGGGGCGATGGTTATTAAGTGTCCAATAGTGTAGTAGACGTAATCCTCTTTGGGTGCCCCATTATTTGGGCTCCGTGCCAGAGTGAGCTCAGTAAATATCTGAGGGCCTCTACTGTTGAGCGAAAGTTAGTCAGTCATGCTGTGTGCTCACCAGTATAGTGAGTTTGATTCTTCCAAGGTGCCCTACTCTTAAGACCCTGTGACAGACTAAGCCGACCTTAGTGAATATCGACTAAGAGTCAGCTGCTCAAGCGTGAATCATATATATATATATATATATATATATATATATATATATATATATATATATATATATATGTGTGTGTGTGTGTGTGTGTGTGTGTGTGTTTGTGTGTGTGTTTGATTAAGAAATGGATATATGGTCCGAAAGAATGATCATGAATTGCGTTATACTATCTGGAAACTTTTATTTGAAATGATTTCCCGTCAATACACGGTAAATATGTAAATTGGCTACAATAGGAAGTTTTGAGGGTGAGAGTAAATACGGACAGTCTGACGATCTTGTTTCCAGTAGTCAGAGCTTCTGCTGGTGCAATTACATGATCAATGATGGGTTACTCGGTATTACTAATCACAAGAGGCCTAGGATTCGTCCAGCGACCTCATTTGGAACGATCTTATGTCACATTTTTTCTTGTTGGGTTGAGAGTAAATATGGACGAGGGGGACAGCATGCCCAGGGCAGCACCGCCCCATTGCACTAAAAGGGATGTGTTGGGCTTGCTCTTACGCCTATGGGACAATAGTTGCGGGGACTGGAGCATTTTTACAGCTCTTCCCCAGCTAGAATCCAACATTAAAAACGACCTTATGTCTAATCTTGCTCTTGTAGGGAAGGGTGTAAATACAACGGTTTGATGATCTGGTTCCCGAGCATAGTATCTGTTTGCAGTACACGCTTTGGGTGGTCTTCACCAATACAATGATGTGGCCGATGATATCTTCCTGGGGATTGGTATTGCTAAGCGTAAGAGGCCTAAAAACAATTATTCGGCCCACTTTCGGCAGGGCAGTACGTCCCGTGGCAGCACCGTCCCACTGCACGAAAGGGGATGGATCAGGTTTGCCCTGTCGCTTTTGCAAAACTAGTAAGGGGGACTAGAGCAATTTTCGAAGCTCTCCTGTAACTGAAACTCCGCATTAAAACGACAATGTGTCACATCTTGCTCTCGTGGGGAAGCAAGAAAATACGGACAGTTTGACGATTGTGCCATCGACACGGAACTTAGAGTCACCGCAAAGAACAGAATTTTTCTATGTACACACGCGCACACACACACACACACACACACATATATATATATATATATATATATATATATATGTATATATATATATATATATATATATGTGTGTTTTCCAATGTATTCAGTGGTCAAAGCTGTCAAGCTGCCTCTCTCTCTCTCTCTCTATCTATCTATCTATCTATATGTATATATATATATATATATATATATATATATATATATCCCTCTTTTTCTAGTGGTGTTTTGCTTGTACTTTTACTCCTTTTCCCCCTCCATCTTTTCTTCCTATTGATTCTTTCCTTCATACGTTTATCTTCATTGCAAATAATAATTTTTTTAATCTCCATTTCTTTTTTCGGTAATCCTGCAGTTTAGTGGCGTAAAATCCAGAATAGATATTCATGAAAAATATGAATAATTTAAAAAAATCATCTCATCAATTTTTAATTAACATATTGATTGCTAAAAGCTGAAATAGAATGAAAGAGAATATTTCTGCTATTGCGATAACTCCACCAGACAAAATCATTCATGTATTATGGAAATCAGTCCTCAGATGTGCTGTCATAATTTTATCTTTGTTCTTATCCAGAAACCTTTAATAGTATTTGAGTAAATTTCATCGTCATTCATTCGGGTCCACAAAATTTTCCAAGTGGTTGATCACATTGTGTGTAAATTTTATTATTCAACTGGACAATATTATGATATCTCCGCCAAGTATATGGTACGGTTTGTTTAATCTTTTATTTTATGTCACTAAACTGTACGATTAAACCTTTTTGTTATTCATTCTCATTTATTTGAATGATTATTTTCTATAAGTTCCTTCTCTCTGCATCTCTTTCTCTTTCCTCTCTCTTTCTCTTTCGTTTTTTTTTTCAAATGATCATTTTCTGTACGCTTCTTCTCTCTCCCTCTTTTTCTGTTTCCTTTTCTCTTTTAATTTGTTCGAATGATCATTTTCTGCTTGTTTTTTCTCCCTATATCTCTCTCTCTCTGTTTCCTCTTTATTCCCCTTCCGACTTCGAATTATCATTTTCTGTACGTTTTTTCCCTTTCTCTCTCTTTCAGTTTCCTTTCTTTTCTTCACTTTGTTCAAATGATATCTTCTGTACATTACTCTCCCTGGCCTTTCTCTCTAATTCTTTTTCAAATCTTCGAAATGGTTCCGTACTTTCTTTTCCAGCAAAATTCCTCTCTTCTTACTCTTTATTTTTAAACAATGGCTCGCTTTCTCTGGCTTTCTTATTTTTCCCTTGCTCGTTTCTCAATCTTTCCCAGATATTTCTGCTCGGCACAAAGAACAAAGGCGACTCTGAAAAGGACCATACCACTCAAAAGAAACTAACTCATTCAAAGAAGAGGATTGCTGAAAGAAAAAAAAAGGCCAAGAAAATAGAACAAAACCACAAGAGAAAAAAAAAGAAAAACCACAACGACAAAAACAGTAATTAGAATAGAAAGAAAACTTAAGACAAATAGGATTGATCGAATGAATGCTAATTAATTAATACCTCTCATCTGGTGCAATATAGCAGCTACGACAATAACCACGGCACAATTATTCGCCCTCTCTAAGTTCTTGTCTACAACCATACAAAAAATATGTTCATCAAGAAAAGATATACGTCTTTGAGGATGTTTAAGATGTCCAACGAACTGTGAAACTTCGTACTGAAATACGTGAGATATGTCCGGAACGTATCAAGCAAATCTTGATGTGACGAGAACTGATTGCACTGCCCCAGGATAATCAGCAGAGGGAACTTTGTTGCACATGCAGGAATAGACACACACACACACACACACTCACACACACGCGCTCTCTCTCTCTCATTTGGCGTGTAGACTCAATTGAGTGAGCTTGTGTACTGTGTGATCAACGCATGTACAATGACCCAGCTAGTCATTTTTTATGGCTCATGTGAAGTTTCCGATTGGAAAATTATCGTATCATACAAGTCTGTCAGCCCATCCTATAGTTCAGATTTCGTTCCCTGCAACTTCTGTGTTTTCCCAAATTGCTGAATGATGAAGCAGCTGATGGCGGACCCGAAAGAGGACTTTACAGACAATTTTGAAAAGTGGAAGGGATACTGCAATAAGTGTGTGAGGTCCCAAGGGGAGCGTCTAAAGGGGGCTAAGGCACCGTTGCTCGTAGTAAGATATCTCTCCGTTAATATTGAATGGCTCGGTTCTTTCCGGGTCCGACCTCATATACCTTTTCCAAGAGTGACCTGGAACAACAGTTACAGTTATCAGACAGATTACCCATCTGATAGACTTTTTTATTAAATATCGGAAGAAAAGGGGTTTATTTCGACAACCTACTCACGAAAGTCGATAGGCTCCGGAATATATTCAGGATTGTGGATGAGAAAATAGATTGAATTTTCTTCTTTTATTCCTCCAATCTGATATTTCAATCCTCTGTTGCCTTTCTCGTCTGTCTTCATCACTCATTCTCTTTTTTAAATCTCTTTCTTTTCACCTTCGTAACTTGTTCTCTATCTTTCTTTCCTTGTCTCTCCCTCCCTGTCTTTGTCACTCCATATCAATCGTTCTTTCCCACTACTGAGCTTGTATCTCCCTTTCTCTCTCCTTCTTTTCTCATCTGCCTTTTCTTCTTCTCTCTAACTTACTTTTTTTTTCATCTAATTTTGGCGTCTTTTAGGAATTCAAGACTTGCCTGCTCGTCTGGAATTTGACAAAATTAGTTCTGCTGACAAATCAATAAAACCATTGTCAGAATTAATAATTTAGTGTCCGATCGACGCTGTAGATTCGTTGATCAATTGATCGATAATTTCAGCCTGTTATCGGCATTTTCATCCATAGCTATATACGCAGGCATGGGCATAGACATATCTAATGAAAAATATAGCAATTCAAATACATACACATCGTATGTATATATATATAGATGTAGACTGGACACTATTTGGACATCGCCACCCCTCCAAGCCCCAGGGACGAACATGTGACCTACTTTTCAAAACATTGACTTCTGGTCTGAATGCTGCTTAGAAGCTGATAGTTAGAAGAATTCTGGATGTAAAAAAAACGAAAACACGTAAAAAATTCCATTAAAATCCTCCTAATTTTGCCATAAAAATGTGTGCTGTTTTTTTTCTTTTTGTCTGAGATGCATAGTGCTCTAGTTGTTCAAATATTATCATACATATATACATTGAGACCTTTTTACAAAACTATTCATCAATTTTCATGTATGTATGTCTCTATCTATCCATCTAAAAATTTCACACGCGCACATATATTTGAAGAAATAGTTAGTTTAATACCAAAACTTCAGCCCCCCACTTTTTTTTACAAAAAATATTTCATTTAAGTCAAATCACACCGTCGTTATTCATTCATCAAGCTTTGGTATTCAACAGAAAAGGAAGATTCTGATTTCGCTTCAATGAATTCGTTGCAGGATTTTTCGATATCTCGAAATTGTTGAAACTGCTGGCCAGAAAAAAAGTTCTGCACGGGACGAAATGAGTGATTGTTTGAAAGTTTGGAGAAGGTGCCGCTTGTTGAAGAACTTCCCATCCAAATTGTACGATTTATGTTGCATTTGCAAAATAGGAACAATGATTATCATGTAGTAAAATCGGTGGTCGAATTCCTTGCCGTGGAAAAGGTCCTCTCTATTCCAAAGCGTAATCAAAATGAGCTAAATGTCCTCTCTGGTGACAGTTTCTCAAGTTTCCATAAATCGGTATTACAGAATTCCCTGTGAATCCCAGCAAGAATAGAAAATAACATTTATTCGCCATAAATTCGCTTCAACTTGAAATTTTCTTTGTTTTTTTCTGTTCTCGTAATAAATCTATTTTCTCTCGCAAGGAAATGTTTCTTCCAGAAATCACTTTTTTAACGGGTGAAAAGAGAAAGAAAACGTTCCAAACGTTAGTCGATTTTAGTTTTCATGGACTCATGTGGAACCCATATCCCTTACTTCTGAAAAAAATTGTTGTATACGACACATTAAAGTTGCTTGACTGCACACGCTTGGAAGTACATGGAAAACTTGAGTTGACTTGAGTTTTTCTTAACATCGGGCAAAATAAAATGCTGTGAACTTTTACATCACTGGTGTATAATGGATTTTGCTATTATATATATATATATATATATATATATATATATATATATATATATATATATATATATATATATATATGTGTGTGTGTGTGTGTATGTGTGTGTGTGTGTGTGTGTGTGCATCATTACAGTTTTCGTAAAAAATAACAAGATTATTCAGGGAAAAGCAGCTAATCTGGGTAAAGTTGTCGAGAGAAATGGATTTGTGCTTTTTATTTAACTTTAAGAATTGTTTCAATTGAAACTGTCTGGTGTGCAGCTTGCATAGTGACGATTAGGATGGGGAGCCTAAGGCGTGAGATAAGGTGATTAACAGTGGAGTATTTGTGGTGAATATCGGAAGGTAGCCACGTTGTTCGTCTTCATCCTTTCTTTTGATTTTAGAAAAAAATGCCACATGAATTTTCCGTTGCATTTTTCTACCTTTTCACTCCTTCTTTCTCCGAATCGCCTTTTCCTCGTTCCCCACATTTCACCTTCTCATTATTATTCTTGTTTTTTCCCTCGCATTTCCTTCCAATTCACTTCCTTTTTTCGTTGTATATTTTTTCTCGCTTCCCACTTCCTTCTTCTTTTTCATCTTCTACTTCTGATCCATCCACTACTTTACTTTCTCCTTTCTTTACTTCGCTCTTTTCTCTCTTCTCACTTTCCACCTTCTTCTTCTTCTTCTTCTTCTTCTTCTTCATTCTTTGTATCGCTCCTTTCCCTCTCCCCACTTCCAACCTTCTTCTTCTTCTTCTTTTTGCTTATCCCCTTGCATTTTCCTTTCACTTCACCTCATTCCTTCCAATTTCTTCTTCTTTTTCATATTCTACTTTTTCTCCTTCCACCACTTCACTTCCCCCTTTCTTTCTTCGTATCAGTCCTCTCTCTTTTCCCAAATTCCCCCTATCTTCTTCTTCTTCTTCACTCCCTTCTTTCTTTGTATCGGTTTCTTCCCGTCCCCCCCCTCTTTCTCCACCTTTCTTCCTTCTCCTCATTATCAATAATTCTGCCATTACGTACTTGCATCTCTGCTGAGACGCTACTTGACGTGCTCTGTCACACGGCACAATTATTAGAATCATTAGATTTGAGGAACGGCCAGCAAAGAATCGATGAAAATTTGATTGATGGGAAGTGATTGGAAACAGCCAACACTATAACTACCCGACGCTCTGAAAACGGATAGACCAACCAGATTCTGGAATGTTGCCCCAACAATAACCGAATGATGAGTAGTTTAGTCCGAGAGCTTCTCTCTCTCTCTCTTTCTCTCTCTCACCATGCAGGCAACGATTTTCCACTTGTCAAACACGTATTTAAATATGCTTTGCCACTCCAGATGATGTCAAACCACTACAACCCACGATGAGACGATTCTTGATTCTAGGCGAGAAATCACAAAGATAAATGCTGGCGCGTACATGTTAGATGGCACCTAACCAAGAGACAGACCTACAAACTGAGAAATATGCAACATGCACATGAGAGACTCATGCTCAATCTTACATGGAGTGATCACAAGAGAGCTCAGTATATACAGAAGAAAACAGGTGTCCGTGACATCATAGAATCTATTAGAAAACTCAAATGGCAATGGGCAGGCCATGTTGCAAAAATGACAGACAACCAATGAACATCACGTCTCACAACATGGATCCTCAGAGATCACATTAAAAACCAAGGCCGACAAAACACAAAATGGAGAAATGAACAAGACAAATTCAGGAAATACTGGCTCCGAGACGCCCATGATAGAGAATTGTGGCGAATCCTGGGGAAGGTCTATGTCCAATTTTAAACGTTAAAAGATTGATGATGATGATGATGATGATGATGATGAAGATGATAGCTGAATAGAATAAAAGTGTGAATGGTATCTCTATCAATGAGTGTAAATCATATGTACGCCGATATGTATATGTGAACGCGATCTCTATCAATAAGTGTAATTCATATATATATATATATATATATATATATATATATATATATATATATATATATATATATATATATATAGCAGCAGACCCATTCTCTGTTATTGTTTATTCTACTTACGTTGCCAAGGCCAAAAGATACATTTACTGTATATATATATTCTCAAAGTGTTTCTTTCAATCCAACAATGATGTTACGGAAAAATGGATAGATGGACCAACGGAATGATTTTAAATTGCGTTATGTTACATATTGAAACTCTTAACTCTTTTTTGAAATTATCTCTCACTATTGCAGGGTGAATGTACAATTTGGTTTAGACTACGTAAATAGAATAAGCAATTAAAGATTCTTTTCTATTCGATTTGATTCTTGTAACAGCCCAATTTTCTTTATTTATTTATTCTATCAATAGTGTTTAGGCCAAATGATACATTTCGAAGTGTAATAACATTTAAAATAAGAGTGTCAATATAATATATATAGCAACTTATAATTGTACATATATATATATATATATATATATATATATATAGAGAGAGAGAGAGAGAGAGAGAGAGAGAGAGAGAGAGAGAGAGAGAGGGCGATGTGAACGGACTGAAAAGAAGAGATGAATATATAATCCAACTGAATAATTATAAATGCATTATAGCATTTTAAACCATACTAGAAATAACCTCCCGTTATTACACGGAATAATGTGATTCATTCATAATTATTCTGTCGGATTAAATATTTATTTCTTCATGATTTTATTGTCTGCATTGAGAAATTAATAGAGCATTCAAGAGAATTGATAGATTAAGCTGTTATTTAAGCCATTAAATTTCCAGCGGCTATCCAGCTAAATGGTATAAGTAACGCCACGTTAAAGCCGTTACTTATTTGCCACATTTGATTTCTGCAACAGCAGTATTTTTAAAAATTGTTTATTCCATATAAGCTGTCTAGACCAAGTGATGTATCCACCGTGTAATAGAAGAGGATAATTTCAAATGAAGTTTCAAAGTAATGTAATATATATATATATATATATATATATATATATATATATATATATATATATATATATATATATATATATATATGTGTGTGTGTGTGTGTGTGTGTGTGAAAGTCAACATTCTCAAGTTACTCTTTAGCAACCAGCATTATGTATTGTTCTTATAATTATGGAAACAAAGAGCTGATAGAACATTTTCGGCATCACAATCTTCCATTTTCAGTACCTGGGATGAGTTGTGTTGTTCAGTTTCATTGTAGAGTTTATCTTGATCGATGGTGTTTTACTTGTATTTAAACTTTAAAGCTACCCATCGACCCCAGCTGCTAAACCACATATCCTTTATTCACTATTCCCCTCATATTCATCTAACTCGTACCCAATGAGTTCACATATACACTTCCAACCTCATCAAACAGAGCAGCCAGAATCTCATGTGGACACAAGCATCTATCCATCAAATAAACATACCTAACTTCAGATCATTGAACCCAGCTTTAATAATTCGCATCAAACACTTCCGATCTAAAACACCGCATGGTTCCTAACAGTATCACTGGCCCAACCAAAATTGGATAAATTCCGTTTGACCTCGATTATCCACAACTCAAATTTTAATCAACTTACACGCACAGTCATTTATATCTTGAAATATCAGCTGGAGGGTGAGAATTAGTTCGTGACCCAGCCCCCCAAACCTGTGGGCTGATGTCCCTGGGGACGTGCCTCATATCTCTGCTTAGTCATCCAATTAATTAAATACTCTTACATCTACTAGAAGTCACAGACCATTTATGAAGACACCATTTTCCTCGAAAAGAATCATTTTACCTTCTGATATTGTCATTTTACTCTCACACATATATATACATATGTATATATGTATGTATGACTGTATTTAAACATGTGTATGTGGGCGTATGTGTAAGTGTCTACGCGTATGTGTGTGTGCGTGTTTGCATGTTTAGCTGATTTACGCTTAATATTATTTTCTTCATCATTTAATGTAATAAGCGAACGCAAACCAATGTTAAAATTCAACACTCGACAGCAAAGGAAAAGGAAAACAAGTCATGAAATACATTTTATTTACCAGGAGACTGTCCTTCTTTCCATAGATATTCATTTTCATTGTTCTTTCTTTCTTACTTTCTTCCTTTCTTACTTTCTTTCTTTCTTTCTCTTTCTTTTCATGATATTTTTCTTCCTTCCCTGTCTTTTTTCTATGATTTTTTCCCTCCAATATTTACTCGTTTTCATAGTCTTTCTGTCGTTCTTTCTAAAAGGAAATTCTTATATAAATCTTCCTTTTCGATGTCTTCAATGCCTTTTCTTTTTTTCTTTCTTTCTTTCTTTTCATAATCTTTTTTCTATTATGAATCTTTGTCTTCGTTTCTCTTTGCTGGTCTTTTCTTCTTTTTTCTTTCTTTCATTCTCTCTTCATGATCTTGGCTGTAATGAATCATCATTTTCAATTTCTTTGTTTCTCTTATCCTTTTTTTTTTCAAACAGTCCTTTCTGTTATAAATCGTCCTCTAGTCTGTCTCCAATACTCTTTGTTTGTTTCATTCGTTCTTTCTTTCTTTTCCCGCTTCTTTTCTTCGCCAACCTCGACCCGACGGACCTATGTTTTAAAATCTCTATTTGACTTGGTAATTTTTATTAGCTGTCGAATATGAAATTACTCGCCCACGACAATAGAATCATTTTTGAGTTGGACATAATGAAATGATTATGTACGCCTGTGTGCACACAAAATGGCATACGTATGTAGATAGATAGGTAGGTATATAAATAGATATGAACAAATATATATATATATATATATATATATATATATATATATATATATATATATATATATATATATATTCCGACAGAATTGTGTTATATTTCATATTGAAACTCTTATTTGAAATGATCTGCAGTTATCACACGTTGAATGTATCACTTGGCCTGGACAACGTAAATAGAATGAACAATTTAAGAAATTCTGGCTGCTGGCAGGAATCGAACCTATGACCGATAACGTAGCTGCTTCAGCGTATCATTGCTTTCACCATTGAGCTAAACGGCCACAGATGATGCAAAAGCCCAAATAACTGTTTGAATTCCAAACTCTCATTTCGTCTATTCATTGTCTATATCTGCTCTGTGAGTTTCTTTCAACGCTGCAATCATGTTAAAAAGAAATGGATAGATGATCCGAGAGAACAATTATATATTGCGTTGTATATTATATTAAAATTCTTATTTGAAATGATCCTCCGTTATTGCAAGATGACCGTATCATTTTACCAAGACAACGTGAATAGAATAAACAATTAAAGAAAATGTGCCTGCTAAAGGAAATTAGCTGTTTATGATAATGAATTACGTTATATCTTATAGAAACTTAATTGAGATGATCTCCTGTCATTACACGGTTAATGAATCACTTGGTTTAAACAGCGTAATATTCTATATGATAGAACACAATTTATAATCCTTTTGTCGGATCATATATATCTATTTCTTTATACATAGCAGTTTATGTAAAAGCAAAAACGCATCAAACGAATATGACAAACATCCATTTGTATATAGTGACACAACAAATTCTGATGTTAGAAGAAAGATTCTTGTTTTTTAGTCGAATATTGATGCAAATATCCAGAAAACATATACATTGTTTCTTAGAATTCCCCTATAAACACCCATAAAAAAAACATGCCAATGCCAAAAATGGAAGTCTGGATGTATGAATAAAATTAATTCAAATTAAAAAGGTGGCGGAAAACAATCTCATGACAAATGATTTTATGATCCGAAATTTGTAATGGAAAATTATTTTTACTCAGAATTTTGTCCTTTTTTTGAATAATGACTGAAAATCTTATAAACATCAGATAATCTGAATTATTTTCGAAAATTTTATTTTAGTGTTCGGTATGAAACATTTGGTCAGCTTGTTGTTTACAAGCGCACAACTTGTCTAGCTTTCAATTTTCTGGAAGTTTATCTTTTTATGAACGCTTGAATTCTGAATTTCAGTGTAAAAATATTGAATTCGTTAAGTTACTTAAACACATCGAATGCAAATAACATTGAAAAAATTGTCCTTGAATTAATAAGCACCGAAATTTACATTATATCAAATAATCTTTTGAATTTGGATGGTTTTATTTTGTTAGTATTTATGAAATATTGCATCTGTTTTTTTTGTTTACATAAAAAAACGTTTCACCCGGTCAATTTTCTTAAAAACCTATATATATTCAAATAGTCATGAACACTACTAATGCTGATTTTTTTCATATAAATGGTCCCAAATTATCTATGACCGTTCGTTACGCAAACCACTTTTAATCAGATCTGCGTCATTTCAACTTATTATATATATATATATATATATATATATATATATGGATAGCTTCCTGTTAATTATCCACAGGAAAACCACTCATTGCTGGTTGTTTTCTGTGGATTAGCAACCAGCTCTATGTGGTTTTCCCGTGGATAATTCACAGGAAACAACATACGGCCGGTTGCTGATGAGTGCTGCAAGTACGAAATGTTAACATTCACCGGGTATATGACCTTGTAAGACACTCTCTCTCTCTCTCACACACACACACACACAAACACACACACACACACACACACACACACACATATATATATATATATATATCCTAGAACAGTGCTATGGCGAAACAGCAAACGAATTCCATGATAAAGAATAAAACTACAAATATAAGTACAATTATAAACAAAACTAAATTACATGCAACAAGAACCTAACATTTTATCATAAACTGCTATAAGTGTCCGGAAATTCTAGACAACATCTAGTTTATATGAGAGTAACATGATTTTGAAAGGGTAGGGATAGATTGCGCCAATCTTCCAAATGGGGGATGACCCACCTATTTTGACAATCATTCGAAATCCAGATTTTTTTTGTTGTTGTTGTTGTTCAACTTGGTCTTGAATTACGGCCACTCGTTAGTTGATCACGTTTCTTGTAGCCAGTCCTGCGTGCACGAATTCTCCAGTCACCATGTGGTCACGCGTACTTGCATATGCATACAGGTGCGCCACCGGCCTGTCGTCCATTAACCATATTCCCAGGGAAGATGCTATTTTGACATTTATGCAATTTCCCCAGAATTACGTCCATTATACTATGTTCCCGTCTTCTCTCTCGCCTGACAGTTTTTCCATTTCCCCTGAATGCCGAATTTCACCATCAGCAGTGAGGCGTATGGAGGAAAAAAAAAACAACAAAAAAAAAAATGGAAGCTTGAGGCTTTTGCTCTTAATGGACTGAAGATACGTCGACCACGGCATGATGGGATAGGGATTTTAACCACAAAATATCTTTATTTTGTGGATTTAAAAAAGAAAAAAAAAGAAGTATTTCAACGAAGCATCAAAAGAAGGGCTTATATTTAGCCTGGGTATTAAAGGATAGTAATAGAAAGGAGTTACGCGAGGGCGATGATGATGGAAAACCGAAGAAATAAAATAAGGAAAGAGAAGGAAGTAAGATTGAATGTTTGTCGCATCTTCTATTGTATATTCCAAACGGTGTTTATTTTCATTCAGTGTACTTTAAATTGAAATGTAGGAGGAGAAAGAACGGTGAGATTATACGTATTTCAGTTGTAGAAGCTGCTTTGAATTCGCAATTATATGTATATATTATACAAACATATGCTGAATTGAAATCTTCAGCACCAACATTGTCTCGCTGACATGAGTAGGCCAAGTATAGAACAATGGGTATCCCCCGCAGCTTACATAACACTAGCATCTCGGACGAGGAGGTATTAGAACGAAATGAAGACAGGCCTAGAATTTCTAATGGGGAGACATTAAATAATTAACGTCATTTTGAGCTTTATAAGTAGGGAAAACGTTAATTAAATCCATTTAGCGTTGAACATGTTAATAACAATCTAAACAAAATGTCAGTATAATTGGTGACGATTTTGTAGCAGGATGAATATAATATATCGCATAAAAACATACTACCACTATTACTACTACTACAACTACCAATAGTAAGTATTGATAATAATAATAATAATAATAGTAATAGTAATGATGATGATGATGATGATGATGATGATGATGATGATGATGATGATGACGACGACAAAAAGATTATGAAATTTTAAGGGATTTTAAAATTCAAAAGATATAAAAAGTCAATTAAAACCAGGAGAGCGAATATAGTCATTTTAGACGAAGAGAAGATGATTTGGCTGATAGAGGATATAGCTGTTCTAGCAGGCTACACAGCGAAACCTAATGAGAGTGATAAGCTTAAATAAGATCTGGACCTTGCCAAGGAACTATAAAATATTCTGGAAAAATAAAGGGGTCCATTATACCCACATCATTATCGATGCATTCTCAACAGTCCTGAAAAGCCTTTCCAGACAATTGAGGAGACTTGTTTCCAATTGATCTTAGGAGAGAAACACCAGATAACACTAGAGGCAAAAATTGAGACTGTTAATCGGATACTATTTTTTTTTCTTCGGGAACAATTTAATTTACTTTTCAATCTAATAATTTTTTTCAGGACTTGAGTAGATAAGAATAAACCAAGCAAATTAGTTGCAAACATGATGATAAAAAATAAACATTATTCTGGACCCATGATCAATGATGATAATAAGTGTCAATTCGTCCTGGGATGAATGCATTTATTGGTGAGTGGTTTGCCCAATCATCTAGGACTTTACTTTGTTTTTAAGACAAGTTTGGGGTTGGCAATGTTGCAGGAATGGCGGACAACCGATCGACATAGCGACTCACGACATGGATCTCCAGAGGTCACATGCGCGACCAAGCCGGCAGAATATTAGATGGAGAGATGAGCTAGACAAATTGAGAAAGTACTGGCTCCGCAACGCCCACGATAGAGAAGTGTGGCGAATCCTGGGGAAGGTCTATATCCAACGACAGACGTTGAAAGACTGATGATGATGATGATTTTCCCAGATGCTCACTGACTGACATATTTTTCTCCATCAACAATTGTGGAATGACAGGGAATTGACATTTTTGTGTAGACAGCCGTTGATGACAGAGGGAGAACTAGAAATGGGACCCATAAAGTTCTTAATGATATTAGTGCGAGCTGAACACAAGCTGCACCAGCTTGAATCCGAACTCAGTTTGCAGATTCCATTACATAACCTCACACCTTGAAAGGCGGACAATACTCCTGCAAAGTGTGACATTCTGATTATTTCTTTGTAATATACAAATGGAAAGATCTCTACTGAAACAACTATTGCGTTATAGGGTGCGAGTCAGAACGTCTCGATAATCACTGCATGTTGCCGGGTTGATGTGGCTCGAATTCGTATGTCTGAGTTTGTATACCTCACATTAGTGTTGGATCTGAGAGGATTGCGAGATGATGACATCAAATGATGAGACTAAACCAGGTTTATTTCATTTCCATAGTCGTGTAAGAATGTCAAGATATTCCTCATCTAAAGAGAGAGAAAGTAATAATGACCCCATTCTCTTCATATAGTGTTGGTAGCTCCTCCCTTGGGACCCTGGGGGTGCTAGGACCCCAGCTACAGGGTTGAACCTGAATCCAAATCCTGTGTGTCCCAAATCCAGGGGGTCTCTCTCAAGTTTAACGTCGCTACTTCACTTTGATATTCGTTTTTGCTATTGTTATAAGTTACCCAACTTTTATTAAAAAAGGGATTATCCTGAATTTCTATCCAGATCCCCTACTCTAGTTGCCCGAGGATTTGATCAAATTTTCAAAATTCATTGTTTTTTATACCCGTGCCCACACCTCACGAAAGTTTTCCAATTCCAACGCACTGACGTTTTGATGTTTCACTGATAACCGGAGAAGCAGATACCCCGGTTAATTAGAACATATTTGTCAAATGTCGGGGATTTGTTCAGCTTAGCATGCTAAACAAGGATCTCGTTCGTCTTGACCTAATCCGGCTGTAAATCGAAATGTTAGCTCTTCTGTGGGCGGGGATTTTGTTTTGCTTTGTTGTTGTTCTGGTAGTTTTAGCTTCTTGAATCATGAAGAAGACGGCATCGGTTGAAGCTACTCACCAGTTCTGGGAATTAACCAAGATACTGATCGGCCCTGCAGGTTCGTTTATAGCATTTTTAAATCCAAAATCAAGATGAGAATTAATTCGATAATCCAGCAGCCCATCGTTCTGCACCCGTGCCGTATTCCAGAATTTTGTAGGATAATACTTTTTTAAAAATATATAATTTCACTTTTCAGTTATTTTTTTTTTTTCGAATTCCTTTTCCGTTAAATTCTTCGTTTACGTTTTTTCCATCTTCTTTTCAAATCCCTTTCTCTTAGATTTCTTCTTCATGTCTTTTTATCCTCTGAGAGGTTTTAAAATTCTTTTTTTCTCTCTTGTTCATTTTTCATTAATTATTATTGTTTGTTTTTTTCGTGTTCTTTTCATTTTCTTCATCCTCGTCAGGTTTGAAATCCTTTTGTCGAATTCCTCCTTCTTTAATTCCTTCTTTTTCTTTTCTCTTCACCCCCCCCCTTCAAGGTTTTAAAATCCTTCTTTATCAATTTTTTCTTCTTTCCCGTTTTCCTTATCCCCTTTTATCATCATCGGTCTCTCAACGTCTGTCGTTGGACATAGATCTTCCCCAGGATTCGCCACACTTCTCTATCATGGGTGTCACGGAGTCAGTCCTTTCTGAATTTGTCAAGCTCGTCTCTCCATCTGATATTCTGCCGGCCTCGGTTATGCAAGTGATCTCTAGGGATCCATGTAGTGAGTCACGATGTCCATCGGTTGTCCGCCATTCTTGCAACATGGCCAGCCCATTTCCATTTGAGATTTTAATGGATTCTATGATGTCCCTGACTCTTGTCTTTTCTCAGATGTACTGTGCTGTCTTGTGGTCTCTCTAAGTGAGGCCCAGCATAATTCTTTTATGTGCACGTTGCAAAGTTCTCAATTTGCGGGTCTGTCTCTTGGTTAGATTCCATGTTTCAGCTCCATAAGTGACTATTGGGAGGATGCATTCGTTATACACTCTTCCTTTTAGGAATAGTGGGATCTTCTTATCTTTGAAGATTAAGCTTGCTCTGCCAAAGGCTTGCCATCCTAGAGTGATTTTTCGCTTAATTTCTTCTTCTTTTGAGGGTGTCGTGGAGATTCGTTGTTCTACGTTGATGTAGTGTTCTACTTCCTCCAGTTCTGTGTCCTCGATTTTGATCATAGTTTTTTTTTCATCTCCGATATGGTTGTTGCACATGATCTTCGTCTTGCTGAAGTGTATGTGTAGGCCGACTTTCCTACTCTCTTCATTTAGTTCATCTATCGTTAGTTGGAGGTCGTATAGGTTCTCTGCGAAAAAGGGCAATGTCGTCTGCAAATCTGAGGTGGCTCAGATACGCGCCGCCTATTTTAATTCCTTTACTCTCCCTGTCTAGTCTTCTGAAGATCATCTCGAGGCAGGCTGTGAAGACTTTAGGTGAGCTGGTATCATCTCGTCTTAACCCTTTCTGGAGCTGAAAGGAGTCCGAATCTTTCTGTAGCCTGATAAAGGAGCTGCTTGTATATATGTTTCAGCACTTCGACATATCCTGGATCTACACCTTGTCGAGTGATGGCTTCCAAGACCTTACGGATTTCTACAGAGACGAACGCCTTTTTGAAGTCGATAAATGCTACAGCGAGTGGCAGTTTATATTCTGCTTTTCTTTCAGTTGATTTATCGAATGCAGGTGGTCCCTGGTCGAGTACTTTCTTCTAAAGCCAGCTTGCTCTCGTGGTTGGTTTTCAACAAGTGTTTTTGTGATTCAGTTGGTGATGATTTTTGTGAAAAGTTTGTATACGCAGTTGAGTAGGCTTATAGGCCTGTTGTTGTTGAGGTCTTTTGAGTTTCCTTTTTTATATAAAAGCATTATGATTGCAGTGTTCCAATTATCTGGGATTTTACTCTGTTTAGGACACTAGTTGAAAAGTACGGCCAGTTTCCTAGTGATGATTTTATCCGCTTTTTGGAGTAGGTTGATGTTGTCCGGTCCAAGGGCCTTTCCCTTTCTTCGTCTGTTCGATGGCTTGTTTCACCTCCCTCAGGGTTACTTCTGGGAAGTCTTCGGGTTGATTGCTCCCGTCTTGCGTATCCTGTTCCTTGTTTTGTAGTCCTTGTTTGGACGAATAATTTTTTGTAAAAATCTTTGGCACGATCGACAATCCTGTCTCTGTCCGTAGTTACGTTTCCATTTTCCTCGAGTATCCTGGTTATTTGCTTTCGTCCAGAGTTGAAGCCTTTGTTTATAACTTTGAAGTCCTGACTTCTTTCGAGAGTCGATTCGATGACTTTTGTCGTGTATCTTCATCTATCTTCCCTTTGTTTTTCCTGATTAATTCATCAAGTTAGGTCTCTTCAATTTTTTGTCTTGTTGTTGTCGGTGGCTTGAGGTTTCTGCGTTTTTCCTTGAGATTTTTGGTTTCATCTAAGATTTTACTAGTGGTTTGTGTGCTCTTTAGTTTGAATATAGTGGCGACTTCTATTATAGATTGTCATTTTGTTGTTTAGTTCGTTGATGTTAGTCTTGTCTTGTTCAGTAAGAATTCTAAATCTGTTTTTCAATTCGAGCTCAAAGGATCGAGCGTGCTCTTAAGGTATGTTTAGAGGTTGCAGTTTGGTGTGAAACATTTTCCCGCAGGAGGTGTTCATGATTTTGAATCTGTTAGCCGTCGCAAAGTTTACAAGATTCTCGTTCCGTACTTTGTATCCAAATTTGCCGACGCAATCTTCATTTCTTTGTCCTACCTGTGTATTGAAGTCTTCCATGATGACATTGAGGTGTTTTCTGGCGTCTTGGAATAAGGAGTTCACGTCATCATAGAAGTTGTCTATTTCCTCTTGGGTTGATTGCAAAGTGGGAGCGTAGGCTTGGATAATATTGAGTTTGTATCACTTTGAAATTTGTAAGTTGACGCTAGCTATTTGATCATAGACGGTTTTTAAGCCGGTTACTTTGTCGTTGAGGTCCTTGTTGATGAGAAAGCCTACTCCACTTTGTTTTACTTTCTCCTTTTCGTAACTGCAAAGAAGATATCGGCTCCTCATTTTGATTAGTTCTTCTCCGGGTCTTCTTATCTCGCTAATGCCTATGATGTACAATTTGATATTTTTTTTTATCTCACTTTTTAGATCAGTTAGGTCCATGTCAGTTGACAGTGTTCTGATGTTGTAGGTGCCAATGTATAATGTTGTCCCTTTGATGACAGTTTTTGGGCTTTGATTAAGTTGTCGCTGTTGGACCGATAACTCGATCGGAACAGGCGTTTTCTTGGTGAAGGGTTTGGGTAGTTGCTTTCAGAGCACATCACCCCCACCAAAAGTAAGTGATGTGGCTGAGTCTCTTGGGGCTGATGACCCAGCAGGAACGGATGCTCTCTTGGTTTAGTGTTTGGGTAGTTGCCCCTGGAGCACATTAGTCCCACCCAAAGTAATGTGGCTGGGACTTTTGGTATCAAGGACCCAGCAGGAACAGCCGGTATAATTTTTAGCGAGCTAACCATGGGGAGTGATAGGCCATACCATGCCATGCCGGCCCATGACGTGTTTTTGAAAAATTCAGTTTTAGCCTTTCCTATCTCATCAGGTAAGATAGATAGATAGAGAGAGAGAGAGAGAGAGAGAGAGAGAGAGAGAGAGAGAGAGAGAGAGAGAGAGAGAGAGAGAGATCTTTACCCATGGAGTCTACATTCAAAATTCTAGCAAAATATATTTAATACAATTTGAAATAAAATCAAGATCAAATACCTTCTTTTCTCTTTGTCAATCTTTCCAAATCCTTTTTTCTCGATTTCCTTCTACTTTGATATTTTCTTTTTCACTCTCTTCTGTTCTCCCCTCTTTATCTCTTTATTTCTTAAATTGAAAGGCCCCCATGAGAATCTTCTTAAACAAATTATATGGGGAATTAATATTCAACATTAAAATTTACATTTATTCATTTAATAAAAATGCACGAATCTCAATAATTCTTCTACTATCTTACCAGTGCAGAGAAACATCTACCAGGCACGTTTTATTAATTCCTTTTTCATTGATTCTTCTATATATTCCAGCAGACGACTCCTAAAATCGCTCTATCAATTTATTTTCTTTCACGTAGTATCTATATTTATTCAACCTATTCTTAAAATTATTCATACTTGTGCAATTTTTACATAAGATAATAAATTATTTTAGTATTTCAAAATTCTTTGGGAGAGAGAAAGCAATTTGTTCTTGTGACTTCGTTCCTATAATAAAACTACCTTGTAAATTTTCCGTCCCATCTGACTTGTTGAACATTGGAATCCCGTAATTTGTTAGATCATTAATTATCTTGTAAGTTTCAATTAGGTCTACTTTTGTCCTCCTCCCAAACAATGTAGTCATGCCTAAATTCTCTAGTCTATCCTGTGAAGAAATATTCAAATTCTTCTCAAACTTTTCCTTCTTTTTCGTTGATTTTCATGATTATCGCCATCCTTCATTTTCTATGTTTTTACATAATCTGAATATCTACGAAGTGTAAGGTCAGTTTGAGGAGACTGAGAACTGAGTGTATAACAGAAGTTGTGTGTAATCACTCCTCCAATTTGTAAATAGATTTCTTATAAATCGGCAATCGAAGGGCAGGTTTTTACCTGTGCTCCAGCATTGTCCTTTGGCACCGAGATGAAATACAGTAATACTTCGTTTACCGCTGCCCCGTGTCGTAATAAATCTAGTAATGTTAAATCTTAAAAGTGAATAATGGCTTATGACATTTACTGGCAGACAGCTGAAATAGACAGAATCTAAATAAGGCCCAAAGTGGGTAAAAAAAGCCCTCTCCAATTTTTATGGAGTACTGATGCCAATTCTCAAGTCTGAAGACAAAATGGTACGGTCAGGGATGCTTGAGGAGTCAAACACTTAAACAAACCCACAGGCGTATACACGACTATAAATACATAAAAAGATAGAACCATTCGCCATTTTTGATAGTTACGGTTGTTCAATAGAAGATCGCACCATGGTCAGTCTCTGAAATAATTTTATACTATACACTTCAGTTATTGTGCCACGCGTAAGAGAATAAACACACACGAGTGTACATGGCGAGTCAAGTGGATTAGAAGCACGCGTTCCACGATTGCAAGGGAAAAGGGTGGATTCCACGATCCAAATGGAAAAAAAGCAGATGTAACGTTTTGATTAGCGCGCGAACTGATTTTTTTTTTCAGGATTTCCCTTTTTCACAAACGTTGATCATCCTTCAGACAAATCAGACGGAGGGAGACAGAAAGAGAACAAAGAACATCCAAAGAAGGCTGGATTGTACACGGTCGAAACGTTGTGAAGGATGTAACTGCATAGACAGGAAATCGGTTGAAATATGGCACGTACAGCAATCAAAAACGCAATAAGCTATTATGTAGCGATATACACACCTAGAAGTAGTTACCAAATGAGATATACTTCACTAATCCATTCAATCTTGTGAAGGCTCAATATAGACATCATCATTTTTTAGTGTATGATTTAAACAACCATAATAATAATGATAATGATAATATCAATTATAATAACAATAATTGTATACTAACATGTAGGTAACTATGATTCAAATTCATGCTTGATTGCACGTACACCCAAATTCCTTGCAAAATTTATTGTTTTTCCACTAGTTCACATGAATCTTTTATTCATCATGAGTGAAAAATGTTTTAAGTGCCCATATCTATCAATTCTGTGATAAAAAGTCTTCGTTTAGCGTGGCATTTTTTAGAAACGTATCTAAAGCGATAACCAAGGTGTGTGTATATATATATATATATATATATATATATATATATATATATATATATATATATATATATATATAGAGAGAGAGAGAGAGAGAGAGAGAGACAGAGAGAGAGAGAAAGAGAGAGAGAGACAGAGAGACAGAGAGACAGAGAGAGAAAGAGAAAGAGAGACCCCCCCTTTCTTAAATTCTTAAATAGGAATATAAAATGAACCGAATCATTCGCCAGAAGAAACCCAAACAGGGCAGGAACATAAACATGTTTATATGGTGAATTCTCACATTATATTCCAAGCTCTATCCTAAATCAACTTGATGTTTAATGTTGAATATACCGAGCACTTTTGTGAAATAAATCAACCACACATCGGATAATGTATATCATATAATATCCCTGTTTTTTTATACACACACACATATATATATATATATATATATATATATATATATATATATATATATATATATATATATATATATATTGTTTCATCCACAGACAGCTGTTTTGTTGTATCATAACTCTTCAGTGTAGCTATAGACTATCCATTATCCCATCCAGCACCATGAGGTAGGATTGAAATCTTCGCTTCAGACCCCGAGGCTGGTATCCTATATCTGCACCATGGAACTGGACGATCAATATGGTTGAATATAAGCGATATATTTATTTAGCATATATTCCCCACCTATCAGAGTGCTCTATTCCTATGGAAGTCATATATATATATATATATATATATATATATATATATATATATTGTGTTATCCACAGGCAGCTGTTTCGTTGTATTCCAACTCTTCAGTGTGACTATAGACTTGCCAACATCCAGTACCACGAGATAGGATGGAAACCTTCGCTTCAGACCTAGAGGCAGACATTACCCCCTGCCCTGGACAATCAGTAGGACTAAACTAAGCAATATATATTTTACTTACGCATAATTCCCCGTATACCAAATTGGTCTATTCCTGAGTTGTGTGTGTGTGTGTGTGTGTGTATGTGTGTGTGTGTGTAATTTTCAGTGTATATACTTTCCAATATCGTATACAGTATTAACTCCTACCATCGGTTAGCTTGAACAATCAGCTAATATAACGGACATACTCCTTCTATCTATCCGATCTGTCCGTTTTAACGAAGATTCATAATATGTATGTGTGTGTGTGTTTGAAATAAAATGGACACCGATGACATCATTAAAGATTTTGCAGCGAAAAAATTCCGAAAAATGTGATTTAATATATTTTGAAATATTCAATTGTACGTGTGTCTATTTGAAATAAGATGAACACTAATGATATTATCGAAAACTATGCAATGAAATAATTGTGCATTCAGTATATTTTGATGTATTGAATGTGTGTGAATTCAAAGTAAGATGGACACTAACGACATTATCAAAAATGTGCAATTAATATGATTTGCTATATTGTATGTAAGTCATTTTGTTGAATGCTATTGTTTCGTTTTCTTCTATTTAATTGAAATATAATTCTTTCTTATCTGTGTTGGCTTTTTTCTGTTTGGTCTTTTTTCCGGTGCTTGCCTTTTTCTGTGTGGGCGTTTTCCTGTGCGCAATCATGACAGTGGGCCTTTTTTCCTTGGGGGATCTTCGTGTGGGCTTTTATCATGTGAAAAATTTTCATGGAATCAATACAATACACGTTCATGAGCACCGACATGGCAAAAGAAATAATCAGTCTTTATTCCATTTTTTGGTGAGTTATACGATATTCATCGAAAGTAATCCAGAATAGTTCATTCGTCTCAACTTACTACTGTATTTTTGATACGACGTTCGATTGTCACATACTTGTCTACCCTAACCCTAACTTTAACCTAAATGAAAGTATATGAAGAAAAAAAAAGATGACGATGGAAGATGCTGAATTTTCATGCATACAATGTATGTATATTGGTGCACATAAAGTACATTCGCAGGAAGCAGAGGTTGCTAAGACAGTAGGTGCTGAATGTGGACTCGCTGAGCAGACCAGATTCCCTTCCCCAACCTCACTTTTATCACACTTTTTCTCAACTCAGCCATTAGGTAACTTTTTTTTTTCGCTTGTCCTTCACCTCCCCGATCTTTTGTTCATCATCTTCCTCATCCTCCTCATCCTCCTCATCTTCCCCCGTCTCTCATTTCCTTTCCACCCTATACCTTCATTCTCTTTTGATCTTTTCCCTCCCGTTAAACCGCTTAACAGGATTAATCTCTGAAGAGCTGTTCTTGGGGAATGAGCCGGCATTCGGCTTATTAAAGATTAGGTACGTGCGCTTATTCGAGTCGTATAGTTCGTACAGTGTAATAATCCTAATATCTAAAACATAGCTGAAGAGTACCGAGAGATAGATAGAGAAATAGATAGATAAAATGCTAGATAGACCAATATGAGCACACACAGCTAGATGGATAATTGACTATACAGAGATCTAAATAGAAAAAAAAGATATAGACAAAGGTATATATATATATATATATATATATATATATATATATATATATATATATATATATATATATATAAGAAATAGATAAACAATCTGATAGAGTATTTATAATTGCATTATATTATCTGGAACTCTTTTTGAAATGATCTCCCATAGTTACACGGTGGGGGTGTCATTTGGCATAGACAGTGGAAATAGATTCAACAATTAAAAAATGTGCTTACTTCAGCGCCAACTTACTAGCGGACTGTTTAGCTCAATGGTAAGAGTGGTACCACATCAAGGTGCCCCCCAAACATTGATCTCAGGTTTGATACACCGTATAACAACAGAATAAAGTGATTGGAAACCACCTAAAGGGGGCATCGCTCATACCATTGTGCTAAACAGATGCTCATTTCTTTAATTTTCATTCTTCCTACTTACCTACAAGTTAACCCATATCTCTCTCCTCCCCCCTCTCTCTCTCTCTCTCTCTCTATATATATATATATATATATATATATATATATAATGGAGTAAGGATCTATACATTCATGTTTCTGCCAAGTTTGGGCTTTTTCAGGCGAACATCTACTTTAAATCAACTTAACGTCTAATGTTGAATGTATCGAGCACTTAATGAAATAAACCCACCAAGAATCAGATATCGTATCATATTATATTATACTGCATTCCTGATTTGTATTTTGTATATATATGTACTATATATATGCATATACGTATTGAGGTTGAGGAAAGAAATGGTGATACATAAATATAGATAAATAAATACTTCCATTCCAATATAAGTACTCCCATTCTAATTTCCTCGGCTTCAAACATGTAGACAGCAAATTTTCTTTGGAGATTTTTTCTCTCAAAAAAGCCGTCAAAATGCATCAAAACATACCCACGTGGTAATGACATTCTAACACCTGCTTTCTGTCAAGTTTTTCTCTTCACCTTCCAATTATTCATGTATCATATGTTTGTATTGTACATGTGAAGTGACCAAACAGAATGTTCATGAAAGTGGCTATGTTTGATGCCGGGGAAATGAAAATGGGTGTATTTAGAAATATCACCATTTCTTTCCTAAACTTTAATACATATATATGATGATAAATTGCCTTATACTATATAGAAACGTATTTGAAATAATCTCCCGTCTTTACACGGTCAATGTATCACTTACCCTAGAAAACTTAAATCGAATAAATAACTTAAGAAAATGGGGCTGCTGTAGAAAACGAATACATATATATGATGTATCACGTCCAGAGTATATACTTTTGGATATCATAAACAGTATTAACACCTTCTATTGGTTTATTTAAATGATCAGCAAATAAAACAGATACCCTCCCCCTATTTGTTCCATGTAATGGGTCATGTTCAACGAGCTATTCTAGCAGACCATGTATTAGGTTCGATTCTCACTGGATGTCCTCCATTGTTATCTCGTATAAGCTTATTACATACATGCAAATACAAATATCATTGTCTGTTTATGTAAGCATTTATAGAATATGTCATCAACATTTTTCCTTAACTCATACAAAAAGCAGACAAAAGCAGACACAGGCACACACACATTGACACACACACACACACACACACACACACACACACACACACACACACACACATATATATTTATGTATACAATATGTTATTTAGAATGCAGAGAATTTGGCCGTACAATTCCCTACTCTAAAACATAGTTCCTACCATCTATTTCGAACTAGATTTGGCTTGTTTACAATACTGCTCACAAAGTACAGCTGCAGAAACCCGTACTACATTTGGATAGCATCTTATCAACCATCTATCTATCTATCTCATAAATATGGATACAATATTACCAGCCCCCCTCGTTGTTAGTCGCCTTCGTCTGCATCTTTCCTAAACAGTGATTTCGTCCGCTGACCCCCTAAAGCCAGACCCTCCGACGAAATCACTGCATATTTGGCTGATATCTTATGTTTTTTCCCCCGATAAAGAATCAACTCGAGTGACTGTGAAGATCATCTTTTGATCCGTTGAGAAAGACATTCTGGAACGATTCAATATGAACTCTGACCAATTTCCTACTTTGTCAATGTTGTATTCATGAAATGCATGGTATATTAGCCTTACTGTCATAAGGATGAAACAGAACGAAATAGAAAAAAATTTACGAATACAGAGTTTGGAAAATAGAAAATAAAATTGTGACGTCTTTGAGTTGTTTGAACTTAATCCGGTCATTATAGGTAAAGTTCGGCACGAGGGAAAACATGCATAGCGACAATGTAAGGAAGAATGAAAGAGAGGGGAAAGAAAAGATGTGTGTGTGTGTGTGTGTGTGTGTGTGTGTGAGAGAGAGAGAGAGGAGGAGAGGGAGAAAGGGGAAAGCTAAGAGTATGACTAAGAGAGATTGGACAGAGAGACAGGGAAGGGGGAAGAAAAGATGAGTGAGAGAGAAAGGGTAAAAAAAGTATGACTAAGAGAGATCGGAGGAGAGAAAGACGAATGTTGAAAAAAAATCTTGAAGAGAGAGAGAGAGAGAGAGAGAGAGAGAGAGAGAGAGAGAGAGAGAGAGAGATGGGGATGATAAGGAGAAAGATGAAAGAAAGAAAAGAAAAGAGATAGTGGGGATGAGAGACAAAATATAAACAATTGAGAGAGAGAGAGAGAGAGAGAGAGAGAAATGAGAAAAGATGTCTAGAGAGGGTGATGAAAAGAAGGAAACAGAGAAAGAGAGAAAAGGATTTGCAAGGCAAAGAGATAAAGAGAGAGAGAGATTGAGAGAAAGAGACAGGAAGGGAGAGAAAGGGAATGTAAGAGGAACACAAGACATATTAGAGATGGAAAAGTGAAGCAAGGGATAAGGAGAGAAGGGAGAACCAAAAAAGGGGGGGACACGCAAAAAGAAGGGTGAATCGACTGTGAAAGAAAGAAAGAAAGAGAGACAGAGAGGTGGGGCTTGACGAGATAAGACAGGATTGAAAGATAGGAACAGAGAAATAAAGAGACAAAGGAAGGAAAAAGGGAATATGAATTCAGAAAGGCGCCTTTTTGTTGCATCTTTGCTTTGACAAGGATTTGCTTTAATGGATACCTTAAAAGGTCATTTTCCAAAGTGCTTGGTCTTCCAGAATGAGGCTTATCAGAAAGATCACAGTCGCCGGTTTAAAACGTGCTAAATCGTCCCTGGCATTTACACAGTCATTGCACCTGATTACACAGCAAAACATTCTTTTATATATATATATATATATATATATATATATATATATATAGAGAGAGAGAGAGAGAGAGAGAGAGAGAGGACAGATAGATTGATATCGACAGATATCAGCAGCGCAAAACTCGGAGCCACCATGTAGCACTGATTCCTCTGTATCTATTTACTTATGCTCTATCCTTAATATTGAGCACTCTTCCCGCATTGATTAATCAACCCACAACAACAACAACAACAATATATATATATATATATATATATATATATATATATATATATATATATATATATATATATATATATGTTTGTGTGCGTGTGTGTGTGTGTTGATGTGGATTATAATTTATTCGACAGTATTAAAGTGCAGGGACAATTCAGTGGACCATATCGTGCACGAATGAGAGTTCTTTATCGAATTGGACGTTTCGTTAGTACTTCTTCAGAAAAATGATGGAGATGCAACAATATTAATGTTTTATAGCGCCGATATTCAGGATATTTTTTTTCTCATCATCATCTGATCTGCGTTTTATGGTCTCAAGAGAGTCCATCTAAGTATCGAATTGGTGCGCGACTAGTTTGAGATACACAATATGGATTGAGATCAGGCGGCCACACTTTGTTAATTGGTTCGTGGATTGGATATGTATACATACAATATTTTTTATTACAAAGAACCAAAAGCTGCCAAACATCTACTTCAATCACAGCACTGTCTAATCGATAAAGAGATGAACGTCGCTCGTGTGTGTCCGTAATGTCATTATAACTCGCAAATGCCAAGATGCCGAGGTTAGAAATATTGAGAATTAAACACCTGATATCTATTAAAACAGGTTTGGATCCAAATCAACAGAGTTTTAATTCTTAATAAAAGCGAAACGAATGAGTGAAAGCACTCAATTAAATACATTTGGACGGATCTTACATGCAATAACTTTTTGCATTCACTTGGCTGGAAAGAGGAAAGGTTAACTCTTCGGCAACTGGAAGAGTGCCTCAGGCATAAAATGTTGACATACACCGGGTATCTTGCATGCAATAACCTTTTGCATTCATTTGGATGGAAACAGGAAAGGTTAACTCTCTAGAAACTGGAAGAATGCGTTAGGCACGAAAAGTTGACATTCACTGGGAATGTATATCTTTGTAATTCTTATTTTCATATACTGATAGCTCAATTTATTTTGTTAAATACTGAGCATTCTAAATGAATCTCATCAATAAAGAATAAAATCTGTTTTCTACTTAGATTCTTATTGGGAAAACTATTATGAACCATATATATATATATATTGCCAGTTCCCAACTGCCAGAGACAAACGGTGGTGGTAAGATCTGGTTGCGAGGCCTTGAGGCCCTCCGATTCTGCTTTAGGTCCGGTACACCTCAGTGGTGGATCCTTTGCAGGTCTGGGTCCGCGCATCCTATTCTTCCAGGTATTCATGCTGTCCGTGGTAAATTTGATTGTTTTGGGGCATACTCTGAAGGCTCTCTTCTACCCAGGAGTACGACAAGCTGCCAATATCTTCGTATATTCGATCAAAGCTGTATTTGGTCCTTGCACCCATATCTTCTTTACTTTCACCACTCCTGCTCTGTTAGATTCATGTTGTTTTCTTCGGCAAAGTTGATGACGGAGGTGAGCATCTTGTATGTTGTTAAAAGGCAAGTGATCAACCTGTAATTTTTAGGGTTCCAGATCCAGAAATTATTAATTCTGACAATCTCTGGTGCTTTCCAATTGGATTTGTTAATGGCAGCTGTGGTCTCTGTGATGTTGCCGTCCGACCAATTTTGCATTCTACGTGTATGTATAGGTCCTGTAGTTGTTCGATCCACGTCTCATGCCGATATCCCAGATTTCCCTCGAGTACTGTGAAACATCTCCATCAGTAAGTGGTACGTATACCTCAATTTTCTTCTTGCCCGGCTCTCAGTTCAATCATTTGGTATCCTCTTTGAAGATTTTGTCTGCCAAAAGAATTTGCTTCTTTTGTCGAATCTCTTTGTCTGTTTTTGATGCCTGTTTCTTTTCCCTCCACTTCATTCTGCTGTGATAGTTGATCTCACAGTTTTACTTTTATTTTCTTATTTCTCTCACGATTTTCTCTTTCCAAGGTCTGTTTTATTAGTTGTTGTTGTTTTGGCATTATTGAGGAACTGGATTGTTTTAGGCACGTCGTTGAAAAGCAAAAGTCAGTGCAATAAATGGCCCCGAAAGAACTTGTCCTTAATGGGCAGATCAGAGATGTGTTGCACATACATTCTTCTTTTGAACTTTCAAAGACTGGCTCTACTTGCCCTTCCTGAGGACTGGATGCAGAAGATAGAACAACAACACTCCTCCGTACTCTAGGAACAGGGTAAGCCGATGTTCTCCAAAAAGGTCTGCAACCAACGACCAAAATATTGAAACATTGCCTTATTGACAATCCTCGGGGGCCGACCGATTATTCTATTTCGGGTGCTAACAGAGGAACCGGTTTAAGAGCAGACCGTAATGGGAAACTTCCTCTACACCCTCGCCTACTTCAATCCCAAAAGTGAGAAACCATTCCTAAGCAAATGTTTTGAGGCCCTGATGGGAGTTCTCAAAGCAGCAACCCCGCACGACCTCGTAAGATACTATATCAAGAGTTATTGTAGGGAGTCGCTTTGGACACGCTTGAGCTCCAGGCATGCATTTGCTGAACAACGAATATTCAAGATGGTTGAAGCGGACCTACCACCTGTGTCTGGTGCAAAATAAATGGTTGAGCACTTTTTTGTCCACTATGAGAAAGTCTGTCCGCTCCAGGGGCACATTAAGAAAGTAGTGATCCGTATAGAGCTTGGAATACGTTTCCTATCCCTAGAACATCTGCGACAGCACTGCACCCTTATGGTCGAAACATACTCTGTTCACTTTGAGACCTTTTCTCTATCTCTAACGAAGTATGTAGTCATCCGTATGTAGTTTACTGTAGCGAGAATGATGGTGCGACGGACGCAGCTGAAGGAGATTTATGGAGTCGAATCCTTATTCACGAACTTTCTGCGGTCTAATGCTTTAAACATCAGCTTTGTGGGAAAAAAGAAATTGGACCCAATAGGCTGCAGCAAAAGATGGGTGAAAGCCGTAAGCTTAACTGGCATTTTTTATGGCCTTGTCTCGAGGGTGGGAATGTCCGTTTGGGACAACCAACCCTCCCTGATTAGCTCAAAATAAGCAAATATCTCAAAGAGGCGAATGAATGAAGCTACCAAACCAGCCTCCACCCCTTTACTTCTGATCCAAGCCACTTCCACCCACGGGATACCCAATCCCCATGCTACTAACGGGCCGCCACTGATTCTTGTATAAGAGATCGAGGCTGTCACGCATCCCAGAATTCAATGGTCACCTTGCTTCTGGTTTTCTCCTGACCCCTCCCATCATCTTCATTGCCATCACTCCCTTGTCGTCACTTGACTATATCTTACCCTTATTTATCGGTGGAGAAAACCAAGCCCCCAGAGCGGACGGAGTACGAAAATTGATGGATGGCTGGACCAGCGTGAAATTAAATTTTCAAGCGAATGGTTCATGAATGAGAATATCCTGAAATTGTCCTCTGATTTTACGTTTCGTAAATTTTACTCAGTGTATTTGTAATTTTACCCATTTCTTTTACCTTAACTCTTTCTAAATGTAATCTTTCCATTATTTTTATTTCGCCTGTGGGAATCATCATCATCATCATCATCATCATCATCATCATCATCATCATCATCATCATCAGTTTTTATCATCATCGTTGGACATAGATCTTTCCCAGGATTTGCCACACCTCTCTATCATGGGCGTCATGGAACCAATACTCTCTGAACGCGTCCAGTTCGTCTAACCATCTCATATTCTGCCTGCTCCAGTTTCGCATTTGATCTCTGAGGATCTAGGTTGAGAGTCGTGATGTCCATCGCTTGTGCGCCATTCTTGCCACAGAACCAGCCCATCGCTATTTGAGTTTCCTAACGGATTCTATGATGCCTTGGACTCCTGTTTTCCCCTCTAATATACTGAGCTGTTTCCATGTGATCTTTCCGTGTGATCTTTCTATGTGATGTTGAGCATGATTATCTCATGTACGCGTTGAATGCTTCTCAGTTTGGGGGTCAGTCTCTTGGTTAGGTTCCATGTTTCAGCTCCATAGGAGTCGATCGCGAGGATTCATCGGCTGAATACCCTTCTTTTTAGAACTAATATTAACTTTTTGAGACATAAACTTGCGCTTGATATTTTGGACGACTTTGTTGGGGATTAAGATTGCCCTTTTGGTTCAGAGGTCCTTCTCAGTATTGGGGATTACTAGTTGCGTTCATAGTCTCCCATTTGTGTCGAATTCTTTTTATCTCATTTTCATTTTCTTCCTGGGCTTGTTGGTGTATTCTTGGAAGACCAGTGATGGTAGTATCCGCTTGTTGCTCTCCATATGTTGAAGGAGTCTCGTTTGGTCTGTTGATAGGCCCAGCTGTGTTAGCGTTAGGATGTTCTCTCTGATGTTTTTCTCGGATGTTTCCGTGTTCCAGGTCCGGTAGTCTCATGTTTTTAATGATGTCGCGTCTGACGTTGGAATGTTTGTGGCGTCGAGATTAAGTCTGTCCGTGGGGTGATTTTCTCGTTTGATGAAGGTAGCTTAAGACGTCGAACCTCCCGTCGGGTTTAGTGGGGCAGAGTAGAACGCTTCCGTGATTCCTCTATGCTCTGCACCACACAATTTTGTCTTGTTACTTTTGTCGGTATCTCAGTTGTACATAGAAGGCCAGTGTGAAAAGTATCTTTATCGTGATGTTATTCCAGTACTTTAATGTTGTTGTTGTTGTTATTATTATTATTATTATCATTATTATTATTATTATTATTATTATCATTATTATTATCATTATTTCTGTCCTTTGCAATCTATTGCGTAATCGTTATCAACAACATATGGCAAAGAAATGTTCTCCTTCTCCCCCAGTCTTATTTTGTACATTGCTCTTTTTTTGTGTATTGCTGCTTATATTTGTAAACAACAGATGATATTTCTCTTCTCGATGTACGGGCTGTGACTGATAGCCCTATCTTTCGGATTTCACAGAGAGAGGGGTCGACAGGGATTAGGGCAAGATGTTTTTTTCCGTGCTTTTCTTGACAGTTTGTGTTTTCAAGCGCCACATCTTCTTCATCTCGATTTCTGGGTCTTTTTTTTCCCCACAAGTTTAATGTTATATTTCAATCTCATACTCATGTAAATTAACAGGCAAGGTCTTTTTCTGATTTTCCTTTACTATGTCAGGTCTATCATTATTATTTGTCGTAGAATCTGCATTTTCACACCAGTTGCTTGGTGATCTTCGCTGGAAACTGAGTGACAACAAGTCACCTCGAGTTTCCAGCCCGTCTCTCAACTCTCTCAGAGTCTGCAGCAGTGCTGTAGTTTGCAGTTTCACACTGGCTGCTTGGCAATTGTTGTTGCTTGTCCTTGTTTTAATCTCCTATTTCCCAAATCTTTTGCACAGTTTTGAGTGCTCTTACGATTATTATTACTGCCCTGACCTTCATATTCCACCCCTTCTTCATTTCCTTTGCCAGGTCCTGATATTTCTGTTGTTATTCACTCTCTTCCGTATTCACTGTGTGATGTATCATTTGACAGGTTCTCTCTCCCCTGTCAATAATCACCAAGTTTGGGGTTCTTACTTGGATGGGATGGTTTGTCAAGATGTCAAAGTCTCAAAATAATTTGTAGCTTCTGTTTTGTTGGACGATCTCCAGTTCGTGCTGATACCATTTCTGCATGGTCCAATCCCAGTCATTTGCTTAGCTCCCAGTGTACAACTAATTTTACCATGTCATGTCAGTTCTTGTACTCCTTTTGGGGATAGTTGACAGTATTTACTGGTTATGTGGTGTACGCTATCTCCTCTCTCTCTCTCTCTCTCTGCATGGGCAGCATTTGCTGTTTGTTAAGATCCTGTCAATCTTTGCCTTGACATAGTTTGTCCTGATATATTTGTTTTGGGATGCCATGATGTGCGATTCCGTTTCCCTCTTTAGGTTTCCTTTGCGCAACGCAAAAGAAACCATGATCTCTCATCTGCGATATTTTGTGTCTGTCTTTTGAATTCTTCGTGTAGCTTGTTTTGTACCCTTTTTCTTTCCTTGTTGTCAGCTTTGCTACTCCTTCGTTTGCAACTACTTGTGGTCTGTTGCACTGCCTTTTGAACACAGCCTTCTATGCCGATTAGTTCTCTACCACCTCTTTTCCTCTGCTCTATCTGTGTCATCCCTGGGGTGCGGTCGTAAGCTTCCTCGTTCGCCGGTCCATTAAGTTCTTCCTTTGTTCATCTAATGAATGGACGTATATCTTACAACCGTTACTGTCCGTGTGTTCATTCCTTTTATCAAATCTCGGCTATTTAGCCCGGTCTCTAATATCTTTCTAATCCTTTTATTTTCTTTCATTCCGTCCCGATTTTCGCATCACATTTGAGAACTCTCAGATATTTATATCGATCCTGTGTGTTTGATGCGCTGTCTTTGTTTT
Source organism: Thysanoteuthis rhombus (assembly GCA_963457665.1). Taxonomy (NCBI): domain Eukaryota; kingdom Metazoa; phylum Mollusca; class Cephalopoda; order Oegopsida; family Thysanoteuthidae; genus Thysanoteuthis; species Thysanoteuthis major. The sequence goes on from OY735204.1 coordinate 62,454,696, forward strand.
GTGTTCTTGTAATTCAATTCCTTCTGCTGCTTCATCCCAGTTTCATCGCTGTATCCTTTCACTTCGTTGAACAGCAATTCGAACCCGTCCCGGTACTTTGCTAATACCTTTATGTTGTACATGTACATGATATTATTGAAATTTCCCTTTGTTTTGGAAAATTACTGCTTTTTCAATAATCATCTATCGTGGCTAGTACAAATGGTAGTGGGAAAAGAGAGCCTTCCTGAATAAATGCTTTTTTTTATACTAACCTTAGTAGTTTTCCCCGGTCCGTCTATTTTCTAGATTTTTCTTATAGAATTTGCTATGAATCTCACAATTGGTTCGCTAAATTGGAATATTCTGACATATCTGACTATCCAGCTATAAGTGATCATGCCGTATGGTTATTTTATTGACCAACTATCCCACTGCAACATGTTTTTTTTTTTTTAAATTTAATTCTTTTTGAATCATTTAATCAATATAGAGCAAGTAATTCACCCCTTTGGCTCCTTTCCTGCATCTTTTCTGTTTTCCTGGTAAAAGTCCTCTTCTTTCCATAGAAATATATATTCTCTTTGCTATCTGTCCGGTCAGATTTTTTCACATCAGTGGTAGGCACGTGATTGGTCTTTAGTTTCTTGCCTGATTCCCTTCCTCGGTGTCCATTTGGATAAAGGCTATTCTGACTTTGTCCATTCAGTCTGGAACCTCGCCTACATTCATTCAACTTTCAAGTCTGTCATATAATGTGGTGGATTTCCCGAACCAAAATCAATGGATCCTGTCAGGTCCTGGTGCTTCCCAGTTGGCTATTCTTCGGTAGGTGTTGTCCAGTGCGGTCTCATTTGATACAAAAATACAATTTGATCTTCCTCTTAAATGTCTTGTATTTTTAAAAAAAAGTATCTGAAATCTCTGGATATTCGTCTTTTTTGGCATCACCATATATCACTCTAGAGTTTTTAAAAAAACTTTTGGTCGTCTTTATGTTCTGATTTACTTCCCCACTCAAGTCTTGGTAAAATTCTCTTTTGTTGTTTTGGAAAGTGCGGTTCTGTTTATTTTGGGTCATCCTATGCTGTTTCGTCTGGCTTTTTTGGCGAATCTACTTTGATATATCTCTTCCACTGCAGCGGGTATTCCTTTTTTATCTTATCTTGTACTTGTCTCATAGTCGTGCACGTTGTCTGTTCATATGCAATGTGTTTTTTCAATGATTCTTCATCTATCTGTCGTTGGCAGATCCGTTTTTGCCATTTCATTTCCCAGGCGGGATATTCATTCCTGTTCTGATGGGTTTCTCCTTGAGTCCTGAAGATGTCTGTTACAATCTTTGCACCAGCGTGGATCGGGTTGTTGAGCTATTATTATAGAGAAAATAAATATAAGTAGAATATTCCGGAAAAAAAAAGATTGGAAGATAACTAATTATAAACTTATGTGAAGAAGGGATTGGTAGGATATGATCTCCAGATTTATCTCCGAGATAAATGTGGGAAAGTAATAATAATAAAAAAAACAAAAACAATGACGAAAAGAAAACTATCAATCAATCAAACTGACAACAACAACGACAACAACAACAACAACAACAAAACTGATAATGCTGTACGCACGTCAATTGACATTACATTAAAAAACAAACAAAACAAAAATAAAACATTTGGAAAAAATACTGCTGGAAAGAGAGGCTAGGCGTACACTGAAGTGATGCACTGAATGAATCCGGCTGTGTACATTTTTTCCACTGTTTTGATTTGTGTTCGCTGGGTTCTTTATAACAATAAATTTATTCATGTATTCAGATTTCTTTCCGTTGTGGCTCCAATATTATTTACATGATCGTTTCATTGAAATTTACACACACACATGCACTCACTCACATACACACACACACACACACACACACGTATATATATAGTAGAATGAGGATTTGTTACACAAACTAGCTCATGTTTCTGCCCTCCTCAGGCCTCATCGAACGAATCATTCGTCTGATGAGGCCCAAAGAGGGCAAAAATATGAGTTAGTTTGTGTAGCGAATCCACATTCTACTATTTATTTCCAGCTCTTCTCTAAAACAACCTTACTTCATGAGTAAAGAGTTGTATGTATCGATCACTCTATGAAATAAATCCATTACATTTCAGAAGTGGCTTTATATTATTGATGTATTATTATATTATGTTATACTGCTAACCTGATTTGTACCACATGTGTGTGTGTGTATATATATATATATCAGCCGTCGTAAGTCAACTGCTGTCAACTGCTGGACAAAGGTCTTTCCCATCTCAACCTATGAATACCTCAATTGTGTCACACACACACACATATGTGTGTGTGCGTGTGTAAATATATGTATATGTATATGTGTATATGTAAACATATAGATATATATATATGTGTGTGTGTGTGTTCTTTAAAGTATTTGAACAAATGGACATTTTGATTTATGGCTTTCTTTTGGATGTTACATGTAGGAAGTTTACAGAGGAACAACCATATTTTACTGCAATCAGCACATCAGAGCATGCATTCAGGCATGGACTGTCGCTCTGAATATCAAATACCTGGAGAATGTTTTTCTCAGTATGATTAAATTGTTCGATTAATCAAACTAAGTATATCTTATATCACACTAAAATTGTGTTCAAAATCGATTTAGGAGATTGAAAAGCCCAACTTACATTGATATTTGGAAGAATTGCTAAGTTAGCTAGTTAAGAAGCATCCAACTAGACCGATGCACATTTTGGAAAAGATGCCATCATAGATGAAATATCATACACCGAAAATTTCAAATCAAATTTTAGTTAACAATAGAGAATCTCAAATCAAATTTCAGTTATCAATGGAGAATGAGACAGACTCGGGAGTAAAAGTATATGGAGAGTTTATTTGCTAAATAATCAACTCTTAAATGGATTGAATAGTAGGCTATACATGTTTCGGGAGGCGTCCTTATATTCAGTAGCATACGTATACCTTTTAGTGGTCTAAAGGTTTCCGTAGAAAAACAAATTTAGCATCAGATGTTTTGCTTTGAAATCAAGAATGAGGAGTCGTAGCTGGTCATGGTCGTAAGTCTGGACTGTTTCATGTATGTGGAGAAATCTGTGGTGTCTGTTTGGATATTTTGTTGGAAATAGTAGCAGCAGTTATGGGTGTTTTATTGATTATGCTGGTCAGAGGAGGTGATCATTCTTGAAAATAGGTTGTAATGGACATTGCAGAGCTGGGTAATGGTTTAGGGTTAGACTATTTGGATACTTACTGAGTTTGGATTGAATTAATCAGGGTCGTGGGGTGAGGTTAGAGGATGTCTTTCATATATATGATCGAATATCTGTTGGGAAATGTATGTTTTATATCCCTAATGGTCATTGTAAATGTGCTGAAAAGTCAGATGGCTTTGAATAGTACAAGTGAAATGGACCATACATAAGTGTCTATAGGTAGGGGTCTGTGCAACTGTATGAAGTTCCCAATGTAAGTTATACATAAAGCGGGTTAGGTATGGATAGGGTAAGGTAAGTTTGCAACATTAATCATATGTGGATTGGAGTCTAGATTGTACAGGTGAGGTTGTGGGTAATAAGATTATATGCATATTAAGGGGTGTTTGGGCCTGGGTAGAAGTGTAGTCTAAGGTGCAAGTTTAAAAATTGTGAGTCGGTGAGTATTGAGTTATTAGGAGTGAGAGGATTATGGTGGTAGAGATCAGTGTGGTTTGAGTTGTCGAGTTTAGTGCTTAGTCCGTTAGGGGAGGGATTTTTTAAGTTTGTTAATCCACAAACCTTCATGTAGTTCTCGAATTTTAGTAGTATCGAGAAGCGTACTTTTTACAGTGATTGTGAATCTAGAGTGTATACTGAAATCGTGACTCGGGGTAGGGAAGTGTAGTTCTACTGGGGTTAGGTTGGGATCATTGGGTGATTTAATTCTGTATCAATAATTATCAAGTCAAATGTTTAATTGCCACTCAGATTTGCCTATATATTGCAGTTTTCCATTCATTACATTCTAGAAGGTAGATGACATTATATACATATATAATTTTCGTTTTTAATCAAAACTGATATTGTTCTTTAGGTTTTTTCTATACGAAGTGTAAAATTTCAAGCAATTTGACCTTCTATTTTTTTTAGTAATGTTAACGATGCAAACAAGTAAGATATTTGTCTTGGAGATAATCCATTATCTAAAGGTGCCATGGAGGGTGTAAATATAAAACTTTGTCAAAGCAACGGCGTCCCAGCAAACTTGCTGATAAGACACAAACAAAACTTGTTTGATACATCGTTGTCAATCCATCTGTAACTCTGGAAGAGTCGCAATCGTTGATGGCCAAGAACAGAGTTAACTACACAGTTGTTCAATTTCCAGGGCAGATGAAAGTCAGAGTGACTCAAAAGAAGCCGATGTTCAAAGATAAACCCCTTTCAAGCTAGACAGGCTTTTTGCAAACGTATACATCAGTGACCAAAATTCAAGCTGATACGTATAGGAGAGATTTGACAGAACTGATTATCCAGCGAACGACATCCACACAGTCAAACAAGAGAATTAGATCTGTGATCTGTAGATCTAATCTTGGGGCATTTTGTGCCATGTACCCCCTAATCCTTGGGGAGAATCCTGAAAAATCATCCAAGGAACTCCACCACAGTTGCAATTACATCCCCCCCCCCAAATATCAACTGCATGCCATTAAAACTACTCAGGAATGGTTCAGATTGAAAAAAAAAAAAGATCAAAGTTCCGGACAAACTGAGTCCGAGCCTGGGAATGAACCTAATCAAAAATCAGTGACACGAACTCAAACTGGTTACGCATTGCAGATCACAATCAAAATAGACGGAATGATACGAAAGGCTTAAATTTAGCAATATATTGTCTTTGACGGACGTATGATTCCAGTATTTGTCAAGACAAGGATTATTGTTAGGTGTAGACTTTTACAAAACATTTTTTATGTAAAATCAATTTGTGATATTTGAAACAGTCAGGGGCCAAGTGACGTTAATTAACTACAACAAACTTGATTATGCAACGCCTTCTCTGATAAATTCGCGCCTTGTCTTCATTGTGTCCTCTGCAAAAGCTGTGACTGATACTTGCTTTTATGTGACGCTACTTTATTTCTGAGGAATCGGCACTGTTCTATTCCAGGTCTACACGCGTCAGCAAATAGAAAAACAACGATGGCACTGAATTTTTAAATCCATCTTTTCACTTTTTTTCTTTCTGTCCTTCTTCAGGAATTCTCGATACAAAGTGTATTATTTGCTGAAAAAAAATCCAATACGAGAATTATTTGTGAATAATAAGTACTTCTTCAAAGCGCTTTCGACACATATTCTTGATAGATTTATAGATCGATAAGGAGAAAAAACAATGGTCGTGAATCTACATTTCCGACTGTATCAACTGTTCACTTATGCACAGATGTCATACGAGATAATTCAACGAATATATATATATATATATATATACATACATATATATATATATATATATATATATATATATATATATATATATATATATATATATATATATTCTAACTACTACCTTTTGGAAGTTTAAAAGGAAACATAAACTTAAAAGGTAGTAATATTGAATTCTTATGATTTATTTCTAATGCACGATATCTACGTGATATATAGATACAGTGTATTATTATAATATTTGAACAAAAATTGTGAGACTTCAACTCAATATTCTTATGAAACAGATTCGAAGACTCTCTAGTTTCTTTCTAATATATATATATATATATATATATATATATATATATATATATATATATATATATATATATATATATTGCTTTTGGCACGTTAATTTCTCATCTTTCCCTTCTCCTGCGCGCCAAGATAATTTTGCCAAAAGCCTTTGCTACTTTCGTTAAGTAACAATGTGCTTTGTTTGAAGACAATGGATTGTTTCCTTTCAACCAACACAATTAGCATTCCTCTTTCTTTTTGTTTGCCTACCGGTCAATGCAAAGCAAGAAGTGAACATAAACACACACACGTGCACGCATGCACACACACACATATATATATATATACATGAGTGCATATGTACATTCGTGGAAGTTAAAATACACACACACACACACACACACACACACACACACACACACACACACACACACACACATATATATATATATATATATATATATATATATATATATATCAGCCTTTTAGCGTTCATAGTTGGACATACACCTTCCCAAAGATTCGCCATATTTCTCTATCGTTGGCGTCACGGAGTCAGTACTTCTGGAATTTATTTAGTTTCCCACACCTTCCTATATTTTGTCAGGCTTGGTTCTGCATGTGATCTTTGAGGATCTATGTTGTGAGTCGTGATGTCCAGCAGTTATCTGCCATTCTTGCAACATGACCAGCCCATTGCTGTTTTTCATCTAATACATTGTGCTATCACGTTGAGCACGATTTTGTCCTGTGCACGTTGGATGCTTCCCAGTTTAAGGGTCAGTTTTTTTGTTACGTTCCATGTTTCAGCTCCATGGGTGACTATCGGGAAGTTGGATTGGATGTCTACCTTTCATTTAAACATTTTAGGATTTTCTTGTTTTTGATCCTGCTGAGAGCTCGCCAACCTAAAGTGATTCTTCGCTGGATTTCTTCTAAGAAGATTTGCTGTCCTCGATATTTGTGGTCGATTTTCTCCTGTTCTGCGTATTTGATTTTGATTCTCGTGTTTTAGTCTTCCACGTATTCATTATACATGACATTTGTTCTACTGAAGTTCATGTGGAAACAACTTTTCTTGCTTTGTTCGTTCAGTCTGTTCAGCATCATTTGGAGGTCATAAAGGTTCTCAGCAAAAAGGACAAAAATGTGAGATGTAACACTGTGTCTCTGCATTTGTCAGTTTTTTTGTCACGCTATAGCAAACACCTAAACATACGTGCCACCCACCCAAATTTGGCATTCGTACTCAATGGGCCCAGGGCAACGCTTCAAAGAGAAATAATTCAGAAAAAGTTTTTTAAAGGATTGTACAGGGTAGTTCCATTAACAATGTAAGTACAACGTTGTAGTGGGACCTACTTTTCGTCTCAATATACGTGTCTTATTTAATATGTGTATATATAACTCAAGCTTTCCTATCTAAGCCGAATGTATAATGTCATCCTTGCAGTTCAACTGACTCAGGAAATCATTATTGAAAGATACACAAAATTATTCTCAATTTTGCGACACACGTACAATGCCACAACTATCTATTTATCTATCTATTCATCTATCTTCAAACAGACATTTAAGAACGCATACAAACATGTACACAAATATAAATGTGTAATCCTTGTTATAATGGGGCTAACGTGAGTTTGTGTGAACAAAACTATGTCACCATGACGAACACACAGACGAGAAACAACGCTCTGTGGGAGTGCATGTCAGCGTGTATGTATGTATGTATGTATGGACATCGCGACTCATGACATGGATCCCCCGAGATCACATGCGAAACTGAAGCTGACAAAAAACAAGAAGGAGAGATGAACTAAACGAATTCAGAGATTACTGGCTCCGCGACGCCCATGATAGAGAAATGTGGCGGATCCTCGGGAAGGTCTATGTCCAACAACGGACGTTAAAAGACTGATGATGATGATGAGGAGGATGATATAGAATGTGCTATACATTTACATTGTTTTAAATTTGAGAACCGGAATACCGAACAGGAACAGATTTTTGATAGGATCCTGTGGTGAATATCCTATTATTTAAGCCTGTTCTGATTTTCTCGGAAGATGGGTTGAATCCTGAAATTTTGCTTAAACTAACTGATAGAATAATCCTGACGGCTAATCGGCCGTTATAAAGAATGATTTTTGATTACATTTAACATTATGTACTATATAGTTGCATGTATATTTCCTTTTTGTATATGGTCGATTTTATTTCTTTCGTAGAATAGAATATTCAGAAAGACGTTTCTATTCATGGAAACTGCTACGTTGTTCTAGTTCCATTTTATCGATTGCAATTTTTCCTTTCGCTGCTCAAGAATATCCTGGATCCGATTTGTATCTCGCTCTATGGTCTACTCAGCAGATTGATAATATTTCTTTTTATTTTCTCAGTTTTAGCACTTGGAAATCGACCACGAATTCATGTCTATCTCCATCAAAATAATGTTCTATAAAGTGGCAGTGCACTAGAAAAAAGAAGCAGTACAACGGAACTTTTTTCAAAATTTACATTATTTATTGAACAGTCCTTTCATGCACCGGGAACATTGATAGGGAAATGTTTGAAAATTTTTATTGTTTGTGTTGATAACAATTTTTAGATTCAGATCTGCAATAGTCTGAATAAAATTCTCGATACCTTTAGAGAAATACAACTTGTTATTTTTTAAGGAATATAGTAATAGGTACACTTTAGAATAATAGTCGTAGCATATTTTGGTTACCGGATGATCGAAGTGTCGTTCAATACAATGAAGGGACGACACTGCCTATAATTTTGAAAAGGACATTACAATACCAAAAATTGGTATTGTAATGTAATCAGTATAGTTTATACTGAATTCATTCTCTGAGTAGCTTTTTTTACCGTTATTTCATTGCTGGGAAAGGGATCGTCAATATGAATCACGTTGTTTGGGGATCGACTGAACTGATCAGTACATTCGATATCTTCCCTCCTCTGTTCGTCATTATTTTCTGTAAAAAAAAACCTCTTGTGTTCACGAATTGTCCACCTGAAGAGGGTTGCAAAATGGGATAAGAGGAGAAAACAAAACTATCAGGGTTAGAATATGAATTCATGTAGGCATAAATATATAGAGAACCTTATCCGGCATAATGCAACACTGAAAATGGATTGCATTTCACTCAATAATATTGTCTGGAATCCTGAGATGATCCATCAACATTATTCCACGGATCTTTCTGTGAGAATGAAAATTTCAGTCTATCTATGCATTCATCTGTCTATGTAATCTATTCATTTGGGAAAAAAAAGACTGAATTACAGATTTTTCATATTTTCTTTTTCATTTCAGATGAAAATATGATAAATGTATGATTTATTTGTTTTTCTGGTTTGTCTAATAAATGAATTACATACTGTCATTTATAAAGAATCTATCTATACGTATCAAGAATGTTTCATTTATTGTCAATAAATCACTTTTTCCTGCATAAGATCAAGAAAATCTCTAAAAGGTCTTAGACTTAGTCGGCCTTTTATAACTTGTACACTCACTCAACTCTTAACAAAAAGCTAGGAAAATGTATTTGCTCTGATTTAATGGAAACAAACATTGGTCAGTGTGTAAACCATTGTTTTCCTCTTCTAGTTTAACACGGGAGGAAGTCGTTGTAGGGCAATATAGTTACTGGCGAAGAAAAATAGATTTATTCCAAGAATCGAGAATGAATGAATATCGTGGTTAAATAATGTGATGCCTTTAACATCTCAATCAAAAAAGAATCGGAAAAGTTCGTTGTCCGTGTTTTCTATTCCAGAACATTGCTTATCACGAAATGTTGGTACCTGGACAAACTGTTGCAACTCAAAGATACAGTGAGTAATTGGCTCGTTTTCAATCATGTTTTTGATCAGAAAACACATCCGTTGGGCAAGCAAAGACGTCAACTGGTGGTTTTGCTATATGACAACTCCCACCCTCATGTTATAATTGCGATGCAGTCAATGAAGATGGAGTCTGGATGCATAGTTCATCTTCATGCAGTGTATCATCCAGACCTATCGCCTGCCATCCACAACCCCCCCCCATTGCAACACAACAGCAGTTCCAGAGAGTTAAAGATATTGGAACGTTCCACGAAAAACAATCGATTAAAACCGGAATCGTTGTTACATGATAGAAATGACAATTTGTGCATTGTCATAAAAACGGGAAATGATATAATAATTGAATAATGATGTTATGAATTTAAATGAATAGAAGATTTCATAAAAATTTCTGGAAACCTTTGCCTTAACCATTCTCTCTCACCCTCTCTCTTTCTCTCTCTCTTGTACATATTCTTTGTTTAAAGGGTGGGGTTGGCTACACCTTAAAAATCCATTGTTCAGGCTGAAGGGAAAATCCGCACATAGGCCCCTACCGCTGTAGCAATCTCTCCCGTCAATTTTTGTCCGCAAAACAAAGCCTTTCATTCACACGCACACACATACACACATATATATATATAAATATATATGTGTGTGTGTGTGTGTGTGTGTGTGTAGTTAATAATTTTATTATATGAGTTGCATACGACAATTTGGCCTATTGTTTCAATGCGATTGTATATTATCAATTGTGTACCTTGTTCAAAATACACAACTATATATATATATATATATATATATATATATATATATATATATATATATATATATATATATATATATATATAATTAGAAACCATCAACCTCTGTGTTTAAATTGATCTGGTTGGCTGGCTTCCTTTGGATGTATCACGCGTTCTGGCCGCACCAATGAAGCTAGAAGGCTGAAGAATTTAAGCATTATTATGTTTCATTATGTTTAGGAAAAATGTTTTTCTTTTGAATCCCTTCAAGTAGTTTTTCTTAGCGTGTGTTCAATTTGCGATGAATATTTATGCTAAATTGATCCCTTAGTCTGTGTCCTTTTCTTTTTGGAAATTCAGACTTTTTTCAGTAATCAGTGCCCCCAAAGGCAATAGAATCAACTTGAGCATTGATCACCACTTTTTCCAATATTTTGATTGATCACCCCAAATACAGCATGCTGTCAAAAGACATTGGTTGCATGACGGTTTCTACTGAGAGACCAATTAGACCTATCTATCTATCTATCTATCTATGCAAGGATTAGTCAATATGTCTGTAACCTGATACAGCTCAATTTTCACGGATTTATGTTCAATCAATGGAGATCATTTCATTAAGTGCATAGACAAGGGAGAAAATCATGTTGAAAGATAAAGAGTTGATGTGTAAAGAGATGAATGTTTTTGTATCATATATATATAGATAGATACATTTACACTAATATACACACATATATATATATATATATATATATATATATATATATATATATATATATATATATATATATATATATATATATATATATATATATGTGTGTGTGTGTGTGTGTGTGTGTGTTTATGCTTACTTGCATTCATATAAAGTTTATTGAACGGATGCAAACGTGTGCTCTTCATGTACTGTACAAGTAGAAACTGTGATACACACAGGTACGCATACAAAAACACGTTAGAAAGTAATGATCCATGAATAAATAGAATAAATGTATATATTTACACACACACACACACACACACACACACACACACACACATATATGTAGTTATAGATATAGATAGAGAGATAGATAGATTGATTGGTAGTGAGAAAGAGGGGAAGAGAGAGAGAGAAGAGAGAGAGGGGCAAAGCATGAATGTTACCCTTTACGAATCTAGAGTTCAAAGATTTATCCAACGAATGAACGAATACCAAATTTAATACAATTACCCAAGTGCACTTCAGAATAAATACTTCTTTTCATTATCAACGATAGAGCCTCCAAATCAATTCTGACATTCGCTCAAGTCCCTCTCTTTCTTGTCAAATGTGAGTAAGCATTTTTTTTTTTTAATCATTGTTTGTGCTTCCATCTTCCTTCATGAAATTTACCTTCACTACTTGGCACAAACAGATGATGCACCCGTGGAATGAACCGCGTGTGACGCGTTGTGAATCTGCAGAGAGAAGTTTCTTTGTACTGCAAATAGAAAAAAAAAAGCCTTTTTTATCACGATTTTATTCCAAATGACCTCCACCCATACCATACCAGGGGTCAGGCTCATTTCGCTCGCTATTCCTCTCTCAGTCTCTTTGTATCTATATATCTATCAAAACTGAAAAAAATGAAATGATTTTTTTTACAAAACATTACGGTATTCAATGAACTAAACTTTCATATCAGCAAATAAATGTGTGCACTCATCACACTTTCCTCTTCCCTTTTACGAAATGTAATACACAGATACACATAGTATTTATTATACATCAGCCGTTGTAGGTTCGCCTCTCAGAAACCGTCGATAAAAACTATGAGCCTCAACGTAGGCAACATCAACGTGATCATCACCATCAACGTAGGTTTCTTCAATTTCCAAGTCAGTCTTGCTGCATCACGCGTGCAGGCTGCACTAATAAAGCAAGAGGGCTGGAAATTTGAATATTTACTCGTTATATCAAGAAACATTTTAAGCCCCCCCCTCTCGAGGAAAGAGTTTTAGTTGGGGTGTCAATTCACAGTGTTAGTCTATGCTAGATTGGTTCATTGGTTTACGTCTGTCAGTGTTCACGTTTGCTTTTGAAAATTCGGACTTTTTGTGGTGATCATAGTCCAAGGAAAAGGGAGCGAAGAAACTTATTCATTTCCTTAATTTTTCAATTGATCACCCCCAACACAGCATGTTGCTTAAACATATTGGTGACGGTTACAATTGAATAACTAACCAGACCTATCTATCTATTTGTGCATATATACGGCTTAATTTCCCTGATTCAACAAGTCTGCTTCAATTCCATGAAATATGAAATACACGCATTCCAATTAAAGAAAGAAATGAAAAAAAAAACCCAAGGGGTGGTATACATTGCTGTCCAAAAAAGAAGTACATTCTTACTTTTCACTGTTACAAAAAAAGGGGAGGAAATATTAAAAAAATAGGAACTAATGTAAAAAAAACATGTCGGGCCAATGAAAAAAAAAGGAGTTGATGTTAAGAAAAGAGTTAATATTTAGAAGATGAGGTCATAAGGTGCTAAAGTTAAAAAAGACTAATCTTCAAAAAGAGAGGGGACTACTGTGAAAAAAGGTGAGGCGTGATACTGAGAAATAATTCAAAGTTTGGAGGAAGAGGTATGATGTTAAAAATGGGGCGTAGGGTTAAGAAAAAGGGAATCAATGATAGGGAAAGTGAGTTAATGTTAAAAATGGGGGCTCACATTAGAAAATGGGGTAAATAGTAGAAAATGGGTGTTCAAGGGGGTATCAACATAAAAAAGGGAGGAAAGTTCTTCCCAAATTTTAACCCCTGAAAGAGGGAAAAAAAAGTGTCCCTTCGATTCTGACTACTTGAAATGAAAAAAAAACAACAATATCACCCACGATTTCGACTATGAAAGCAGAAAAAAGTTCCTCAAAAGTGAGAGATAATTTACCCCACGATTTTGACCCATGGGATTGAAGAAAAATTATTCTACAATTAATGACCCACGAAATTGAAAAGAGATTGAATTAATCCACTTAATTTTGATTTCTCAAAAATCATGATTGACGTCACTTCCCGATTTTGACCTCTATAGAAAGAAAAGGAAATTCCCTCAAATTTTTACCCTCGAAAGTGAAGAAAAATCCCGAAAGTGGAAACAGATTAGACCATTAAAAGTGAAAAAAAAACTTCCCCCTAGATTTTGACACCTAAATGAGAAAAACACATTTTCTTTTGGATTTTGACCCTTAAAAATTAAGTAAGTTCGCCCCTCGATTTTAACCCTTGAAATCGAAAAAAGAGTTCCCATTTAATTTTGACCACTAAAATTGAAGATAAACGTCCATTCTCGATTATACAAAAGTAGAAGAAAAATCCCCATCGTCGATTTTGACCCCTAAAAATGGAAAAGAAAATTTTTCCCGATTTTGACACCTAAAAACGAAAAATGAAAGTTACACTTCAATTTTGTGAGACAAAATTGAAAAAAATCTTCCCGTAGATTTTGACCCTTAAAAGTGAAAAAAATCTTACACTCGATTTTAACCCTTCAACATGAAGAAGATCTTATACCTCAATTTGAAAAAAAATTTCATTTGATTCCGGCACTATAGATGAAATTGAAAGTTTTGACCCCTTAAAGTCCAAAATCATAGTTCCTGATTGAGTTTGACCCCTAAAAGTGAAAAATAAAAGTTTCCTACATATATTCTACATATACCCCGACTCTAAAATTATGATTTATCATTGAAGTAAAGTATAGTTGTACGGCGATACTTTAAATGTATGCAATCAAAACATCCACTAATCAAAACAACCCTAACTTAAAATATTACTGTAAATCAATTTAACATCGTGATATGAGGTATTTCAAAAAGGTATCAGCGTAAATGAAGAATGCTATCTTACATCACCTATTGATTTTGAGAATTGATTTGAAGAAAAGATATTTTACATTATTGAAAAAAAAAACGATCATTTTAGCATGATGAATTATTATGTAAATACTCCACTCTGAATCTGACCCCCTAAAAACATATTTGAGGTAGTTCAAAGACTAAATCGTCAAAATCATTACCCAGGGTCAGATCTGTACTCATAGAAAATTTCATGTGTTTATGTCGAGTAGTTTTGACAGTAGGTGGGTACAAACAGACGGACAGGTGGACGGAGTTTTTGCAAATCATAATAAGTTGTTCGAAGATGCAAACATTCTAGATTGTATAGCGTCAGCTAAATCAGAATTATCCCATCTTCCTCGTTATCTCTAGTTGTATATTTCCCTTTTGCTTACTGTGGTGTCCCTCTCTTCTTTACTTCGCCATTACATTAGCTTTTTGATTGGGAGAGAATCATATTATTTTGGAGGAAAATTCAGAGACAAGAAATATTGAAGAAAAAGTCCACTGAGAGATATCAAATTGGAACACAGCAGTCAGCACCTAGATTTTTTTGAAAGGCTGACATTTTCATTTTGAAGAAAGGTCAGAAGAAAATGAAATTAGTTCAAATCGAAGGAAGGAAAGAAAAATGAAAGGAGATAGAAGAAAGTAAGTGTTGGTATAATTGAAAAAAATATTCATGGTCGAATTCAAATCTTGATAGGTAATTAAAGCCCAAGGTCTTTTCAACGCAAGGTGAGTTTGTGATTTTTTTTTACTCTTAGAATATTCTCTGTACATGGGAAAATCATCTGATCGTCGAATTTTAATATTTTTCTGCAAATTCAATTCTGATTCATTTCTGCTTATGCAGGACAATTTTCAAAATGAAATACACGTTTTTTTTTGTCAGGTTCATTTTACTATCCATTTGCAGATGTTGAGGATTTTGATATCAGCATGTTGTCAATATAGTGGTGTGAACACGTGACGGCTGAAGATGCACGCCTCTTTCACCTTTCTTGCTTTACACAACGAAATATGGAAAATAAAATATTAGATTGGTGCAAAAATAATTGCGGTTCTCCAACATCAGTTTCGAGCAGTATATCTCAGCTTAGAAATAAAAAAGTTATTAATCGAGATAAGAACCTCCAGAATCAACATATTTTGCCGACTAGAAACAAATTCATTTATCCCGGGCGTATACATTTATGGGTCCTGGAACCAATGAATTCTCCGAAATCGCATTGAACGGTCACCTGGTTGTTGAAGACCTCCCCTTGCAGGAAGTGTTTAAGATCCTCGAAAAAGTGGTAGTCGACCGGAAAGAAGGCTGGTAAGAAAGCTAGGTGAAATAAAGTTTCGTAGCTCAATTCGTTCAATTTATGCAGGGTCATTTGCACGATGAGCAAGATTTTTAGCTTCTCATTCAGGGTCATTTTTTCTTTTCCGATTTAGTACTTATGTCAAATAATAGAAAAAGTTGGATGGTCATAATTTAATTCCTCTGCAACCCTCAGCGTCGTACTGCATGGGCCCACTTCAATAACAGCCCTCAATTGGATTTTGTCAATCACAAACAGACAACATCTTCAGAGATCTCGAAATTCTTAGAACCAATGTTGAGTTGTACGTTCTTCAAAAATCCCCCGACAAAATACTTCGTTTCATGACTAATTTTGAACTCATTCAACAAAATTGTTCAAAATTGTTGCTTTTTTCCATCTTTGACTTGACAGACTCAAGAAGAAAAAAAAAGAAGAAATAGTAAAAAGAAAGTTTTCAGCTTAAATAGAGCATAAGCAACGTTTCAGAATGGTATGCTTCGTTTGTAGAGGTTAATGAATTAATACATGTTTGAAGATTTTCAGGAAAGTATCCACCCATTTTGAACAACTCGAGAACCGGTTGGTTACACGGCTTTAGTTGTAACTTGTCAACCAATCAAACAGGACTTTGATATGGATGAATGAAGAGACATTGTCTCGTGGGTTATTCAGTCAGCAGTCAGATGCTATCGACTGAGCCTGCGTACCGTGTCTATCGTCTTAGTATAATTAATCTAAAAAATATTCCTGGACGAATTCAAATCTTGGTGGGGAACCGAAGCCCTGAGTTCAACATATTTTTCAACGGTGAGCCGGTGATATTTTTTTTTCTCACTTTTCAAGTATGTTCTGTGTCAGTACATGGTAATAATTCATCCTATTATCGAATTCTAATATTCCTCTGAGAATTCAATATGAATCGATTATATATATATATATATATATATATATATATATATATATATATATATATATATATATTGAATCGATTCTATATATATATATATATATATATATTGAATCGATTCATAATTGAATATATATATATATATATATATGTATGTATATATATATATATATATATATATATATATATATATATATATATATATATATATATATATATATATATATATATATATATATATATATATTGGATTAATTCAGAATTGAAATCGCAGAAAAATATTAAAATTCGACAATCAGATGATTTTCCCCATATACAGACCAAATGTATTCTAAAAGTGAGTAAAAAAAATATCACAAACTCAGTTTGCGTTGAAAAAACCTTGGGCTTTAATTACCTATCGAGATTTGAATTCGACCTTGAATATTTCTTTTCAATTAATTATACCAACACTTACTTTCTTCTGTCTCCTTTCATTTTTCTTTCCTTCCTTCGATTTGAACTAATTTCATTTCCTCTGACCTTTCTTCAAAATGAAAATGTCAGCCTTTCAAAAGAAAATGTAGATGCCGACTGCTGTGTTCCAATTTGATACCTCTCAGCGGACTTTTTCTTCAATATTTCTCCCTTGTCTCTGTTTTTTTTTCCTCCAAAATAATATGATTTTATCCCAATCAAAAAGCTAATGTAATGGCGAAGTGAAGAAGAGAGGAACTACAAAGTAAACAAAAAGAAAGATACAACCAAGAATACTGAGGAAGATAGAATAATTCTGATTTAGCTAGCGCTGTACAATCTAGAATGGTTGCATCTTCAAATATCTTATTTCAATTTGCCAAAAGTCTGTCCAGCTGTCTATCTGTCTGTCTCTTCGTCCTTATACATATATATATATATATATATATATATATATATATATATATATATATATATATATATATATGATAAAAAAAACAACTTTGGAAAATATTCTCTCCACAGTATTACAATGTTTTTACATCTTGTCAGGAGTAACAGAGTTGACACTCTTTGTTTCAAAGTAGGCTTTAAAAGTGTTAGGAAGTGCATCGGTTTACTGACTATAACATTTTATTCCATTCTATAGAGTCCTTCCCCGGGCTTCCATTCCTACCTTAATTCGGTCTTGAAATTCGGTTCAATATATACCCAGAATTCATTTTTTCCTTCTGCCATATAATTTTTAATGGTTTTCCTTTCTACTATAGCGTTATTTGTGAAATAGGCAATGAAAGTGAGGGCAGAGGCTGCCTTAGCTTTCATTACCTAAATTCTGTCCTTACAATTTTGTTCTGTTTCTACGTCGGTTTGATTCACCACGACTGACAATCATGGTCCTGCAGGCATTAACTCTTGTTTCATGGTCCCATTGGCATTAATCCAGTTAATCCGGCAACCTCTTTAATCCGGCAACTCATCTAAAGGAGAAAAAAGATTTCTACGGTTATATTAAACTACTACTGCGATTCACTATTTTGAGCACCATGTGATACCAGGATATCATTTCAAATAATAGTTTCAATATGATAAAAGACAATTTACAATTATATATATGCAAAATACAACGATATATATATATATATATATATATATATATATATATATATATATATATATATATATATATATATATATGTGTGTGTGTGTGTGTGTGAGTGTGTGTACAAGCCAGCGTACCTGTCGTAGTCTGAGCCAAATAGGAATGAAAATATAACATAGGAAAATATGTTCTTTTATATATTTTTCTCATACTACTGAATAAATAGAAAAAGGACTTTACCGAAGCTATTACCGATTTTTTTTCCTGAAGTACGTACCAAAATGGAAAATTCTGTGCTTTAACTCAACGTGGCTTCTGGTTACATATCAATTGTGCTTCCACCACTAAAGGCTGGTATGATGAGTTTTTTTTATTTTTTAGAATTTTTCTCTGAAAATCATTTCAACGTTGCATAACGTTTCATAAACAATCCCAAAAAAATCTGTCAGTTTTTTTTTTTTACCTTTAATAGCATCCGTATGGCTAAAAAAAAAAAAGCTGTTTTAGTACCAAATTACTTTTTTAGACCTTGGATGTCATCTAAACCTACACAATCAAATTCGACCCTGACCGAAGACCTCAGGTTCCTTAACATTACTAAGATCAAAAACATATTTTTTTACTTCATAATAAACATGACACTACGCTAGAAATCACTTTGGTTGAATTGCAGTGACCAAAAATGACCTCTGGTGCCTTCGAACGACCCTCGGGGTCATCCTCACATAGTCTATGTCAAGTGGCTGTATCATTAAGTTATCTCAATGAAAATACTACCAGTATTGTTTGAATGATAAATTTATGATTGAAAACAAAAACAAAACATGGACACACGCTAAACGACCAATTTAGTAAAAACTTTCATTGTAAAAAAATATAATAAAATATAAAAAAGCTATTCACGGGTGAATTTGGAAAAAAATCGAAGAAGATAACTTTCTCCCCACTCATTCAGAAGGTGTGTGTGCAGAAGTTCAAGTTTCTACTACGAATGGTAAAGGCTTGGCAAAGTCCGGATAGATAGATACATAGGTCGATGCGTATAAATGTCAGTACACATGAATAACCTAAATCCAACAACAGAGATTAAACCGGTCCATTGTGGGTTGCAGCGATCAAAAATACGATAAACAAACACTGTCCGAAGAAGATTATCCATTCTAGAAACACAGATATTTCTCCCCGACTGATCAACCCAGAAGAGCTTATCTTTAATAAAAACACACCATGACTAATTCCATCGTGACTAACGAACACCCCTTGTCGGATAAGGTATTTCTAAATTCGTAAATCTCTAAACGCATGAAGCCTAGGAAGGAACTAATAAACGTGGGTGGCTCTCTTTAGCTGTAGTTACATTATCATAAGGTTCTCATTTAATGCTTTCGAGGAAACTATAGACTTGTTAATTCGTTTTCTTCTTGTCTCCCTTTTCCGGTCAAATCAATATTTTCTGTTTTTTTTCTGAGCGTCTATAGGGATGCAATCGTTAGCAAGCTTGTCGGGCTATTTCGTTTGTGTAATGAACATGGTCGTTTGCTGCCATTCATAGGGCGGGGCTATATTGCCAGGGATGGGGCAAAAGAATATATTCGGAATATATCTGTGGCAAAACTGTGACCAGTGAAAATTAATACCATCTTTTCGTACAGTTACTTTAAGTTGGGGTTTCATAAAACAACTGTACAGAACAATTATCATTTATTGACTACACGGTTCCACCTTCCAAACGCCCTGAGGTGAAAAGGTCTGACCCAGGGTATAGGGGGCCAAATGCCCCCCCCTTAGAGTGGGTATGCATGGTTGAGTTTTATCATTACTTACTGTGTGCCAGACTAAGCTCAGCTTGGTGATTATTTTGGTCGCCTGGCGTGGAGCAATAGTTAATAAGCTAGACCTTTGGCTACCGTAGTGATTTGATCTCCGCAGGTTTTCCCAATACCAGACTAGGTTGAGTTTTGTAAAATCCTTCGCCGTCTGGGAGAAAGCAATGGCTCATAAACTAGTTTTTGTAGACCGTTGGGGCACTATACCGAATTCTGTCCTCCCAGGATGTCCTTCTATAGCCTTTTGTCAGACTTGGGTGGCCTTGCTGGTGGATAATGGATAGCGAGCTAATTCAGCAAATCATAACCACTGAGTTTCTTGTTCTTTTTCTTCGCCCAAAAATTCCACGTTTTCTTCTCTTCCTTCTTCTTCTTCTTCTTCTTCTTCTTCTTCTTCTTCTTCTTCTTCTTGTTGTTGTTGTTGTTGTTGTTGTTGTTGTTGTTGTTGTTGTTGTTGTTGTTGTTCTTCTTCTTCTTCTTCTTCTTCTTCTTCTTCTTCTTCTTCTTCTTCTTCTTCTTCTTCTTCTTCTTCTTCTTCCGCCTCATTCGATTATTATTCTTTCTCCCCCGTCTCTGTCCAACTTCCTGGCGAGCAAACATTAAATTGCGATGCTTAATTAATGAACAAACATGGAAAAGTCTTCGGTATTGGAGGTTTGGATGGCGTTGGAGGTATGGGTAATGTTAGGGATAAAGATGGTAGGGGGTATGTATGTAGGGGTTAGAAGAATTACAAGATTTATCTCCTCGGTCTCAATTATTCCCATTATTTATATGAACCTGTCACGACTCATCAAGTTCAGAAATAGTTTACTCTTGCTGACGTACGCTTAAACATCCCCCACCACACCTACACGCACACACACACATACATACATACACACGCATACACACACAACCATACACACGTGCATAATGAAATATTCCACATAGATGTTCATATATACTCACTGCTGTTGCTCTCCTTATATCCTTACACACACACACACACATATATATATATATATGTATACACACACACACACACACACACATATATATATATATATATATATATATATATATATATATATATATATATATATATATATGTATACACACACACACACACACACACACACACACACACACACATATATATATATATATATATATATATATATATATATATATATATATATTTATAGACTAGTTTATCCATGCTGGTGTGCTATGTAACTATAATGCTAAATTTTTATGGGTCAAACTGAAGGGTAACGTTTTTTTACTTTGACAGATGAAATGTGAATGAAATCTTTTCCTCTTTTGAAGGGTCAAAAGTAGGCAGAATCTTTTTTTCGATTATAAAGAGGTGAAAAGAGAAAGAAAACACGTATATATATATATATATATATATATATATATATATATATATATATATATATATATATATATATATATATATATATATATAATAATTGTGTCATCCACAGACAGCTATTTCGTTGTATTACAGCTCTTCAGAGCAGCTATACACAATCCAATTTCCCTTCCAGTACCACTAAATAGGGCCGAACCTTCGCTTCAGATGCTCTAACCCTGCTGTACGCAGAACTGGACGCTCAGTAGGGTCGATATATTTACATACGTATAATTCCCCATCTACCAGAGTGCTCCATTACAGGATTGGAAAAGCATTACTATAGTTGCTTATAGTAGACGAGTGTCCTACCAAAAATTGCTCAACTCTAAAGAAGGGGGCGTTAATTATAATTAATATATTTAATAATTGCGTCATCTACAGACAGCCGTTTCGTTGTGTTACAACTACTCAGTGCGGCTTTAGACAATCCAGTATCCCTTCCAGTACCGCTAGCTAGGGCCGAAACCTTCGCTTTAGACCCAAAAGTATATATATATATATATATATATATATATATATATATATATATATATATATATATATAGTCTTGCTTCACCTTGAAACTTCATTTTTCGAACTTTAGAGTTATTCTGCACACAGGCGTCGACTGTTTATAAACCGACTGTTGAAGAAAATCCTTCCAAAATTGTCGTTCACGAAGTAAAATTATTCGTGACAGAAGTAACGCTAGTGTTAAGGGAGAGCAACTATCTAATGTAGTTAATTGGCTCAGAGGTAGCCAAAAATTACTAGTAAAACCAAAGCCTCTTGCCAATTAACGAGAGGAAATTTTTTAATTACTAATAAAATTGTAGACTTTTGCTAATTAATTGGATGAGAGATTTTTTTCTCATTTCACTCACAGCTTGCCCGTCCGATTAATTAGCAACAGTTTTCGAAATTGTAAATAACTTATGGCGTAATGGCGAGCTGAATGCCAAAATAGATTGTTGCTTCCCTGGCTTTACTTTTTGGACAAACTGGGCGTTACTTTTAGGTTACTTCACATAAGGAAGTAAGCAGTTCTTTGAAAAAAAAAACCAAATGATGTATAGAAGAAAATAACATCCATATAGAATACATTGTGGTGATACCTTATATAAAATAAAAAACTACATGTATTATGACACGGCTTTGAACATGATGAGAAAAAGGTGAATATCAATATCATAGCTCAAGGGGCTGGGGGTGTTTGAGCAATAATGCTGCTGTGCCATGTTGATATAGCAGTTTTGTTTTTAAGTCACCGAAACGGCTATATGTTGAACAACTGATGATCCTGAAAAAAAATTCACACATAGTACCGTAATATCTAATTATATGTAAAACATGAAATCCTTTGAAAAGCTTACGTAGATTGCATGGAGAGATATTTGGAAATAACTGACTTGGGTTAAACAAAAATTTTGAAATATTCTAGGACATTTTTAGTGTTTGGAGCTGTAGAGCTTTCTACAGGAACGCACACGCACACACATACTTGAATATTTAAGAAGTGTCACTCTGTCTATCACTAAATAGAAACTGCCCAAACACGGGCACTGTCTAATCAAATTTGACATCCATACTGAATGGTTCTTAAGGGAAGGCTCCATTGTAAAAAAAAAGTTTTGACATAATTTTTCAAGAGGTCAGACGTTAAGGGGAGATTTGTTCCCTTTTTAGGGGTCAAATTGAAAGGAAATCTTTTCCTTTTAAGAGGTCAAAAGTGATGGGAATCCTTACCTCCTTAAAGCAGTCAAAAGAGAAAGGAAACTGTTTCTCCTTCAAAGGATAAAAAATGATGGGACACTTTTTCCCCTTTGAAGGACCAAAATTCTCCCTTTCTCAAACAGTCAATATATATATGTTAATTATTATTATAATTAACGCTCCCTTATTGAGGGTTGAGCATTCTTTAAGTGAGGTAACTCGTTCAGTATAAGCTTATGCAATGCTCTTCCAACTCAGGAACAGAGCAATTGGATGAGGATATATGCATGACTGAATATATCGCTTAAATTCAACCTTACTGACCGTCCAGTTCTACGTACGGCGGAGAAAAGATGCCAGCCTCTTTGTCTGAAGCGAAGGTTTCGATCCTACCTCGTGGTACTGGGTGGGATAATCGATTGTTTATAGCCACACTGAAGAGCTGTAATACGACGAAACAGCTGTCTGTGGATGACACAATAATTATATATATATATATATATATATACATACATCACTTCGTCTTAAAACTTCATGAATAATCTAAACCCAGCAACACTATTCAAACCGGTCCATTGTAGGTTGCAGTAATCGAAAAGAAGAAAAATAGACGAAGATTTCTTACCCCTGGATTACTTTGTCATTCCTCTTGATTTTGTTAATTTCAGCGCAGATATTTTCTGTGGATCGTATGAAAGAGAAAGGCCGACTGTACGACTTTATTTAACGCCATCGGTAATTGCATGTTACACTCCGTCTTAAGACCAAGTTTTGGTTTATCCTTCTTAATACTCACTGGGGCGTAATCCTTTCTCTAAGCATAAGTATCGATAATCAGCTTTTAATATCTACATTTTCTCTCTCAATTCGTTTACCTTTATATATTTAAGAGGATATTCAGATAATTGTCTGATAGAGCAAGGCATGAACTCACCAACCACGAATTCGGGTTCTCGGAGAGAATATTTAACAATTTGAAAACTGGTGCATACCTAGGGAACGTCATGTTGGGAAAGAATTTACCATAGATAGACAGTGACCTAACGAGTGATCTACAGCTGAAACCCAGTTTCTATGAGGACATCCATCTCGGTTTATTTATTTATTCTTTCCTTCTTTCCTTCCTTTCTTCCTATCTATCTGTCTACCTATTTATCCGTCTGTCTGTCTCACTCTATTCTGACTTGCTTGGAGGCTGAGACAAATAAGTCGAGCACGGTGACTGGAGCCAATGTTCGATCTTCCAGTTCTCACACTCCAACAGAGCCACCATCTCAATCGATTTATCTTTTCCAGTCGATTCTTGGGCTCTGAATACATTACATAATTGATGTTGTGATATTGCCTGAATTGTTTTCTGTTATCTCTACTCCATCCTAAGGATATGATTTTGATGAGTAGACAGTTATTTTGATATGACCACCATAACTTAGATATCTACAAGACTTAGGTCAGGCGTACGTAGTAGCCAAGTTATAGATTCGACTGTACAGTTCCGGAAAATGATATTTCGGAAAAAACATGAATAGAAGAGGAGCCGTTTTTTTTCTTAAATCACGATTATTAAACGTTTACTGCTATCAAAATCAGTTCTTGAAAAAAAGAAAAAAAAACAAACAACAAAAACAATTTGAAATGAATGAAAAGTGAATTAAAAAAGTCAATGAATTTAATATCATTTTTTTATAATGTGAAGTTGTTTTTAACAATCTTATCATAATTCGCCAAAAGTCCGACTGTTTGTCCGTCAGTCTGCCTGGCAATCGAGAGGGAACTTTTTTTTTCATACTTAGAGGTCAAAATCAAGTGAAAATTTTCAAAATCATATGGTGAAATCTTTCTCATTTTTAGGGGTCAAAATTGAGAGGGAACGTTTACTTTCAAAATAAAGTGGGAACTCTTCCCCCAAACAAACATTAAACCCTTCCCTTTTCAAAAAAACCCAAAAAAAAATAAAAAACTCGGTGCCTTTTTATTATTTGCCCAATTTTTGAACAATGCCACCTTTCGACAATAATCCACTTTTCTTAATATAATCCTCCTTTCCTCACCATTGCGCCCCATTTTAAACATTACCCCTCTCCTTTAAACTTCCTGCGACTTTGTAACATCAAACCCCTCTTTTCTTTGCATCAGCCTCGCCTCTTTTGGGGGATCAGTCCTACTTTTTACTTCCATTAACGCCTGTTTTCGACTATGACCCCATGACCCCCTTTAAAAAAATATCAACCTCTTTTTTTTACATAACCCAACCATATATTTACATCAGCCGAACATCCTTTTTTACATTAGCACCCCACTTTTTAAACATTAGCACCCATTTTATATAACAGTAAAAAGTGGCATTAAATCAATTTTTTATACAAATTAAATTAAACGTTATCTGATTTCCATTTATCTATCTTTCTATTTCTTTTCCAGACAGCAATTTACTCCACCCGTTCGGGCGGATATTTAGTCTAGTGAATTTAATTGCATGACAATGAATTTACAGCACTTAATTATTTATAACAATTATTATAAATTGATCCAATTTGCATATCCTTTCTTTAATGTTATCAGTCACTTATTGTTATCTAAAAGACCCTGTGCCAAAGTGATCACAATGAGTAACCTCTACCGTGCCACAAAATAGCACTCATATGATTATTATGACGGATAAAATGAGATAAAAATTTACAAGAAATAAACTTCAAAACATTTTACGTTTTCTAAAAGGATATATGATTCGTTAAAGTTTAATTCTTAAATTCTAAAACTGGAACAGTACTTTATGGCCGCCCTTTATTGATTACTGGACGTGTTTGGTAGCTGAGATAGTTGTGTATTTCTAACTGGCACCAATGGTCGGCGTTGGAGATTTGGTAAAAGTCAAGGTCTCAAATGCAGACTTTCAAGGCTGGCACATCCTAAAAGAAAATTATCACAAATACTCATGTAGTTGTAATTTACTTGAAAGATATGCAATACCCACATGAAGTTATAATATTCATCTTTTATCTTATTGAACGTTATCTGCCTAGATTTAATCACTTCTATTCTCGGATTCTTTTCAAACTTTTGAATCAACTTCAGATTTCTCCCTAATTTTATTATAAAAATAAAATGAATGAATCGACTGCATTATTTGATTTGTCTGTTTTTTTCCCACTCATCTCTTTCTTTCTGTTTTTCTTCTTTCTTTTTTTCATGATCCCTCTTCTGAGTATGAAATTTTGAAAAAATATCTTTTCTTTCAGAAGTCAGCTTTTAATTTTTCTCTCCTTTTCTTCATTCCATCTTTCCTTCTTTTCTTTCTTTCTTTCTTCAAAATTCTTCAAATTCTTTTTTCTACGTTGACTTTTCAAAATACTTTTTCATGATGTATTTTTTTTCAGTTTTCTCGAAGTTTTCTCGGCTAAAACACAATTTGTTTATCAATAACCGAACCACTTGACCTCTGTAGTGTAACCCTGAGCATTGATATTTGTCTCCCTTGAATTTAGCTTGAGACCATTATATTTTCAAAGTTAACAGTGAAGCCTGAATCCATTCGACATATCAGTGTCTTGATCACAACAGGTGAGCAAGCCACTCTGCTCTGATTTAACCCGTGAACGTTAGTCATTACCCAATAAAATGCTCTTTATTCAACTTGTAATATATATACTTATTCTTACCAATGGATTGGTATCCAAGAATGCATCATCCCGGATGTATCCACAACTTTGCGTGGTAAAGAGTCCTACACGAAACCTTTTTAACGTGGGTACTTCCGCAAATACCTGTGGTGCTTTTGTAATAATAACCAACAGGCACTGATCTTCCTTTTTGAGGTCAATATGGGAGATGTTGCGTTGGGAACCCATCCTCTTTACTCTGCAGAGACTTACTAGACGTAGGCTGGTACGGATCTTATTAGTTGGGCAACCAATGGGGATCGAACTCGTTTGTTTACAAGACTAACTTGTTAACCATTGCTTTCCAGCAAATACACCACTCCTTTATCTGTATACCATTAACAGCCAGGGAAGCAATCTACTTGTAAAATATGTAATAACAATGGAACCATCAAGAATCAGATGAACTCTCTCAGTTTTATCTCAGAATTCAGTGCAGTGAATAAGAAATTGTGTGGTGTGAAGCTCCAAGTAAACTCAGGTTGGGATCTGTACGATAAAATATCTTATATAGTCAATAAACAGTTTCAAAATCTCTACAAATTAAACTGTAATTTTCTCATGAGGATGCTACTTGGTATCCCATGTATCTCCTAATAAAACAAAAATGATCCATTAATAATTACAGGGGGGGGGGAGATGTTAGCTGAAGACCTGAGGAAACTTATTGTCACTCAGCCTTCAGCAATGACCACCGGGCAACCGGTGTGAAACTGTAAACCACAGTATTACTCTGACCTATGAGCACTAAAAGAGAAGGGCTGGAGACTTGAGGAGACTCGCTGTCACTCAAACTCCAGCGGATACTACCAAGCAACTGGTGTGAGATTACAAATAATAATAATAATAATAATAAAAAGAAAAGTGGGAAGGGAAAAAATTGTACGGCGAGTTTAAAAGACAGATAAAAGATATAGCAGACGAGAAATCATGGACGTGGTTACGAAAGGGAAACCTTAAGAGAGAAACAGAATCGCTCATCATGGCAGCCCAAAACAAAAGCATAAGGACAAACTACATAAAAGCAAAAATCGACAGAACACAGACAAACAGCAAATGCCGCATGTGCAGTGAAAGAGATGAGACAGTAAACCACATAACTAGTGAATGTAGCCAACTTGCCCAGAAGGAGTATAAGCATAGACACGATAGAGTAGCAACGATGATACACTGGGAACTAAGTAAACAAATGGGATTCAACCATGGGGAAAAGTGGTATCAGCACAAGCCAGAGGCAGTTTTGGAGAATGACAACCACAAACTACTGTGGGACTTTGACATCCAAACTGACCACCTCATCCAGGCAAGAAGGCCGGACTTAGTAATAGTAGACAAAAAAAGGAAGGCCTGCCAAATACTAGACGTTGCTGTACCTGCAGACCATAGAGTAAAAAAGAAGGAGGGTGAAAAAAGGGAAAAATACCAGGACCTAGCAAGGGAGTTAAAGAAAATGTGGAACATGAAAACCAGGGTAGTACCGGTCATAGTGGGAGCACTAGGAACTGTCCCCAAAACGCTGAGGGAGAGACTGGAGGAGATCAGGATTAGGGGGGGGGGATAGAGACCGTACAGACCGCAGCACTACTGGGAACTGCACGGATACTGAGGAAGGTGCTAGAGATATAAGGACTGCAACGAATCGTAGCTCTGTCATGATATGCAAAAGAGAGAGGAGACGTTAGCTGAAGACCTGAGGAGACTTATTGTCACTCAGCCTTCAGTGATAACCACTGGTCAACCGGTGTGAAACTGTAAATCGCAGAATTACTGCGACCTATGAGTACTAGGAGAGGAGGGCTGGAGACTTGAGGAGACTTGCTGTCACTCAAACTCCAGCGGTTACCACCAGGCAACTGGTGTGAGATTCCAAATAATAATAATAATGAAGGATATATCTGCGAGATGAGACGTATATATATATATATATATATATATATATATATATATATATATATATATATATATATATATATATATATATATATATGCTGTAGAAAAATGTTATTTCTGAAATCCAAGTATATTTCATTTATTTCCTGAAATCTTTTAGTTTCACAACTGTGGCCTTTTGTTAAACTAAGCTCTCTATGTATATACAGTAGATATTGAAGCAGAATATACTTGATTTGTACTCACCTCAGCTTAGTTTGACACAAGGCCACAGTGGTGAGCACCCAGTGAGGATCAAACTCATTACAGTCGTAATGGTAAGTATCAGAAGCTTATAAAGCATTGCTAAACTGATTGTTACACTAAAGATTTCATGAAATTATTGTAATGTTCAAGAATTCCACCAAATCCTCGGGGATTTCGCGAGTTCCGTAATCTTACAGCAAAATGGATATCGATTTTCATGAGAATTTCCAATGCAAATCTCGTAAGCAATGCCCTCACATTTTATGATAAGGTATCCCAGAATACCTCCATCTTTTGACTTTAGAGATAATATGACTGTAAATTACATATTCGGATAAGTGAACGATTAAAATTTTATGATAGCCTGAGAGAAACATTGAACCGTTATCCCTGACCGATATTTCATGCTGCCGTCCCGATTCCATTATGACCAGTCCAAGCACAAAAAGTGTGGGGCTTCCTTTCTTATCATTTTAATTTTCAATTCAGTTATTGACAACAACGCTTGAAAGGCTAGGCAAGACTCTGTCGATAACGGCGAAGGAAATGACGTCAGACGGGGTGTGCTGACGTCAGCAATGGGAAGGCCGTATGGAAAATAAATTGTTTGCAATTGAATTTGATAATATTACTGTGGGATAAGTAGATTTTCTTCCAGGATTGACCATCGATGTCAAAATATGAAGCACCTGACATTATATGTGTGTGCATATGTAAACCTGCGTATGTTCAGAAATATCTATATTATTATCTACAATTTCTGTTATATATATATATATATATATATATATATATATATATATATATATATATACATCCGTATACATACATGTTAAACTCTTTTTATATTTCCTTGATTAGTTGCCTGATCTGATAAACTATTGATAATCAAATATGTCTGGGTGTGGGTGTGCGTGCGCTATGTTCGGCAGAATGCTACAGACTGACCAATAAGTGCTTGAATGTAGCGTTTCCAGATGTAGGTTGCTATAAGAACAAGTCCCTTTTTTGACCTGGTTATTACAGCTTCGTAATCAATGTCAGTCCAGAGAGTAGAAATAAGAGTAGTGGTAAGTTAAAGACATTGAATATTCAAAGAGGCTGAAAATCGTATATCTATACTAATAATCGATCCCTTTGTTTTGCTTGCTCATTCGAGCCTGTTCTCTGCGAAATCTACAAGTCCTATTCATCTATTATTCTGCATGTTGTATAAGGAGGCGATCAAGGTCACCAGAGTTTATTTTTTAGCCAATTTTCAGAGTTGTGGGCCATAGATATGCTTCGAAGATGCTGAATTTAGGCATATGTTTGCGTCTTCTCACGGTAAAGATTGCAATGTATGTGACATTGACTTCAGAGGTAATCCAAGGTAATTAAGGTAATTTTTTTGTGCATCTAAAAACGATTTTCCAAGTTTTTGTCCACAACCTAGCTCCTGTTATTGGGCATAGAGGTTCATATTTCGATAGCTAAGGTCATATGCAATCCAGAGCTGGCCTCTGAGGTAATTCAAGGTCACAAGAGGTCATTTCTGGTGATTTTTTAGTCAGTGTGGACAGTTGTGGGTCACAATGTTGCACTGAGGATGCTGGAATTGAGTATATGGGTACTTCTTCCAACATCTAAGTTAACAAGCAAAGTGAGGTTTTCTTGGAAGTCATTCACGATTACCAGAAGTCAATCCTGGTCATTTCAAAGTTGTTGGTCACAATAATGCACCGAGAGAGCAAAAATTTTGAATGGGGGTACATCTTTACACGCCAAAAGTTATAAGCAATATGAGGTTAATGCTGGAGGTCATTAGAGGTCGGCTACGGTCATTTATGCAAATTGTCACTAGGTGCAATCTCTCAAGATGGCTGGCTTTTACCTGAGTTCTCTAAGCTTTTTTCGTTGAGAGCTCTGTGTCAGTTATTCTTGGATTGGATCCTGGCAACCAATGTGGTAAACATTTATTTAATGTATCCAGAAGCCCTGTAGAAGTAAACAACGACATCATATATTCTTTTTTGCTCATCAGAATATTTCTCCTGTTGCAGCTACTTTCCCATCCATACGTAGTGTAAATAATCGTTTTTGCAATGTTTTGTCGTGTGAGAAGAAATATAACAAAGAACATATTTTTCCTGTTTTGGAATATTTCAAGTCTCCCCCACTCTACAAGTAAAATCTAACTCGGGGAAAATATTCCTTCAATTAATCGAAAAACACTCCCTCCAGAGTAACCCAATCCGTAAAATATTTAATAAGAACTAACTGAAAACTAGTTCAAGTAGTACGGATGATTTTAATAAGTTCATAACAAAACATAACAATAAAGTAATCATAAATAATACTGACGGTGAAAGCAATTGTACAAACAGAAATGGATGCCCCTTGCAAAACATATGTCTCAAGTCGAATATTGTATACCACGCTGAAATATCAGCTCCAGAGAAATCCTTAGGAGTGAAATATCATATAGGAATATCGAAAACATCCTACCGTATATCAGCATTTACAAACGAAAAAATACAATAGCAGTACTTCACTGTTAACATATAATTGGAGATAGCAACCCTAAACCTGCAATGAAATATTTAAACACCCATATGCCAGAACGTTGACACCCCATGTTACCTATGGCTGGATGAGGAATTTGAAATACTCATTTTTGTAAACAGACCCCCCCCCCAAATTATTACATAGAAAAAAAGATGTAGCGTTAAAATGCTAGCACTGCTCAATATTTGTATCAAAACACAATTGAACACCCCACATGTAGGTATGCTTAGAAATTAATGGTCATACCTATGTTATTCCCCTCGTTATTACTATCAACATTATTATTATTATTATTATTATTATTATTATTATTATTATTATTATTATTATAATAATATACCTCCAGCCATTCTGAAGAACAACCCATTCACCATAACTATTTCAAACTCTTAGAAACAGACAAAACCTAGGATAAATAAACCAACAACCGAGATCATGTAAAAGTCAACCCTAACACTGGGAATCAGATTTAAGTGAAAATAAAATACCCTCTGAGCAGAAACATACAGTAAAGAGCTGATGGTTTAACAATATATTGATAAAGAAAATGTCTACACTATATCATACTACTTTATGATTTATAACTGCCAACAAACACAGTATCTCCACTAAATGAAACAGGAAAAAACATAACAAGCAATGACCAACCACTGAACAAACAAACAAAAAAAAAAACGAAAAAAGAAAAAAAAAGGATATATAAATAGAAAGAAAAGATCCTACACCTTAGAACTCCCCTTCCAATTTCCTGAATACGGATCTAGATTAAACCGAATCATTCACCTGAAGAAGCCCAAACAGGGCAGAAACATGAACGTGTTTGTGCAGTGAATCCTTTACTTCATCATATATATATATATATATATATATATATATATATATATATATATATATATATATATATATATATCAAATCTTCTGGTCAAAAGAGAAAATCACAAACCAAATACTCCTTTGTCTGTACGTCTAGAACAAGGGTCGGCGATAGGTTGGTCGCAACCGTCTACCCGCAAGTGTTCAAAGAGAATGTTCAAATTTGATGTATTTGTTGACCACTGAGCAGTTGATAGCTTTTTGATCGTATTCTGTGTCTTGATTTGTTTGATTTTTGTCAAACATAAGCATTGCATTGTATCATTTGTTTGCTATAGGCATGTCCACGGACTTTTGACCAATTGCGACATGTGTCGACATACCGTTATTACTAAAAATTAACTAATCAGCGGATTTCAGTGAAATTTTCAGCATTTATACAGTTTTATATGAAGTAAATAATGAATAAAAAGACTTCATGTATTTTTTTTATATCACTTTTTGATGTGCGAGTATATGTATGATTTAGAGGTGTCAAGTGCAAATTTATACAAGAAAGATATGATATAATAATCTGCATGTGGATCATGGGCAAAACTAAAACAAATAAAAAGTATTGCTGAACCCTGGTCTAGAAGAATGTCTTTTTTCTCACATGCTGACGAAGAAAGATTTTTTTATAACCGATTGTATTTTAGCCATAATTGTCCAGTATTATTTATGGAACAGATTCTAAATGTATAATAGACAGTGTATGTTCTTTTCTGTGTGTTTAATTGTCTGTAACAATGGTCTCTTCTACTTAAAGGTAACAATTTTGTTGTTAACGATGTCTCCTTACCCTGATCTGAAATAATTGACTCCTCGACCAAAATTAGTTCTGTAGTTTCTTTTCTAAAGATATTTCTGAGAAATTTAAATAAGTCATTGATTTTTTTTCATGATGAATTAGTCTAACAATATAATGGGCTTATATACACATTTCTATCCGTTTTTCTTATCGCTGACGCATCTTATAGGTTAATTTAACTTCCTAATCTGACCTAACAATAACGACATAGAAACTCCCAACACTTAGAACGTCTGATCACACGTCAAAATAGGTTGAGTTGGGTTGAGACTTAAAAAAAACTCTTAAAATCAGAATATTCGAATTATTAAAAACGAAATTACCCAATATCTTTTGGCCCTTTTTTGCTGATCTATACAAAATTGAGCTTACATTCTGGACGGGTGTATTCTCGTTTATTAATAATACAAAACTCGCTATCTGGAATTCAATTCGATTTTGAGGACGAATTTAATTAAATGAGAAAGTATAAAAAATGTTTATTAGGGGGAGAGAAAGGAAAATGAATTTCCCCTTACAAAATAAAGTTTTAATCTAAGTTTAAACTTTGATTCGTATGAAGAGGGACACACCCAATATTCATTGAATTAACTACGAGGGATCAATAGCTCAGAATTTGTATCACTCTAATGACAATCCCAAACCTATAAGAAAACTATTTCATTTCGGTACCAGGACTACAGGAATAGATTTTTCGTTTAGTGTTGCATCACTATACCTCTAATGGTAGTCAGAAACAATGTATTAATTAAGCATATGGCACAGGTAATTAGACACGTAGCCCATGTAATTAAACACGAGGCACATATTCGAGTGCCTTAATGAGTTTGTGCTCCTTTTATAGCTTGCAGGAAGGACCAGGTCGTCTCTTTGCATCTGTTAATTTCTTTTCTAATAAGTATTCACTTGATGGCCTACAGTATAGTGCCTGTTTCATTGCGGTTGTTGGCTGAAATAATGAATGGGACAGAGAGGATAACAAGATTGTTCACTATTCATCTCAAAGGGGGTACAGGATAAGGATGTTAGAACGTACGGAACATGAAATTGTCATTTACTGTAACAATCAAAGGACTCGCCGATCAAGCCGACTGATTTAGGAGAAATACTGGTTTCCAGTCGTGGAAATTGATGAGATAAACAAAAGTAAGCAAGGGAGAAAGATGATGTAACTAATAGACATAGGCGACTAATACCCCTACCCCACAACAGAAAGATAGTGAAGATAAAGTTGAAGAAGAAAAGAACGAAATTGGTCGAAAGAAGAGAACAATGCTAGAAGAATAACAAGCGATTACATCTCAGCAGAATATAGTATGGGAGAGAGTAAAAAAAAATAAACGGAAAAAAGGCTATAAACTGTCGCACTGCATTAAAACTGATTAAAGCCGTGGAAACAAAGGTACTTACTGAAAAAGGTTTGGTGATCGCAAAACGAAGTGCAGTTCGATGTAGATACATAAGCAGGGTTTGAGGAGAGACACGAGCAAAAAAAGAAAATTCGTGTTGAGAAAACAATTTGCTGGAAATACGGTGACAAAATAGATAAGACCAACGTTTAGAAACACTACGTAAAGGGACTGCATCAGAGAAAGAAGATATTAATCAAAAGATCTTAGCTACTAAAGGTAGAGATATCAACAGAGAATCCAGCAATATATGCAAAGCAGAATGTCCCAGAATAATTAAAGTAGATTTTACGGTGTTTAATGGAGAAGCAATAGGGAGAAAGACTACTGGATAGATGCAACTGAAAGGAACCCCTCTTAATGAGTTACGCTGGTACGAGAGAAAGAGAGGTAAAGACTTCAAAAGACGTGGTGAAATTCGAAACAGATGCGATGGATTAATGTTGGGTAGAACTGAATGCAGGTAACCAACGCCCAACCGAGAGATGTGACACACCAATGATGCTACTACAACCAAGAAATTAAGATGATGTTGAACATGAAAAATAACTACATCTATCTAGAAATACTGTATGAAAAGTATGGAATGAATAAAAAAAAAGTCAGCAGAAAACACCCCGTGAGAACAAGATAAAGTACAGGAAGCTTGACTAAATAGCAAATCTCCATGAAGTTTCTCTCCAATTCCTGTACTTTATCTTTTACTCATAAAGTGATTTTTGCTGACCTTTTCATTCAGTCCATACTTTTCATACAGTATTTCTAGATGGATGTAGTTATTCCATTGACAGACTTATCTCTTTCCCCACGTAGTACACATTTATTATTTTGCTTTAGGCTGTATTCTGTCTATCTTGACTTTAATACAGTTGATTCTTACAGGCCCCAGGCCGTTATTAATCGAGATACAGATTCTCTCTCCTGATGCCCTCTTCGCAACGACGTTCACGCCAACTCCTCTTCAATTCTACTTGTCTTTCATCATAATTTTAATTGCTATTCATCGTAATAAACCAAACTGTCGGTCTGCAGCCATTAGTAAATATCATGAGTTGAAAATAAAGGTTAAGGTTAAGTCTATATGGTTAGATCTTGTAAAGGATATTTTAGCGATACAGATACCGATATGGGAAACCAGGGTTCCCGAGGCAAAAGGTGTGTTAGTTCGAGTCTCGCCGAGAGCTTATCCGTTATGTCTAGTCCGCACTATTTACTGTAAATCCTCTCATCAACAGACCTCTTATCACCGGATTTTGGAAAGTTTATTTAAAAGTGCCGAGAGCGTTGCCAGTTTAGTTTTCCCAAAATTGTACGCACATGTTCCAAAAACCAGAAAAA
This sequence comes from Thysanoteuthis rhombus, assembly GCA_963457665.1. NCBI lineage: Eukaryota > Metazoa > Mollusca > Cephalopoda > Oegopsida > Thysanoteuthidae > Thysanoteuthis > Thysanoteuthis major. Next base: position 62,490,318 of record OY735204.1, read on the forward strand.
ATCAGACGGATATATATACACACGTAGATTTGTTCCAGCAAACACACGTCAAAATTTTTTTCTATGAAGTAAACTAATAGGAAAGTCTTTGACTGAATCTGATTGATTTTGATAATAATTAACATTTATAGTGGAAGAAAGTTGTGTGTAAGTGTGCATGCATGTATGACCGTATTAAATCTTTGGAATTCTGTGCTTTGTTTTGGTAAAAAAAATGTTCTACCTATGGTAATAGTAGCGTCCGTCTATTGTGAACTTTTGCCTAAGATCGAATCAGGCACGATTAGTTATTCCTCATAGTCGCCTGGTATTGTAAATTCAAGGGTTGCCTGTGTGTTAGCTGGAAATGAAATAACGTTTTTTCACGAATCATGCACCCGGATACAAGATTGTCGCGTGACAGTTTCTCCTAGCTTGGCTGACTGACCAGGCATACGGTCATACGTTATACTGGCACCCATATGTGAAAGCCGGTCCACTAATTCCTTCTATCAGGGTTATATTCATCGGTTCAGGTGTTTCCTTTACAGCGCCGTATCTGACGTGGAGAGATGTTGTGGACCCTTCAAACCGCCTGTGCTTGACGCTGTTGAACTTAAACAGTTGTGTGATCGTCATGGCTTCTGATGTCACTGGATATTCACTGTGGTCTCTGGTGCTTGGATCTCAAAGGATAATATTTACCAGTGCCAGCAGCAGGCTCCACACAAGGTCCCTATGTCCATCTCCTTGGAACCCAATGAAGGGTTTTCTGCTCATCAAACATATAACGACATACAATTTGTGCAGCAGGTGCCAGATGCAAGAATTCTCTGCCTCTGTGCCATTCACACACTTAGGTTAGGGCTGAACCAATGACATTAGACAATGCGAGAAAGACATTCCACTCCTGAGTCCAAACTCGCAAGCCAGCTTGAAGACTGATGAAGTGCTTTCCAAGAAACGTGCTTCCTCAATGCACTTGACAATTCTTTATTCACTTTTTTTCTCGTCAATTCTCCGCATTTTTTGAGTTTTGTGTTTACGGTTGAAGAAGCCCAGCAAGCATATATTGTGATATATGTTTTCAATTGCAATCATATCTCCGGCATTAAGTCAGGCCAGCAGTTCTGTGTCCTCTAAGATCTCTACACATGTTCAAACTCAGTTGTCTAGCTGAAACGTTGCCTCATCATGTGTCAGCTGGCTTACAATAGAAAAAAACAAAAAAACAAAACAAAAAACAGAGTGCTCGCTGTGCTGGTTTCTCGGTTCTAAAATTGCTTGGCGTGCTTACTTCGGCCTGAAATGGTGTCATCGTCTCCTGCGCTGCTAGGTGTCTTCAGAACTCTCTCCTTGACCTTTGTCTGTACGATTGATGCAACCGAACTTGTTTGACAACCAGAGCAGTTTCAAACCCCTAACCTTCATCTAGTTTCTCTATCTCTATATTTCTGGAACGTTCATTCTCATTTTCAGGAGATTTTTAATAAGTGATGTGTATGCACACCCAGCATCTTTCCTCTTTGTCAGCATTGTGTCAGTCAGCGTCTCACTATGGTCTTGTTGGCAGATGACACATAGTGCTCGGTTTATTTTTTTTGCTGTCTGTAACTGACAAGATGCAACGGGTGGTGTACGTCGTTAATCTTTTAAAAGAAAACAATGTTTGACAGAGTCAATTGATCCCCTTGATGATTATGTGACTGCAATAATACAAACATCACAGATTCAAGAACAAACAAACACTTCCGAACAAACGACTAATTTCATAAACTGTGTTTTCAGCTTAACAAACCCCTCTTTTGTTCAATTGTTATTTACTCTTTGACGGGAGACCCCAAAACACATCTGCCTTTTCCAAGCTGCAAGAGTCAAGTTCTAGAGTCAGATTTTTCCGACACTTGAAGCTTCCAGGTGTCTATTATCTGGGGTAAATGCTGATATCGTAAAAAAGTTATTGTTTAATTTTGAATTGAAATACATTTGATTTTATGTAACCTTATTCCTCTTTATCGATCATTCATACAATTCAAAATATATATATTATCTGTGTGTGTGTGATAAGTGTAGTGACGTTTTTTTAAACATATTTTGTTCGGCACCAGAATTAACAAAGTAGCAAATCAAACAACCTACCATGTAAATAAAGAAAATGACATGATCAGCGGTTAATTCCGGTGCCGAACTAAATATGTTTCCGAATGAATTGTCTCTACAGTTTTCACATTTTGTCGGATATGAACTTTCCAGTTCAATGATATATATATATATATATATATATATATATATATATATATATATATGTGTGTGTGTGTGTGTGTGTGTGTGTGTATATATATGTCAGTATATGTATATACACACATGCATACACACACATAAATATACAAGGATTAATTAAGAATTTGCTAATCATATATTTATAATTGAAAGGTACGTTTACATATACCTCTGAACTGAAAATTGCCTAAGGCTGACAGCTGTTCAACAGGTAGTTTTGTGAACTTAGGTATATAGGCAATCGTTGGGCCAATAGAAAAAAATATCTTCATGGAAAGTTCAGCCCCCAAAGATGCTTTCATCACACAATGAACAATTGTCATGATATAAAGAGCTACGTCGACCCATTATCTTATAATGTTAATTATGTTTATGTACAGTGTCATGTTTACATTTATGCTATTTTTGCGTTTCTCTAGCTATTTTCTTTTCTAATACATAATTCGGTAATAACGGATAATCAAATGCATTAAAAGATGTCTGCTCCCTTTATTAGTTCGTTATTAAGAGGCGTTATATTACTTTTGGAGGTAGTCAGTCAGTGGAGTTTCGATGAAAAACTACTAAAATCAAGATAGAAGGAATGTTACTTAAAAAAAAATAATAATGATTCTGTTTTACATTTTTGTGGATTAAGATAACTTTAACTCCAACTTGAATTTCTGGAGTTCCCTGTAAGGACAGAGGAGCGCACATTGAAGAACCACGTGCGCTGTGCTGATTGTGAAAGCTTTCGGATTCAAATTCAGAAATTGCTTTCCCCTTCAAATTTGTAACATCGGCTTACAAGTGTTATTTCCCTTCCCTTGCCAACTCTTTGCATAGAAAGCAAACCCAATCATGACGAGGTTCTGCATTATTGGTCCAATTTGAGGACCGGAAATTGGTTCGTCGATAAGACGAAGAGGAAGAGGAAAAAATATTTGAGAAAAAAAAACAACAAAAAAAAGCAAAAAACGAAGAAAACTCAATCCTAAGTAGACGTCACAACGGCAACGCCACCTGGTGCATATTGAAGGTAAATAGTAGCGTTGTGGAGGCGTCTAAAAACGAATTATGGGCGGAAGTTAGAAGAAAGTGTTCCTGGCTACCTGTGCGGTGAAGAGCGAATGTCCAGTTTTTTTTATGAGGAAGATGGAGGAGAACAACAGGAAAAGGGGAGAAGAGCTGTCTTCTTAATGGTTGGCATGGTTGTGAATTTCCAGGTAAAACGTTAGGATTTCGGAAACTGACATAAGTGGCGTTTTGGATTGTAAAGTATCAAAAATAGAGTTAAAATACATCTATGAATGTCCAGATTCAGGAAGATCTAGAAATAAGGCCCCGAAAAGGTAAAAAAATCCTTTTTTTTTTTAACAAAAACAATTTTGGAAGGTGTCTAAGAGAGAATTGAGGCTGATTCTAAAGTCTGTAGGCAAAACGGTATGTCGAGGAGAAGCTGGAACACACTCATAAAAAAAGCAAACACGCGCACTTGTTGAAGAGGGATACAATCCCTCACCACCTTTTTGGGGTGTGGTTGTTCAATCGCTATCAATTACAAATTCATTAGCCTAGTGATTGATATACAATGGTGTAGATTTTAATTATTATATTTACTTTGAACTATTACAATATTTCAGATTAAGTGCAAATTTACTTCTTACCATTGATGCCTGGAGATGAAGTGTCTCTTCATTCTGAATACCCGCAAAAGCCCGACTTCTTTCCTGCGGTTGGATAAATCAAAAAGTTCAAGCGCGTATTTGCGCAAGTCAATCAAAATAGATGGCTTTTCTGGGGAAAATCTGGAACGTTGCCAATTCTTCCAGGAAAGACTTTCGGTTTTAGACATTTCCGAAAGCCTGTGGGCCACCATCTCACATTCTGCCCACTAGTGCAAAAACTGAACACGAAAGGCAACTCACAAGATAAATAATGACAGATACGCCCGCCCATTGATTTTTTTGATGACTTATTTCCCGGTCAGAATTCCGCCTTGTTTTTCATGTAAATATAGATGGAGATATCGGTAATACGGAATACGTTGCACACAGAAACATTGCCTGGCCTATTGACGCTGTCAAAGCAGAATATCGTTAACGGTCTTATCTCAGCACTGTTAATTACGAATTGTTTGAAGGGCGTCAATTGAAAACGAAAACAAGATAAGAATAAACATTTCCTAAGAAATACATCATCTTAATAAGACTTTTGGTTCATTGATATCTGTATGGATCATGAAGTACTTAAGTAGATCAATTTTACAGGAAAAAAGGTAAATTTATTGACCAAGGTCTTCTTTTCTTTCCACTGATGGGCTTATAGACAAAAAAGAAAGCAATTCTTTCTTAGACCAAATTCTCATCCAGTAACGCTTGCATTAATAGTCTCATTTTAACGACAACGCTTGCAGTAATTCCATTCCACTGACGTTTCTTTTTTGCCAATTTACTATCCACTTTTATGGTAAAATCATTTGCAATCATTTCCATTGTCAAATTATAAGTACATAACTTTTTTTGCATTTTACATATACTATCCTTATCCTGTAAATATCAGTTTCATTGATTGATGACCAATGACAATCCCTTTATTTCGTATTTTCAATGCATTTTCACAGTTTCTCCTACTCCTATTACAAGATATATCTTGTTTGTTTTTTCATTGCAGAAAATACAAAAGGCCGAGAGACAGAGAAGCAGAAAAGAATGTTAAAAGCTATAAAAAAATCTGAAACTTTGTCTGCAGTCAAATGATAAAAATATAACCGTATTGGCAAGCCATTGTGCAGAGCAAGCTCAACCTTCGAAAATGAGAAGATCCCATTAATCCTAAAAAAAGGGGTGTATAACCAATGCATCGTCTCAATAGTCACTTATGGAGCTGAAACAGGGAACCTAAACAAGAGACAGACCTGCAAATTGAGAAACCTGCAACTTGCACATGAAAAAATAATGCTGGGCCTCACATTGAGAGACTGCAAGACAGCACAATACATCCAGGAAAAGACAAGAGTCAGGGACATCATAGAATTCATCAAAAATCTCAAATGACAGTGGGCAGGCCATATTGTGAGAATGGCGGACAACCGATGGACATCACGACTCACGACATGGATCCCCCGAGTTCAGATGCGCAATTGAGGCTGGCAGTTGATTGGATGGAGAGACGAGCTAGACAAGTTCAGAAAGTACTGACACTGCGACGCCCATGATAGAGAAGTGTGGCGAGTCCTTGGGAAGGTCTATGTACAACAATGGACGTTAAAAGACTGATGATGATGATGATGATGATGAATAATTACTATGCAATGTATTTCACTTAAAATAAGATTAGCAGTTTTGCTATATAAGTAAACATCAGATTAAATTAAAGATTTGAAGTATTTCTTCAATACATCTTACCTGTGATATTTGCGATCTTAGCTTAGTTCAGTATTAGATCACAGGTGTTGGGTTCTGGTGAGGATCGAACCAAGTATAGTTGTAATAGTTTGCCAGATTGCTTGCAAACATTTGCGGCTTGTTTTTTTTTCAACTGGGCACATCTAAAATAGACTAAAAACACATCTGGGGAACATCTAGATCTAAATGTTATCTATAAACCCGTCAGTATAATAGCTTTTTTTTCCGAAAATCAAAAGCATGTTTTTGGAAAGGGTGTAGTGGAGTATGCCAATTTTCAACTCTGTAGACAAAACGGTATGGCTGAGGTCACAGGAACACACAGACACAAGCACACACAAATATCAAAAAGAAGGATAGAAACCTTCGCCATCTTTTATGGCTACGAATGTTCAATAATGATAACAATGATATTAGTAATAATACAGTTATTGATTGTTGTATTCGAAGTGAAAGAAAAAGAAATACATTCTGTCACTGAAGAAGGTAATTTAAGAGTGAGGAGTAATCCAGATCTGGATGAGGGGAAGGTATCTATGTTTAATAGATGATTGGAGATCACTCCAGAAACTGTGATCCCCATGGTACCTAATCTCGAGATTGTCCCAGGACACAAACTAAGGAAAGAAACCAAACCTGTAAATCATGTTCTCAAGTTCATCTCAACATGGAACCTAACTGAAACGAGAAATCAGCGGCAAGCCGCAGCCGTTGTCATCTTTATGAGCCACGGGAAAACCAAAAGGTAATGGATCCGTAGTGAAAGCGATGAATAAAAGGAGTCAATGGAAGATTGTGTGAAGATCTTTGCAAAATTGATCGTCGGCAAAGAAACATGATGTCGTTGGAGATTTCCACTGAGTTGAACGCCTTCTCAAAGTCTACGATACCCTCAAGATCTCCGAGTCATCATCATCAGTCCTTTAACGTCCATCTTTGAACACAGACCTTCTTCAGAATTCGCCACACCTCTCTATCGTGGGTGTAGCGGAGCCAATACTTTCTGAACCTACAACTTTGTCCCCCTATCTTGTATTATGCTGGCCTCGGTTTCACATGTGATATCTGGGGATCCTTGTTTTGAGTCGTAATGTGCATCGGTTGTCCGTTATTCTTGCAACATCTATGGGACTGGAATATGGAACCTAACCAAGAGACTGATCCTCAAACTGAGAACCATGCAACGTACATGAGAGAGAAGCGTGCTCAGCATCACTTGGAGAGACCACAAGACAAAACAGTATATCAAAGAAAACATGAGTCAGGGTTGTCACAGGGTCCCTTAAAAACCTCAAATGGCAACGGGCTATCCATGTTGCAAGAATGGCAGACAACAGATGGACATAGCGACTAACAACGTGGATCCTCAAAGATCACATGCGAAACTCTGACCGGCAAAATATAAAAAGGCGTGACGGTCCGAACAAGTTCAGAAAGTATTGGCTCCGCGACGCTCATGGTGGAAAGATCCTAGGTCTTAAGGCAGGTCTATGTCCATCAACGGACTCTAAAAGGCTGCTGTCGCTGATAATGATGATGAAAGACGTGTCATGAGAAAAAGGGAGGTAAGTTAAGAAAAAAAGCTGGACAGAAAGGATTTGCGTAGAGAACTAAGCCTAAATACTATTAGAGAACAGTTGAAAAAGCGAAAACAATAAACACGAAGAATGTTGAAATTCCAACAGAAGTCTCTTTGAGAGCAATCAAAATGATTTATTTCCCGGGGCCTGGCAGATGATGGTGTCAACACGAAGCGAAGATTCTCTGGTGCGTCTTGTGGGGAACACTCATGGACCATGATGTAAACGATGAGAGGATTAATGATATTTGTAGGCAGCTTGAAGAAGTACCTAAATAAGAGTTACAGATCTATTGCCTGCTTTGAAACTGCTTTGGAAGCCTCTTGCTGGAATATTGTTTGAGGACGCATCCTATCACCTAATTGATAACCAAACACCTCTCTTCAGAACAGAAAGAAAACAATCTGATAGATTAAATAATTGTGAAAGATTGTAAATCCCACGAGACGAACCTAAGTGTGACATGGATAGATTTAAAAAAAAAAAAGGTTTACGATATTGTGTATCATCTGTGTTTTTTTTCTGAATTTGTTTGATTTAGCAGATAATGTAATGAAGTTGTTGGTAAAATCTAGCCTGAAAGATTAGAAAACAAATTTGTTCACAAGTAGAAAGTTCCTAAGCAGAGCGAACGTTAGTAGAGGTATTTTCTGTGCGACTCTCCTTCCCCATTACTCTTCCTGTCTTACCGATACCATTGATACTGAGAGGGTTGAGGATATAAGTTGGAAACAGATGCTGCTGACTCGTCATTAATCCATCTATTTATTTTATGGACGATTTGAAATTGCTTGTCAAGCCTGAAACATAACTACAGTCGCAAGTGCAGATAGTTCACAGCAAGAATATTGGTATGGAATTTGGTGTCGCAAAATGTTCGGTGGTCAACAAGGAAGAGAGTAAAAGATCCCATTTAACTGGAATCAAATAACCATCTGGAGAATGATTGGATAACCAAAATGGTGATAAATAACAGTACGGTACAGTTTAGGCAACCATATTTGAAGTGTTTAACTTCGATGAGGTGGGTCTTTCGTTCGAAGGATCTTGTTTTTTAGAGTCTGATTGAAATAGTTTTTGGTTGGGTTTCCCGACTGCGAGAATGTTTGCATTGTTTATCCATGGGATCGGTAATAGCTGGCTTTAGAGATAATGAAAGAGCTTAGCTTCGTCGGATTGGTATTTGGTTGACGACAGACACGAGCAACATACTTCTAATATTGAATATTGATACGCCCTCAGAATGGTTGTCTCTTATCAATTCTTCCTAAATCTGTGTTGGAATATACGAGAGAAAAAAACTAGTCTCGTTTCCAAGGTCTGGAGATTTTCTTACAAATGTCACTTTGTATCATCCTTTTGAGAGAACAGAATCAACATGATTCTAGCTTTTTAATTTTCTATTCGGTAGGGCTTTAACATAGCGTTGCATAAGCCAACCCCTGGCCTCACACAGATTCTGATAGTTTGCTTCTGGTTGTAAGGTGCATTTTTTTGTCCCGGAGAACGCTACCTAATTCATTGAATTTAGCTTTGGCTTCTCACAATTCTCGAATCAGTTGAATTCCTATCGTCATTAACGATAATATCAGAACCCAGGAACATTCTTTGTTCGATAATATCGATAAGGATGCTAACAATGCTTGCATGACTTTAGTTTAAAAAAAGAAGAACCGTCAAGCCAAACTGCTTGCGCATATCATTCATCATCGTGACTATGTCCTGTTCTTGAATGATATCTGGGCAAAAAAGTATAAGATCGTCTGCATATAGACGCCATCTTATGAGACGGCGCCATGTATCCATTTCATATTTCCATAATTAAGATATGCCTCAACCATCCAGACATTTACGTTCCACACAGACGTTCGAAACAAAGTCTATGAGACCTATAAGTAGATGATATGATATATGATGCAATGAAAGAAAATGTACGAAAAACCAATCTGCGCAGACTGAAACTTCTCCTTAAATCACGTATCTATGATACAGTACAGGGTTAGTATCCTCAAGTGGGCTGAGGCTGATGTTGATAAGATGTTCTGCAGAACAAGAGAAATGATGAATATGCACAAGGCATTACATCCAAGAGCAAATATAAATCGGCTGTACATGAACCGCATAGTTGGTGGGAGTGGTCTGATATGTATTGAGAATAGGAAGCAGGCTATTAATTACTTTTTTTGTAAATAGTGACGAACGGCTCAACAGTATATCTCAGCAGCAATACGCCTTGATGAGGAAAGGTTAGAAAGTAAATAAGAGTTCAAGAGGCGGTTTTCTGGATAAGCACTGCATGGTGAATTAAAGCGACAGACATCGGACTTGAGGACTTTCAAGTCAAGTTATTGGCTTTTCAGTGGTGATCTAATTAGGGAGACTGGTGAAGTGCTGATCTCAGCCTAAGACCAAGTTTTGAATACTGTTGGTGGCTAGAGGCATATACTATCTTGATGGAAGCGACAAGCGCTGCGTTTGTGGAGTTGATGCAGAAAGTGTCACCTACATAGTGAGCTCGTTCAAAATGCAAGCTCAAGAAGAGTATAAACGAAGGCATGATCTGTAAAAAGTATGGATATCCTGTATCTGATATGTGATATCAGCATGCGCAAGAGAGTGTCATTGGTGATAGAGACAAATCCAAGATACTCTGGAACTTCACTATTCAATATTTGAACACAACGCACGTGCTATCTTTGTAATGAGCAGAAATAGGTGTGAATGTCAGATTGTTGGTGTTGCAGAACCTAGCCTCGAAAGTGTTTGAAAAAATAACGAACCGTGCTGACATGAAGATCGAACTTGTACGAGTATGGTCAATACAACCTAACAACATCAAGATAATGCAAGTTATCAAAGGGGCTGAGGGCTCAATACCACTAAAACTGTATCTTGAATAGATCTTGGAAAGCGATAAATACTCCTTCAAAACAACTGCTCTGTTTGGCGCTGCGAAAATTCTCAGAAAGGCTATGCATCTTATTGTGACTCGGCTGGTTGAGGAAGAACCATATTCACTGGAGAATAGATATGGTCAGAATAAATTCTACTTGTGACATTACCAGCGTTGCCCAGTGGAAAATATCTGAAATAGAGTAAACAAAAACATCTAAAAACATCGGCATTCTTGGGAGTCTAGAAGTTATTAAGAGACCCATCGGAATATGAACCCAAAAAGGTTTAAAAAGCTTTTTGTTCCCCCCAAAATGACAAAAACATATTTAGAAAGGG
>OY735204.1:62505773-62560773 GCA_963457665.1 Thysanoteuthis rhombus
TTATATCATATACACATATACTCAAACATTTCGTACACGTTTTTGGTTGTAGAGATACAGAAAAAGATAGAAATGGAGAGAAGAGAGAAAGAAGAGAGACTGAAATAGACCAATGAACAGAGAGATATATCGATAGATAGGGAGAGAGGGAGATAGAGATAGAGAGAGAGAGAGAAAGAGAGGGAGACAGAAAAGAGAGAAAAGAACAAGATAAAAAATAGAAGCAAAGGAAAAGATTTTTTAGTTATTGGAAGTGGATAGCAAAATAAATGAATCAAAGTAATAATTTTAGGCTATTCTGCTCAACACCATCTCACATCTCAGCTTGTATTATAGGAAGATATTATGGAGGAGGAAAATTCAAGGACGACTTACATTTCTATATGAGATTTTTCACTTCATTCCCTACGAGAAAGAAAAAAGAGGTTCAAATTCCAATTGCGTCTGTTTTGTACATAATGTATGGAACAACTTAGTGATGATTTTATTCTTGCTTCACTTACGCAACAAAATAAATAAATGAATTGAAAGATTCGAACTGACAGTTTTAAAACGGTTTTATTTATTTATTTACTCATTTATTTGTTCACCGATGATAGAAAAACGTAATTATTTCACTGGAAAGGTTTTAATGGAAGCTGAAGAAAAACTCATTTTTCTTGATTTAGTCAAGAATGGAATTATTCCGCTTCGAATTGATGCCTCGTCCGTGATAAAATGGTTTGTTTTGAGAGGTTGCATGGCAAGGCTTCTTGTGTGTACGAAATCGTATGCTTGTCGTCAAATTTAGCATCCTAAATATGATTTTTTTTTTTGCACTCAAATATTCACAGTAAAAATAAAAAGTTGAGTTGAAGATGAACATAATAAAGAAAAAAATGATGTTGAACGTCTCAAAAAACAAAAAAACGAAACAAAACATAAGAATAGCAGGCGAGGCTTCAGAAGGGGTGGGCGAATAAGTTTACCTAGAGTTAGCTGATAATGAAAGACAATGAAAGCGAAATAAAACAACGCATAACGATTGACTAGAAAGCATTTGGTATGAATGGAGACTATTGAAGAGCACGTTGCCTACTGAAAATTTGGTGTCAGAAAATTGAATTTGCATATCTGGTGCAGCGTCTAATCTTTTGCAATGTCAGGTTTTTGCGCAAAAAAAGAAGAAAAGAAGCCAGATTCACACAAATATGCGGTTGCAATCGTTAATGAAACTCGAATAGCCAGTTCTGATAAATCCGGAGATTCATCAAATATATCGTACCAGAGCATCGTTATCGGAACTCCTTCAAACTAAGCCTTCAATTGAGTATCTGGGCTAATTTCAAATGAACTTTCATAATCCACAGCCAGAAATCCTGTTGGCTCTTACTTGACTTTGATTAGATTTCGTACCAAATAATTATCTTTTTTCTTCGAATTTGGAAAATACTCAGAGATTGTAATATACTGAAGTGGTATCTTTGAAATTAGTCACGGATTTCAACCTCCAAATATAGTTCACATTCTAGAAGTTAGTCACGAAGTGTCGGAAAACACTCAAAAGTATTTTTCATTAAATTTCATTAAAAGACGGATTGTCTCACAGAACCACAGTTTTTTCGCCGATCCTGGGGTTCCAAGGAACCTCACTTTGGGAAATATTGCTCTAAGAGATGAAAAAGGATCAACGTAAGTATGAGGGAGGACTCGAATAAAGGCAATCACACAAAGAATTAGGCAGCAAAAATGGTGATGGGTTGGACGAATAAAGGACAACATGGTAAGGAAAGACCACACACACACACACACACACACACACATATATATATAGAGAGAGAGGGTTTAGGGTAACTGATGATTCCACCAAAAAAATCCATTACCATAATATCTAATTCTGCGTAAAGTACATAAAAAAAAATCTGGAAAAAACCTACATGTAATGCATTAATGGGTATTTGAAAGTAATTTAGTGCACTGACACATACAAAGTTTTTTTTTCATACATTCAGTGTTTAAAGCTATGAAGCTTTGTAGAATATATGTATATATATATATATATATATATATATATATATATATATATATATATATATATATATATATATATATATAATATATATATATATATGTGTGTGTGTGTGTATATATATATATATGTGTGTGTATATATATATATATATATATATATATATATATATATGTGTGTATATATATATATGTGTATATATATATATAAATGAAATGAGAATTTAGAGTGAAAACAGTTATTTGAGCTTTTTCATTACCGGCGGCTGCTTAGCTCAATGGTAAGAGTAGCGCCACGTTGAAGCGGCTACCATATCTGTCGCAAAATCGATGGCTACAACTGCCCTATTTTCTTCAATTATTTATTTTATTTACGTTGCCTCGGTCAAGTGATATATCAACCATATATGTATGCATATTGAAGGAGAGGAAGAGAGAGAGAGAGAGAGAGAGAGATGTGTCTATATACTAATATCAATATCTTTCACAATTAGTAATTATAAATTGAGGGACGGAGAAAGGGGGTTACATAGATATTTAGGTGTATTTATATTGATGCATTTGAAAATTAGTCAAATCCAAATATATGTATGCGTGTGTATCATTATCTAGATATGGATGCTTGAACCTGAACATATGTGTGTGCACTTGTGTGTGTGTGTGATTATCTTAACACCATAACACTCATAGCTGTAGCTATGTACATGAGTGAGCAAGTGTGAAATTAGAGAGATATCCATATGTCAGTCTATCAAACACTTAAGTCAACATTTACATTAACCCTTTTTATCCAACAAAGAAACAGCCAATAGAACACACAACTACACACCTCTGAACTAATCATCCTTCCCCAGAGAAAATTAAAAAAAAAAAATAGCAAACCGTGACCTAGTTCCATCCAAAAAATCCTAAATGAGTTTTTTAGTCACCTATTCTGCGCGTTTGTCGCGTATATAAATAGTGTGTAGGCGGTTTTGAAAAACAGATTTTGACGGGAAAAAAATGAAAGAAGGTGTTGCGAGGGAGATGTTAGAGAGAGAGAGAGAGAGAGAGAGAGAGCGAGAGAGAGAGGGAGAGAGAGAGACAAAGCTGCTCAGAAACAGCAAAACTGACTTCAACAGGGGCGCCCAATGCGCAGCTCTTTGTCATTCAATGGGCGGCTCTTAAAATATGTTGGCAGAGCTGAAATGCAAATTCGCATATTTTTCTTGATTGTGCCTGCAGTTCATTTCATTATCAAATACGTTCAATATAGTTAAAACTGTCATCAATTGAAATTTAGAAAATATTCGGTGTATATAAGTATGTATAATCTAGTTGCCTTCCTGGGGTCGGTGTTACCTGGAGCGGTAACTCGGGGTGTCACTTCCAGCGTTGCCAACTCAAAGATTTTGTCGCAGTATATCGACCAAAAATAGAAGTAAAAAAACGCACCAAAACTATTATTAGGCCTTTTGAGGCCATGTTGAATAGTAGAAAATGGCTGTTTTCGTCTAAAATGGTCAGAAAATAGCCATTGATTGGCTAAAATTGCTGAAAGATTAGCGTTAAAAGAAACGGTAGAAATTGATTTCTGCGCAGCTAAAACACCGTGGTATCATCGCTCTGATAGTGTCACCATGAGTTAGCCACCAGTCCCCGTCGGTAGGCCAGAGAGTATACTTGATATTACCGAAAAATGCTCAAATTGAAATGTTAAAAAATCTCCTCGAATTGCATTTGTATAGTCACTGATATTCAAATAGAATGCTTTTCACAAAATGTCTATGTAACTGTGAAAGGTGTGAAAATCTTTACTGCCTCGCAGTTCTCAAACACGAGGAGATCATAATATGAGGCTCTTACAATTAAGCAGTTTGACCATCACTGGACTATGACAATTCTGACATACCACTCTCTTCAATCGTACTTAATATGATTTCAATTAAATTTTCAATATTCAGTTTTGCAAATTATTTATTTTTATGCTGTTCCACGTGAAGTGTCAACAACAAAGATGGGATGAGACATGTGCAGTTTATCCAGAAAGTATCCAGCCATCATTAACGTCAAAATATCCTTCGTTGAGCAGTTTTATCGTAAAGTACTCATATTAGGACCTTTCACATTTTTAAAACAGTCTTCAATGACCATTGCCGGGATAGCCATCAGTTACCTTGTCGCATTATCCCCCAATCTCGGACAGAGTCGGAAATATCTTTTCAACGGGTTTTGCCTTAGGAAAAACCAGAAATCTCTGGGAGCCAGATTTGGACTTCAAGTGGATTCTGACAGATCTGGATTCTGTGACAGAGTCCACTAAAAAGAACTGCATAGGACTTGAAGAATGGACAGTGTGAGAGCAACAGTCTCACAATATCCAAACTTACTAAATGACGTCTCTTTCACGACTGTGGACTCATATCGGAGATATTCTATTCAGATTTATGTAGTAAGATTCTCTCTGAACGGTTGCCAAGTTTCACCTAGGCCAGTCAACCGGTTGTCGAGATATTGAAAAAGGTCGGTTCTTTTCCAGGCAGACCTCGTATTATTTGAACAGTAAATCTGGCTATCATACCAAACATTTATCAGCAATATTGTTCAACAATTGAAAATATGCTGTCTATTGAACAGACACGGCTATATTTCTATTGTATGAGACTTAATTGAGATGATAAACTAGAAGAAACATTTAGAGAAGGAATTGTCAATAACCAAACAATACAACATTGTTGTCTAAAACTTTGTTAATGGAGATTCATTAACACTCTTTTTCTATACGGATATTACGTTGTAGATCTGAAGAAAACCGTAGAATGAATCGACTGAATTATCGTGTTAGCATCAAAGATAGAAAGAACGAATTCGGTCGCCCGAACAAAAGTTGGAATACAAAGATTGTTTCTAAGATTATACTTGATATGAAAATATTAAAAATTAGACTATGACCAACCTAGATAGAATTGTTGAAGATGAATCTAAAACATCAAGGTTTTTCTCCTGTGACTATTTCTCGTCATTAGGCATCACCATCATCATCATCATCATCATCATCATCATCATCATCATCAGCCTTTTAACGTCCATCGTTGGACATAGACCTTCCCCAGGATTTGCCACACTCCTCTATCATGGGCGTCGCGGAGCCAGTACTTCCTGAACTTGTCTAGCTCGTCTCTCCATCTAATATTGTCCTGGCCTCGGTTCCGCATGTGATTTCAGGGGATTCATGTCGTGAGTCGTGATGTCCATCAGTTGTCTGCCATTCTTGCAACATGGCCAGCCCACCGCCATTCGAGATTTTGAATGGATTCTATGACGTCCCTGACTCTTGTCTTTTCTTGGATGTACTGTGCTGTCTTGTGGTCTCTCCATGTGAGGCCCAGCATAATTCTTTCATTAGCACGTTGCATGTTTCTCAATTTGTGGGTCTGTCTCTTGGTTAGGTTCTATGCTTCAGTTCCATAAGTGACTATTGGGAAGATGCATTGGTTATACACCCTTCTCTTTAGGATTAATGGGACCTTCTTTTTTTTTGAAGGTTGAGCAAGCTCTGCCAAAGGCAGCTATAAGAGGGGTGGTAAAGGTGGGACACGTTGATTATTCATGTACTGTCAGAAATTGCTCCTTTCCGAGGTGTGTTTAATGTAAACTTTTCATCGTCTTAAATGTACTGGAATAGCTTTTGGGGATTGCTGAACTAGTGTCTCACACTATCGTGACATCAAAACAGATAAAAAAATGAATGTATGGAATTCTGAATAAGGCAAAAATAGCAGGCATTAGAAACGTCATTAAAAACTTACTAAAATGGAGCGGCCATGTTGCTCAGATGAAAGATGAACTTCTGTCAAACCAAATTTTCCATTCCCTGCTGAAGAGGGGGCGGGTTAGAAGAGATTCAAAGTTGTTTGAGAGCCAACATAAAAACATTTAATACTGACATCAACAACTGGGAAACCAATGTCATGAGCGGTAACTCTGGCGAGCCATCAACTGGGAAGAAATAGCAATTTTCGAAGCCAACAGACGCATTTAATTGGGAGGAAACTAAAAGAGGGTCAACGATGACCAAATCTTGATCAGAGATCTGAAATTAACTGGTCTATCAAGATTGGATTCAAGTCTCCTACGAGTCCATAAATAAATCAACAGAACGTAGACAATCATACTCGACCTCGAAGGACAGACGCGACGATAAGATTTATTAAAGTAGATACATTAGGCTGTGCCGGATGAAGTACACAACTTTACATGAATTTATGCTATCAAGAATGTAATTAAGTGAATTACATTGTATCAGTTATTATTGTAAACCTCGCTATCCTTCTCAGACAAATCACTCCATAGATAAACCGTTTATTGAAATTACAATTTCTGCGGATCCAGTTCAACTACTCTTTTTATGTGTTTTCAAGTTGGGGCGGATTGCTACTGAGACGGGGAAGAACATCTGCTTGGCGTTTAGAGCAATACCCCTAACATACGAACAATATAGTGGTGGTTTGATTCGATCCAGTGATGAGAATATTCGAAATGACCCTCGATATGAACCCTGAAACGTCGTCAGCAAAGACGGAATCAAGAAAGAAATGGTCAAGATGATCTTTTGAGCTCTTAAAGCAAACCTTTGAGTTTTTCTCTCCTCCGACTGTTTCTTGTCATTTGGCTGCGTTCGAAAAGGTGAAGGAAATCGGCAAATTGATTTCAAATGAATTGACTGAATATCAGGAACTGCGTGGTTTTATTGTGTTCCCAACACAGTTTACCCGTAAGAATAATAGCCCATTCCTGAAATGCGTAATTGTTCTGCAAATGGGTCCGTTATGATAATTGTTAATGATCTGGTTCGATGCGGGCGATTTGCCCGAACAACCAACGCACGCGCCGAAACAAGATTATGATGACTTCATTGTAGAGGTCAGCGAAAGTGTTCATTCACTTTTCTTTTTTGTCTCATCGGTGATCAATCACAACATAATCCGACTGATATTGATCGAATGCATGGAAAATTCAGATCAACAAAATCAATACTGGTCAATAGAATTCTCTGTCATGATGCCCAACCACACATTTCAGAAGCCAGCCTTCTAAAATCAATGGAATCGGGGATTGAAATTTTGCAAAGAAAAAAAAAAAAAATACCCAGCGGGTTTCTACCTGTTCTCTTGAAACTTTTCCTGCAAAATAAAAGCAAATCAGGATGCTGTAGTTGAAGCTTTTCAGGAGTTTGCAGCAACAAAAGATATCGAATAAAAGGAGAATATTCACTTTGGCGTCTTGTTTAAAAAAAAAATTGTAATATCTGTCAACGGCGCGTATTTTGATGAAAAGGACATTCTTTATACGTCAAATGTACGCTTTTATAATAATTTTCCATGTGAAAATCGTATATATCACGTGGCACAAACTTGATATTTAAACTGCTTATGTACGTAGGACCTCACACGTACGAGAACAGAAGTATAAACGGTTACACGTAGAATTATTATCGATCTCTCAACCAGTATTCACTCCATCCTAATTTCAATCGCTTTTAAACCCTGCACTCTCTCGCCCCCTCTCTCTCTCTCTCTCTCTCTCTCTCTCTCTCTCTCTCTCTCTTATTCTGCATTTGTTTGTAAGTGGGACAGATGCGATTTCGAGTAACGCTAAAGGCTTGTTGTTTATTCCCCATCTGCCTTGTTTACTTGCAGTCGTACAATAATGGCCTTAGAGGGTTGCGAGCGGAAGTGGCTAAAATTGAGATTAAGGAAATACTTGAGATTAACGATAATTGGCTATACTTCAACTAAGCAAAAAAAAAAAAAAAAAAAAAAAAAGGACACGTTCTAGTTTGAGAGTTCTCAGTGGGCCTCACCAACCCAACAAATAAGGTGATACCACCGATTTCGTGTTAACATGGATCACATTCTGGGGCTGAAAGGGAGTCTTTTCCTTAAGAAAATTTCTCTGATTCAGACAGAAACTTATCATTTAGAGCAATTTGGTGGGTGCCTCGCAGCAGAGCAATAGTTGATAAGCTGGTATCACAGACCCATTACTACCGTAGTGAGGTTGATAATCACCGGGTATCCAACACTTGTGGTGTGCGAGCTAAGGTTATTTAGCTTCCTTCGTAACTGAAGTATTCCCCACTTATGCGCATGGTCGTTGCACGATCCCAAGTAAAAGCCAACATTTCGAAAAGTGATTCTCATATGAAAAAAATGGCACAATCTTCCCATCCCGAGCTCTCCCTATTCATGACGTGATAAGTTAAGCTTAGTAAATATCAAATACTTTTGGCAGTTACAGAACTTTGCGGTATTTAATCTTATTACTTTGAGCGAAAACCACTCAACGCAGTGCAAGTCCCTCCAAGTGGAAGACCGGTCGAGTCGCCCAGAAAGTTGATGAAGAAATAGGTAAATTGTTATCAGGAGGAAATAGAAGTTATTTTGTTCACCGAGCAAGCTTCAGAATCCTGACCCTAAATTACAAACATACTTCGTATATTTCCTTAAGTAAATATTCTTGAAATTTGAGTACGACCGGTTTACTTGTCAGGGGATTTCTTCCTTGAGATTTTGGTTTTTATTCTTTCGCTCGCTCAAGGCGAGATTCTTTTCTCCATTTTCTGTTTCCTCTCTTATCCATTGTCTTATTCTCCGCTTCTTCCAATATCCATATAAAGTATACACCATTCGATTCTTAGAATCTCTAGTTATTTCTTTACTTACTTTGTTCTTTCATTTATTACTTATCGTTTTACACTTTCATTCGTGCTCCCTTCATTTCCTGCTTTTTCTAAAATTCGTTTCTTTTTTATGGCCCTCTTTCGTCGCTCCCTCTGTTTTTCCACCGCTTCATTCCTTCTCCTTTCTTTCTTTCTTTCTTTCTTTCTTTCTTCTTTCTTTCTTTCTTCCTTTCTTTCTTCCTTACTCTGTTTCTTCGTTCCTTCCTTCATCAATTCCTTCTCAGCTCTAACTTCCCTTCCTTATAGTATTCTTTTCCCTATCGAACCATCGTAGCCATCAAAGATGGCGAAGGGTTCTATACTTAAAAAAAATTCTCTTTTCTTTACATGTGCGTGAGTTTGTGAGTTTAGATTACTATTTTTTCCAATTTTTGGAGAAAAGGCTTTTGTGACCCGTTTGGGGTCTTATTTTGATGGGTTAATTAATACTTGATAAATTTTCCAGAATCTAGATATTTTACATGTTTTTTTATTACCCTGTTTAAGATGTTTTCCAGTAATAGAATTTATTCTAACCATATTTATTCTTTGATGAGAATTTTTCACATGACCTCAAACTTCGACGCCTACAGTAGTTTAATTATTGACTGTGATGGCGAATTTTCTATCTTTTTATTTTCCTTAGTTTTTCTCTTCCTATTTATTATCAAGAACGACAACAGATGGGAATAAGATAAGAAGGAAAAAATGGGGGGAAGATAGGGGGGAGACATAGCGTAATGAATTGAATCAGAACGAAAAAGGATATAAAAATGAAAATGAATTGATAGGAGAAGAAAGATAAATGAATGATAGATAAGAAGGATAAGAAAGGGAAGAGAAAAAAGATGAGGGAAAGGAAGAGAAGAAAGGTAAAAGAGGAAAGAGAAAGAAAGGGGAAGAGGATAAGAGATGAGAGAGAATAGTGAAGGAGTGACAAGAAAGGTATAAAAAACGAAAAAAGAAGTAAGATTCAAGAGAGAAGAATAAGGAAAGATGAAAAAGATGGAAAAAGTGAAGAAATGAAAGAGAGAAAAGGGAAAAAATGAAGGAAACAGAATATAAACGAATTAAAGAGAAGGAAACAAAAGAAGGAAAGAGATCAGAAATCACAAAAAAAATACATAAGTACTTAGTGTCAATGAATCACTGTAGTCTGCGTGTGTACCACAACTATGAGAGAAAAAATATCTAAAATTATCAGGAAAATAGATCTTTTTTCTTCAAATATTCAACAAATACCTGTACAAGATTTGGGCATTGTTGGTCAAAAATGGCCACAGACACCCCCAAAAGCACCTTTTGGAAAAACAACAAAAATAGGTCTTTAGTTGGTGCATGGTGGCGCCTAGTATGTAGCCGCAGAAATTTGACCAGAAGCCCCCCCCCCACACACACAGACGAGCAAGAAGAGAAGAATTTGTTGCCCACTCCGCTGGTTGGTCGAGCATGTAATTTGTGGGGCTACGTTGACTCGGTAAAAGAAGGGGAGAGAAAAAAGAAGACAGAGAAGAGTACAGATGACTGAGGAGAACGAAGGAGATGAAAGAAGGAAAGAAAATAAAGATAAACGGGGGAGGAAGAATAAAGTTTAAAGAAGGAAAGGGAAAAATAAAAGAAGGAAAGAGAAGAGAAAATATCCGAGGAAAGAAAATGTAAGAAGAAGGAATTAAAAGAGAGACATAAGAGCGAAAGAAAGACGAGGAAAGGAAATGGATGAAGAAGCAAATACATATCTTGAATGATCCCCGTTTCGTAAGATGAGAAGTAAAAAAAAAATGAAGAGATAATAAGAAAGGGGAATAAAGATATATAGAAAAAAAAGTACAGTGAAACACGATAAAGGAACTGAAAGAATAAATGATAAAACGGAAAAAACAAAACAAAACAAAACAAAAACAAAAAAAAAAAACGAAATAATTAACCCACTAAGTAAGTGATTACTATTACTGCAATGACAGATAATTCAGTCATTTGCTGTAAATGGGTTAAGGGGTACTCCCAGAAAAGAGTCAGAAGCAAACATGAAAAAGTAAAAATAACACAGGTTGAGCCAGTTTAAGTTTTGGGGGAGAGGGAAGTCATTTGGCAGGAGGTGAAAAGGTTAACGAAACTGGAAGCGGCAACAGAGGGTCTTTGTGTACGCTTATAGAAAGGAGGGATACAATGAGGTCACGAACAGACGAGAATTTAGGACGGGAAAAATGGCGGAGAGAGTTGAAGTTATTGGGTCACATGCGTAGGTGGGAACGGGGTATGCAAATGACAGAAAATATCGAAAATGGAACGAGATAGAGGGTTAAAAAACAAAATGGAGGAAATAATCCAAGAGAGAAAGAACGGATGGATGAGAGAGAAGGAAAGACAGGAATAGGGAGATATTGAAAGAAATAGACAAGGAGAGAGTGAGTATAGAGAGAAAAAAAAGAAAGATCAGAGAAAGAGAAAGAGAAAGAGAGTGAAATGGTTGTTTTTAATAATGAAAGAACCAGGGAGTAGAAAAATACAAGAAACGGGTATAGTTGGTCACTTGGAAGAGGCCATCAACGTCTTTCGACAGTATACCATGTTGGGGTGATGAATTAAAAGATTGGGAAAACGGGATGATCAATGAATAAGTTAAGTCTCTCGCCTTTTGTTAGGCCACGAAAAAAGTCTTGAAAAGACCCCACCCTAAAAAACAAACAAACAAAACAAGCATGAACGCAACAGGGACACGAGCTAGGGGTCCAATTTAACATAAACTTCCATTGTAAATTGATCACCCCTCTAAATAGCTATTTGAGGGAAGGGAAATCGAAAAATCGAAAAACCTTTTGTGGATAAAATACGGAGTAAATATTTAAATTTCAGTCCTGTAGCCCCATTGATGTGGTCTGTACGAGTGATACATGCATAGCCAGCGAGCCAGCGAGATCAACTTGAAAACTGGAGAAACCTATGTTGACAGTTTTGGTTGATGAATTCAAACGAGGAAACGATTAGTAAAAATGCAAAACGAAGATAGATAGGAAGTAAGAGACAGATAAATGACCGGCGCACCTGGCCATACTTTTTTGCATAGTGACTTGAGTCAGTACTCCAGTGAACCCATTCAGATATTTAAAAAAATATTTTTTGGACCTTATTTTGATGGGTTTATTGATAACGTCTAGATTCTTCGACGGCATTTCTTTTACCTGATTCCAAGTTTTGATATTACAGATGTTCAATTATTGACCGAAATGACGAGTTTTTAAAAAGATTTTCAGCAGATTTCACGAGGTACAAAAAACTTCAGACTCGACACTGCACTGCCTTCTAAACTGACAAATATATCTGTCAAATTTCAACTTATTACAATGGGAAGTTGTCGAATAATCGTAGTGCATACACACACACATATTTCTTCAATGGGGGTTAAATACCTAAAACGATTTAATGAAAGCTGACAATATTTTGTCGTTACACGGCTCTGCGGGTGAACGTTGTCTTGGAAAGAAAGGGCAATGTTACCTTTCCACGGGACAGATGTCTCACTGAGTGGTTTCAAGGATTCCTCAAAGACGATCTTCACCTCCCGTGGCACTGACTACTACCAAGAGAGAACGCAAACTGCTTAAAAGGAAACATGGTGACAGAGAGTCTTTAAGGCTACCTCTCTTTTTGAGAAAAAAGATGTAGGATCAGTGTTTGGGAGAAGAGACGTAGTTTCAGTGAAAATCCATTCTTATTATTGTTCTCTAACGTCACTGTTCTGACAGGGCATGTCCTTTTGTATTGGCCTCATCAGCCTTCAGCGGACCGGCACCGGATGTGGAATGACTTCTTAGATATTTGCTCACGAAGCCAAAGCCAAAACCATAATTGAAATAATCTTAAGGAATTTTTTTGACCCAACGTTTCAGTTGGTTCGCTCTCCCACATTCTTCAGGTAGAATGTAACACAACTAACAAGTTGGGAACATTCTCGAAATGGTATATATATATATATATATATGTGTGTGTGTGTGTGTGTGTGTGTGTGTGTGTCCGCAAAGTATTCAAAATATTCCTATGCATCTATCTCAGCGTTCGTTCCACTTCTTTGAAGACTTTTCAAACTGCGCAAAAATCTCCTTTGACAGTAGCCAGAGAAGATCTGGATTGTAACGATGGCTGACAGACTTGAGCAATGGGATGTTTGCCCCCAAACCCTCCCTCCCAAAACAAAAAAAAAAACAAAACAAACAAAACGGAATAAGACGTAGAGAATGATTTTCTCGGTCAATGTGAATCAGTCAGTCACACAGTACACAATCTCACTCGCTAGCGTCTCGCTAACGACTGAATAATCCCATGGGAAAGTGTTTGTTCACGCATGCCAAGTAGGTCCCCCTGATCGGTTGCCAAGTTACATCTAAACCGTGCAACCGGTTCCTGAGATATCCGAAATGGCTGGATACTTTCCAGCTGAGACTTGAGAAACAAACGTTTTGAGAACAAAGATATGAAGATGGCCTGCAAATGTTACTAAATACTAAAACAAAATTTGAGTGACGAAGCAAAGTTATTTTCTATCTCATAAAATTAAAGGTTTCATCGCAGCAACACTCTTCGCCCTCCGGTTCTCGTATTACAGCCTCAATGGGGAAATATATTTGTTTAATATATGCAGTTCTTTCTATCGTTGGTTTCAATACTTGCCACCGCAAATGAGTTCGATTCTCATTGTGTCCTTGTGTCGGTCAAAGCTAAGCTAGGTGAATATTCACAGAGATTCTTCTAGTTGATCTTACCAATTCCGAAGTTCGATTAATCTAATTATGGCATTTCGAAACAAACGCGACATAAGCATCACATACGGTCTGATATTTGTGCAATGTTTCTGTTTTTATTTGGTATCGATTTCCAACATTTAATCAAATTTCTGAGTACGAAAAACCAGAGATCAATTTTAAATACGAATATCCCCCACTTTTCGAAAGTTCACCTTACCACACATTTTCGCTTATACGAAAAAATGTGAACAACAAAATCAGAGTAATGATTGTTTTGTAGCAAGCTGTTATGGAGGCAGCACAACTCCCTTTTCTCTTCATCCCACCAGCCCAACTTCTGACGACTTGGCCTAAGATAACATCATCACCAATTTCTTTTTTTTAAATCTGGGAACTCTCGAAACCTTTCCCATATAAATTTGTGGTAATTGTCCCTTCGATTTATGTCATTTCCACTTTCTATATGACGATTCTACTTATGAATACCTGGGAAAATCGGTACAACACTAGTTCCTGGAGATCGATCTCCCTGGCAGCACCTCTGCACTAAGGTCATCAGGACAGGGAGACAAAAGATTGCGGTGAATGCCAAAGAAACTGGTTAATTTTTTGCACTCACCTACGCACAAATGTGCCACACTTACAGTCAGACCAAAAGTGAACGAGAACTTAACGATAAAAACAAAACTATAGTTCGAACGAATTCGAGATTTATCATTTATCATTTTTAAAAAAATCTTTTCAGCACTGACTTTTGAGAAATGATTCTTCCTCTGTCTTTTAGTCTTCGGCATATTTTTTTTGCCTTTCTTTCTTCTTCTCGCTTGATTCCGCAATCAATTCTAATTCTTCGAGAGTCTGAAGTTATGGCGTCTCCCGGGAGGAATTAAGCCGAATGGAAGAAAAAACAGAACAAAACTCGGAAGTGAATTATGACCATTTACTTTGCTGTAGGTAGCAGAGGTGGCTACGAAATCTTACTCGAGTGTTTTAGTCATGAAAAAGCATTGCACGCCTTTTTGTTCAGTGGGCGGGAAGATAAGACAGCCGTGCAGGAAAGTCAGGATATATATATATATATATATATATATATATATATATATATATATATATATAAAGAGAAAATAATAGGTAAGTCAAAGGGAGAGAGAGAGACAGAAGATGAATGAGGAGAAAGAGGAGGGAAAAAAAAGCGAAAAAGAATACAGCTCTCCTCTGTTTTCCGGAATTTCATTCTGCGCTACTTTTCCACTTAACGAAAAAAAAAAAAAAGGGCGACAAGCGAAAAATAGTATTCAGTGTTTGTTTTACAGACGGTCGTTATAGAAGCAGCGTGCATCCTCTTCTTATTATTCACACTATCGAGTCGCCGGGTATTCCCCTCCCACCCTCGACATCTTATCATCAGACGACGTACCATCATCGCCATTTTGGGGTCTGTGAATGCTGAAAGATTTTTCCCGTACGAATTATTGGGAATTCTTTCCTCACCATAAGCTATTTTGACTCACGAAAGTTTTTTTTTCTAATGTGATTGCTCTACTTTCGGATAGCGGGGAAAGCTGTAATAGGAGAGAAGAGAAAATGGGAGAGACGAGAGATAGAGAAGGAGAATTGTAAGTTTCGAATTTGAGTTCAGGATAACAAAACGTAATGAAAATCAAGGACCTGATGTTTTTTAGAATGATGTAGTGCATATCTAGACGGTATGTGTAAGTTGATAGAATTCGGAAGTATTATCATTTTAACATTTTTTACTGTTACTTTTTTAAAACTATCAATTGACCTACTACTACTACTACTACTACTACTACTGCTACTAAGACGACGACGACGACGACGACGACGTTATAAACAAGTGACAAAAATAAGATGAAGAAATACAATTTGATAACTAAACAACTCTTTTACCACTTGGGTCATCCTTCGAGAGAAAAACTGCCATTTGGTGTGACTAGTATGAACCTGAATATCATCATCATCATCATCATCATCATTGGTTTAACGTCTACAAGATTCGCCAGCCCTCTCTACCGTGGGCGTCGCGAAACCAGTACTTTCTGGATGGGCCTAGTTCGTCACTCAATCTTTTTTTTTTTTTCGTACTCAATTTCGAATATGATCTCTGGGGAAACGAGTTGTGAGACTTGATGTCCTGAGGGTGTCTGGAATTCTTGCAATATGACCAGCTCATTGACATTTGAGTTTCCCTATGATTCCTATGATATCCCTAACCCTTGTTTGTTTTCTAATATACTGTGCTGACATGCAAACTCACCACTTGATGTTGACCATAATTCTGTGTGTACACGTTGTATAGTTCTCAGTTTGAGGGCCAATTATTTCGTTAGGTTCCATGTTTCAGTTCCATAAGTGGCTATCGGGAGGATGCTTTGGTTGTAGACCCTTCTTTTAAAAACTAATGGGAGTGTCTTGTTCTTGAATGTTGAGCTAGCTCTGTCGAAAGCTTGCCAACATACTCTAGATATTCAAGGCAGTCGTGAATGAATGGAAAAAAATGAGGTAAAATTTGCATTTAATGGTCGATCTTGATGA
Source organism: Thysanoteuthis rhombus (assembly GCA_963457665.1). Taxonomy (NCBI): domain Eukaryota; kingdom Metazoa; phylum Mollusca; class Cephalopoda; order Oegopsida; family Thysanoteuthidae; genus Thysanoteuthis; species Thysanoteuthis major. The sequence continues at coordinate 62,521,776 of OY735204.1, forward strand.
GAAATATCGTCTATTTGAAAGCAAATCTTATAATTGTGCCGGTATGATTTTATGTTAATTTACTTGTACTTCTTTCTGATTCTTTTTCTCTTTATTTCTTGATGTTCATAAACTCAAGTAATGTGGGGTTACATAATGGTTCTCAGCACAAAAAACGGAGTTCGATTTTGGCTGAGACTACCTGTGTTCATTTAGCACTGAGATCCTGGTGAGAGGCATTGTGAAATGATTCGTCTCTGGTATGTCACGATTGTTTACAAAGAAGTGAGTGAATGCTGGGACACTGAGTCTCACATAAGTAGCGCTTAAACAGTAATAACAGTCAAAAGTTGTCATACTCAATGTAAACCATCTGATGGAGATAACTCGTTCGTACTGTCTGGTTAGCCTGCTTACAGAACCGTTCCCCAAGGCAAACCCCTTAAATTACACTCTCTTGGGTTAAAGGGTTCGTTTCGTATAATGAGGCTCACCAGTCGAGCCTACGTTAACGGGACAATCAATTTGGATCGAGCACACAACACTTACGAACATTTTTTCAATAAGCTTAGATTAGTCTTTCAAAGGTCACAGATGTTGGGTATCCCTCAAGATCGAACTCACTACATTCATAAGAGCCCTTCCATGGTCAGCTCGCAAACAATCATCCCATAGGGATCCACGACTACCCTACCCCGGACAGAATTCCTTAAGGCAAAATCCCCATTGAACAAAACTATCACCGGACGAAATCCCCACCCTCACAGGACAAAAAACTCCACATAGTAAAGAATAAAACAGAATTAGTTCTAGATTTTCAATAATTCTATTACAAATCTTCTTTGATAGTACGAACTACTTCAACTTAATGTTTGGTCAAAAGGCATCATTCGAGAATGTCAACACAGTAGTACGAATATTTTAACGGGAGTTGTAATAAATAAGTAATTTTATTTAGTATTTTTTGTAAATTAGAATGAATAGAGGTTTTATCATGATACTATTTATTTTTATTTCGTGCCATATGTCGTAGGAAGAATAGATAATATTTTTTCAATTCATAGTAAAGCATATAAATCATAAATGAAATAAGAAAATTTTAGGACAATTCTTTAGAACTAAAATAAGTCAAATCTATTAATCTTTGCTTTAAGGGGGCCCCGAATATCATACAAAGTCTCAAAAAATTGATTAAAAGAATTAAAAGATATTGTAACTTGTGGTTGTCTGTACTATCAAAGTGGATTTATAAAAAAAAAAGAAAAGATATTGAAAACTTTAAACAATTTCGGTTTTATGTTCCACTTTTGTCCGGTGCGTGCAGGGGTGACCGGCGTATTTTTTTGTCCGCTGGGGGATTTTGTCCAGTGTTTATCTTGTCTGTATTCCGTTCCAATGCTTGGCGCTAGTGTCACGTTTTCTCCCCTTGCGGGAATCGGACAAATACTGTCAGCATCCGGTAGATGAGTTGTTAGAAACTTGGAGTGATAGATGATTTCTGTCGGGCAAATTGTTGACCATTGCCAAGTTCGAAGCAGACCAGTCTGACATCAGGGACTCCGGCTAGTCTGAAAACTTCAGCCTCATCCACTTCATCATTGTTGATGTCCATTTAAGAAAGATTAGTAAACTTTTGCAGAATGCAAGTGGTGGTTTGGGCAGACCTAGGGCAGTGAGGAGGGTGACAGCTTTTAAAAGTGATTAATGGGTGCCGCCTGCGATGACATGACTCTGGCCAGCCAGAAAAGAAATTTGGGAAAAGAATAGAAAGAAAGCATTTGTTTGGCTCGCATTATGTCTAAATTTGGGCTTTGAAGTAAATGTGATTGGGTCTCTTTCTCTCTACCCCTCTGTCTTTCTCTCTCTCTCTCTCTCTCTCTCTCTCTCTCTGTTCATTTATCTATTAAGCTTTACATTGTCTGACACAAGGCAGCAAATTACTTACAATGCCTCATATTCCGAGGCGGTCACTGAATCTGCGTTTATTTATGCCTATTTATATCTCTTGTTTGAACGTATCATTTCTCATCTACCTATCCTAGTCTGACGCTGGAGCTGACTATGCCCCCAACCCCGTAATAAGGACAAGAACAATCCTCTCCTAAATTATGGGAGAGTAGACTCTTCACTGTTTGTCAGTGTCACCAAATTAGACTAAACCAATATATAAAATTGAGATTGTGATTTCAAACAAAGCACTAAGGCTCTCTTGACGACTGAGTCAAACTAACTAATCTTGAATATCTACGAAAATTGACCAATACTATCATCTTCGGTCGGCATAGAAATAGGAGTGGAGTTAGATATTGCAGCAGTCAGACTTATCTATCTATCTATCTATCTATCTATCTATCTATCTATCTATCTATGTCTCTATCGTATCTCTGTTTCAGTCAGTTCATATCCTTCTTTCAATTCAATTGCTCTATATAATTCCCCTTTCTTTCTACCTTCATGCGTTTCTATAAGTCTCCATTATTATTGCTCTCAATCTATGACTAAGTCTGTCTACACATCGATTCGTACAAGTGATTCATATTAATCTATATATAACCCAATTATTCTTTTTCCACACACACACACACACACACACACACACACACACACATTCATATACTTATGTAATATACAGAGTAAGTTTTTAATTTACAGTTCAATTTTCATATAAAACCGTACCAAAATCATCCATTTTCTTATATACTGACTGAAATTCTCTAGAGATAAGTCATCATTATTTCACTTGGTCAATGTGAATAATTCGTTACTTTTTGATTATGTTTCGGTGGAAAAACAGATTGAACGAACCTTAGTGATAACAACAACAAAGGTTAGGATATTAGTTCGAGCAACACGTGGAATAAACAGTCATGTTATAAAATAATATCACTCGAAGTGATAAGCTGCATAAGGATTATACTGACACCTAACGACCGTTGCTATCGCGGCAACTGTATAATTCTGACCTTGCTCATGTGATCGTTGATGTCCTTGTCAAAGCAAATAATCAATCTAATTTCTTTTAAGAGAAATAACCAAATAACAAAGATGTCATAAGATTTCAACGTAATCAGAATTCCATTTAGAGGTTACAAAAGCAACAAATAACAAATCTTTCAAGAAATTGTTTCTTTAATTGATGTTTATGCTGAGAGAAAGTAAACTTGACCTTTTTATCTGTTTTGGCTTTTTGTTGAGCAAAACTGACGTGTTTCATTCGATATTCCCAGGGATTAAATGGTCGTATTCATCTGACTGAACACGAAAACAAAATGTGACACGAGGTCCTTTTGATGAGGGAACCGACGAAATTTCGCATGATGGGTGAGTCCAGAAATTGTCCTGTTCGAACATCTTTGGCCGCAGACGTCTGGGCGTTCCTCTGATTCGAGCTCTTTCGGTGCGCTGAAGTTCTGCATTGGTGACCACTTCCCAAGAAATAGACCTCTATACTTATTTGACATACCAGGTAAGTATAAATGCTTAGTGTAACAATCTTAGTTCGTATAATTCTAAAGACTAACGTTAGAATTATATTAGAATTATATAACCGGTTTATTTATTACGACTTCTTATTTCAACCAAATTCAGGTTTATCTATCTATACATACTACATGGCTTCTTCTGTGTTTCTATATAAGGGAGTGGGTCATTCTTGTCGATCAATTTTACCGTCCCAATTAGAGAGGAAGCCGTTTATCATAATCACAGGTAATGTTATCAAGCGGTTATTTTTATTTATTTTTTAAATCAAAACGCTATATTTAAAATGAAATGAAAATTATCATTAATTATTATTTTTATTACTAATATCATTTGCATTTTCACACCAGTTTCCCAGTGGCTGTTGTTGAAGTCTGAATGACAGCAAGTCACCTGTTTCTCTGTTCCCTTTTTTGGGTCTTTCAGCCACAGTCTTCTATGCTGCATTCTTTTCACTTCATATACAGTCTATCTGCGTCATCTCTTGGGTGTAAGGCCTTGCGCATTGTCATAAGCTTCCTGGTTCGCTAGTCCATTGATTGGAGCTCTTCCTTTGTCGATCTGAGGAATACACCTGTATATCTTACTACTGATGCAACCCATGCGTTCATTCCTTTTATCTTATTTCTGCTATTTAACTTGGTCTGTACTATTTTTCTAATCCCCCTGAGGTATTTTTTCTATTTTTTTAATTTTCTCTCCAATTTCTTCCAGTTTTATCACATCACATTCGAGAACTCCTAAGTATTTATATCGGTCATGTTTGGTCGATGCTCAGATTTTTATTGTTGTCCATTGAATCGATTCCCTCTGCTGTTGTAAGCCTTCCTTTGTGCATTAACATTTGTGTGCGTCTCTCTATTCCGAACTCCATCCCAATGTCGACGCCGTATTCTCACACTTTGTCGAACAACATTTCGAGCTCTTCCCTGTTCTTTGCAATTAAGTTTATATCTATTATTATTATTATTATTATTATGAAGGAATCTCACACCAGTTGCCTGGTGGTAACCGCTGGAGTTTGAGTGACAGCAAGTCTCCTCAAGTCTCCAGCCCTCCTCTCCTAGTACTAGCAGGTCGCAGTAATTCTGCGATTTACAGTTTCACACCGGTTGCCCAGTGGTTATCGCTGAGGGCTGAGTGACAATAAGTCTCCTCAGGTCTTCAGCTAACGTCTCCTCCCTCTTTCGCATATCATGACAGAGCTACAATTCGTTGCAGTACTTATATCTCTAGCACCTTCCTCAGTACCCGTGCAGTTCCCAGTAGTGCTGTGGTCTGTACGGTCTCTATCCTCCCCCTAATCCCGATCTCCTCCAGTCTCTCCCTCAGCGTTTTGGGGACAGTTCCTAGTGCTCCCACTATGACCGGTACTACCCTGGTTTTCATGTTCCACATTTTCTTTAACTCCCTTGCTAGGTCCTGGTATTTTTCCCTTTTTTCAGCCTCCTTCTTTTTTACTCTATGGTCTGCAGGCACAGCCACGTCTACTATTTGGCAGGCCTTCCTTTTTTTGTCTACTATTACTAAGTCCGGCCTTCTTGCCTGGATGAGGTGGTCAGTTTGGATGTCAAAGTCCCACAGTAGTTTGTGGTTGTCATTCTCCAAAACTGCCTCTGGCTTGTGCTGATACCACTTTTCCCCATGGTTGAATCCCATTTGTTTACTTAGTTCCCAGTGTATCATCGTTGCTACTCTATCGTGTCTATGCTTATACTCCTTCTGGGCGAGTTGACTACATTCACTAGTTATGTGGTTTACTGTCTCATCTCTTTCACCGCACATGCGGCATTTGCTGTTTGCCTGTGTTCTGTCGATTTTAGCTTTTATGTAGTTTGTCCTTATGCTTTTGTTTTGGGCTGCCATGATGAGCGATTCTGTTTCTCTCTTAAGGTTTCCCTTTCGTAACCACGTCCATGATTTCTCGTCTGCTATATCTTTTATCTGTCTTTTAAACTCGCCGTACAATTTTTTCCCTTCCCACTTTTCTTTTCTAGTTTGCTGTACCGTTCCATTGCTTTCTACTTTGTTTGTTGCACTATCCCTCGCGCTCTTTATGATTTCTTCACTATTTGTTTGCACATATTTATCTAGGACTACTTTAGCTCTCTGGACACAATCTTCTATGCTGATGAGCCCCCTACCACCTTCTTTTCTCTTAACGTATAGTCTATCTGTATCATCCCTAGGGTGTAATGCTTTATGCATCGTCATAAGTTTCCTTGTTCGCCTATCCATTGATTGGAGCTCTTCCTTTGTCCATCCTAGGAATGGTCCTGTATACCTAACTACTGACACAGCCCAGGTGTTCATTCCTTTTATTAGATTTCTGCTATTTAATTTGGTTTCTAATATTTTCCTTATCCTTCTAAGGTATTCCCTCCTAATTTTCTCCTTCATCTCTTCCCGTTTTATCGTGTCACATTCAAGGACACCTAGGTACTTGTATCGGTCTTGTGCAGTCAATGCCCTAATCTTGTTGTTGTCCGGAAGTTCAATTCCCTCAGTCATTGAAAGCCTTCCTTTGTGCATTACCATGATTGCGCATTTTTCTATCCCTGCTCTGTCTTGTAAAGTTGGTTATAAGAATGGATTTACTTACCTGAAAATTCATCTATAACAATGAATGTAAATGTATAACAATTAATGTAAATTGTTCCAATTTTCATTTCCTTTGCCTAAAGTTATCAGACGATGATTGTTATCTAGAAGACCATCGCCCAAAATGATCACAATAAACGGCTTCCTTTATACAAGATAAGAGTGAAATAATATTTCTTAAGAAAAGGAGTGAACCGGTATTTCTTTGAAAAAAATGGACCTTCACTTTAGAATTCGTTTAACCTTTATAGGTGAAAGAAATTGTCAAAATTTGACCTTTCCATCTGAAAGCAGAGATATGACTATACAGTAATAGTTATTGAACACTCTAACCTTTTGGGGTTCCCAGAGGCTGACAAAAACACATACCATCTCTTTTTGAACGGTAAGAATTTTTTTTTTCTAGTCCTAGCATTTGAAAAAAAGAAAAAAAAACCCAAAAAACAAAACTTCTTTTCTTCCCTTTTGTGGTTGCTGGAGCGAACAGAAATGTCCGATCTTGATGTTAAGCTCCAGATAATAACTAAGACCGTTATATGAAAAAAAAAAAGTTCAAAATGTAGATGAACATCTTAGTGTCCTTCCTAGGCATTAAGTATCACCGAATAAGGGATTGAGTAGCGCAAAAAAAGAAAGATTATGCGAGGCCAATCTTCCAACTTTCGAGGATCTACCTTGAAGATCAGCATTTGAAATCCTGGCTTCCATCTGGGCTTAATCACTGACCTCTGACACAGATGGGAAATTCGTTATTATCTCGTGTTTTACATCGCTTTTTCCGCTACAAGACCAATTAGAGGTAAACGTTGGCGTTAAGCCAATCTTCCTAGTGAGAGGGCAGCATGCCTACCTGAAAAATCAGCATTCAAAAATCTAGACTTCTGACTCTTGTAGAGAAATAAATAATTTCAACTCTGAAGAAAGGCATTTTTATGTTCTCCCCTTTCCATGGGAATTCGGTACTAGAGAACAACACACCATTACGTTATGCCTTACTTTCAAGTCGTTAGTTATTGGTCCATTGATAGTGAATCGAATTTTCGTATTTAACGATTTCATAACCTCTGAGAATTTCTGGCTGGGAACGGCACTTTGTGGTTGCCCCGGAAGTGGACACATCTAGTTTTACTTTCACTTTCCATTTTGCTCTAATGAAATTAACGTTTCATTTTTTTGAAATTAACACTGTTTCAAATAACCTGGTCAGTAAATTACGGCTATATTGTCAACTAGAGCGTATCGGCCAGGTCTATTGTTTACTATCTGTGTGATTCCCAGCATTAATTGTTACGCCACTGTCCTGCTACAGATCTTTGAACAAGATGCAGACAAGTTCGATCTCGAAGGGTTGTTTATTCCACTGGGGAAGAAACATGGTTTAACAGCCAGCTACTGTTGACTGCCAACCATTTGCTCTCTTCTGAAATTTTAAAACTTGTTGTCAAATCGTTCCAACTGACTGATTAACGCTGGACGAATACCTTATAAACACATTCAGGTACACTCAGACAGTCACCGTACAAATTCTACGTTTAGAAGAATAGCTATCATGAAGATAGGGGACTTTTCAAAGAGTTGCTCGGACTATTGAGGTATTTTTTTGTTGTTTTTATCATATCAAAACATTTTGGCTGATTCATTCGACAGCCTTCTTGTGTACAATGTGTATCGAAAGAGTCGGTTATTTTTTTAGAGGTTAGCACCTAGATATTCATTCACCGCTCTACGAAAGTAAAATGAAACACATTGTCTTTTATTTATTTATCTTTTTTTTTACAATGCACTATTCAAGATTGCATTTGATGGTTGGTCATCTGACAATAGCTGGTTACTTCAGTCATTGCTGCAAACGTCAGGGTGCACCCCTGGTTCTTCTCTTTTTAATAAAATGGGGAGGTCCTCTCGTGGGGACGAATCAGCTGGCACAAGCCCAATTGCTGGTGTAGGCCATCAGTAGTGTCCCTGATACTGCAAAAGAGGAAAACGATGATATTTATTTATAAGTCACAGCAGCTCCTTTACCGGGCTACATGAAGATCCCGGGCCCTTTCAGCTCCCAAAAGGGGTGAGACGAGGCGATACCAGCTCACCCAAACTTTTCCCAGCCTACCTCGTGATGATCTTCAGAAAGCTAGACAGGGAAAATAAAAGAATCAGAATAGACAGCGAATATCAAAGCAACCTCGTATTTGCATACGACATCGTCCTCTTTTGCAGACAACCTTCACGACTTCCAACAAATGCTACATGAACTGAATGATGAAATCAAGAAAGTCGGCCTTCACATGGATTTCAACAAAAGAAATATCATGTGCCACAATCACGTCGGAGAAAAAAAAAACTAAAGAAAAGAGTATACAACCAATGCATCCTCCCGAAAGTCACCTATTGCGCAGAAGATGGGACCCAAGAGACTGACCCTCAAACTGACTACCATGTAACGTGCACATGAAAGAATAATGATCAACTTCACATGGATACACAACGATTGAATCGAAAACGCAGACCGGTCAAATGTGGACTAAATCATCTACCTAAGATAACGAACCTCTATGAAACATTCACAAGAAGAGGAATCACTCTAGAATGGTAAGCTTATGGTAGAGCAAGCTCAACCTTTAATAACAAGAAAATCATAGTCTTAAAAACAATGTATCCTACCGATCGACACCAAAGGAGCTGGAACATGGAACTTAACCTAGAGACTGACCCTGAAACTGAGAACCATTCAACGTGCGCATGAGAGAACCATGCTCAATATATGGTGAGATCACAAGACAGCGCCATGTATTAGGGGGAAAAAACAAGGAGTCTTGATATAATAGAAACCATCAGAAAACTCATATGGCAATGGTCTCATGACTAACAACAAGGATCCCCAAAGATCACATGCGAAAACGAGGCCGGCAGAATACAAAATAGAGAAACTAACTAAACAAGTTCAGAGAGTATTGGCTCTGCAACACCCATAATAGAAGGGTGTGGTGAATCCTGGGGAACGTCTACATCCATCGACAGACGATAAAATACTGATGATGAAATACAAATCTGGCAAAGAGATCATTTTGGGAGAAGCGGTAGAGTTGTTCTCTTCTGAATTACTCAACACTAAGTAGATCACCGCAACCCTCAGTGATTTAAGGGTGCCGTTTATAACTAATTTGCCCTTGTCACAGGTTGATTTTATACGGAGTGTATTGATAATGAGAAACGTATAGTAAAGACAAAAATGAATTTTTATTACCCTTTCACAGTCTAATGCTCCATGTACGGGTTACAGGTCAGCAAATATAATGAATGAACGAGAAAATGATTAGGCTAACCACACACACATGGTGGTATATAATTAATTGTTTGCATCACTAAATTCTTGAAAACTTATTCAGATGTCTGTGTTACTTTAGCGATTACAAATTATATTCTTTAAATAGTTTCCATGAGCTGTAGCTGAAAACTCGTGCAAAAATATAAAAAAACAAACATGCGGTGTGAACGCGTGTGTTATTAAACAGTGCCGTTAGAACGAGTGCCGTTAGAACGAGTGCTGTTAGAACGAGTGCCGTTAGAACGAGTGCCGTTTAAAAGTTGAGTAGAGTGTCTTAAAAAAGTGTGGGAAAAAATTGAACTGGGCGGGGGCCAAAAGGGTTTTTTTTAAACATATAAATGAATAGAAAATTAAAAAATGAGATAATAATACGTTTCCCCTTACAATGAGCCGTAGCTTTTATTGCTTCTAATTTAGGATTACTTGGGCTTTTTATTTATGGAAAAAATATCTATCAAGATATCTAAAAACAGTTTAATTGTGCTTTGTGCGTGAAGGGATGGAGTTCCGGGCCCCTTCCATCCCTAAATCCCGACTGGGCCATTTTTTGTCGTCACTACCTCATGTGTATAGGTCTGCTCGTTGAATATTAACCATAAGTCACATCTCGCTCCGTTGGAGAGGTAGTTGAAATCCCCATTAGTCTTTAATAGCAAACATTTGTTGGGGATCCCCACCCTAAAATGATACACGTACATACGTGGTGAACACTAGAGTGCAATTAGTATCCTCAGACCTCACTCAGTCATGTATTCGGTGCGATTAACGACAAAGCGCACCCCAGTCCCGTCGCCCTGTCAGCTTGGGATAGCTCGAAAAGGCTAGTCACAGCGACAGGCACTAGCTTTATATCAATTGTTGTCATAAGACTCAGTAGTACGAGTTGAATATACAAAAAATCACCCACGTATGAATAACGGGGTGGTAAGCTCGTGGTTGGAAATGGGTTCTGGTACGAGACAGAAGGAGACGGATGGATACAGAGGAAGACAGACAGACAAACAGATTGATCGATAGATAGACAGACACACAGATAGATAGATGGAGGATGAAGTTTTTTCCCTCATGTTTACCAAGAGAGGCTGGCTTGGAATGGTTATGGTATAAGACTAAAAGAGACAGAAAGACGAATGGAAAGGTAAACAGACACACTGATAAATAGACTTGCAGATAGATAGATAGATAGATAGATGAACAGAAGTTTATCAGTTAATTTTTACAAGAGAGAGTGGCTGAGATGGTTCTGACACGCGACTGGAAGAGACAGACGGATAGATAGATAGATAGATAGATAGATAGACAGATTGATAGATAGATAGATATATAGATAAATAGATAGATAGATAAACACAGAGATAGACACATAGACAGATAAATGAATGGAGTATTTCTGCTCACACGAGAGAGAGAGAGAGAGAGAGAGAGAGAGAGAGAGAGAGAGAGAGAGAGAGAGAGAGAGAGAGGAGGGTTGGACAGTGGGATGGGGAGAAGGACGGGGTTGGATAGAAAAAAAGAGTTGAAAGAAATACTAAATAAATAATACAAACTGGATGAATAATTATTGAAAATGGGGCTCCTGCAGGAATCGAACCTGCAACCGATAGGTAGCCGCTGCAACGTAGCATTGCTCTTATTGAGTTAAAAAGTCACTGATAATGCGAGGGTCCAAATAGCTGCTTCAGCCCAATGGCAACAGTGACGCTAGATTAAAGCGGCGATATATCGGTCGTGAGTTAGATTCCTGTAGCAGTCCCGTTTTCTTTAATTGTTTATTCTGTTTAATGCAAGAATGATACATTTACTGTGTAATAACGGGAGGTCATTTCAAATAGAGTTTGGAAGTTATATAACCCATATATATATATATATATATATATATATATATATATATATATATATATATATATATATATATATATATATATATATATATACCTGTTGATAAATTGACAGCAGGAAGGTGAAGAGGAATGTATGTGAAAAAACAGATGTTACACCTCGAAAATTTTAATGATTACTTGGTTATATTTTGATGGTTGCTAACCACCCTCCATATATATATATATATATATATATATATATATGTATATATATATATATGTGGTACGAATCAGGCTAGTAGAATAACTCTTGAAGTTAAGTTGATTTAGAGCAGAGCTGGAAATACATAGTAGAATGTGGATTTGCTACTCATACTAGCTCATGTTTCTGCCCTCTTCGGGCCTCATCAGTCGAATCAGATCGGATGGATGGGGGATTTAAGGTAGAATAAATATCCTGCTAAAATTCAGCCTTACTGACCGTCCAGTTCCGTAGCTCAGCAGTAGTATACCGGTATCTGGTTCTGAAGCGAAGGTTTCAATCCTGCCTCGTGGATAATGGATTGACGTAATACTATACAACGAATATATATATATATATATATATATATATATATATATATATATATATATATATATATAGATAGATAGTATTGCCTATTAAAAAGTACACCCCTACTGCCAGTTTTATAGAGTTATTTTTCTTCTAAACTATACATACCAGGATTCTATTACACCAGTGGAACTTCAAACAATCAAACAATTTTTATGACCAAACTCAACAGTATCGAAACATTGTGACCAAAAATATGAATATTCAGCTATCCGAAAATAAATCCACCCCATATGAAAGTGAGCGGAGACAAGATATTTTCGTTCAAAATATTGGTGTAACTTTCATCATGAAATGTAATTTACCAGTGCTATTTGACCTCCTACAACCCCAGAACATGACCTTTCCGCCACCATGCTTACATGTTGATACCAAATTTCTCCTTGCACACTTCTTCATGGCGACACTGAATTCGTTGGATGCCACCAGGGTGTGGCAGACCACACAGCTAGCTCACTCATCTGCCATAAGAGGGGGACTCCTGTCAAACGTACGATCAAGGGGCCTCACTCTTATCCCTGCCATAGATTTAAAGATACGATTGTACGTGATCAAGGAAGTGTTACAGAGGTACCCCATTTAGTCATATCCTATTTGGCGTGGATTCACAATACCGCTATTTTTCTAATATTTTTCATATTGAATATAATAATGAATTTCCGGCATGAATGATGAATTATGAAAGATAGTGTCATGGACAGTCCCCGAAATATACTACAAAGAATACTCGATACTCGGGTTGATGTGTCATGTGTATGAGGATAAACACTTACTCATACATGATAATTAACCATTCATAACGATGTATATCGGCACCTAGTCATACTTCACCAGCTCTGTAAAGTCGGCTTCCAGATGAGATACACAGCTCTAATCCTGAATAGAAGAGAATACAACCAATGCATTATCCCGATAGTCACTTATGGAGCTGAAACATGGAACCTAACCAAGAGACAGACCTACAAACTGAGAAGCATGCAACATGCGCAGGAGAGAATCATGCTAAACCTTACATGGAGAGATCACGAGACAGCAAAGTATATAAGGAAGAAAGCGGGAATCCGATACATCATTGAAAATATTAAAAAACTAAAATGGCAATGGGCAGGCCTGATTGTGAGAATGAAATCACAATATGGATCCCCAGAGATCACATGAGAAACTGAGGCCGACAGAACACAAGATGGAGAGATGAACTAGATAGATTCAGGAAATACTGGCTCCGCGACGATCATGGTAGATAATTGTGGTGCATCCTGGGGAAGATCTAAGTCCAACGAGGACGTTAAAAGACTAATGATGTTGATGATGATGATGATGAACCCATTCCATCATGTGACGGTAACGACATCGTATATTTCAAAATAATGAGTATGACCCTGACCGGGAGCGCAGAAGAAATGCAAAGTATTGATATGTTATTTATGATATGTTATATTGACCCTGTATCGCAGAGCATTATTTGGAATGTTTAGCTGTATCGACTTTGAGCCCACCCTGTACACGTATTTACGGATATTTATACGCACGCACGTATGTATACTATCAGAAGTCAAGGTAGAGAAGCTTTCCAATGCGTCATCCGAATTAACCAGACTGTGACGATTGTGTAGGCGGTGCCAGTAACACGACGGGCCGTCAATCATAGAGTGTGGCCGCCCATGCGTGACTCAGTCTTATCGCATCACACTAGTGGCACTCGTTTCAAAGGAATTCACCTGACCACACACTGATGATTCATCGACTGGGATACACACCACCTGTCACCATCAACCCTTTCCATCTAACCGCTGACTACGCCCTCTCGCCCTCTCTATCTCTCTCTCACTCTCTCTCTCGCTCTCTTTCTCTCTCTCTCTCTCTGCTTCTTAGTCCATCTAATCGTCTATGTAACCCTTCCAGTCTGACTTCATCTATCTCTCTGGTGCATTGGCTGCAAAATTATTCTCACAAATCATTAGTGTTTCACCGCAAATATGCTGTTTTAGGAGAATAAGTGATTCACGCGCGTGTGGTGTGTGTACGCGTGCGTGCGTGTGTGTATGTGCATACACATGCACTCAGCCACCCACGTACGTGCGTACATCAATATGTCCGTAACATAAATATGAAAAAAATATTTAAAAAAATATCCTTCCTTGTCAATGCACTTAATCCAGTTGTGAGTATCATTCTAAACATAGATCTAACATTACACAGTGACAATTACTGATCAAAATTTAGCTATTGACTACATATCTGGCTACGGACCTATTGATCTCTCTTCACTTGATTTAGGGACACAAATATTTTATTTTAAAACCTGGTATCGTTTTGTCTTAATTTATGTATACTTTTAGTCAATGGTTTCGAAACTGTGGTCCGTGGACATCTGGGGATCTGTAAGATAATGTTCGGGGTCCGCAGTGGAAAATTTAAATTAAATACAAATGACAAACTTATGGCAAATGAGCCCAAAAAGAAGACTGGCTCCACACTGGTATGATGGACATAACTTGAGAAATCATCATCATCATCATCATCATCATCATCATCAGGCTTTTATTGTCCGTCGTTGGGCGTAGACCTTCCCCAGGGTTTGCCATACCTCTCTATCATTGGCGTTGCGGAGCCAATACTCTCTGAACTTGTTTAGTTCGTCTCTCCATTTTGTATTCCACCAACCTAGGTTATGCATGTGATCTCTGGGGATCGATGTTGTGAGTCTTGATGTTCAGCAATTGTCTGCCATTCTTGCTACATAACCAGCCCATTGTCATTTGAGTCTCAGACTCCTGTTTTTCCCTTGATTTATTGTGATGTCTTGTAATCTCTCCATGTCAAGTTGATCATTATTCTCTCCTGTGCACGTTGCATGCTTCACAGTTCGAAGGTCAGTCTCTTGCTCAGGTTCCATGTCTCAGTTCCATAGGTGACTATCAGAAAGATGCATTGGTTGTATACCATTCCTTTTAGAACTTCTTCTTTTGAGGATTTTATGGAGATTCGTTGTCTTGCGTAGATGTGGTGGTTTATTTTTTCCAGTTCTGCTTTTTTTTATTTTGATCGTCGTGTGTTTATTTCCGACCAGATTTTTGCACATGACCTTTGCTTTGCTGAAGTTCAAGTGAAGACCAACTTTCTTGCTTTCTTCGTTCAGTTTATCCACTATTGATCGTAGGTCGTAGAGGCTCTCTACAAATCTGAGGTTGCTCTGACACTTGCTGCCTATTCTGATTCCTTTATTTTCTAGGCTTCGGAAGATCATCTCGATGCAGGCTGTGAAGTGTCTGGGTGAGCTGGTATCACCTTATCGTACCCCTTTTTCGGAGCTGAAAGGGCTCTGAGTTTTTCTGTAGCCTGATAAGGGAGCTGCTATGACTGTATATATGTTGCAGTGCTCTGGAGTGTGCAGGGTCTATACCTTGTAGAGCGATTGTCCCAATGACCTTGGGAATTTCAACCATAAAATTCTGACCAAACCAGAAGACTTGAGAATTAACTCGTCAAATATTAAACCGGTACATCCCGAATCTTATGATAGGGAAACATCGCCATCGTCCATCACTAGGATACCAAAAACATAGTACACACAGCTGTACCATAAAATAGGATTACAACAAAATTAGTACATTTAAAATAAAAATGATTTTTAAAGATGAAAGGTTGCTAAGTATCATACCCCTAAAACTGAGGGTCTGCAAGAATATTTCATTTTATCGAGGGAATCCTTAAGTTTTCGAAGTTTTGAAACCGCTGCATCAAGCAACGTGGATTATCTAGTGTGACCTTGTTAAGAGTGTCGCAGACAGGTAGTCTGAGGACACTCCACTTAATGAGCATTTATAGGGAAATAACGTGTACTCATAATCAAGCGAAAGGTGTTAATGGAAGAACAAACCTTAATACCTTGTGGAGGAATCAAAATTCTTTTAAATGCAGGATCACATATATAGGGAATCAATGCTTGTTGTTCCACTAGTGCATGGGGAAAAAAAGAATAAGTTCTACGTTTCTGTTATTTAGATCCATTTCTCTATCTAACTGGTGCATTGGTTGCAAAATCGTACTCACAAATTATTAGTATTCCACTGTAAATATGGTGTTTTGATAGAATTAATTTTTCGCTTGTGCACCCACGTATATGTATGTGAGTGTGTTCATACATCGATAAGAAATATTTTTTTCCACATAATATCCCTCATTTTCATGGCACTTAATACAGTAGTTAATGTAAATCACATAGTTATAAGATTATACAGTGACAATTACAGATCAGGCAACAGACTTATTGATCCGACCTCGTTCATATAGTGGCGTCACGAAGATTCAACTCTAAACAAGACTCGTTGCTTCATGGTCTAACTCTACTGTTTTGTATTGTATACAAACAAATAAAGAACATAAAAGTATAAAATTATGTATTTATTTATTTATTAAAATGTATTTATTTCTATTTCTTTATTTAAATGATAAAAGCCCGCGCGTATCTGAATCAAGAATTTTAGTCGATATATAGGAATTACCAATTTAGCTTATTCAGTAAGGCAACTCCCTGGCAATGAGCTGGTTGTAAGTTCAAATCACGATAGAAATTGTTAATTTTGCAGTCCTCATTTTGGAGAGTATTGTTATCGTTGTTTTTGCTGTTCTTGCTACGGAAGGGAAAAAAAGTCAACTCCAGGCTTCAAGCTTATTGTCTTCAATGGAGTCATTGTTCCCATCGTGTGCAAGGTTCTTTTGAAAAATATCGCATCTCCCCGGTTTGTCAGAAGTTCCGCAGTCCAAATTTGCCCCCACCCCCCCTTCATGTCTTTTTGCCCTCCTGATAGAGATATCAGAACATGGGCGAAATTAAAGAGAACGTGACTCGACCACTGATGACAATCCCGAAGGAGAAAGTTTTGAAAAGTGTGTGTGTGTGTGGGGGGGCACTGGAATAAGTGTGTGAGGTCACAGGGGCAGGTAAACTTTGGAGATAACTAATGCGTCATTGCCCGACGTAGGCTATGTTTTCGTTAATATTAAATGGTTGTATACATTCCGGACATACTTTGTATGCTTGAAGGAATGGAAAATGCTATTATTTGCAGATTACGTTCATAGAGCCACGAATGTGTGAAAAAATCACTATAGCAAACGAAATTTGATACTTTATCTTTTGCAATTTTCGATTTAAAATTTGGTTGACCAACTTTGAGAATTCAGTCTGTATATTATGCATTGAAAACGAAGAAGAAAGGAATTTTCAGTGTTCATGAGCTTTTGCAAGTCTTACAGATGAAAACAGTTATCTTGTGTATAAATAGAATTTTGGAATGTTAGTGTTCGAATGATATCATATCAGAAGTACGTCGATTTGAGGTGACTTGCAAACGTGAGTCAGTTTTGATACGAGACCCCATTGAAATATTCAGGAACTTAAGTTTGCCCCGGCGCCACAGGAGATCTGAAATATTTCCATTTGTCGGTTTTCTTTTCGTTTTTCTTCGTGAAGGTTTCGTGTAAGATAGCTAGGTTTTTGCATTTAGGAAAAGAAGAAAAAAGGCGGTTTTTGATTGCGGGATACCCTGATAACATTTTAAAGCTGGACAGCCGGCTAAGTTGATTCACGATTTTCACACGCTATTTGTCTTGTCAGTGACAGATAGGAGACATTAAAAATGTATCAATCAATAAATAAAGCAAGCAGAACAGAAAGAAGAATTAGTTCAGCGACAAAACAATAAATAAATAAGGCAAATCTGTTTTTGGCCGTTGGTTTCAATAATCGGATACTCTGAAAGATAAACAGCGGGTTGGTGCCTTCCAGTAAAAAGTGGGTTTGGTTGATTGATAGCAAGGAGACATTGGTGGTTTACAGTGTTCTGTTGCTCATACATCATAAATACGAAAAAGATGTCCAGTTCTTTATGATTTAAAAAAAAAAATTATTTTTCGACCCGATAGAAAAAAAAGAGAAAAAAGAGAAAAAAGAAAAGAAAGAAGGAAAGAATCCAAAGCAAAAAGGAAAGAAAGAAAGAAGGAATTAAGAGCAAGAAAAAGAAAGTAAAAAAGATAGAAAGAAACAGAAGCAAGCGATGGATAGAAATAGAGAATCCAATGCAAAAAAAAAAAAAAAAGAAAGTAAGAAACCAAAGCGAAAAAAAAGGAAGGAAGGAAGGAAGGATAGAAGGAAGGAAGAAAGGAAGGGAAAAAAGAACCTAGAGTAAAAGAAAGAAAAGAAGGAAGGGGAAAAGGATAGAAGTCTAAAACAAAAGGATGAATGAAAAAGAAAAGAAAAAGAAAAGGAAGAGAAAGAGGGACATGATGGAAAATAAGAAAAAATCGAGAATGGAAGAAAAAGAAAAAGATTGAAATAAAAGGAATAAAATGACTGAACTGAAAAATCATTAATCAAAGGACATTCTCAGATTTTGAATAAAGGAACAGAATTGAAGAAAAATAAAAAACGTTTGAGAAACAAAAGAAAACATTCGTTCATTGTTCTCTTCCTAACCGAAACGTGATTACTTTTTGTGAATGTTTCATTAAATAGAGTTAGTTAATTCTTTACAGTTTGTGGATTTGACAGGAAGACATTTTTTTGTATGGTTTGAAATAATTCTTATTCTTTTTTTTGTCAAAAAGATACTTTGGCAAGAGGCGATAAATACACGGTTCGCATTATTCATAAAATTCCGTATGCCCATATCGTTAAGACGTCGGACAAAATAGTGTTGTTGTAACCATGGTTCATGGCTTATGTAGTTACATATGATATATATATATATATATATATATATATATATATATATATATATATATATATATATATATATATATATATATGTATATATGTATATATATATATACATATACATGTATATATATATATATATATATATATAGATATATATATATATATATGTATACATATATATATATATATATATATATATATATATATATATATATATGTATATAGTAGATGGTGGATTCGCTACACAAACTAGCTCATGTTTCTGCCCTCTTTGGGCCTCATCAGGCGAATCTGATGAGGCCCAAAGAGGGCAGAAACATGAGCTAGTTTGTGTAGCGAATCCACAATGTGCTATTTATTTCCAGCTCTACTCTAAAACAACTTAAGATCATGAGTTAAATGTTGTATATATCGAGCACTCTATGAACTAAATCCATTACATTTCAGAAGTGGCTTTATATTATTGATACATTATTATATTATGTTATACTGCTGGCCTGATTTGTACCACATATACTGTGTATATATATATATATATATATATATATATATATATATATATATATATATATATATATATAAAGTTTCATCTTATATTGGATTCATAACTACCACTTTGTCGCATCGCCGAACTTGCTACTTATCAGAACAAAGTTCCATTTACCAACACATCAAACAATTACACCTTTACCCTCTTACAATATCTGCAAGACCTTTATCGACAACAGGAGGAAATTACACAGTACTGGCAATATAAAGAGACTTCAAATCCTGAAGGCCATCTACATAATGACTCGACGAACCGCCATCAATAAAACCTCTTTTGAGATGCCTATAACGGAAGTTGCAATAACAACACATGACACGGGGAACTTCCTTCTGAACAAATGAAATTGTAATCTAACGTAATTGGCAATGAATTATTATTATTATCATTATTATTATTATTATTATTATTATTATCAAATAAAATGTATCTATGGGTATTTACATGTACAATTTGCAATCAGAATTACCTATTCGACTTTCAAATACATATTAATCCAATAACAGCATAACATCGCTCTTTTTCTGGTCACTTTTATCCGTCGTTGTTACATACGAAAATACAGTCAAAACTCAATATTGAGAGTTCGATAAAAGAAAGAAAGAAAAGCCTTCTTAGCCGAATGGTTGATCAACCATTAGCGTCGAGAGCAAGAAGAGGCCTACTCAGCCTAATGATGAATCCGCCACTGACCTCAAAAGCAAAGGTAAAAAAATTGCTCTCAATGAGAATCGAACCCAAAATCTACATTTGTGTTGCAAAACGCCCAAGACTACTGAACCGCGGAAACACAATTGAGCAAGAAACTTGAATTTATAAATGACATTATCAGACGAATACCTGAAAACCTTGGATGAATATCTATGCCCTTTTTAAAATTCTTATTTCTTTTATCGTTTAATGATACTATCATTATATTAGCTTTTTAATGGCATCTTTACTAGCAATGTAATTTTAACCGAAAAGAAAAATAAGTAAAATATATATACTTGTCTTCATAGAAAAATATACCGATTTGACACGGCATGACGTCACAGAATCACAATTTAATCAAATTAGAAAGAGGATTCATCTTTTCGAACTGATGCTGTAATCTGGTGATTTTTTTTTTTTTTACTTTCCATTTTATTTCTGGTGATTTTTGGTTTTCTCTTTTGAGTTCCCATACATACTTTGATAGTGTTGTGTTGTGTTCGTAATCTTTGTTCGTAAATGATAGTTTGTGTTGATCACTCCGGGTTTCCATGTTCTTTCCGTTATTTCTATGTATGCTTGTCCTGTGTTCCATTTGGATGTGTTGGTAGCTTGGTATACAATTCTGGATTAAAGGCAATTTCCTTTTAATTGACATGTGGATTTTTTCCTGTCGATGCATTTTGTTGCTGATAGTTTTCGTGTTCATTTAAGCAATAAGAGGCCAAAACTATCTATCTAACAACAACAACAACAACAGCATCAACATCAACAAAAACAACAATAACAACAACAACAATAATAATAATAATAATAATAATAATAATAATAATAATAATGATAATAATAATTTCATTTAACACAATCAATCTTGACTAATTTTAGATGAATTTATCTACAAGTTTACTCACATCCCCATTCATGGCTCTATAAAACAACCAAAACAATCCCATTTCTCTCAATTATTCATTCGCACGAAACACCACTCGAATATACCAATAAACCCCACCCTATCACCCACTCACGAGATAAAACAACCAAATAAACAAACACCCCATCCCACCACCAACATCCCACCCAACTCAAATTCCCCTACAATCACCCACCACATCCGTCACCCACCCAGCGATGGTAGGACCACACCAAAACAACCACCAATCCCTTCCCTCGGGAACAGGGAATGAAAGAAACAAAACCGTTAACGGAAACCCATCAAAACAAAATCTTGGTTGTATACAAAGAAATACAAGTGGAAATATTTTTTCTCTTTCTTACAATTAACTTACTGCTTTTTTTTTTGCAGCTATAACCATTTGAACTTTCGAAAAGATATTCGATTATTGCAATAGGCTTTAAGAGATCGTTAGAAAGAAGACGCTCTCAAAGGAAATTTACAGTTAATAAATGAACAATTTCATTAAACTGCATTGCAATGATCATCAACATTTTTTTCCTTTCTTCGCTACTATTTACATCCATCTTAATATTTTTGTTGTTTTTTAGAAGTTTTTATGGTCTGAGAAAAGTTGCAATAAAAAGCAACAAAAACATCAAGACGAACGTAAATAGCAGAATATAAATGATAAAAAAACAATGTTTGCAATGATTTATAATTCTTCATCTACTGAAATATTAAAAAAAAATGGAGCTCAGAGAAAAACATTAACGTCTAAAATGCCGTTCGACTAACCGATTCTTGAGTGTTTAATCGGCGTATAATCTGGATTCATATTGTCCAGATGAATAAATTGATAGCACAAATAACATCGAGACGCATTTATGATTTAGTAAACTTTCCACGTCTTTTTAAAAAAAAAACTGCACAGTATGTTTTCACGATACGCCACAAAACTCAACCTAAAATTCGCATTCAATCGTTCAAGACTGAAACGTGAATTATTGAAACTGCAAATATCAAAGAATAACTGTATACTGACGTCGAAAGGCACAGAGAAATATATTTGTCAAAGATAAAAATGATAAGAATTTATTGATTTATCTATTGAATTTAGTGCTTCAAGTTATAAATCTATGAAATGGAAATCTACTTTTTATAATCAATTACTTTATACATTCATCTGATCTTTTTTTTATTTATCTTCTTTATATTTAATAATGTTTCATATTTAATGATAGTTTATACCTATCAATTTATGATTTTTACCCGATATATATATATATATATATATATATATATATATATATATATATATATATATATATATATATATATATATATATATATATATGAAATTACGTTTACGAAAATAATTCATACTCGTGCAAAATCTTTTGAGCAATGAATTCGTTTTCAGTGGTAACGGCATAAGATAGTGATTAACTACTGGAAGAAATAATGCAAGAGGTTTCCAAGAAAATATTATATACTAATGAATCCCCATGAAAAAGAAATCTCTAAAAAAAACAGGTTTCCCAGCTGGAGTAGAGCGTTCCTGTAAAAGAGTTTCATGAGCCAAAATAGCGTTAAGTGAAGCAAGAAAATTGGTGAGGATGACACGTCCGGCTGGGTCATTGGAGGTTGTGGCAGTGAGAGGCACAGGAGATTTGGGTGTAGAACAGAGGAATAGGGTGTGCGTTGCATCTATAATGAATGGCTTGCTGCAGAAAAAAAGCTGAACAATTCTTTCGCTTTTTGCCAAAAAAACACAACCCCCCCCCCCAAAAAAAAACAAACGAAAAAGTGATTTAGTGCAAGTTTTCGAAAAACGGGGACAGTTGGTAATTGAAAATGTAGATTTTTTTCAATTTATTAAAGAAGAAGCTAAAATATCTCCCCACAATGGAAGTGAGTCTTCTGGTCAAGAGATATTTTCCAAGTAAAATTGTTTCCTTCGTGGTGACCATTTCTGGTCCTGTTTTCTTTGACATCTATATGTACACAGAACATTATCAATTATGATTATTATTGTATGAAAACCAAGAAAATTTCACTGTTCATTGTATGAGTATACTCCAATTCTTGTTTATCGAAAAATACCATCTCCAAAATTATTTGTATCCTGATAATTTAGAATATTCCGAGTAAATTATATTTCTGGAGACTCCATTATTCCTTATATATCACTTGGTAGTGGGGCAGTTTCACTGGAAATTTCAAGCCAATTGAGCTTTTTCTGATAAATGCATCTAATTTGGTACACTTATTGCTAAAAGCATTTTAAAAGAAGATGTGTACTGAGCTATCATCAATTTTCAATACGTCACTCGTGGCCGCCATTTTCCTTCTTTGAGAAACATTTTCAGCTTATTTTTTTTCATAGCAAATTCATAAATGAATACTTTTACTGTAACCCTTTAAAGTGGATTTATTCTCGGTTTTACTTTTCATCTTATGGAAACATGGACCTCAATGTAGACTTATCTCGCAGACCATCATCTTTACACTTTAGGTTCAAGATTCCATTGGATCAAAATTAAAACCAAGATTAAATCCTCTGTAAACGGTTGCAATGTATTCATCTATAAACCGGTAAGAAAAGAATGCGTACCAGATATAGAATATTGAACAAGAACATTCTAAGATAAAATAGACGCAGAAATATTATTGCTGTGGCACAAAATAGCTATTTATAGTGGCATGTCCTCACAAGTAACCAGACTTTTCATTAATTTTTTGGTTAAGCATTCCCAAGTTTTTATAACTATATTAACACATCTCTTTCTGGTCCTGTTTTCTTTAACATCTATATGTACACACAACATTATCAATTATGATTACTATTGTATGAAAAAAAGATCAGTTACCGGGTGAAATTGAATCACCAATATTAGAATACAAAATGAACACACTAACCCACTGCGCTATGGTGACGTATGTCTCAGAAGCTATTTATTTTCTAGATATAAATCATTTGTGTCAGACTTTTGTGCTACTTCTCATTTCCCACACTAAAATTCTTGTTATATGTTTACCAATTGGAGAATCTTGTTTTTTTCTTCAAGAAAAAAAAACAAAAACAAAACAAAAAAAACAAAACAAAGCAAACAAATAAGAAAAAACAAACAAACCCAAAACAAAACATTTGCAGGATTAAATTAAGTGTAGATGGATAGTTTGGTGTAATTTACTTCAACAACTTGAGCGAGCATCGTGTAATATCAAATTTGAAGTAAAAATTCCTCAAAAATCTGCCTAGCGTTTTTCAAAGCGATTTTCGCGAGTCGGTGTGATCAAAAGTGTTACACACAATAAAGGTCCCTGCAAGATGACGTAAATTCATTTGAAATTTGTTGAATTTTAGAAAATTTATTACACAATTAGAGTCGTCGATTCGTGTGAAGACTCAACTTACTCATATTAAGGGAAGAGCTATGTCAAGCCTATTTGATTAATTATAAAAAGTAAACTGATTACTTCACCAAAAGATGAAAAATGGCTGCCATGGACGGCCTATTGAAAATATCAAAATTATTTTTGGAATGTCGTTGGCTCTAAATATACAAAATCAAATGTTTTTATCACAAAATCCAAAATAGATCAGCCAAGTTGCCCCACTATAGAAGATTTTGTGTCATCAATATAAATTCAAAGGAGTGCTGGTAATTTTTATCATGTTCTAGAAGATTCTTATGGACTACAAATCATGACGAAATCTCATAGATACATATATCATGTCACAATTCACAGTCTGTATCAGAATATTACTAATAAAACTATTCGAAATAGTTCACGTCAGCAACAAAACGATTTCAAGTTGAATACATCAGAAAAAAGTTTGTTTGCCACCCTCTTCTCGTCTCCACCCCAACAATTGCCTTAAGCACGTCTTGGTGAGCGTGAACCGCAGGTTAAGAACCACTGGTCTATAAGCTGTCAGGAAACTCTTAGCTTTCGACAGAGTCTGTCACTCTCCTGCTTATACGGACTTTCTTAATGGTCGATGGCATTTCCCGCGTGCAAATACTTCCTTCTTCTTTAAATGTTTCATTCGACTGACCTTTCAGAGACCATTTGCTTTGAAACGCCTACATTCAGGATTCAAGGTGCAAATCAACACACCTACGAGTAGACATTTTACTCCCTCTTCTGCCACTTCCTGATTTGCCCTCCCTTTCCATCCCCGTCTCTGTCTCTCAGCTGTTGGTACTCAACCCGTCCATGGCTTTCCCCACAAACCTAAAGCTTCTTTCTTTCCCCGCTCACATCTTTGGAATTTCAAAGAAAAAGAAAACTTAGATCAGTAAACATTTAGTACTGGCGTAAAATCAAGTAAACTGTTTATAACATTATGTAGCATAAATCTCCGACATGACAGAAAAGACCTCTTGGGGAGCTAAAACGTAGAGTGTCTTCTAGGGATTAAACACAAGACACAGTTGGTTACTATGAAAAAGTATGACGACGCCACACAACAAATTGTTATTTTGTGAACATGAGATATATCCGATAATAAAATGTAAATGGCACAAACATTGATGTGTAAGAAAATAACCCTTATCCCAGTTCACAACTCACACTTTGTTCTTTTTTATTTGGAACTTTCTGTGAAATTTTTTGCAAAAAAATAGGCCAAGATCATGATAGTGAAAGATCAACTCTGAAGATCCCCAACTCTCTCTTTCTCTCTCTCACTGTTGTAGATTTCCCTAATATTTCTCCCTCTTTACCGTTGCCCGCTTTTTTCATCTCTCTTGCTTTATTTTTTCCTTCTCTCTCTCTCTCTCTCTCTCTCTCTATCTCGCCTTTTTTTCTCTCTTTTCAACCTCACTTAGATAATTTATTCATATTCGTTTATTTACTTGATACGTTACCGTTTCTTTACTGCTACCCCATTCTTATCTCTCTCTCTTTATCTCTGTCTTACTCTCTCTCCAGATCTCTGCCTCTCTCTATCAATTTTCATTCGTTTATTCCATTGATAGTTCACTTTTCCATTACCTTACTCCCTCTCTCTCTCTCCACCGTATATATTTGAATATATTTTCCTCTTTACCATTGACCGGTTTCAAGAATTTTCAAAAAAAAAAAAACGAAAGGTTTCTTGCTATGGAATTGATCGTCATATTTATATGCTTATATAAACATCAATACTCCAAAAATCTATGAAAATTTTATATTCAGTTACTTTACTGTAACATATATACAGTCACAGTAGCTACAAAAAGACTTGCTTTGAGATGTTCTTTCGAAGTGAAGACTTAGAAAATGAAGGAATCAGAGTAGACAGCGAATATCTGAGAAACCTCAGATTTGCAGACGACATTGCCCTTTTTGCAGACAACTTCCATGACCTTCAACAAATGCTATATGAACTGAATAAAGAAAGCAAGAAAGTCAGCCTTCACATGAACTTCAGCAAGATGAAGATCATGTGCTACAATCACGTCGGAAATAAACACACGAAGATCAAAATTGGAAATGCAGAAGCGGAGAAAGTAGACCACTACATCTACCTACCACATGGAATCTCCTTGAAATTCTCAAAAGAAGAAGAAATCAAAAGAAGAATCACGATAGGATGGCAAGCCTTTGGCAGAACAAGCTCAATCTTCAAGAAGAAGAAAGTCCCATTAGTCCCTAAAAAGAAGAATACACAACTAATATATCCTCCCGAAGGTTTTCTATTGAGCTGAAAAGTATATATATATATATGTATTAAGATATATATATATATATATATATATAT
Organism: Thysanoteuthis rhombus; assembly: GCA_963457665.1. NCBI lineage: Eukaryota > Metazoa > Mollusca > Cephalopoda > Oegopsida > Thysanoteuthidae > Thysanoteuthis > Thysanoteuthis major. Next base: position 62,548,202 of record OY735204.1, read on the forward strand.
ATATATATATATATATATATATATATATATATATATATATATATATATATATATGAATAGTGTTATATAATATGGGAACTTCATTTGAAGCTATTCACAACGTACATAGAGTACACAATTAAAAGAAAATGGGGCTGTTGCAGGATTCAAACTTGCGACCGACACGCGTAGTGTTGCTCTCACAATTGAGCTAAACAGCCACCGGTAAGGCAAACGCCCAAACAATTGTTTCATCTTACCGACGGCGATATACGTAGTCTAGGCAAAATAACGTATTCACTGTGTAAAAACGGACAGAAGATCTGTTTGAATAGAGTCTCAATATAACAACGCAATTTATTATAATTCTGTCGGATCATTGATCCATTACTCAACAACAACAACAACAACAACAACAACAACACACACCTATATGTGTGTGTGTGTGTGTGTGTGTATATATATATATATATATATATATATATATATATATATATTGTTTGTGCTTTCTTTGATATCATAATTATTAAAAAAAATGTTCCCCTCCCTAGAAGGGAAAAAAAGTTTACCCTTAATTCTAGCTCCAAAAAGGTAAAAAAATATTTACCCACTCTTTCGATCCCTGAAAGGGAAGAGGAATTCAACCTTCCGTTTTGACCCCTGAAAGAGGAAAATAAATTCCACTCGCCTTTAACAACTACGAAAAAGCTACTTCCTTTCGCTTTTGACCCCAACAAAAAGAAAAATGATTACCCTGCTATTCGGCCCCTAAAAATAAAAAGAGGGTTACCCCCATTTTCAAGAGGAAAAGAAGTTTACCTTAATTTTAGACCCATAAAAAGGAATAAAAAAAATATTCTCCCCACTTTCGAATGTGCTTGAATATAGTTGAATTAGACTTTTTTTTAGTTGCAGGTAATTGCGTCACTAAGCCAGCTTCAGTTCAGTTGGGGTGGAACTAATGAGTAAATTAGTAATTAAATTTGGTATGACTGATATCAGAATAAAAGTTATTTAAAAAGAATATTGATGTTTTTGGATGCGGCCGTCTTTTCACTAAGACTGGTTCATGTGTTATTACACCAGCCGAGAAGAAATTTTTTCTAACACCAGTGGAGGTCTGAATTTGTAATGGCTGTGTCTTATAGTTTTAGCGCAGATAGATGAAGACAGCATTTTATTATGAAGGCTTTTTGAGTAATGAACGTCAGCATCCTCTATATGCATATTGTTCGGGAATTTATAGCCCTCCAATGGGTCAGCACGCTTTCTTCTGTATCCCAGGGTCACCAAATTCAATTGTTTTAATCTTTCAGTGTAAGACATATTTCCCATTCTATGCCATCTGGCCCCAACTCTACGAAAACTATGATCAGAATATGAAGCCAAGTGAAAACTTACAAAAAAACGAGATCAGAATATGAGATTTGATAAAAAGCCAACTCCCCAAAGAGTATGATCAGAACAAAACATTCTCTGGCATAAAATTTCCCTCGGAAGTCAGGAAGACCTTTATCAACGTCATACCTTGTGAACGCAAAATAAGGATCTAGTTCCGCATTATAGTTATATCGTAAATAGATCCTGCTCTTAGAACACCGAAAAAAAAAATCAAATTTTCTTTGAGCGTTTTGATGGTTTCCCGGTTGTGAATTCAATTCCTTCCTTTATTATTTCCCTTTATACATTACTAGCATTGCGCATTTCTCAATGCCAAACCCCAATCCTATGTACTGACTGCAGATCCTGTTCTGTAGTTCCTTTCAATTCTTAGCAAAAATAATACTGAAGAAAGTGCTTGAGTATCGAAGCGACTTGCTGTCACTTGATCTCAAGTAAAAGCCACCTGTTCTTACTGATGTGAAGATTCAATGAGAACAAACAATAATAATAGTTTGATCAGAATACTGAGGGGAGTGCTTAAGTGTTGAGAAGACTTGTTTCCATTTAATTTCCTGCGAAAAACCTCCTAATACTATCCTTGTGAAAATTTAATGGGTATCATCCGTATATTTCTAAATTTTGGATTTGTTCCTTGCATCAACGATAGTTATAATGAAATCAAATAGATTGAGATAACCGTACATACTTATTCGTTTTTTATATGAACCATTATTCTTGAATTTTACAACTAATCTTACCTTCATCTCAAGAGCAAGTAAAAAATTGAGAGGAAAGAAAAAAGTTGTTATAACATTCAAATATAACATGTATCTAAATTTTTTTCAGAAGTTAATTTAGTTTTTCAAACGGAATGACAGATTTTCCCGGATTTTGAATCCCCTTCAAAACTCCATTGTTTACCAAAATCCGATTTCACCGTTTCCACCTTACCATACAAAACGGGGAGAATATCCCTGAACGAGTTTCCTACCTTTCTCTTATTTTCAAATACGAAGGATATTAGTCTTACAAAATGTATTTTCCTTCTCACGATCATTTCATTAGTGACCCAACGCTCCATAAACAAAAAAAACAATGAAAGGTGTACGATGTTTGGCCGGAAAGTTATTTCGTATATCTCAAGAACCTATTATACGTCATAATTATCAAATACGAAACCCAGGTGTTTCGCCATATATTTTATAGCTATACTATCACTGATATGTGTTAATTGGCTTCTGTATGCTGATTGGTAAGTTGCTGTTCATGTCAGACAGTCTTCTAAGAGCTTCCAATTTGCAAATTCAAATGTCGTTGGAGGCTACTTATTCACTCTCTGATTCAAGTTGTTTACTTGACCATGGTAGAATATAAAGAAAACATTGTCCATAAAATATCTGTGCAAATTTGGAAAATTGTCTAAAAACCAAATATTACGATACTTGCAGAGGGGTAGTTGTCGAGGGGGGGGGGAGACAAAGTAATATGTCTTTTTTACAAATATTCATCCACCTACTGATTACGGCCAATATTTGCCTTGATGTTTTGGAAGAATTTTTGGTACCACAGTTGGCTGACCTGCAACAAAAAATTTTTCTACCTATGTCGCCTGATGTAACTCCTACGGATCTCATGTGGGGGAAACGTTAAATATCTTGTCAATCACAAACGTTCAAGACCTCATGGATCTCAAGCAAATATCAACCAATGATGAAAAGATGGTCTGACGTACCTGGCTAAGAATTGAATAATGTCCAGATGTGCTACGAGCGACTACTGGTACCTATGTAGAAGTGTATTAATGATTGTAAAAAAGGCATTACAATTATGTTGAAACAGTGATGCCTCACTTAACGAAGATAAGTTCCACAAAATGACTCGTTAGATCAAAATTCGGTAAGCGAATAATCAAAACAATGGGATTTCAGTAATTAGTTCCAAATAAAATATTAAACTCTAAAACCACGATATTACCCTTGATAATAATGTGTATTATACTATACTACTTTCTAAATAATGCGAGAATGCTAATAAACGTGTAAATAATGTAATGAATAAGTAATCTTATCTGTTACTTTCCGCGGCAGGGGTACCTTTTCAGAAAGGGCATATTACGTCATTTTATTGTGATGGCTAAAATCGGCTAAAATTTTTATTTCCAGCTTAAGATATTGCTACAATCTTTGCATACTTATTTGAAGTCCACTTATCAAATAAAATAACTGAGACTTCAGAAAGAATCATTAATGAGAATAAAACGTTTACTTTCATTAAAATTACTAATCATTTTTCAAAAATTGGCCAGATCTTAAATTTTCATTGGATAGATTGGAGAGAAATAATAAATAGATCTAGCCAGAAAAAAAGGTTCTGCGATAAATCGACATCTAAAAAATGCCAAAACGAGCTAAAAAATACTGTCAGCCGTTAATGGACATTTTGAGCAGCTAAAAGTGTACCTGGATATAGTGCTAAAATGCGATGAAAAAAGTGCTAAATGATGAATTTTCGCGATGCCCAAACAAGAAACGTGCTAAATTCAGCGCGAAAAGCACGGAATTGGCAACTCTGGTATCTGGTTACTTGGATTTTTTCTTCTTGAAATAATAGAAATGGAGCTCGTAAACTTCGCTAAGTTTCATTGTAGAGATGCCAGATTCACTTTTCACGCACAATTTCCTGTTTTATTTGGATTGTAATTGTCTTTCTTGACTTCTTTAGTGGACCACCCGCAGTGAATCTCTGGGGAATCGTGGTTTAATAATTATTACAAAATAAATAATGCAAAATACCGCAACAGTTTTTGTGTTAACGAACGTCACAACGAAGCGCAGGTAAGCGGCGTAGGAATACACACGGGTCCTTTTTTTTGTTTATTTTTTCAGGCTAGCGCGGTTATGGAATATTTCCTCATATCATCGCTGATAGATAAACCGCTGACAGTTGACGACCGCTCGCTAAACGAAACTTAATAGTTTTATTTCTGTCGCTATCTGAAAAATATTTGACAAAGAGTTTGTTTTCTTTGCAAATGGGACCTCTCGCTAAGTGAAATTTCTTTTTGAGATTCCTCTGCTACGAGGGGGTACAAATGTGTTCGTTTTAAAAAAAATATTTCTTTGAATTGTGAAGATAATTCATCGACACCCCTTTTAGGATGGAAGAAAAGTAATAAAAAGCACGTCTGTCTGCTGCAGAGTCAAATTCCACCACTGCTTCTGTTCTGCCCGAAGATTATTTCTGCAAATTTTCTATCGTACATGTAATAAACAAAAAATTATAACATAAACCTTTCAGTTTGGTGCAGCAGTCTACTAATCACTTGGGCGTGATTTTAAATCACGCCAGGGAAATGTTAGTTTCATATATCAGTTTGGTTTAACGTGACGTGAAAGACAGCGAAGAGTTTACTCCCCTAAATTCAGTGGGAATTATTTTTTATTCTTGTTACAGGTGATAAATAAAGGCAACTCCAGGCTCCGTCTCGAACTGGAATTCGACAATTAATACCAAGCACTATTTATTATCTTCACTTTCACAGTTTGATCACCGGGCACTTGTTGTTGATGTACAGTAATATTTTCCCTCGAGAGCATTCCTTTTTTTGGTGACATTTATAAGTCTGACCTTTTCTAAGCCAATCGTTTAAGAAAAAAAAAGAAGAAAGAAAGACTTAGAAGCTAACAAATCTAGGTGAACATCTACAAATTCAAATCATGACTTGTGCTTTTCATAGGTAGGCAGAGAGACGTTGCTCTTGCCCTGACCCTAACCTCTTGGATCTAAAACAATATCTCGTCTTTCCAGCAGGCCCACCAGCCTAAAAAAATGGGTATACAACCAATGCATCCTCCCAATAGTCACCTATGGAGTCGAAAGATGGAACCTAACATAAAGATTGGCGCTCAAACTAAGAACTATGCAACGTGCACAGGAAACAATAAAAAAACAGGAGACCAAAATAATGTCCATTAGAAAACTCAAGTTGTAATGAGCTGGCCATGTTGTTAGAATGGCAAACAACTGCTTGACATCACGGCTCATTACGTGGATCCCCAGAGATCACATGTGCAACCGGCTCCGACAAAATGGCAACGCCTATGATAAAGAGGTCTGGCGAATCTTGGGGAAAGTTTATGTCCAACGACGGACGCTAAAAGGCTGACCCGATTATGATGATGATGATGATTGTCAGGTAATTAGAGATGTACATATCATAACCCAGTCAGTAGCGCTTAACTCAATTTCTGATCACCATCAATCTACTTCCTACATCTTCATTGTTGAATCATACAATCATCATCATCAGTCTTTTACCGTCCGTCGTTGAACATAGACCTTCCCCAGGATTCGCCACAATCCCCTATCATGGGCATCGCGGAGGCAGTATTTCCTGAATTTGTCAAGTTCATCTCTCCATCTTGTGTTCTGTCGGCTTCGGGGATCTGGGGATTCATGTTGTGAGACGTGATATCCATCGGTTGTCTCTCATTCTTGCAGCATTGCCCGCCCATTATCATTTGAGTTTTATGATAGTTTCTATGATGTCATGAACACCTGTTTTCTTTCTTTATATACTGTGCTGTCTTGTGATCTCTCCATGTAAGGCTGAGCATGATTCTCTCATGCGCACGTTGCATACTTCTATGGTTCGTACAATGAAGATTATACAATCAAATCTGTATTAAACCATTAGGAAGTAAAATAAGTTATTTAGCCCTTATAAGTAAAATCGCTCTATTCTGTCAGTAATGCTTGTCTTCATTCCCAGCCATCCATTTTCCTGGACGATTTTCTCTTGTGAAACCATTAGTGATGCATTTATGTCATACATGTAACAATTCTCTCCTGTTAGTAACACTTACATTCATTCCTGACCACTGACAATCTATTTAGCTATTTCCAATACTTTTTTTATAGTAAAATCAGTAGCCAAACATTTACATAATACATATCTTCATCCTATTTTGTCAGTAATGTTTGCATTAATTCTTGACCCGTGACGATCCATTTTGCCTTGATCTTTAAAGCGCAGTGTGCAGATCGGGCGCTGAAACTTTCAAAAAAAATTGAAAATTTTCCTTGGTTCAATCAGTGATTTCCCCCACTTTTAGAAATATATTGTTAGCAATGAAGATCAATAGAGCTGCGAAACGAAGAGGGGGAATCGCTGGGCAGCAATCAGAAGCTCCCCACCCCCAAACCTTGCTACGTATAATTTAAGAATTAAATCATCGGGAGGAAAGGAAGAAAAATATGTCTGCTTAGTCACTAAATACAAACCGTCACGTGACCAACGTCTTTTGGCATCATGCCATATAGGGGTGATCAATTGAAAAATCATTAAAAAAAGTCTGAGTTTTCAAAAAACAAAAATCAACGTAAATGCTGACGAACCTAAACTAAGAGATCAGCATAGCAATAAATTACATCGTAAACTGCCCGCCAATAAAAAAAACTATTTGGGGGTGGGGGATGTCCAAAAACAAGATGATGTTTTTTTCTTGACGTAATTAGGGGAGAATGTTGAAAAAAACTCATTCTTTAAAAAATTTGTCAACCAAAATTTTTTAATTAATTTCATAGCCAATTTCTGGTTAAATATGATTAATATTACTTTGAGATAACTTGATAGATTTACGAGTAACAAATTAAGATAATTCAAGTCGGTCTACCTAACACTTTCTTTCAGTGTACATAGTCATGAAGACCAACTTAAAAACTGGAAGAACCTATGCTGACAGTCTCTAATAGCAACAATCACGTGTAAGTTGTTGTCTTGTACGTGTTGAAAAACCACAACACGAATCTCGCCAACAAGATCTGAGAAAGAATGGCCGATGGAGAATAGACAAGCACATTGAAGCTTATTCAAGGAGAACTGTTTTTGCTACTCGATTCACGTGTCCCGAGTGAGATTAATCCTCTTTCCGTAGCTTTGAATTAGTAATGATGCGGTCTTCCGTGCTATGAAGATGAACGGCTGCTGACGAGGGTGAATCTTTGAGTGCGTGAACATGACAGGTAGTTTATAGCTGAATTTTGATCTGAAAATTCCTCTGTATAATGTTCGATCTGCACTGAAATAAGGCATTCCATAGTAAAAAAAAAAATTCTATGTTACTCATGAATTTATTTGTTTATCTTAAAGATACATGATGAATTTACCTCGAGACAAATAAATAAATTTTGTTTAAAAATTCTTTTCTTTCACAAAGTAATTTTTTCTTTCGTGTATGTATGTGTGTGTGTGTTTGTGTGTGTGTGTGTGTGTGTGTGTGTGTTGTTGTGCGTGTGTGTGTGTGTGTGCGTGCGTGCATGTGTATTAACAGACTGGACCAATGTATTTATTAGCATTGACTGTATAATGTTCAATTCATTTGATTGATATTGCCCACCCTGGATTGAGTGCATTGACAAAGAGGGAGATTATACTGGAAAAATAGATATTCGTTGCGTAAAATGCGATTTTCATCATAAGACTACTGACTTATTGATGTGCCTATGTACAAGAGAGAGAGAGAGAGAGAGAGAGAGAGAGAGAGAGAGAGAGAGAGAGAGAGAGAGAGAGAGACAGAGAGATAGAGAGACAGAGAGACAGTGTGTGTACGTATGTGTGTGAGAGAGGGAGAGAGAGAATAGAATGGGATGAGATGGATGAAAGAAAACAAACGAACGTGAAAATAAAAACGTCTTCCCAATACTTTTTATTTCCGTAATTGTTCTGTACTTGTCATATTATCTAAAGGCAATCAATAGCCTGAATAGAGAGCTTGTATTCATTTACCTCTCCCTGGGGGCATATATGAAACAAGATCGGTTTAATATGGGACCAACCCTGAATAGAGAGCTGGGTGGAAAAAATGTCGACATTTGGATTCTCCGTTAACGTGATGGCATCTCAGATGATTTGGGAGTTTTCTTGTTTACATATAATCTTGATGTTTATGGCATCACGTGATATCACGAATAGGTTTTAGTAAACAAATACACCAATACTTTCTTTCACAGAAATAATTACCTATCTAGTGATACAGCGAGTAATACTATACGAAATAATTGTGCAGTTATTGTTTGAACAGATATGAACAATGTCATATCAATTATGTTATCTTACTATGTTTTTAGATGAAACGTTGTGAGTCATTATTTTTTTTGACCTACATTCCTTTCATCTTTATTTTAGACACTTCTCATCGCAACTTCTTAAATCGTATAGCTATAAGTAAACTGCGCAGGTCATTAAATATTTCCCTGTGTTCCATTAGAAAACTTTCACAAAATGATAAATTCAGAGACTTACCTAGAAGATAGAAAAGGTTGATGTCCTCCTCACATTTTAATTGCAAACTCTCTGTAGATGTTGGTCTTGGTGTAAGAAGGTGAAGGTCGCTCACAAAACTTCAAATAAATGAAAATAGCTATAATAAAATTAGCACTTCAAATTAGAATTTGATTATTAAACTCCGATTCTTGAGATCTCTGACTAAAAATTTGTTTTCTCAAGTTTCGGCACTCAATACATATGCTGTACTTAGAAATGATCAAAGGCTTTTTCAATTGGTCTGGAATTAAGAGTTCAAAATGCTATACAGCATTTTTTTATCAAAATCCTTTTATTCATACGGATTCATGGCATCATAATTCAGTCATCAGAGTATATCCCTTGTTTTTCTACGACCTTATGTCACTTTCTTTACAGTAAAATTGTTTATATACTTCACACACAAATAGTAAAGAGTTGGGTAAACTTCTGAGATTTCCATGAAAATGTGCGAAAGATGAGAGCTATTGTATATGAACAGATATCCCATGCTTTACGAAATTTCGCTTTAAGTCACTTCGCTTTCAAGAAAGACCCCAGGACGCCATGGTTTTGAACTGTGTCTGTGAACATCTGTGCTTTATCTCCAATTATTTTGTTTATCTGTTAACAAGACGTGTCCAAAGTGTCAGAATAGCCTAAAAGAGTTAGTTACAATAAACTTGTCAGACATAGAAGAAGGCTATTTTCCCCCATATAAAACAATAGTAATTGCTTATTCGCTTAAAACATTTCGGCCTACAAAATATTTCATAGGATCACTTACTCCCAGATAGCAGGGGACACCTGTATAATGTTCTGTTCTTCCTGGGTGGACTAATTGTCATTTTGAGAAACAGTTTAATTTGGTTCATAATTTTGAGTCTAACATTGAAGAACTGAAAAGAAATAATAAAATACGATTCCCTGTTCAATATAAGACCGATTCTGGTTCGGGTTGAATTAAATCTTTGCAGAATTTTCCGATATTCCCAAATTGTTGGAACCGCTGATCAGAAAAGGATTGTTCTATAGAGCAGAACTAGTAAGATTCTAAAAGTGGCAGATCTACAGAATTGCACGTTGAAGAACTTCCCATTCCAACTCAACAAGAGTTTGCTGTGTCACATTTGCAACTTGAGGACGAGTTTTGTCATTCACTAGAATCACTAGTCGATTGGCTTTTACAGAAAATTTTTTTTATTTCAATAAGTCTTTCAAACTAGTTGACCAATTCAACTTCACCTTTCCTGTAAGTTCACACGTAGTTTGTGCACCATTCTTCGAAAGTTCCTATAATTCACCAGATTTCAAGTTCTGTTGGCTTCCAGATCGTTCTTTGTCTTCGAGTTAAAAATCTCTTTTTTAAAGACTTCACGCATTATGCTCGGCACCGTTCTTGGATGTACGGTATTATTACCATAAATTTCAATGATCCATTACGTAGCTTCAACAACACTTTTCCTCGGATTGAGCGCAAAAATCAAACATTGTCGAATTTGCATTCTATGCTCAACCATGATTTTTAGCATTCAAAGTAAAAATAATCACTTATCCACAAACTATTCTCAAAGAGCATTCACGCATAAGCAATAAAAAGCTGATTAACCCCCAAAACATTTCTAAAATTTCGCCAACATAATTGCAAAATCAACCTAATTTGTATAATGTTTTTCTTCTTCTTGGATGCAGTTATATTCATTTCGACGAGGATTTTTTAAAAATAATTTACAAAACTGAGTCCAACGTTCGAGAATTACAAAAGAAACAATAATATTTGACCGTCTGACTACAGCTCCGAAGATATTTTAGATAATTAATATCTATACAACAGAATGATTGCCCACTTGCAGAGAAAAAAATAATTGCATCTGTACAAAGATGTTAGTCACAGACAAGCTGGAAAAATGACAAAAATTCTTTTTATTGGTGATCATCAGATTAAAATGTAGTGTTGTTTTTTGGCAATACTTTCTTCAGAAAGTATTAAACGGTAAAAAAAAAAACAAATAACAAAAAAAACAAAACAAAAACCGACAGAATTTAAATGAAGCTCAAAAATGTTTTTCAAAAATTCTTTTCCAATTTTAAAATTCTCTGTATTCTGCTCCAACTTGTGCTGTATTGCGTTTTGTCAGCTTTAAAAATTAGACGATTGGCGGATAATGAAATGGCGTAGCTTTACATTATTTGTCATAAAATGATCAATATGAAAGAATAAGCACATAGGGAAGGGTTGCATAATTGCTACGAAAGAATTCTGAAGTATCCAGTGGGTTTGAATATCTGTAGAATCGTTGTACAGTCTTGATGTAACTTGAAACAACCGGAGAGGACATTACTGCGCATGCATAAACAAAAACAGTCCCATGGGGTTACTCATTTGATTGTGAGACGCCACTGGATGAACTTGTGAACTGTATGACTGTCATATTCAAAATGGCAGAGTCTACCAATTCTCCACGTTTCGGACAGTTGAACCCCCCCCCCCAAAAAAAAACAATACGAAAACATTGCATTACCCAGGTCTATCAGCCGTGCTACAGTAAAAAATTGGATACCTCTGATTTTTCACCGTTGACTAGATTAAAGAGAGAGCAACGAGTTAGTCGATGGCAATCCCGAAAGAGAACTTTACAGACTGTGGAAAGGACGCTGAGATAAGTGTATTTGGTTTGTAAGATATTTTTGAAATAATATCATATCGCTGGACTCTTCCTTGACAGACCTGCACATCATCATCATCATCATCATCATCATCATCATCATTTCAACGTTCGTCGTTGGACATAGACCTTCCCCAGGATTCGCCACAATTCTCTCTCGTGGGCGTCGCGGAGCCAGTACTTTCTGAATTTGTCTAGCTTGTCTCTCCATCTAATATTCTGCCGGCCTCGGTTCCGCATGTGATCTCGGGAAATGGGATCCATATCGTGAGTCGCAATGTCCATCGGTTCACATACGGATTCGTAAATCTGAAGATCAATGGGAGTTAATAAATATGAAAGAGGGGGAGAAATCAGGTTATCTCCCCTTCCTTTATTCGTCCCAACGCCGGTCATCATGAAATTCATCTTATATTCTCTACTGAGAATTACCTATATAGCCTTTACACCTGTCATGTCTTCACTTAGCTGTACAGCCCTACTATTCACCCCTGATTTCTGTGATACTATCGAAGTAATGGAAATATCTTGAAAAAATTCTGAAATAACCATGACTCATACTTTGTGTATGACAATATTTTGTCTTGTAAGTACTCTGTTTCTTAGCAGAATCTTTGTACTGAAGAGCAAGAGGCCTGGGAATCGGATTCTCAGCAGAAGGAGACACGCACAACTGGAGATAAAAAAAAGTTGAGCTTTTATCAACTCGAAATCATGAAAAAGGAAAAAGTAAAGACTGAATTGAAATACCTTTCTCTAGTGGATTTTTGCATCGTTCTTCATATTTTTAGTCAATGTTATTTTTGCAGAGAGAGGACATTGAGAACGAAGTTATCAGATATTCTGCCAAAGGTATAAAGAAAAAAAAAAGAGAGAGTAGAATGTTGGGGAAAATATCTAGACGAGTGGTTCTCTATCTATCTTGCTAATGCACTCTTTTTTAACTATATTTCAGAATGCTATTTCCCAACTTCTAAGATTATTGGAGTGGGTGAATTACAGAACTTGTAGAAAGATCAATATTCAAACAGTATGAAACTACCAGTCACTGTTTCTAATTTTCCCCGGACATCCTGAAATTTCCCCCAGGGGGAATTAACCCCAATTCATTTGTAAACCTCTGATTTAAACTTTGCTAGAAAAATTAAAGTATTGAAACGATGACAGTGATGATCATGTTCATTATTGGAGTGCTTGGAACAATGTAAACGACTGAGATTTGATCATGTCAACTAATGGTA
>OY735204.1:62563273-62598273 GCA_963457665.1 Thysanoteuthis rhombus
TATCTAATGTTGCAGGAAATTTTCTTTCGAAAATGATACTTTTTTTTTCTAAGAATGTCACGTTTCTCTAAAAGCCTTGAATAAATAAGTAAAAGAAGAAAGCAAAAAAGAAAGTTATTGGTGCCCATCCCTCTGAGCGTTACACCTTTATGATCGCCGCTGGCTTTCCCACTTGAGTAATTTTGGCACCATCGAACATCTGTACGACACGATCGAAATTCTTCGCTCGTCTTGGGAATGCAAACCGTCTGAAAAACCGAATTCGATTAGAGTAAGAACAAATAAAACTTCCAATCGAGCTTCAAGTTATAACGTTTTTATTTTATTTTGTCTGACTTAGCATCTCATTCAACTGTCTACATGTTTACGTTGTGAGTAATATGTCTGGAGATTTTCTGACTTCTAAGATTAGAATGGCCCAGAGATACAGAGTGGCACAACGGTTATCGGCACGGAAAACGGAATCGGCGGACTAAGTTCCACTTTAAGCAAGGTTTGATTACTGTGAGAACTGAGCGGAAGACAACTGAACGGGAGACAATTGAGTTTGTGTACAATTGAGCGATAGGATATTAAGAGTATCTGTATCATACCTTCTGTCATTGTTGTTTTAATCACATAATGATAATGACGAGAATAAATGAAAATGTGATAGTGTTCTTTTTTTATATATACGTTACGAAATTCATTTACTTTTAATATTTGTATGGATCGAAGTCTTTTTTATTCATACATATTCACTACTAGTTTTTTTCAGTATTCATCCTACGTAAATATAATTTTGACCTTAACAAAATTTCAATGGATTGTTTTGGAAATTTAGAAATTTATATATAAGCTAAGCATATCTATCATTGCAAGTATATGGATAAAAAATAAGTTCGTATTAACATTATTAAATGAAAGTATGTAGCATAAGTATGAATTTTAAATACAATTCATACTGCAGGACTATTTTGACTCCTATCATTCTGTCAATTCAGAATGCCACGCGTGTTCTATTCTCTGGTCTCACTGTACGCCAAAACCTGGTTACCACGTGTATACGTGACGTACCCAGAAGTTCAGACCATTGAAACAGATTGATCAACATGTTCATTTGTGACCTAGGATTTTGTGTGCCTCTTCGGAGACTCCACTCATCACTCGAAATCACTCCATAAGGAAATAAAGAATCTCATTTTCTAAAACAAAGTTATTCTGTATGTAACTTTTTTTTGTGCACACTTGGTCAGCTTTTCAATTTGCTACTCGGTCAATTCAAGTGTCGGACAAAATATTTTTCCTAATATAATGTTTCTACAATTATCACATGATATACATACTTGGCTTGAGTCCATACGTGTTGGTCCGTTTGTGAAAAAAATCATCTTTTGATTTTAATCTCGGACATTTTGAACAAATTCAAACGGAGTACCACCTTCTAATCTTGAGCAGTTGTGAGTCATGATGCCCAGCGGTTGTCTGACACTCTTGCAACATAACAGCCCAGGGCCATTCGAGTTTTCTAATGGTTTTATACGTTATCTCTGATGTACTGTGGAATCTTGTGATATTTCCATGGTTTTATACGTTATCTCTGACGTACTGTGGGATCTTGTGATATTTCCATGGTTTTATACGTTATCTCTGATGTACTGTGGATTCTTGTGATATTTCCATGATTTTATATGTTATCTCTGATGTACTGTGGAATCTTGTGATATTTCCATGTGAGGTCGAGCATGAGTCTTTCCTGTGCGTTTCGTATGATTCTCTGCTTGTGAGTCAATATATTCGTTGCGATAGAACGCTTCACTTCGGAACTAAAAAATGTCTTCTTTCGAAACTGACTCTTCCAAACACTGAATAAAGGTCCTTTTGATTGGGAGCAACAAAAGTTTCTTCTGAAAAGATCAAAACAGATAATTCATTCCAAGCCACATGAGATCGCCTAAATTCTCATGTCTTCCTACACGATATCTCCAAAAATGATGAAAGAATTTTACTGAAATTTGTGAATGGGTAGACAATATGGGTTGGAAGAAAGTGTCGGGACGGATCCAGGAATTCTTTTCTAATTAACAGATTGCCATAGCAAAAAAACCCCCCAAACCTTTTGTGTATGATTATGACAGTCCACACGATATCTTCAAAAGATGGTTGAAGGGTATGAAAATAAGCTACGGAAGATCCATTCACAAGTATCTCCCCTACGTCATAGTTATAAGTCCAAACCGCACAATATCGCCAAATTCCATATTTGTCTACACTGTATGTCTGAAAGTTTTCAATGAATTCCTACGATATTATGTGGAAGGGTAGACAAGAGGCTAGGGAAGATTTTTTCATTTTTCTTTTGAGTCGGATCCATGCACAATTAACACCCTTACCTGACAAAAGCACTGACTGAGGCATGCACTCTGAACATGTCTTATTTCTGTATCATCGGACGTTCAGTTCTTTTTTTATCGATGAATGATCAAGTTGCATTTTCATAGCTTCATAATTATGAATAAATTTCACAAAACCACGATTCTACTACACACTTTCGCTTCATCAGTCTTTTTCCCCAAAGATTTCGCTACAACATATTTTTCAACTTTCACTTCAATGATGAAGCTACTGCGGGTCAGCGAAAATTTGAGAGCGAATGATTTTGCGAAATTCATTCATAAATATGGGACTATCAAAATACAACTTGACATACAACACCTGGGATCTCATTGAATCATTGACTGAAAGGACCACTGACCGAAAAAATGATGAAGTCACGAACTATTTCCAATAGGGAATTTCTTTTTACCCACCCTCGTAGATCAATGGGTTACAAGTGTGAATGTGTGGGTTCTTGTTCGCGAGTACGTGTGTGTTGGTCTGTGTGGTCATGTGTATGTGTCTGTGTCCCAACTAGTTTAGAAGCTGATACGATTTCTTTCTTTGGTCGCTCAGCCATTTAAGAATATTCTTTTCTTGCTGTGATGAAGGGCGTTGACATTATTTCTTTTTCATTTTTCTCTTGTATCATACAATAGCGGCTATTCTTTGTGTCAGTAGCGATCCTTTGTGTCATTCTACGTATAATATTTAGGTGCAGTCAGATGAGAAAAAGTCCTCTCCTTCTTTTTCTTTTTTTTTTACTTCGTCACTTTGCTCATCGATAATAATGAAAAAATGACTATTGTAAAGACTGAGCCACGTTACGAGACCGAATTCGAGGAGCTTTCTGTTAGAGACGAATTCATCATTACTAAATTAGTTTTTATGATCCATTTCTTTGGAGTGCTCATAAAAGCTAACTAACACTCTGAGATTCAAACGAATCACCAAACCTAGGCTGGATCATCAGATCTTTTATTAGTGAACAAGGAGATTCCACTGTTACGACATACCACAGAGTGAAGCTCAAAGTGAAGTGGTCGGAGCCCCAGGAACGATCCCTCAAAATCTGAAGAAACTAGGAATCGGGGAAAGAACTCAGACCATCCAGACGACAGCATTACTGAAGTCGGCCAAAATACTCAGGAGAGTCCTGAAGTATTGAGAAGGCTTGCTGTCACTCGATCTCCAGTGAAAAGCACCAGTCGCTGAAAAGCACAACTCGAACTGAATCAAATCTCAAAGTAGCTTGATCCGTAGAAATTCCACGGGTATTGACTACTAAGATATTATCTTTCTGGCATATATATTTCTGCTTTTAAAGTATATAATTTTCGTGAAGTAATTTATTGCCCACTGTATGAATCCACATTAACTAAAATAGCAAAAAAACAAATGAATCTAATATATCTGTTATTATTATCGATTACTTTTGTTATCAGCCTATATTGTTGTGATTTATTATTATCATAATTTGATTTTCAGGCTTGTAATAGGCGAGTAATGGATGAATAACAGTTATGCTGACGGTTGAAATCCCTTTACACTCATTCAAGCATAAGCACCCCGTCAATTCTTACCCTGTTCATGAAAGGATGAGGGTGGGCGAGGACTGAAAAGTGAAAGGCTGAAAAACATGAGATAAATCTAGATTTTATTGCCGTCAGATATTATACTCTAGTTACTCTGGTTAAAGATTGACTCCTCGCCATCTTCACCCCCTCTGTGAGCGACAAAAGATCACAAGGAGTAAGGAAGGAGTGATAAAACGCAAGATTGTGATAAAACAAAGGAATCAAATTTTATTGGTGGGAGAAGACAGCAGAGAAACAGAAATGATCGTACGTGCAAACAAACAAACAAACATAATAATAATAATAATAATAATAATAATAATAATAATAATAATAATAATAATAATCACATAACTAGTGAATGTAGTCAACTCGCCCAGAAGGAGTATAAGCACAGATAGAATAGAGTTACAACGATAATACACTGGGAACTGAGTAAACGAATGGGATTTAACCAAGCAGAAAAGTGGTATCAGCACAAACCAGAGGCAGTCCTGGAGAATGGCAACCATGAATTACTTTGGGACTTTGACATC
This sequence comes from Thysanoteuthis rhombus, assembly GCA_963457665.1. Taxonomy (NCBI): domain Eukaryota; kingdom Metazoa; phylum Mollusca; class Cephalopoda; order Oegopsida; family Thysanoteuthidae; genus Thysanoteuthis; species Thysanoteuthis major. Next base: position 62,567,742 of record OY735204.1, read on the forward strand.
CAAACCGACCACCTCATCCAGGCAAGAAGACTGGACTTGGTAATCGTAGACAAGAAGAGGAACACCTGCCAAATAGTAGACGTGGCTATACCTGCAGACCATGGAGTAAAGAGGAAGGAGAGTGAAAAACGGGGAAAATACCAGGACCTAGCAAGAGAACTGAAGAAGATGTGGAACATGAAAGCCAGGGTCGTGCCAGTCATAGCAGGTGCACTAGGAACTGCCCCAATGACACCGAGGGCAAGACCGGAGAAGATCAGGATAAAGGGAAGAATTAAGACTGTACAGACCACAGCACTGCGCGGATACTGAGGAAAGTGCTAGGAATATAAAGACTGCAACACTAAGTGTTAGCAGTGACCTAACAGAGGAAGGGAAATGAAAGCAGGAATGCGAACCACATCACTGACATAATAGGTGAAGGAGAGAAGAGATGTTGGCTGAAGACCTGAGGAGATTTATTGTCACTCAGCCTTCTGCAATGACCACTGGGCAACCGGTGTGGAACTGTAAACCGCTGTATCACGGTGGCCCATGAAAACTAGGAGAGAAGGGCTGAAGACTTGAGGAGACTTGTGGTCACTCAAACTCCAGCGGTAACCACCAGGTAACTGGTGTGAGATTGCAGATAATAATGATAATAATAAACAACATACGTGCTCATACAAAATCGATTCAGCTGATGTCGATTATACACAGATTCCAAGATTGTCTATTGTATTTTGATAAAAATATTTACCAAAGTAGTTACGACACCCGCCCTTCTGTATTTTACATAAATAAATAATCTTTTGATATAACAATTATTTTACATGGGCCAAACAAATATCGTCATAAGACAAGGGGAATGTTTTCTACCGAAACCGACGTCGAGGCCTCGGAGAGTTTGAAATAAGTAAATAGCAGATTCACGACACCTGGTTCGTTTTAATTATAATAGCGACCGTTGATATGAGCAGTAGTAAGAATAACTACTTACAGCTGTGTCTACAAAAGTCACAGCAACAATCTCCTATTACAAAGCTGTGTAAACTAAATCGCTTCAAGACAATACTAAAGAAATGGAGGCAGTATATGTTCGCAGTGCACTCTTTGGTATCGTTGCATAGGTGCAATGCGGTGACCAATGGTGGATTGTCGGGACTCGGTATTGATAAGCGCTAGAGGCCTAGGATTTGTCCTGTGGCCTCAAAAAAAAAAAAAAAAAAAAAAAAGAACTCAGCCCAATCTCGTGGGGAGAGCAATACACCGTAAGGCATCATCATCCTATTGTACTAAAAAAGGATAGGTCAGGCTTGCCCGGTCGTCCTCATAACACTAGTAGCAGGAACTAGAGCAATTTTTTTCCTAGCTTTCCCGTGTATGGAACCTCACATTAAAAACGACCCTGTGTATCACATTACTCTGGTGGGAAAGTGAGTGAATAGGGAAGGAAGAGTGTTAGAAGTGGAGAAAGTGACACACACCTGTTCTCCTAAAGTGGGGACAGTTCAAAGGAATAGTAAAGCAGAAATATTTCTGAGATCCACCTTTAGCAATACAATACTTTTGATAGAAAAAAAAAACAGCCTCCTTAACCTATTTCAGAGGCCAAAACTTTTTCCTACAACTGACGCTGGTAGCAAAAGATGATATGTCAATTATCATTAATATTTGTATTTTTACTGTAGTTGCCTGGTGATCATCCCTGGAGACCGAGCAAGAACAAGTCTTCTCAAGTCTCAAACCCTCTCCTTCACACTCTCACAGTCCACAGCAGTAATGTGGATTATAGTTTCACATTGGTTTCCCGATGATTATCGTTGAAGGCTGTGATAGTAAGTCTCCTCAGGTCTCCAGACTTCTCATATCGTCCACACCTATCACAACAGCACTGTTGTCCATTACGTCTCAGCCTTGCCCTTTTCTTGCCTGTTACGCCATTGCGAAAAGTTGGGGGTCGAAGATCTCACATCTCCAGTACTCTCCTCAGTAATCGTGCAGTACCCGGTAGAGCTGTTGTCTGAATAATCCCCTTCCTCTCATCCTGATTTTTTAAATTATTATTATTATCATTATTATTATTATTACTATTATTATTATCATTCCAGGGTATCACTATTTAGATGCAGGGTTGTCTTTCATACTACTACTAAGATGTAAGGTATTTCTTAGAGATGGTCTGGAAAGTTATAAGTAAGCAAATGATTGCCATAAGAGTCTTGACTTGGACTTGAACTAAGTTGTCACACACAAAACATGAACACTTCACAGTGTAGTATATCCTCTGTTTCAATAATGCATATACTACTAAAGGCATCGAGATCGGCCGGTCTGAAAGAAACTCGTACTCCACCCAAGCTTATTCCCCCAACGAATATTCCCCCAAAACAATAACCCCCACATGCTCAAAAAAATCACTACAAAAAACTTGAACTCTCCCGATGGAACTTGAAAACCATGCAGGGCTCGGATGAGTGAGCTTTACTGCACTATGGCACAGTCTTAATTGCCCCTGAACTTGCAAAAAGCATTATTGACATCGCTGCAATTAGTGAAGCCAACTCCCCAGACCAATGCAACCTGAAAGAACGAAGGGCAAGCTCAACCCTGTACTGTAAACGCCAGCAGAAAAAACTGGAAAGTGCCTCTCTGATCTAGGCCTCATGAAGAAGGCCATCTTAAAACTCAACAACCTGCCAACCATTACGAATTCTTCTGAGCAAGCAGTAACACGTTACGCACTTTGAGCGAATCCTGAATAGAAAGTAAAGTTTTACCCCGACCTCTGCGGCTTCCTGTCAACTACCCCAGTAACTAATATTCATTATCTTTGGTGACTTCAATGCACGGGTATGCACAGTGTAGGTGAATGAAACGACAATAGTCATCAACTCCTTAAGTTTTGCACAGACCAACAAACAAACTCTGCAGAACAAACACGGTATACCAACAATAAGACAGAAAACTAGATTACTTACCGGTTTCCAGCAATGGTACCTCACACTGGGGCACCAAGGGGAGGAGGTAAAAGAGATGTACCCCATCCTCAGTGCAGAGTGCCAAACGGACCATTGCCCCGCCCGCTACAAACTCAACCCCCAAATTATGCTTGAATCAGGGGTAAAGAGAGGCACACAGGAGAGCTTCTGCAAGCATCCAAGACAAGAATACCAAATCATATTTTGAAGAAAAACTACGAGCTAAGGTAGAGGCTAACAATTGTCTAGAGGAGGGTACCCTCTGGAATCTCGTGAAATCCGCCATCATAGAACCCGTGAAAGTGGTCTTTGGCTTCCTGATAAGAGAAAACGTGACTGATTCGGCAGGAACGATGACAAGATCTAGAGTCTCTTCTCCCAGAAGAGATCAACCATTTAGGCATATCTTGCTCAGTGCAAGACAAGCAACAACCTAAAATATAGCCTCTACAAAACATACCAAGCCAGCAAAGAGTGCTTAAAATCTGTGCTGATGTTAGCTTCTACAACGGCTTCTACCAAGTAGTGAAACCAACACATGACCCTTCCTACCAGGCCCAAACCCCTGACTTTAGCACTCCCAATGCTCTTGAACACAAACCGAACCGCCCAGAGAACTTCAATCGACAGGCATTAAGAAAATGATTAGAAAGTGGGCAATGACGTCATCTTTTCCGAGACCTGGAAGCATGGACGCCCAGCTCTAGATGCATGGCTATATGAACTTTTTGTCAGGGAGCAGGGCAGACGACTCCAACACTTTAAAGATAGTGTCATCATCAGCTCCTAAAAAATAAAAGGGCGAAAGTCTGACTTGCTCGGATTTCGGGGTTATCACCTTGCTCTCTATTGCTGGAAAAATCTTTGCAAGGATATATATTTATACTGATTAAACAAGCACATACGTACACACACACACACACACACACACACACACACATATATATATATATATATATATATATATATATAATTTGAACTACAGAGAGTGAGACGGACTCAGAAGTGAAAGTGTATTCGAGTTAGGTTTATCTATCTGTAAAAGTTTTCATTGATGGTCTGAACATGTTTCGAGAGGTATTCCCATCTTCAGCAGTGTGTTATGTGTGTGTATGTGTATGTGTGTACCTTTAGAGGTTATAAGTTTGATGTGAAACATGTCCACCATTACGAGCTTTGCTTTGTGAGCAAAAAATGGTATCTTATCTGCTAGGGGCATCCTGCTGTGTGAGACAAAGTTCAGTCTGTGATGATGTCTGTGGTGTTAGCAGCAGTAGTAGGTCTTGGAGAGGACATACGGTGTCGGGGTAGGAGAGAAATGCTTTGTGTGGGTAGGTTAGGGATAGTATAAATGGAGGGGTGACGAGGTTAAGGGATTACATAAGTTTTAATCTTACAAGTCATCGATGGTGGCTCTGATTTGTACAAGTGAGATGCCCAAGTTAATGGTTATATATATATATATATATATATATATACATATATATATATATATATATATATATATATATATATATATATATATATATATATATATATATATTCATATATCCCTTCCTCACTGTAGATATATGAATAGGTTGACGAGCGATAAGCAAGAGGTGGTGAAACTCCTGAACCTAGTCTCAGTGTACAAAAATGCCCCAGATACCTCTGGGGTTGTGAAAATTAATTTGGAGGATTTAGTTAAACGTTGCTTTTCAAGAAAGCTATTGTCTTGTCCCAAAATTAACCGACTCATATCATATCAGCCAGTTCAGAACTATCTGCTTTTTAAGTGTACAGGGGAAATTTCTCGTCAGTTTTGGCCAAGAGGTCAACCCATAACATGACAGAGAATGGATATATAAGCAAAAATATCTCGAAGGTTGGGATTCCAAGATTCTCAGGATGTCCATAACACACTGGTATTCTCAGACAACTAATCTGCGAAGTTAAGCAAAGCAAAGGCAACCTCACAGTGGTCTAGCTCATCTTTGTCAATACCTATGGCTCTATCCTGCATAATGTCAACCAGGCAGCAATTAACTATTATCTCATCTCAACCCATGTCAAGAACCTAATCACTAGTTATTTCAGTGACATCAAGTTGCGATTCAAAACCCCCAATTTCATAACAGAGTGGCAGTCATTGGGGAAATGAAATGCAACTAGGTGCACAATTTCTCCCATTTTGCTTGCCATAGGGATAATCCTGATAATTTCATCAGCTGCAAACGAAACTAAAGGGCCAAAAACCAGATGAGGGGCCTAAGAACAAGCTATCAAGGGATTCTTGGACAACTTAACCATCACCGCTCCAATGCATGTCCTAGCAAGCTGGGTCTTATAGCTGAAATAGAATAGTTACATAGTCCAGAATAACTTTCAAGACAAGCAAATCTTGGAGTCTACTAATCAGGCAAGGCAAAATCCACTTAGCTGGGAACGCAGAATTTTACCAGCATAGCTTCCTACAAAGGTCAATGTGGTAGTTTACAGTGGTGGAAGGAATGGAGAGGAAGGTAAATAAATACCACGCAAATGGCTGGGAATCCCATCCAGCTTCACATCAGTGGGCCTGTGCATAAGATCTGGCCAGTTACAGCGCCCCATATCCTCGATGGTCGAAGAGTTCAAAGTATAGGCTTACAATGACCTACTGGGATTAAAGGAAGCCGGCATTACAACAACGTCTAGGCAGAAATAGGCAGGCAGCACCGTACTACAGAAGGAAGTGTCCTCTCAAAACAAAAGGAAATAGCGGAAGACTTTGCATTGGAAGACAAGGCCTCCGGACATCCCATTTCCAGCAGTGGGCAATGGCAAACCCCAAACAAAGAAGAACCATAATTCAGACAGAACTTTGGGGACAAAAGGAGAGCAAGGGCTGTGGCTCGGGGAGCACAAGATTGGATCTTTGCAAATCAGTTAGATCGATCTGTGGAGAGAGGAGCTTTTCTGCATATCCTTCATGCTAAGCGCAGTTTACAACACTCTCTTTTCCCTTTCTTTTCACAGGGGTTTGCCGGAGGACCCACAGTACAGGTCATGTGACGGTAAGGGATTAATGGCATACATTTCGTCTGGTTATAAACATCATTGACCCAAGAGAGATACGCCATGATGAAGTATTATTGGCGCTGGCAATCATCTCAGCGGAAACAGAGGAAGAAACATTAGTGTAAAGCCAAGCTGTTCAATGGAATTTTCTTTGTTAAGGAAGGAGGAAAGTTTCTGGATAAAAACTCATACACACCCTCCTTACTTCGGTAAGCAAACAAATGGGAGATGAGAATCGACTTTGGAAGGAAGTTCCAGTTCCCTAATATTGTGGTGTCCATTACCCTAAAGTTAGTTGTAGTTATCTGGGCAAAACTGGGAAAGAAGATCATTATGATGGAGATGACTGTACCATTGGAAGAGAGCTTTGAGGGAGCTGTAGAAAGAAAAACTGGCAAATACCAGCAGCTGGTCAATGATTGTCTAGACAAAGAATGGCACACCTGGTTTTTCCCAGTGGATGTGGGCTGCCCGGGATTTCCCGCGCTGACTGCATAGAATTCGCTGACAAGTAGAGGAGCAAAAAAAAAAAAAAATAGTTCAGAGGTTGAGGGAGGGAGCTGAAAGAGCCTCCATGTTGGCTGCAGTATAAAAAAGAAGAAATAAGCTGGCCACTGCTGCTGACCCCACCAAACGGAGAGTTCCGTGGTTCAAAGTTAGGCATCACCATAAGACTTTTTCTCCTGTTGCCCCAAGAGAACATTTCTACAGCATCATCCCAAGCCATAACTAGTCTAGTTGGAATTTGCATCGCAGTGATGTGTATAGATCTATATTTATATATCTATACATACATATATGTGTGCGTTATTGTCATGATTGAACATGACGTTTATAGATTTTTTGCAGCTGCTGCCTTGTAGTAACAATAAAGTGGTTTTGTCCATGTTTTTCACTCACCATATATTTTACTGTCAACTGACGAGGCATTTTCGTCTAGATATCGTCAATGCGCCAGGATCTAGATTCATACTTTTGCAGAAAGTTTTTATACAAAGTGAACATAACCTATGCAGAATATATATATATATATATATATATATATATATATATATATATATATATATATATATATATATATATATTATTGTGTCATCCACAGACAGCTGTTTCGATGCATTACATCTCTTCAGTGTGGCTATAGACTTTCCATTAACCCATCCAGTACCGCGAGGCAGGATTGAAACCTTCGCTTCAGATCCGGAGACCGATATCCTACCTCTGAGCTACAGAACTGGACATAATTTAAGCGATACATTCATTTAAACATAAATCCCCCATCTACCAGAGTGCTCTATTCCTATGGAAGAGTATTGTTACAGATCAGGTTAGCGATAGAATATACATGATATAAAACAATGCCTGATGAATGATGGATTTATTTATTTGTTTATTTATTTATTAAGTGCTCTATACATTCAACTTTATACTTCGAAAGTCAAGTTGTTTTAGAGTAGAGCTGGATGTTTATTGTTAGAGAAGTGAGAAGTAAGGAAAAGCCACAATAGTTTGCGATTATCTGATATTCAATAACTTATTCAGTATAAAGGTTTTGTGTTCATAGTTGCATTTTTCAGCTCACAGGAAGTTATTCTCTTTCAATGAGATTTTCGGAGAAAAACAATTCCAGGCTGATGAGGTGTTGGAAGATGTATCCTATAATTATTCTGTCATCCATGGCTTGTCAGTGTGTAGGAAGGCTTCATAATCAGGGAGTGGTAGGTGTGGGCCCCCTTCCGTGTTATCCAGTCAATGGTAATGGTAGCTCATAAATACATCCATAAATATATACATATGTATCTACACACACCTCACACATATCTAATACACATGTAAACACACATACATATACAAATACTGGATTTAGAATTACTATCATGTAGTGGTTAAGGATCAGAGTAAATAAAGGATGAAAATGATAGATTTGATAGTTTAAATATTTACGACGGAAGGGAAGAAAACAGCGTGAGGTTGGTTGATACAAACAAATACAAATCCGTTTATATGCAAGCAAATACCCACATATACCCAAATATAAGTACATGCGATGGAAAGTCTATCAGAGCCTCCTTCAATGTGAAAAATATGTATACATACACCTACATATAGATATACTCACGCAGGCTGACACACCTTCAAGGTATATATATATATATATATATATATATATATATGTACACACACACACACATATATATATATATATATATATATATATATATATATATATATATATATATATGTACACACACATATATATATATATGTACACATATATATATATATATATATATACAAACATATATACAAACACATGTATGCATCGATACCCATGCAAATGTACGCGTACAGATACATACTCAGAAAGCTCACAAAACACATATGTACATATGCAAACTGATTTTACATTGTTTCTTCAACAGCGTTTACTTCTTTTAAAATTTCGACGATCAATGTTCGGCTATTTTCACGTTGCAAACAGTTGGCGCTCCTGTCACGTGCAAAGATGAGCTCGTTCTGTGTATTGGAGTAATATTTGGTGTATTAAATAAAGTTGGTGTTTTCTTTTTCAGTTGTAGCTGTTTTTGAAATCTGAAGAACGCAACGAATTTTCCTCATTATATATATATATATATATATATATATATATATATATATATATATATATATATATATATATAAACAACTGATGATCCCAACAAGAAAAGAATTAACAAACGGTACCAAGATTTATAATTGTACGTAAGACGTGGAAACCATTGGAAAAATAACATTAATTGCATTAAAAGATATTGGGAAATGACACGATTTATTGGAAAAGAGTTTTTTCTCATAAATTTAGTATGCAGATTCTTTCTCTCTCTCTTTCTGTGTCTATACGTATATTTATGTATATGTGTGTGTGTGAGTGTGATTGTGTTCATGTTTTTGTGTGAAGAGGTTTGACATTTGAGGCCGTCGTCTTATATTCAAACAATTGAAGATGTCGGTCAAGTTGGTCCCTTATCTGTGACAATCAATGATCACCGATTTTTTCGAAAGACATAAAATCAAAAGATAAAGAACAAGTAGATGTGCGGTAGAAGCAGTAACAAGCAGAAATAAGACGCGTATCAGAAGCGGGAAAATACATCGTCATAATGTTGCAATAAGAAAGAGACAGACAGACCGACAGACAGAAAGAATGAAAAAAAAAGAAAGAATGAAAAAAAAAAAAAGAAAGGAAAAAGAAAGAAAGTGAGGGGGTGTGAATAAAAAAAAAACACGCTGCAGTCGACGAAGGTGACGAAGAGGAAAGAAGGTCGCTGGAACAGTAATATCTGCGACTAGCTTGACAGGCAATAATAATTAAACGACGAACGAATCTTCCATAGAAAAAAAACAAAACAAACAAAAAAAAAAACAGTGTTCAGGAGTTTGCCCACCCGGTTTCTCTAGTGTGGGTTTTTCTTTTTTCGAAGTCAACTGCTTATTCTGTTGTAATGACGTCAATGGGTCGCGCGCTTTGACGTCATTCGATCGGCAGTGGGCGATCCGTTTGGTAGCTTTGGAGGTCGTTCTGTCGGTTGTAGGAAGCGAAAAGAATTGTGGAGTGTTCTTTCATAGATGGTTCTGGTCGCGTCCTGTCAGTTATTGATGTTGTTGCTTTAGCTGAGAGGCGCGAAGACAGCATGTGTAAAGGTGTTAAGATAGCAGCCTTTAGTCCGTTGCAAGTTACTTCAAAATGATGTATTCATTTTGAGGAATCACAAAATGTAGCACAAAGGCAATGGACTTGATGCATCAAACACACGTGTTTGTGTAAGTGTGTAATATGTGCCTGTCTGTGTGACTATATATGTGTCTATGTTCAAGTTAACGCGAGTACCTGTGATTATGATAAGGGGGTTCTGAGATCCTTACAAATGTGTCTGCTTTCTGATATACATGTATAAGTCTCCCTCCCTCTCTCAAATATATATATATATATATATATATATATATATATATATATATATGTAAATGAAATATATACTAATTGTGTATATCAATCCGAAATATCTTTATTTAAATTGGTCTGTGACAATGGTTCAACCTTCGTTTCGCAATTCAGCTCATCAGATAGACAGGTATATCTAGTGAGCTATAGCGAAAGGAAGGTTGAACCATTGTTATACACCAAATCTATATCAAATATATATATATATTACATGGTAAATCTGAACTTCTTTCGCAACAATTTAATTCATGTCGTCTAAACGACAATCTTTAGACGAATAAAAATACTCATATTTTTTAGGTTGTTATTCAAATTGTTCTATGATCGTGACATTAAATACTCAAATAAGCTCTATTCAACATACTGAGCACTCTAAGCATGAACCACACACACACACACACACACACACACACACACACACACATATATATATATATATATATTAAATAAGATTTACAAAACATTATGAAATACATATATATATATATATATATATATATATATATGGCAATTACCGCACTTACTACATCATCAAACTATTCTCGAAAATACTTACAAATAGATTTAGATGAAAACCAAATGTACGAACAAACACACATTAAACAAGGTATAAATAAGAATTATCTAAAAATAATTGAGAATATATTGAAAGATCAACGGCAATGATTAAACTTCATAGAGATATTAACAAGATTCGAAAGGGAATAAGACAAGAGGGTAAAATATCACCGAAAACTCTTTAAGGTGAGACTTGAAAGTACCTTCCAGAGAACCGACTGAGAAAAGTGGGATTTAGCAGAGATGGAGAATATTTGAACAATTCGAGGAAATTTCATAACTAGCAGAAAATGTGGATGATTTACAAAACATTAATTGATCTAAATAGAGAAAGTCCCAAAATAGAGGTAAAGATGAACGGAACAAAGAGGAAAGTAATGTTTGAAAAAGACCATAAGAATAGTGATTGAAATCATGGAACAAGTTAAGCAATACAATAACGTAGGCCAGGGGATAAAGCAAGAGAAAGGCCATATGATATGAAATGGCACATAACAATTGTTTGAAAAGTATTCGATATAAATCGAGACAAGGGAGTTGCCAATATGCTTGAGATGTAAAGTATACAATCGATACATAATACAAGCGACGGCTTACGAATGCAAAATCTGGAAACTTACAAAACAACAGGAAAACAAACTCAGAATTACACAGAGGACAATAGAAAGAGCAATGTTAGGAATAACTGTTATTGATAAGAAAAAAAGATCAACATGGATCCTAGAATTAAGGTAACAAAAGATGGACATGATCAGGGCACGTAGCAAGTGGAAATGACAACTGATGGAGCAAAAGGCTTGATGCCCATGGGACAGTGAGCATAGTAGGATAAGATCTGACAAGATGGAGAGGTGAGATTGAAAAATTTCCAGTAAGACAATCACACTTGCCATGGAAGGTGATGGGAAAGGCCTCTGTCCACCATGGACTTATAACTATAGTGTTATAGTGGATTTTAATAGTGGCTATCTTATGGATTAGAGTTGAATATAATTTGGGTTGTTTAATTTATTTGTTTCGTCCATTGGGTGGAAGAAATTTGTTGTCACCATGGAATTCTCAGATCTTGCTTTATTAAATGTGTTCTTTCCTATCTATCAATAGTGGTGAACTTGGCAATTTGAAAGTGGTGGTCTGGTAGGCGAAATTGTTCTTCTAATGGAAGTAAATTGATATAATTGGACGATACTATTCTTTGTCTATGATCATTGGGACTGATATTGAACGGCCATTCAGATTTATCCATATATTGTATTGTACATTGTATACACTCAACAAAATAGATGCAATTAGCAGTGGGTTGAATGCTGATGGTCTTTTTGGGAATGAAGCTGGTTGAGGAATTAGTATGTTAGAGATGGTTACAGCATAAACTATTTTTACTGTTACACTGTTGGTAGAATTCGATTGTTCAAGGAGTACTTTTTCTGTAGGAGACTTTTTTCTTTATCGATTGTGGCGTTTCTGCTAATTGGTCGATTTTCCAAGGTTTCCGATTGGGAATTACGTCAAGCCCCTAGTTTAAATGTTAAGATATCCCATCTGTTTCTTATTATTTGTTGAAGTGAGTTGTGTAATGAAATATAATTATACGGGATATGCTCGATTTTTTTAGGGTGTCATCTCTCGGTATTATGGCGTGAGAGTATACATGTGTTGTAAAGTCTTGTTTAGAATTATCAGGATGTTTCTTTAGTTCCTTATCTTCCGACTAGATCCTTTTGATTCTAAGTACCTGAGAATATGGTAAACTTTCCTTTAGGATAGGCCGATTGGGAGTGTAGTTATCATGGGTGTCAGTCGGTTTTGTACATAATGTTGTTTGGAGGTGTCTATTATTATCTGTGCATATCAGGGTATCTTAGGAAGCGATGGGTCCGGATGATTTCTCATAATCGAACCGTGTCTAGAATTGGAGTGTTTTAGGAAGTTATGCTTCTTTGCCTGAGTATATAAAGAAAATGTCGTCTATAAATAAGTAGAACAGGTAGTTATGACTAATCTCTTGATGTAAGTTTCCTCAAATTTCTCATAAAGATAATTGCATATGACTACCCAAATGACAACATCCAATTTGAAGGAAGTGTCTATAATTAAAATTAAATCTATTTACAATATGGATGTACATAGGAGTTATTATAAGTTTTCTTTTGGGGCTAAAATTTCTTCGTCGTGTTGAATATTTGTGTACAGAAATTTAATATCCATATGACTAGAATAGTCTTTTTTGGATATTGTTTTAATGTGAGTGATTTTATTTGGGAGTTTTTTTGTGTTTCGTTTACTGGATTTTACTCCCATAGTTAGAAGTTGAATGAAGAGGTCAACATATTTGGATCATTTTGTTGTGTGGCAGTTAATTGAGGAAAGTGCTGGTCTACCTAGATTATATTCTTAAGTATTTCAAGGAGTAGGTGGAATCGTGTGGGTTTCGAGTTTGTGGGTTTTAGTGTTATTCAGTGTTACAGACTTTTTTTTTGTTGTTGATTAAAGTATTCATTATATTACCCCACCTTTATGAGCTCAGTTAATGATTAAGTCATTTGTTTTTGCAAGTCTATTCAGGGATCCTCGTGGTTTGGTTGTCAGGTTGTTATAAGGTCGGGATAGTCTATTTTGGTTACTGATTTAGTTTTTGTTATGTCTGTTTTCATGGTTTGATATCCTGGAGTGGTCACACAGTCTCCTTCTAAAGAAAGCTTTTACATCATTTTCTAATTTATTTTCGTTGAAGTATGATGGGTGGGGAAAATCATAGGACATTTTTTTGAGAAGTTTAGACTATCTTTCGCGAACTTATCATCATCATCATCATCATCATCATCATTTGCCTTTTAATGTCCTTCGTTGGACATAGATCTTCCTCATGATTTGCAAGACCTTTCTATCATGGGCATTCCGGAGCCAGTACTTTCTGAATTTATCTAGCTTGTCACGCTTTCTTACTTTCTATCGGCCATAATTTCGGATATGTTCTCTGAGGATCCACACTGTGGGTTTTGATGTTCAGCAATTCTCTAATATTTTTGTAACGTGTCCAGCCAATTGCCATTTGAGTTTTCTAGTTGTTTCTATGACATCCCGGGCTTCTGTCTTTTCTCTACTCGGATTAATTACTTTTCTTTCTGGGTCATATTTAATTGTAATAGTCTGACAAAAGCTATTTTTTTAAGGTTTTCTAAAGTTGTTATTCTAGATTTCAGGATGTTTTATTGCCACCCACCTCTATGTGTAAAGGTCAGAGGATTCGTTTACTTTTTGGTGAGTGAGTTGCGAGTATCGCTTCTTTGGTGTTTTGATGATGGTTGTGGGTTTACCTTTTTGTGGGAATAATCATTTGTATCTCTCCTGGGAAGTGTTGATAGAGTCTGTGTTGCAAAAATGTATATCATTATTTGTAGAGTGTTTCCCTTGTGTCTAAATGGTGATAGATTTCGAGATGGTTTGGGTTTTGTTTAGAATTTTCGTTCGATATCATTATTGAAAACGGTAGCCATCGAAGATGGCGAAGGGTTATGTCTTTCCTTTAAATATGTGCACGTATTTATATATATGCCAGCTTTGTCTACAGAGGTCATAGTGTTGGGAAACTTTTTCGCCGTTCAACGGTTCAAAAGTAAAAGGGAACCTTTTCCATTCATTTTCCACTTAGTAGTGGAGAAACTCTCTCCTCTTTCAAGGGTTCAAAAGTGGATGGAAACTTATATGATTGAAGTGGGTCAAAAGTGATTGGAAACCTATTCCCCGCGAGGGTCGAAAGTGGAGAGAAATTTTCCCTTTATTTATGAGGTCAAAAGTGATAGTAAACTTATCTCCACATTTAGGAAGTCAAGAGTTAGGAAAACTTTTTTCGTCTCTAATGGGTCATTATTGGGGGGAACCTTTTTTTTTTTAACAAGTCTGAAAGCTTCTGCGTAGATGGGTACTCCAGCTAGTTTTACACACACACACACACACACACACACACACACACACACACACACACACACACACACACACACACACATATATATATATATATATATATATATATATATAATCATCATTATTATTTAGAAATGGATACATAATGTGACGGAAATAATTATAGAATGCGTTATATTACTTAGAAGCTCCATTTGAAATGGTCTCCCATTATTATTCGGCAAATGTATCATTTGGCTTAGAGAGCGTAAATAGAACAATCAATTAAAAAGTATGGGGATGCTGCAGGGATCAAAGCTACGACCGATCGGTAGCTGCTTTAACGTAGCATTATTCCAACTATTCCTGCTGTAGACCCATTTTCTTCAATTCTTCATTCTATTTACGTTGTCTAGGCCAAGTGATACTTTAACATTAACACATCTGATGATCGTACACAGGCCCACTTAGTGGCGTCCCACTGAGACTGCTGATTAAATAAGACAACACGAGAGAGTCTGTTCGAGCATGGACAGAGGTCCCTTCTGGTCAGTAGTCAGGTTAGATAAAGGCGAGCAACTGGTTTGAGAGATCTTCTAAATGGCTTCATACTTTCTCGAAAGATCATGTACGCACGAAAATCGAAATATGCATAATGATGGGGTGGCTGAATACAGACATCGGAATGGACACACACACACAGAATTGGACACGCACACGCACATGGGTATGCACAGATACACACATTCCCACATGGCATGCCTCGTGGCAGAGATAGTTGCTCATTTCCCTCTGGTGCTAAAAGTGAGTGTTCAAGTCCATGTAAAAGATATGATTTCAAATGCTGATTTTGATAGACAGGCATTTCTCATTAGAAAGGTTCGAGCCAAACACCTGGCCCCATATTCGGTAGAACAAGCCAAATTTAGTGAACATTAATATCGACGGAACAAGTCATTACCACTGTAGCAAGTTCGATCACCGCTGGATGCCATACACTTGTAGTAATAACATGAGCTCGGGCTCTTCCTCTCAGTGGTGCAATAGTTGATCAAACCATCACCACTTTAGTGTCTTCGATCCTCACAAAGTGTCCCCCAACACTTGTTGCCTCATGGCATACTAGGTTAACTTTGGTAAATAACAGAACACAGCTGAAGATCAATGGTTAGTAAACTAATTTCGAAGACGGTTACATCTGAAGTGAGTTCGATTCTCACTGCCTGACCCATACTTGTACCGTACAGAGCTTAGTTAAATGGCCTCGCCGTGAGGTAATCGTTAAGAAGTAATCTAATAACTACTGTAGTCGGTTCGATCTTTATTTGATGACAAATCGTGGCCTTGCAATGTCCTAAGAAGTGCTGAGTAAATACAGTATTTTCTACTTACTCCATGACCCAAGGAAGAAAAGTGAACAAATTTAGTTTTTCGTGGTTGTTTCGTTTGTTCCCACAACTTTGTACCTCTCCATCCTCCTCCTTCTTCTCCTCATCATCCTTCCAGGGTCTATCGCCATGCCTCTCTATCATGGGCATCACGGAGCCAGTACTCTCTGGATTTATCCAGTTCGTCAGGTCGTTCTCAGTTTTGCATGTTTTCTCTGGGGATCCACGTTGTGAGTCGTGATGTCCAGCCAGCAGTTGTCTGACATTCTTGCAACATGACCTGTTGATTGCCATTTGAGTTTTTTTCTATGGATTCGATGCAGGACGCTTGTCTTTTCTCTTACTTATTTTTTTTACCAAAAAGACCATCAGCATCCAACCCATTTCTAAGTGCATCTATTTCGCTGAATGTACACAATGTACAATACAATACACAAATAAATCTGAGTGGCCGTTTAATTATATCAATTCACTGTACTCTCTTGCGATCTCTCCATGTGAGGTTGTACATGATTCTTTCCTGTGCACGTTTGGTTAGATTCCATATTTCATCACCAAAGGTGATTATCAAAAGAATGCTTTGGTTGCTGACCCTTGTTTTTAGGACCAGTGGAATTTTCTTGTCATTGAAGCTTGCCAACCTAGAATGATTCTTCGTTTGATATCTTCTTCTTTTGAGGATTTCACAGGGATTCGTTATCCTAGGTAGATGCAGTGGTCTACTTTCTTTAGCTCTGCCTTTCTGATTTTGAACGTTATGTTCTTGTCCTCAATGTGTTTATTGTATTCAACCTCCTTATATTTACTAGATTTTACTGCACCAAGTGTGGAGAGTCTGCCGACCTCGAAAATCAATAATCAAATTAACTTTACCAAGATTTCTGTGTGTCTGTATGTTTCGCCTGTTGTTTGTACCTATTTGCTTCTTTGGGTTTGTTTGTTCTATGCGCATTCATTTCGTCTCTGAATCGTGAGGCAGAAGACAGACTTGGTCCTTATTGCACAGGGGGCAGACGTAGAATACACCTAACGAGGATCTTCTTTTGATTTTTTTGTGAATGTTGAATTGATTTGTTTTCGCCCATTCTTTTATTCTGTTCCATTTATGTTTTTTTCCTCCCCCGGTGATCCTTCCGTACCTCTGAGGTACATTATCCTCTCCTCTCTCTGTAGCTAGCTCATTCCTTATTCTTCATTATTATTGAGATAGGTTTCTTTTTTCTTGTTATCGTCCTTTATCGCAACTTATGCGGTCGAATACCCCCTCCCCTGACTGTTAAAGTGAGTAGCGTGAAGTAAGAATGAAGAAGTAGATTTCGAGGCGACTTTGCATCTCATATCCCGGGGAAAACGTCTTTCATGAACGATGCCTTAACCCATTCTTACTAGTCATTTCATTAAAGCGTTAAATAGCCAAATCTTCACCGGCGCCTGGTCGTGTGACTTAGTTGAACTCGAGATTTAATTCCGTCATGATTCAGAATATGATAGACCTAACCCACGATAACGCCAGCCATGACACTTTTAGTCACATCACAATGCTGAATATGCATAAAAGATATAAATATACTTATATATATATCTCTCTCTCTGTATATATATATATATATGCACACACACATATATATACATACCAACACACAGTTATGTACACACACATATATATACACACAAACATATATATACACGCACACACACATATATACATACACACACATATATACATACAAACACACATACGTATATATATACGCACACATAGAAATATATACACACACATAGAAATATATACACACACACACATATATACACACACATATATACACACACACATATATATACTCACACACACATATATATACTCACACACATATATATATACTCACATGTATATATACGCACACATACATATATATACACACACACATATATATATATACACACACGTATATATATATACACACACATGTATATATATATATATATACACATATGTATATATATATATACACACACACGTATATATATACACACACATATATATATACATATAAAGATGAGAAAATAAATAGCCAAATAGAAACAAACGGGAGAAATCGAAACAAACAGAGAGAGGATAATTGAGAACAGTGTTACAGCGAGACAGAGGATAAAATTAAAAAGCATAGATAAAACAAAGTGTGAAGAGACATCTGGTTAGAAGATAAGGGTAGATAAAAGACGCCAAAGCAGCGGTCGGCTGGTCTGTTTGCGTGGGTTCGAATTTGTTGGTTCATGAGAGATGGCTTTCCTCTCAGCAACTTATAAGTTCAACTCTCAAGAAAGAAAACAGAAGTTCAGTTACCGCGATATCTCATGACATCTAATCATATAATGAGCTTATATTCAAGTTTTTCTGTTTCTTTCTCGCTGAATAAGCATATACGCAATTTTTGTTTGTTTGTCGCTAACACATCTCATTGGTTAATTTATCTTCGTTGTATGATATTACAATTACATCATAGAAACTATTGAGACTTGAGGTCTGATCACAAATGGATTCTTGAATAGTTAAAAAAATGAATTTCCCAATAAAATAGCTTCAGGCTTCTAAGTGTTGATTCATACATAATTAGCCCGTCATTTTGGACTGGTATATTTTTGTCATCATATTAATTAAAGAGATAAGTGCCTTAGGAAGCAACTTACGTTCCGACGTGAGTAAAAAAAAATGTTCAAGAACTGCTTGATTTGGATATTGAAGAATTAATGAATAATGATTTTTGTCAACTTGATGAGTCACTTGCATATGAAGAAGCTGGAGACGGAGAAGATGAAATAGAAAAAGATATGATTAAGCCGACTAAGAATTATATTTAAATGTCAATCCTAACATGGAAATCAGCAGGAATTCGTGAAATTTTGCCAACTACAGGATTTCGTAAAAAAAAAACAAAAAAAAAAAAAATAAAATAAAAAACAAACAAAATCTCCAGTCTTCTTTGGACTAATATTTTTTTTCCGAAGAAATAGTCAAGTTCTGGTGTAATTATGAAATAAATAAATATATCGAACAACTAAAGCCACCAAAGGTGGCGAAGGATTCTATCCCTTTTTATTGTGCGTCTGTGTGTTCCACTGCTCCTGGCCATACTGTTTTGTCTACAGACTTGAACATTGGTATCAGTACTCAACTGGACTCCTTTTTAGAAATGTTATTTTTCAATCAAAATTAAAAGTTATTTTTTTTACCTTTTAGGGACTTATAGTTACAGCCCTATCAAAAGCATCCAGAATCCCCCACCCCTTTTTTATCCCATTTTAGAAGTTTTCTTTTGTGAAACACCAGTGATGTCACAAATAAGATTTATTCTGACCATATTTATTCTTCGTCGGATTTTTTTTTCACTTGAGTTCACATTAGGACGCTACGATTGCTCGGTTATTGAGTGTGATGGTGAGTCATAAAGATTTAAAAAAAAAAAAAACAAAACATAGAGAAGAAATAGACATAGCAACTTTTCGTTTTCTGGGAGAGTCTCTGATTTGTGCTTATAGATTGCTTGTTCCTGTGCAACTTATTGAAGGCAATACCAGCATAAGAACTTGCGTTATTGACTTCATTGTTTGAGTTGTCCTAAACTACACCAAACTGCACCCAGAATAATATCTATCTATCTATATATCTATCTATTTTGTACACTGAGGATACCAGTATCGCAACCGGTTGCTAATGTATTCGTGCCTCACAAAATGCTCCATGAATGTCTCCTTGTGACTGGGTTAAATTCTTTCGTGCTGCATATGCAGCCCTGAAGCGTTTACTCGAATTACACCTCTCTGTTGGCAGTTCCATGCATGGTGTATGTTTCTGACAGGGCACGCTTCCATGAGCACATCAGCAGTGAAGTGATTCAGAAGTGAGCAATAATCTGTCTTCTTGAAAAAATTAGCGTGAATGTTCCGCTAAGAAATTAAATGAAATAATCATACATATTATAACATCTCTATTTAGTCGGTCGTCGTGTCTTTGTAAGAAACGTGAGTGTTGTACATAACATTTATGTTGCTGAGGTTCATTTGTAGGCCAACTTTCTTGCTTGCTTTATTTAGTTCGTCTAGAATTATTTGGAGATCGTAAAGGTTTTTAGCAAAAAGGACGACGTTGTCAGCAATACCGTCTATTCTGAATCTTCTGTTTTCCCATTCTAAATTTCAGAAGATCATATCAGGGTAGGTTGTATAGAGTTTGGATGAGCTGGTATCACCTTGTCTCGCTCCTTTACCTAGCCTGATGGAGGAACTGCTATGTCGGTAGATATGTTGCGGTACTCTGACATTTACGGGTTCAACACATTGTTGTACAATTGTGTCAATGACTTTAAAGGTTTCCACGAAATCGAAAGCCTTTTTAAAGTCAAAAAATGCTACAGCTTGTGGCATTCTATGTTTTGCTGCTTTTTCTTTTAGATGGTCTATTAAACGAAGATGGTTGATGGTAGAGTAGCTTTTACTGAAGCCAGCCTGTTTCCCTGTATCCTTGGGAGCAAGTCTGTCATTGACGACGTCTTACTGATTTGGCCACAGGGGAAGAATCAGATGACGAATTTCAAATCTGGTCATATAACTAAAGAGCTATGAAAGAAAAAACTAACCAAAATTTGAAATGGCAATGCTTAATCTAAAAAAAATCATGCATCTCAAGTTTGGTTTAAAAAATAACCACAACACATAGTTTAGCATAATTTTCTGCACTGCAGGCTTTGTAAATGATAGATATTGCTTTTGAATTTCATCGAGGCTAGATTTATTTAGTACTTATTGATAATTCTCCCACCAATGTAAATGCCAGTTTTCATCTAGCGTGATGAATAAGTAGATGCAGTTGAGTTGATTCATTATACACAACGATCGGAATCGAAAACGAACTGGAGAGAAGTAGACCACTACACCAACCTTGGACAATGAATCTCCATGAAATCAACAAAAGAAAAAATAAATAAAGCGAATAATTACCCTATGTAGACAAATATCGGTCTCTGGCGATACTGGGATGGAGTTTTTTGAGATTTTAGGAGACGCTGCCACTCAGCCTCCAGCGGTAACTCCAAGACAATTGGTATGAACAAGCAATTTCGACTATTTTTGAGAACAGGAAAATCCTAGTCCTATGAGAAGAGTATATTACCAATGCATCTATGGAACCTAACCAAAAGACTGACTCTTAAACTGAGAACCATGCGACACGCACGAGAGAACCAATGCTCAACCTCACATGGAGCAATCATACCACAGAACAGTTTATTATAGAAAACACAAGAGAGTCCGAGGTATCGTAGAAACAGTTTGAAAACTTAAATAGCAATGGGCTGGACATGTTGCAAGAATTTAAGACAATCACTAGACATTGCAATTCACAACGTGGACCCTAAGAGATCATATTCGGAATTGGGGCTGATAAAAAGTAAGATGGTGTGACGAGCTAGATAATTTCAGAAAGTACTGGTTCCGCGATCCTTATGAGGGAGAGGTCTGTCGAATATTGGGGAAAGTCTTTGTCCAACGACGGACTCTGAAAGGCTGATCCGATGATGATGTTGATTCTGTCGGTAGCACTTGTATCAATTCCTGACTCTTGATTAATCTCTGTAGTATCATAATAGACAATATATTTACATTATCTAAACATATAATTGACGTATATGCAAAGTTATTCTGTGTTTGTTTGCGCTCAAATGAGATGATCTAATTGGTTGAATTATTATGACATAACAATGATGATTACGTTATAGAAACTCTCAAGACTTAATGTCTGATCAAACATAAAAACAGCTTGGGTTGAGTTGAGACTTGAAAAGAACTTAAAATTAGGATATTTGAATCCTTACTGCCGACCCCTACATAAATAACCTCATCATTTTTACGGATATGAGATGGTGAATATATAATAGCTCTTTTCTGTCAGCGACACTGGCATTAATCCCTGGTAACTGGCAATCATTCTCTTTATGACTTTCGATGTACAACATACAGATTGAGTGCCGAAACTTGCTGAAACAAGTTTTAGGTAAACAATTTCTAAATTCAGTATCTAATCACCATGATACTACTAGGAATAGTTTGGTAGTGCGAAAAATTACTAAAACGACGCGAAAAAGTGATGGAGTAGCGGTAAATTATGTGGGCAGCCATATGTTAAGCGGTATTTATTTTAGGTGTACTGAATTCAAAGCAATCGTGATTATGGTTCCACCCTCAACCCTGTTGAAAGAATTTGCATTGTCACTATATAAATAATCCTGAATGCAAAAGAAAAAAATTGGTATCTGTGTTTGATAGGTCCGACTACTGTTATAACGGGTTATGTAACATACTCGTGATATCAGAGGTTATATAACCTACGCGTGATATAACAAGTCGGAGAGGTAATAAATAAGGAAATAAAAAAAAACACGCATGCGCGAGCATCATGAAAAACAGTATCAGCAGATTTCGGTTAAGGCTATTAAAGTGCAATTCACAATGATATCCGTCGAAAAAACATGAATCTAGTTCTTTTGCTCGCTTTCCTCACCAGATGTCCAGATGGAAGTCTTGTTGCTGGTATGTCACAATAGAGAAAGGAGTGGGTCAGTGAACATTTGGGCAAAGCGCTTCCCCATAAAAGCGGTTAAACCTATGGTCAACTTTGACAGGGGCTAATAAAAGGAGCTGCAAGCAATTTATGATCACGAACCAGAGGATCCTTCTATGTATTTTGGCTTCTATTTACCTTAATCTTCGCAATTTTTTTATCGCGACTAAACTCACGCCGGGTACTCTTCGGTGGTGTGTAATTAAATCAATAACGTGAATCGGTTTAAAGAATAAGTTTCTGAAGAGATTCGTGCTCAAGACACTTCATATCGGGGGATGACTCGCTTAACGCACGACCGTTCTTACCGCTACTCTCCTGGAACTTCATGGCTAGCGTCAGTCAAAATCAAAGCCTTAAACTGGCTCCCTATTTCCTCTGTGTCATGCTGTTATTAACTGATAGTTCAGTTCAATCCAATAATCCAATGTTTTTTTTTCAAAAGCCAGAGGATGTCCTGAGAGAAAAAAAAAGAACTCTGAGATCCAGATTGATTGACTATTGAGTCAGGTAGTCGTGCGAAAAAAAAGAAAAAAAAAAAAAAGGGACCTCCGGGTGAAAATTGAAAAAAAAAAAGCAATTCATTAGAAAATTTGAAGAGACTTGCTGTCGCTCAGCCTCCAGCGGTAAACACCAGACATATGGTTGTGAACATGCAAATTCAACTAATTTTAGAGAGGCTCTGAAGCTATAAAGTTCTAGGATTTAGACACATATTGGCCAATTCATTTGGGAATTGTTCAAATGGAGAATTTAAGTACATTCGGCGAAGAACCCTCCCAACCAAAAAGTAAGGTGATGCCGTTTTCACACAATCCCCTACACCACACACGCCAACACAGACGCACACACACAGACACACACACACACACACACACACATATATATATATATATATATATATATATATATACTTAAGATGAGTGAGAGGAAACACTCGACACGTGTTTCCTGGTTGATACATTTATCAAGAATTAATAACCACAACTCATCATAAATGGATTAACCAAGAAACACGTGTCGAGTGTTTTCTCTCCCACATCTTAAGCAAACATTGTTCTGTATTGTATTAATGATATATTGAGCTTATTTATTTCAATAAAAATTATCAAATCTTAAAATTTTGAATGCATTACTTTAAAAAAAAAAAAGTGAAGTAATAGAATCGAGGTTTCAGATTTAAAGAAAACAAGTGGATAAAACTCGAGAGTTATGAAAAATCGGAAAGAAAATATCGATGAGTTATAGGTTCTTTGAACCCGACACTGCGTCAATACTGACCCGATTCATCCCACTCGAGACAGCGAATCGCATGCTTACCCACCGAGTTCATGTGATAACCCTCAATGTGGGTGCAAGCTGTTAATACGGATACAGCACACCTTGGCATCTTATCTACGACAAGACAGGAGTGAGATTTAATGGTGATATTTCTCAATTCCAAGCAATTGAAAACGAAGGAAAGAAGGTAGCTTACAAGCAGCCAGGTGAGATAGAGGTAGATCGATAGGGATATACATACCGAGAGATACAGGTAGAGAAAGAGAGAGAGAAAGGGAGGGGGCAGAGAGTGGGAGTTGCGGTAGGAGGTCGAATGCGTGAGAAAAGAAACCAATGTAAATATATGTAATATTTTCTAAAAATACGGTCCGTTAACGATTATGTTAAAATAAATGTACGATATTCGCGACCAATCGGAGCGCAGTGAGTTTGTTGTCAAGCTCATTCATACAATGACGTCATGTAGATGCTTGGCTGACGTCATAGTGCGTGGCGAACCTGTCTCGAACGTGATTGGTGTGGAGGTTTTATTTCCTTCTTGTCTTCTCTCTCTCTCTTTCTCTCTCTAGAATTCTCTCACAGCTTTCATTCGAAAATTCCTTCTTTTCTTCTCACACATATCTACGTTCAAGTCTTTCTATCTTTATTTCTTTCGTCATTTTCTACATAATCCTCTGAATAAAAACGTGAATGTATACATTTACATATACGTGCGTATTATTTATATTGAAAGCAAATGTGTATTTGAGCACATACACATACGCATATATGTGAGTGTGTGTATGTGTGTGTGTGTCTCCATTTCCTTATTCTTTTATAAAGGCTTCAATCTATCAATCTATCTATCGGTGAAATATTGGATTCGAGTCTAGGTAAAGGTTGTTAGATTTCGAATGCATGTTTTCCTATTAAGTAGGTAGCCATCTACAACCGTCGAATTGGCGCTAGACAATCCTCCGTATTCCAACCAGCATGAATCGTTTGTCACGTCTATGACGGCCACGTGACTTCTCTATCTGTTTATCGAAGCCTGGTTACGATGGAACCTACCTACCTTTTTTTTTTTTCTTTTTCAATACCTGCGTACTCACAACATTTTCACAACATCTGCATTTGCTTCCATGATTGGTCTCATTTATTTCCCGCCTTTAAACTGTTCGCACACATTCAACATTCATGATAAACATTATCTCACTTCTCCTCTCCATGTTTGGTATATTCTGACTCAATCAGCATGTTCTATCGTTTATTTGTTTTTGTTGGTAGGACAGGTGAGGCGACAGGTGGGCGATTGGTTTCTCCACAGACAGATCACTGATGACGTATTTCGGGCGTTCTGCCTCCCCATTGGTCAGTTTTCAGCATTCCCGGGAATTCTGGGCGTGTCTATCACGGCCCGTCTCGAGCATTACGAACTTCAGGTGTTTATTGTAAGACTGAAGAGTGTTAGTGTGTGATCCAGAGAAAACGTAATGAGAAAACGTAATGATATATATATATATATATATATATATATATATATATATATATATATATATATATATATATATATATCGCTTTATTTTTGCGTGTTTGTAGAGAATATATGCGTGCTTTGAAAATAGCGATAATCTGTACACTATAACGTTGAAACAATAGGCTAGTTGTAATGTGGAAGTCATATAATGAAATTCATGATTATATATATATATATATATATATATATATATATATATATATCGAACCTGTGACTGATACACACACACACACACACACATACACACACACACACACACACACATATATATATATATATGCATATATATATATATATATATATATATATTAGCAGATTGGTATTGGTGAAAAGATTGACGGACGGAATTGACTGACAGATAGAGATAGTGAGACAATAATGATAGAGATAGAAATATTAGTTAATTGATAGATTGAAAGATAAAACACTGGTTCCGACTCAAGTGGATACCATTTCAACAAAAGCTGAAAGTAAAATCTGGTTTCAAAACATCGACAACAGGTCGATCGATCAGTCAGCTGGTCAATAAATGAAGAGATTTGCCAAACATGATCATGTATAGTTATTGTCTAAACTTACCTTGATTGGGATTCTCAGGGAGGATTGAACCCACTACAGCTGTAATGGCCCACGAGACCGAGTTGCTTACAGCTACTCTACGGCATAATACTATGCATATGTTGCCTAATGTACAGGGTTGATCTGGATAATATCCAGCCATTCATTCATAACGAAAAAGTGGCCTAGTTGGAGTTATTGCACTTTAGTTTCCTTCAAAGTACTCCCCCTCCAGATCTCACACACATATCGTAACATCCCTTCCATCACTGACCACAGCATTGCTTCTGCCCCTCCCTACAGTCAACAAAGTCCTCTTTTAGGGTTTGCCATCACCTGTCTCATATTATACTCCCCTACCTTGTCTGCGATCTGAAATATTTTTCCTTTCAACGGCAAGAAGCCAGAAGTCATAGGGAGTCGAATACATTTCATAGGTGTGGAGACGGACAGACCTAAGTGATGCAATATACCCCCCCCTCCCCGAAAAATGAAAACTCTGCTCGAAATGCAAAGAATGGGCAGCGTAGGTCATTGCTAATGAGACGGTTACACAGTACACAATACTCGATTGCATCTCAATGCTGACTGAGTAACCCCACGAGAGATCGTATGTTTAAGAATGAACGGTAAAGTCCCCTCTGTTTGCAACGTTACATCATGCCCCGATGTATTCGAAATAGCTTAATACTTCCCAGCTGATCCCGTACTGACATAATGGATATTAATATCTGACTATATGAATAAAGGAAGACAGTTTTTTGTACAAATTTTGCTCCAATCGACTTATTTACGGTAGTTTACGAAACTAAGGCGATGATCATCCTCCCCCAACAACCCCCAAAACAAAAAAATCCCATAGAAATGAGTATTTTGGTACAAGCAAAATTTAGTTCCTAAAACTGTCTTTCCATATTAAGATTATCAGATTCTAATACCCAATACTTATCACACTGTCGACATAGGAACAAGAATATATACGTAGAACGGAGAAGAGAAAGAAAGAGTTGAGGGTGTTACGTTGTGTTTCAGAGGCTCAATCGGTTAGTGCAGACCTAGGCTACGTAAGGGCTCCATGGTAACGGATGTTGGTTCAAATCCCATCTGGAGCTCATTTCTTTATTCTCCGATCATCGCCGTTGTTGCACTTACTACTGTGAATAATTTTCAGTTCGAGCAATATTTATTCCCTAATACTGTCTTTTCTTATTCACATTGTCGGATACTTATATCAATTACTTATTTTATATATATATATATATATATATATATATATATATATATATATATATATATACATATGTATACATACATATACATATATATATATATACATATATATACGTACATATTTATATACATACATACTTGCATACATACATATACATACATACATACATATATATATATATATATATATGTTGACAACTAAAATCATCCATTGTCTCATGCCTTTTCTCCCTCTCTATTCCTGTATCTTGATATACATCCGTTTGGTAGGATGATTATATGTAAAAATATGTCTGGTACAAACGCACATAACATCGGGATGTATGGATAAATCACAGAGATTGACACGGCAGTACTTATTTCGGATAGAGATTTATAATACGTCTATATATGCCGAATTATGTTCATATTTTGGGATCAACGAAATAATACAATGATTACTTAGCGTTTGCTTCTATATACCTTGCAGTGCATATATGTGTGCTTCGGGTGTCTTCATACAGTAACATCACACACAAACACACACACGCAGGGTCACACACACACATGCGGAGTCACACACACACACACACACACACACACACACACAGAGTCACACACACACACACACACACACACACATATATATATATAAACAGGATACATATGTATATTTATACATATATAAAACATTAAAAAAAACTTTAACGATAACTGTCAACATCAACACAGGTTTCAACTTCAAGTGAGTCTGGCTATCTATCTATCTATCTATCTATGGATGTGTGGCAAGTATGGGCTAGACCAATGGAGCTAGAGGGCTAAAAATTTCAACATCTACTCCTCATTATGAAGTTTTTAAGATGATCTGGCTTTCTAACTATCGATGTAAGCGTATGTTGCGCGTACAGATTTTATCAATGGAGCTAGAGGGCAGAAAATGTGAATATTTACTCCTTATAATGTCTAGAGAAATGTTTGTGTGTGTGTGTGTGTGTGTGTGTCTGGGTGTTGATTGTATCTATATTATACCCACACACTCCGACACCTGCACAATAATGTGTATGAAAGGATGCAGGCTCGTCGGCACATGACGGGAAACGAGTTAGATGACCATATTAACGAGGATCGCAATTGCGTACCGGTTATTTATGTGGGCGCACTTCGAATTCAACCCCACCTTCTTTCAAACGGCGTCAGATTTTCACGTTAGGAACTGAATAACAAAGAAAAGATTTCGGATAGGCAGAAGGCACACTTGTTGAATTTGTTGGATAGAAATAAACTCACAATCCATCAGCTGAAAGATCAATATCTACCGGCCTTGCAGTTTCAGTAGTAATCTCGCTTTGAGTGTATCCCCTTCCCCGTTCGAATGTACCTTTCCATCTATATATCTATTGACTAATCGCCCCATAGATCTATCTATTTATGAATCCCGCTCTGGTTATTCACTTCTATACGGTTTTTCTTTCTATCTATCTTTCTATCTATTGAGAGATCGACCTATAGATCTATCGACATACGTATCCTGCTCTGATTATTTATTTCTATGCGGCTTTTCTTTCTTTCTTTCTTTCCTTCTCAATTGGTTTATATCTATCAATATGTCTATCTATCTATCTATCAATTCTTCTCAATTGGTTTATATCTATCTATCTGTCTATCTATCTATCTATCTAATGTTCCATCTACTTCATTTTCTGTCCAGTCCATTGACAATCCAGCTATCTATACATCTGCCAACATTTAATGCATTCCTATACTCTACCTCACTCAGTTCGTATCTCTCGGATGCTAATTTAAAAGGTAAGCAGACCCTCTGCGTGTGATAGATTGGAGCAATACAATCTCCCAGTCCCCTTAGAAAAAAAATCAGTATATTCGGCATGGTATAGATATCTATTTCTATCTGTAAATATCTGTGATTCCCTGTCTATTCCGACTTTTACATTTCATTCTGTTTATAGAAACGTCTCTTTGTATAATGCCTAGTCTCATATACATATATGTATGTATATGAATTATGAATTGTATCCCATTTCCTTCAATTGTTTATTCTATTTACATTCTCTAAATTGAATGATATATTAATCGTGTAACGACGGGAGATCATTTCAATTGAGTTTCAATATAATGCAATTTATAATTCATTCTGTCGGACCAAATATATCCTTTTATTAAATACATATATTTGTTTATGATGAATGAAAGAAATCTCTAGATCATACCAAACAATAGTGTAGCCATTACAGTTAGGCTAGTGCCGTACTAAGTAACCATCAAGAACTCTCAGTCTTTCTCTGTGTCCGCTTATCATTATCAGCCCTTTAGCGTCTATCGTTGGAAATAGACCTAAGATTAGTTAGTCCTCTCTAATATGGGTGTCGCAGAGTCAATACTTTCTGAACTTGTTTAGTTCGATCCGCCATCTTATATTTTGTCGGCCACGGTTGCACAAGTGATCCTCGGGGATTTATGTAGTGAGTCGTGATGTCCAGCAGTTGTCTGACATTCTTGCTACATGACCAGCCCATTGTCATTTGTGTTTTCTAATGGATTCTTTGACTCCTGTTTTTCCTCTAATATATAGTTATCTCTCCATGTGAGGTTAAGCATGATTCTCTCCCGTGCACGTTGAATGATTCTCAGTTTGAGATTCAATCTTTTGGTTGAATTCCATGTGTCAATCCCTCTCTCTGCTTATACCTATGCACTTTTTTCTCATTCAATCCTTCTTTCGTCTAAGTGTGTGTATTTCCGTGCATTTAGGTATCAATGTACCATTAAGTATATATATTATGCTTCAGATATATTATACCGTAATTACGAACTTACACTGTAGATTGGAACCTCCCACTATAAAATATAATCGTTTTTTTTAAATAACGAAATAAACTGTTTTTCCAAGTGCAAATGTTTAAATCACCGGTCCTCTAGCTCGATTGATGAAAACTGTACGCCCAACACATACATACATTGATAGCCTGCAAGCCAGATCAACTTAAAAACTGAAGAAACCTATCTTGATAATTTTTGTGACAGTTTTAGCTGACGGTTTCTAAAAGTAGCCAGTGATCTTACGAAATCTGAATCATAATACATGATTAATAGATTGGTGGATAAATTGTTCGGTATGTTCAATAGATTTTTGGTGTTGGTTCAATTTACAATGTAAGTTTATCCTAAATAGGGTTCTTAGTTCGTTTTCAGCGGTCTTCACATTTGCTCTTCATTTTTTGAATAAGTCCTTTTTAGTGATCGCCACCGAGCAAAAGACGGGAGAAGTAACTTATTCAGTGATCTCTCCTTTTTTTCCAAATTCTTTTTTTGATTGATCACCTCCAACACGGCACGTGACTGTTTCGATTGAGTGACTAACCAAACCTGTCCGTTTTCATTTTGAATTGAAAACACAATAAGATGCCATTATTCATACACCAACAAGTAGAATGTGGAGATATACAATGGCCGCACTTAATTTAGGAGAATGAATATGGGGGGGGGGGGAGAACGGGGCTAGGT
>OY735204.1:62603273-62608273 GCA_963457665.1 Thysanoteuthis rhombus
GATATTTTAACTGAGATATATGGTGGAGGTTCTTTGGGGCGAGTTTTTTGGTCCAACACCTCTCCAAGTGCGCAATGGAACGAAGTATTATTCATGATCTTGAAACAATCTAAGAACAACTCATGCGGTGTGGAAAGGCACATTATCCTACTGAAAGATGCCATTGCAATCGTAGAATGTTGCCATGAAGGGATATACCTGGTATTCAATGATGTTCAGGTTGGTAGTTTCATGAATGATGGCCCAGTATTCCCAAGCAAAATGTTTTCTAAGCCATCACTCTGCCTCAACCAGCTTTTTGTTTTCTCAAAGTACCGCCTAGTATTATCCCTTACCCGGGATAAAAACGCATACATACCCTGACGTTCACCTTATTCAGGAAAAAAAAAGTTCATCTTATTCAGAAGAAAGGTGACCTTTTCCCATAAATGTGAAGACCTGTTCAGACCTTCGCGTCCCCATTATTCTCTTATTGACCGGTGGATATGCAGATCTTAATGCAACTTGGACCCTTTACCTTCTTAGAAGCTATCTCCAATTTCTGCCACCGTATCCCTTCAGATTTCTCGTAATTGGCGTTAGATTTGTTCACTTCTCGCATCGATAAGCCTTGACTGCCCTACACTTTGTTGGTGGTTGGTGATTTTATCTTCTTGTATCCACCACATCAGAACGTAAGCACATCAAGAGCTATGCCGTTTAGGAAATGATGTGAAGGAATTTTCTTGACATTGCAATTTGACAATCATCAAAGTATTCGCTCTCTTTCTTCACACGTAGAGTACTGGAGGACAGGACCGGCCCTCAGATTCCTGGCAGCTTGGGCAAGCTGAAATTGGGTGCCCAAAAGTACTATCTTATGTATATACTTACAGGTTCACCTCGTCCAATTTACCTTCTCTCCCATATTCCCACTATTGTGAGCACTCTATATCAGTGAATACGATTAATACAAATTGTTTACAAACTCATGCGTTTCCAAAATGTTATGCAAGTACTGCCAAGTGGAAAAAAAAATTTCATAATAAATTGTTTAAAGTTATAGCTTGTTTGCGAACTTATTCTGTTATGAATTGCAGTACTAGTTCTGTGAAGTAAAAATTATTTCGATATTTTGTAATAAATTGTTTTATAATTAGTTTACAAAATCATTGACTCTCAATGCAAAGCTTGGGCGATTTTTATTTCTCCATAAATAGTTTTATGGTTTATTCGCAAAATCATAACCTAACAATAGTTTCAATTTTAGTTATAAATCGTTTAAAATCGATGGTTTGTTCCTGCAAACTATAAGTTACTTCAGATGTGAATTAATTCACTAGAATGATTCGACCCAGGAAATAATCTTAAATTTTGTATCCCAATAAATCATTTTAATTCCAAAGTTGGTCCTTGTCATCGGCATTCAGGTGTCGGTGCTGGGGAGACTTACAACGAGATGTCGGGGCGCACACACACACACACACACACACACACACACACACATATATATATATATATATATATATATATATATATATATATACTATTATTATTGAGAAATGGATGTATTATAATCCGTTATATTACTCCATTCGATTCCGGTCGCAGCCCTTTTTCTTGTTTATCATATTCACGCTGTTTAGGCCAAACGATACATTCACCGTGTAATAACGGGAGATAATTTAAATGGAGTTTCAAATTAATATATCACATTTATAATTATTTCTCCCGGATTATATATCCATTTCTTAATAATATAATTGTCTGCGATAGATAGTGAATGAACAAAATAAGAATTTGGAGTTGAAGCAGGTATCTGAGCTTCTGCATTACCGGCAATGGTAAGATCAACGCTTTGTTGTAACAGCAACTTTATTGGTCGCAGGTTCGATTCCCGCAGCATCCACATTTTCTTCAATTGTTTATTCTATTTACGCTGTCCTGGCCGAATGATAAACCCATCGTGTAATAACGGGAGATCATTTCAAATAGAATTTCAAAGTGATATAACACCTTTATAATGTGCGTTCCTGTCTTTAGGCAATTCACCTGAAGAAGCGTGAAAGGCAGAAACATAAGCGTGCCTGTGTAGCAAATCCATTATTTCATCATAAGTGTGAATTCATTATATTTCAATGCCCAAAAACAACAACCTTTTTAGTCAATTTTGATATATATTCCCAAAGTATCAACGTCCGTGTGTCATGCAAGCTACTTTCAATCTGATTTGTATTATTTCAATGTGTTGGCTTATAATTGTTTGTTATATCTTTTTAGATTCTTATTCAATGCAATTTAGTTTTATTTGGATTTGGTATTTTTTCCTTTATTATGGAGTTCATCAGCTGTTTTACCATAGCCCTAGGGATATATCTCTGTCGTCGATCAGCCGGAAGGTGTTTCTTCTCCATTACGCATGTCCATCAGTCGTCCCAGAAGGCCAGTGTAGTTTCATAACAGGAAGGTGAATTATTGACATGATATTCATGCGCTGTATATACAGGAAAAGTGCATGAAAGAGCGTGTTGATCATAGTCAGGTGTTCATTGATCTGGCAAAGGCCTTCGTCACACTTTATAGGAATTCACTCTGGACTGTCCTAGGGAAGGAAGGTTAGCTGCCCATCTAGTTTTGTTGACATTCAGAGACAGTTCCTTGGAGATAGAGAAAAAAGGGTCGACTTCAATTGTGAACTATCAATTATGTTGAAAATGGAGTGAAACAAGTGGATATTCATGCGCCAACTCTGCTCTTGATCTATTCTGCTATGTCCGTCCCAATTGCATTCTGGGACTGCAATACTGATGTATATACTCATTATTATACCACCGGTAAGTTTTTTGTTCTATTAGCACCGTTTAGAGCAAAATCTAAAACATTTTGGGGGGCTAGTTTGAGACCTAGTGTAGGCTATTGATTGTGACCTTGTTGCACATTCAGGGATGGATGATGGATCTGCATGATATCATGGGTAGATTCAAAAATGCTTGCACAATGATTGACCTCACGATTAGTCTGTCTAAAACGAAAGAAATATTTATCCCCGCTTCTGGAGGTCCCTATTACAAACCCCCCGTCTTTCTATGCAGAATAAAACTACCGGCCGTAGTTAGGTTTACTTACCATGTCAGTAAACTTTGGAATATTGGAATATCAGACGGGGAGGTTCAGCGAAGATTGTGGCTCATGTGGTCGCAGAGGAACATTTAAACACAAAGTTGAAGGTACGTAAGGATTGTGTCCTCACAACATTTTTTCTATTCCTGTGAGACCTGGACTTCCCATCAAAGGCATGCGAGACTGCACCAGAATTGTTTGAGACGCTTGTTGGGTGTATCGTAGAGTAGTACGACATCCGATACGGAGGTACTTGAGTAGTCTCGGAGTTTGAACATCAAGACAAGTCTCATAAAAAAGTTGCCTGAGCCGGGTGGGTTATGGCTGGATGATTACCGGCAAGTATTCTGTGGAGTGCTGGTGAGTTAAAACTAACCACAATACAAGCGAAGTAAAAACAAAAAAAAACACTGTTTGAGAGACTATCTTAAGGACATGAAGATGGATGTTTAGAAATGAGAGCGCAAAGAAAAAAAAAAAAAGATCCTGCTGCGTGGAGAAGACAGATCTTCGATGGAGGAGCTGAATTGGAGGCTGATCATCATGTGTCGAGCTGCTTTGTGCAGCTTGTAAGATGGAAGGCAGAAGATATCCCCACCCCCAGGCTTAGGAACACAGAGTTAACTGACATGCACCCATTGCGGTCACGTTTTACTATCTGAGGCGGGCTTGACAAGCCATTTAAATTCTTATACGAGACCTCGTATAATGCTCGATGTGTAATTAAGCCTGGCGGACGCAATCAGGTGTAACCAAGCATATTTACACATACGGGACACAATGCAGGTAATCAAGGAGAGGCCTGCGGTGGTGCCAAATACCTGTATGATTTGCCGTAAAACTTGCAAATCAACTGTAGGTCTTAAAAGCTGTCTCAGAGCCCACAAGAGGAAGGAACCTTATCTGTAGAAAGAAAAATGATACATTTTGAGAAAAAGGAGAAAAGGTAAAAAGAATGTTCAATCACAACGGGTGGTCTAGCTCGTTAGCAATTTGAAAGCTAATATATACGTATATACATATACCTAATATATATATATATATATATATATATGAATGTGAAACGCAATGTCTGTCTGTTCCACTTTGAAGGTCACAGTTTTGAACTTGTAAAACTGTAATTTGACATAGGGGTACATTTTTTCTTATTATAGGACATAGGGTATGTGGATTTGGCCTCAGTGTTCTTTATAGGTTATATATGGTCATTTGTATCCAACTGAAACAAATGTAAGCTACAATTTTGCACCGAGAAAACTTATTCTCTTTATGAGTACTTTCTCCCCATTAACCTTCGAGGTCATTTGAGACCATCAGAGGCCATCTCTGGTCATTTGTGGTTATTCCAAATTTCTGACAAGACCACAATTTTGTACCTAGCCATATAGAATTTGTCATTTGGTAGATACTGTCAAGATCATTGCCTCTGATCAAATGTAACGGAGACAAATCAATCTCCCGAATTTCACTGAAAATCGGTGAAAATTGAAAAAAAAGGGTTGTCTCCTTTGAGGCATTTGTCTCCTAAAAGACTTCTAACATATTAATATATATGAAATACTATTGAACAATACGTTTAATAGTATTTTAATGAATTTGAACACTTTCATTATAGAATTTTCGTTTCAATTTTACTTTTCTATAGTATCATTTCAACATTTTCATTTATTTGAGGAAAAAATTATATTCTTTTTTTAAAAGAATCATTTCAAGATGTTTTGACTTTATTTGAATACTAAAATTACATTTTGACTTTATTTAGATACTAAAAATACATTTTGATTTCATTTGAAAAATAAAAAAAACATTTTGAATTTATTTGAATGCTAAAACACATTTTGACGTTATTTGAATGAAAAATACATTTTGACTTCATTAGAATAATAAAAATACATTTTTAT